>JARFIW010001701.1:1740000-2991381 GCA_036346225.1 Platerodrilus igneus
ACAAAATTAATCGACTGTGTTTGAAAATTCTTTGAAGTGGAAGTATTTATATTGCAAATAATATTAATAAGAGAGTTTGTTAAAAGGGCAATAAACTCATTTGCATCGAGTGGTTTTATTACTCTTAAGTGATTTGTTACGTTAAGTTTCTAAAATCGATTGATTTCTGCATTAATTTGTAACTACCTTAGTTAAGCACCTCCTAAAATATAAACGACTGCACGTTTTTATGTTTTTCCCAAATTATATAAACTGTCAATTAACAAGATTGATTGAAATAAATACGTATTAAAACCTCCTATAAATTTCCTTTAAGTTTAATACAATGGTAATAGGTGGAATATATCTCATAACAGTTCTTACATTCTTTGAAATATTTGCTTATTGTTAAACAACGTCCCTTTTTTAATTCATTAAAAGAAGCCACAGCTGATGTTTTAATAGTTTCGTCTTTGAAATACGTCACGCATATGTTTGTTATTTCTAATAGTTTATTCTTCGAACCACGTTCGAAACAGCCGCATAATATAAATATAAAAGCTATTAATGGTTTGCAGTAAAAAATTGTATTTCGTTATCTTGCCCGTGTTAAGCTCGTTCAAGTTTACAAGCGATAAACTTTTCCCTAATTAACTCCATTCTCGGTGTTCCCGGTCGATTATATAACAAATCGCTGTCGAATCCATAAGCTAGGCAAACTGCTATACGTTTCGTTTTATTTGGCCGTATAGAAGTTTGCATACGTACCGGATCTTTTAAAATATTCATTGCTGTTCCATGCGACAACACAAATTTCAATAAACGTCATTATTGTATGTTTGTTTGCATTAATTAGCTATTTTTCTAGGAATAGTTCGCAGTTGCTGTCTGGAAATTATATTTTTACTTGTGCTCGCAGCAAACTTCAAACCATATAGCTGGGAATTGTTTTATGTTACTTTTCCCTGTTGGTCAATACAATATAGATACAAGCTGAGTTTTTGAAACAAGCTATTCAATTCTATTCTTCCACACAACGTGCTATTCTAAGACTAGAAATATTAGTAGCTCTTAGTTTTTCCCGGAATCTATGTTTTAGTTTCTTGGTACATAAGACTTTGGATTGCTATGGGAGTAGTGTACACAGAATTCAGTGTAAAACAAGTAATTTTCACGCATTGCCTTCAACTGAGGAGTAAACCAATTTAATGAGACATAAATATCCTTTACCTCGATTTTAACTCTCTTCAAAGAAAGACTATTGTTTGCTGTTTAGATATTATAGTCAGAAACATGTTAAACTTATAATTTAGTATTAGGTTCTGAAAATCGATAAAATTCCAATCAATTTCGAGTAAAGTATTGTAAAAATATAAATTACCATTTTGTGTGATTGTCTTATGAAAGTAAACGTTTTCGTATGTGGGTAGGACAAACCGAAAAATTAAATTTTGTAAGTAATCAAGGTGATCGGACAATTTCATATTTATGACATTATACATTAGTCAATTATTGGTAAATATATTGTTAAAAAAACTTAACATACTTATGGCATTTAACTCATCTGTTGAGAAGCGGACATTGAAGATTACCGCAATTATAATATTGTGTCGATATATCGAAATTACTTTTCAAGCTTATCAAAAAATATTTTAAGAGACCCTTTATTTGGGGAATCTGTACGTGTCAACTACTACTAATTTAAGGCATTTAACGTTTGTTACGGGTGAAATATTATAGGTACGGGTAAACTAGTCGTTAAAACAGTTTAAATTTTGATATGTTCTAAAAAGGCGGGGACTCCGTAACAATAAAAGGGTGAACAAGCTAACTACAGTGGTGCGGGAGTGGATTCTTGTAGATAAACGTGAGAAAAATATAAATAACAATAAAAAAATATAAAAATAATAACTAAGAAGATTTCCCAATAAAATTCCACACTACCTAATCACTTACTCTGTAAAGTTTTGTCTCAATCAATATGGAGGTGTGCCAAACAGTTAATCACCGCAAACTTTGTAATATGATATTTATGTTATGTGGAAAGTCTGTTATTCTGTATAAAACTCTCTTGCTTTGGTTTTCTACCTGTTGGTCGTCAAGTTTCATTCCTAAAATAAAATACTCTTTCCAGATATGAATGACACTGGGGTATCTAGATATTCTTTACAAATTACTAACTCTTCACCTATTCCATAAATAATTTAAATAAACATTAACCTAATTTAACCTTTATTAACGTAAAAACATAATTTTTTACACACGCGCATATAAATATACTTTTCTGGAAATAACTTATCTGCAATTTGGCCAGGTGTTTGTTGTTGAACTAAATCCTGAAGAAAATTATATAGAAAACTTAACCTAATCCATCAACAAAACTATTCGAAGCTCAACATTTGCTTGCTTTCCTATTTAATTATTACATTAATGAATCCCAAAACAGGTCATTACCAACTTTGCACTATAACATTGTCCTTTCCAAAATACTTTACATTTAATACTTTTAATACCCTAAACTTCACTAATGACTCTCGCACCTCAAATTACTAATTAGTTCATTGAATTAATTATCTTCACTTAATTTCTGTCTTATTACCAAAATACACAATTAATATTTTAAAATTTATAATATTGTTTTTAAAACGTTACATAAGAATTCTTACTTCAATTCCGAAATATCAGGCCACTATCAGGAGTTTTTCTAATCAATTAGTAGTAAAGATCCAATCACAGCAGCTTGTTGACTCCAAAGCATGTCGTACAAAGTTACAATTTAATGCAGGGATTCCTACCACTTTGTTTCAAAACGGTGTTCCGACTTAAATCCGTACTTACATGTTAAATATACCCTGCCCTTTCATATTACATGTCTATCACTTCCCATTCCATTCAGGAATTATCATACAAATTTCTAGAGTTCTGTACATCCCTTATAAAAACTCACTATCACCATATCACCCCACCCCCGTTCTGCATATCGCTACATTTTTATGTTTTTAGGTGACTGATTTCTATAAGGTTCTCCTCATAATAATACTTTCTCATTCAACAAACTCTTTTTTCCCTCTATAAATCATATTTTATAACGGTCAGCGTCGATGTTACTACCATGTATAAAATTCTTTTGAATTAGTCTCATGCTTTCAGTTTATTATAAGACAATAACTTTATCTATGTAATCCTATTTTCGGTATTCTGCTTTGCCAGTGTCTAGTTAATACAAAGTGTGTTATTTCGTTTCATGATAATTACAACAATATCTATTAAAACTATGTCATATTGCCTGGAATTTATTCAAATAAAATTTAAGAAGCTCTTATTTGGGGATGCATACATTAACAAATCCACGGTTATTTCATAAATCTAAAGTGTACCAAAAAATTACATTCTACCACTGGGCAATTGTGGTCAAAACTGGTTCGTTTACATTCGCGTGGTTTTCAAAATAATTTACAACCCATTTTTAAAGTTTTCTTATATATCTGCAGAAATAAAACTATTATATTTGTGGTTTACAGTTTAATTGAGATAAAAATACGGATCTAATTGCAAGTCTTAGTTTTTTAAACAGTATTTTATACGAAATTAAGATTCTACAAGATATTCCACCAACAAATTAGTCCATTCAAAATTAAATATTATATCTTTCCTATCTAATTTACGATTAGCATAACGCATCGCATTGCACATTGATAGCTGATAATTCTGTATGGAGTTTCACTGATAGCAGTAAAAGCGCTTCAATATTTTGTGTATTAAACTTAAATAATAAATCTGCAAAACTAGTAGCCCTTTCCCAAGTATACTTTGATGTAGCAAAAGTTGGGACGGGAGCTAGGTTGTTTATTTTAAGATACTGAAGCTCGCCCTGTTTTAAATTCAGCTCGTTTAGGCACAAAACATCACATTTCAAGCCATATGATAAGAAAAAAGCTTCTAGGTCATTTAATTTATTACCTAGAGATTGTATATTCAAATAAAGCATATTTAATTTAAATTTAAGATTGGCGCTCACTGCTGGATTCCCAAAGGAGAAACGTCTACCGCGTGGAAAGCAGATGGGTCATGCTTAGTTAAAAACTTGTTATGAAAACGTGTAGCTAATGTTTCTATATTTGAAAATTTTTAAGTTCAAATATATTGAAAAATTGAGTTAATTTAGAACAAAGGGTTAATTTACCCGTATGTGTCATATGAAGTCCGTGTCTACTAAAATCAGTTCTGTTTAAATACCAATTTATATCTATGAATTTCATATGATCCTAGGTGACATTGTACTTGAGTTGATTTATGTAATAGATTTTGCTAATTATCCTATGATCTATCGTATCTGTAAGAAGTTGCAAAGATGACCAAATCTGTGTGTTTATAAATATGCATAATTGCAAACAGTTTGGTGATAAATATTGCAGAATATGGATTGAGAATATTGTTTGAAAAACCCTTTATTGCTACACAGTCATCTTTGGTGCAAGATCTTGATAATACATTGAAATCATAAACTACAGCTTTAAGCCTAGCGTTTGGTTTAAATAGTGCTGCTGACTTAGGCACCTTAAGTTTTTCACAGTGGTTTTAGATAAATGCACCCAGATCTCTAGCATGAAAGTCATCTAAAATAATCAACTGTGGTTGTTTTTCTGGCACTCACAGAGATGGGAAGGTGCTGTCTTATAACACCTATACTTAATTGTGTGTAGTCACAACACAGTCTAACTGAATTACCCTTAGGTGCAACAACATTTGGTGCAACCCACTCTGCATATTCATTGTCTGAGGAAGTAATATCGAATTTTAAAAGGCGCTGAAGTTCGGTTTCTAATTTATCTAAGAGAGATAGGGGTACAATTCTATGTACATTTGTATGAAGTGTTTTAAATTAACCTTCAATGTAATAATCTATAGGAACACTGTGGCACGATTTAAATAAAATTAAATAAAAACCGTTAACCACAAAAAATATTTAAATTACTAGATACGTATTTCGACCACTATGTGGTCATCATCAGTAGGAAATCTGTAATTAAATAATAATTAGCTGTTGTTCTGGAACACTTCAGAGGATATTCTCCTCACCACATAGGCTGAAGTGAACCTTCCCAACATACAATTTACTATATTGTTGCTATAAACACTATCGAGGATATTCTCCTCACCCGCAGGCTGGTGTTAATAACAACAAACAAGTGAATTCACAGGTGAAATACGATAACACTGCCGTGCACACTAGCTCATCCACCACAGACGTTTAGCTACGTAGTGCAGTGTTTGCCTGACAGTCGATTGCGTGTGGACGTCTCGATCACTTTTATCGCATGATGTGAAATTCGCGTAGTTATCTGTTTTTTGAACCCGAAAAGGATTCCTTCTATAAACATTCACCGTAAGTTGTGTGAAATTTATAGTGGAAAGTGTAAAACTGTACAACACGTCCGTAAATGATATAAAGAGTTCACGGGTGGTTGCATGGAAATCACGACGAAAACGGGAGGGGAAGACCGTCGATTTCTGTCGAGACTTTCGAAAAACTCAAGAGATTACTGCCCCAAGATCGGAGACTGACTATCCGTGAAATAGTCAGTCAAATTTCTGCAACTTCAATTGACAGATTTTGTGCACAAAACTGCAATATCACAAGGTGTGCGCGCGATGGGCCCCGAGGATACTTACAGATAACAAGCATCAACGCGTCGATTGTGCCCGCAGTTTCTTTAACAATAGCGAGAAATTGTTCGACTTCATCGTCACAAACGACGAAACGTAAATGTTTCATTTCATTACCGGAAAAAAAAATACAATCAGGTGAATGACGCCACTCAAGTTCGCCTAAATGGAAAAGATTTAAACAAACGCAATCTGTCGGCAAAATCATGGCGACCGTGTTCTAGGATCGTAAGGGAATATTGCTAATCAATTTGACGCCTACTGGGACATTTGGATGGCTTACGCTTCCAGACCGATCATGAAGTCAAAGAAGAGTTGCCTGCTTCCTCAAAGGGTTAACGCTGGAGTTCTACAACATTCTGATACAAAAGCTGGAGAAACGTCTACAAAAAATGCGTAGAAAAAGTGGCGATCATATAAAAAAATTAATTGCCGTTTAAGCTTTCCAACGATGTAAAAAAATGCTGTCTATTTAAAAAAAATTAGGAAACCTTATTTTAGAAACAACTCTCGTATATATACCGTCATGATAGTAATATCCTTTCTATGTTTCAGAGTGCCAACTACACCTAACATTTTGCCATCAAGGCCTGAGATGATTTCATTTATTTTATCAATTTCGTCTAATACACCATATACTAAAGGATCAGTAATACAAACCACGCCAGCTCCTGTGTCAATAAGAAACTTATTTTTGTCCCCATTTTAATTACATCTACAAGTACATGCCATTTGCTATTATGTGCAAATATTGAACCTATAGTTAGTGATCCCAATAGATTTTGTGTATAATTATTTTCCGATATGTGATCATAGTCTAATAGATTAGAACTTGCTACAGTTACAATTTTACCAAAATCTTTGATAGACAAATCTTTTGCCAGTGCTCTACTGTAGTCCAATCTACACTTTAATTTGCGTGCTGGACAATTTTCTCTTCGGTGACGTGATAAGACATAGAAACTGCAGCATTTCTCCTTATATCAATTACCTGCTATGCTTTTACAATTTGTTTGATTATTTAAAATTTGGTTCTGTTGTATTTGAGCTTCAGCTTCTCTGCTGCAAAAATTACATCAGAATGTGTTAATTTAGTTTGGTGAAATAAATGTTCTCGAATTTTGGTACAAATCATAACCACAATAATACGAGCTGCTATTGATGATTCTTTAAGTTGACCGTACTTGCAATTTTCGCTAATAAAATATGCTGCAATTATAAAACTGTCGACTCGCTCACCTGAGTGTTGACACCTTGTATTGAACTTATACCTTTCGAAAGTGACATTTCGGCAGGGGACAAAATACTCATCAAATGCCATAACTATCGTTTCGTATATTGTTAGGAGCGTGGAGAACACATCCAATAATGCAGACGTTGATGTTAAATAGCAACTGTATGAATACATGTATTCGCAGGCACGAGTTTCTATCCTTTATATGTTTTGCTTAATGGATGGGCAATAGGCCTAGTATCACTAGTTTGAATGTTTAAACAGATTTTGTGTTATATATCTTTCCTCGCCAATTGAGCCGCAGATGGAATGCAACTTGGATTGCCAGTTTTATTAAAATAATTCCTACTAAGTATATAAACATGTTCCTTTTTATACGATGTTTTAAACCAGTCATTACTCTAGGTAAGTATCTAATAAAACTTCCTTATTTCCATGCCCCTTGCATTATAGTTGGAAATCCTAAAATGCTTTCTATAAGTGTTTAATTTTATTTTTGGCAAAACTAATTGCATCTGAGAATAAACATTAAATATCCAGTTCTAGTTTACTAATACTTTTATTTGTAGTTTTGTATCTGTCGTGTATGCTAGTACCCCTATTTGTGTATTCCATTTTTAAAATGTTATCAGTTATTGAGACCAGATTGTTACGGTAGTCCGTGCGTCCAAGAGAAAAGTAAAGTACAGTAAACAAAGAAACACTAAACCCGTACCGAATACCGTAATAAAACCGAGGGGAATCCAAAAAAGGTCTTGCTAGCTGGAAAGTCGTAGAGTGGGGTGGGTCACACTGAAAGAAAAGGAAACCTTAAGAAAAAAAATTTATTTACAAAACCTTAAGACAACGGCATGTTACAAAAAGACAACCAACCTGCGTATGATCTAAATAAGCAGCTTCTATGACAAGCGCTATAACACTTCAGACTGACATAACTTCTTAATTCCTTATTGCAGAATTGTACTTAAAATATTCATTTTTGAAGGAGGATTCTGCGCAGTGGGTTTTACTTTAGCCTTTTTTATGCTAATGAAAAATTGTAGTTACTTCAAATAATGACTAATTTTTAGAAAATAGTAATTAGAAATTGTATACAAATTTTGTTGTCATAGTTGCTCACTTTAAAGTAAGTATTTGGGGAAGTAAATATCACGAAAAGACAAAGTTGAGAACAAAGAGATTGTAGAAATAGTAGGGGAAGAAAGAAATATGTGGAAAACAGTAAAAAAGAATATTAGAGATAAGATGATGGGGCACATTCTAAGGCACGAGGCAGCAGTGCGGGATATATTAGAAGCAAAAAAAGGAAAAAAGAGAGGTAGAGGTACATCTAGATTAGACTATTAGACATAGATAGTGAAAAATGTAGGCTGTGGAAATTTCAAGGAAATGTGAAGGTTAGGAAACAATAGAGGTACACGTCCAACTAATTTAAGGAGTGAAAGACCTAATGACGATGGTGGTATTTTGTTTTAAAAATTAATTAGAAATGTGCAACCTTTTGCTTTGACCTGGAATACTATATTTCTTGTTTTATAATTTTACAGTTAGACGCTTTAGCTTGTTCTCTCAAAAGCACGAGCTATTGTTTTCTTACTTGCGATGATCCAGTGAGCCTTACTCATCAATACCTCAATATTATTACAACAAACAAAACATGTTTTGAAAATTGACTTTTTATTCCAAATATACCATGATTTTTAAAACTGAAAAATTCTGATAAACTAGGATATCTTGGAAACGAATACATATGAAGAGTTTTCGTTGACGAGTATTTGACAATTTTCAAATATTTCAGCATCGTCTATAACCTTAAAAAATTTTGACATTTTCGATTTTATGGAGTTTTTGTTTCCTTTTCTTTTTATTAAATACCTTTTAAAGATTTTAAAACCAGTTGATTGATAAAGTTTTTGCTTATTGGTCAACTTGTCATGGGCTTGTGACTCTAAAGTAGTTTCATTTATCTCAGGGCGCTTCTACTCATTTACTTGCCTTGTAATTTAAAAGAGTTCTTTCAATAACGCAAACATAAAACGTGAAGTTTAATTAACATATAATGATAACAATAAACTCAAAATCATTATTCGGTTTCGAAACATCCGTAATTATTAAAACTAATTGTAGTTACAAGTAGTTTGCAATTTAAACTTACAAATGTTTGAGGTATACTCATACTCATACCCTAGGTCGACGTTATTCCGGACAGCAGATTTATGCAACGCCGCTCGGACTACCAACAACAACCCTTCTATATGTCACTAACCTCTGCAATAATCGTTACACAAATTCCTAGGAAACAATTCAACAATAGTTAATGCGATTTATTCGGAGCATAGAATGGTTACTGCATAACCTTCTTCTTTGCATATTATTATTAGTGTTCAAAATTAGACTATTAAACACACTAATTGATCTCGGTCTGGACGAGCCATGCATCCGAGCTTTCGCGCTGATCGTCCCGTTTTCTTTTCTTACTATCTGCACCCGTTACCTTAAACCCCTTCTTACAATCTTAAGTCCTAACAGTTTACACGACTATACATTTCAACTTATACATATACGTTCATCTACAAGGTGGCCTGCTACCAACTTAAATGAAATAAAATATTGGTGCTAAATAACCTAAACTTTATAATTGAGGACTTTGTGACCGATTGGTTGCTAAAAATCTGAATAATATGGTATCGAGTTCAAAACGCCAGTTTGGTAATTTGTACTGATGAAGGTGGATTTATTGATAATATCTGTTGAATTCGTAGAAGTAACCTTTCTATTTCTTTCTTATTTTCTTTCTCATTTTTGCCAGGATTTGGGCGACAATGATTAATTTTCCAAAAGAAAAAAATATTGTTTTTCAGCAAATGACTAGCAATTAAAATACAAAATGAGCTATGACCCAGCATATAAGCTAAAAGAGATGGTGATGCGTTTTCTGCAGTGGCTGTTCGTTGACGACCAGACATAGATAACTACTGATATATCATTGAATAATCCAGAACTAAATTTTAATTGTGCATTAATTATTACACACTTGCATAACTTCTTACAAACACTCTGCTCTTATTTTATTTCTGTCTAGATAAGTTTTTATTCATGATTTAAAACTTAAATGTCTAATTTCCTTAGAAGTGTTATTATTATTATTATTGACTTTAGTTTAATCTGTACTAATACAAGACAATTTTAACATTTTTTGTATCACGTTTCCTTAAAGACGCCGTTGAAGACTATAATAAAAAAAGAATTAAAAAATCCACAACGAGTTTAAGTTTACCTCATATCTTCTATAATTTTTTGTTTAGAAATGTTTGAAAAACTATAAAGTTCAGATAAATAAAATCCGTAGAAAAGTAAAAACCATAAATTAACTATTTACAGTACCATTTTTGGGTACCCCTGTTCTTAGAAATAAATATATTATCAATCTTACAAAATAAAAATTAATTTTATTTTAGTAAAAAAGAACGAAAACAAAAAGTTACCATGTGATTCATGGAAAAAATTAAACAAGCTTTTTATGATTTAAAAACCAAAAACTATACTGCAAAATTAATAAAACATCTTTTATACAAATACATACAGAAATTATTAACAATACAAACCAATAATTCAAATAATGAAAAAGGATACAAAGTCAATATGGTAATATTTAAATCAGTTTCATGCATTAAACATCTTTTAAAGGCTTCGAAATATCTTAACGTTAAATAAAAGTTTCCCTAAATTTAAAGAAAGAACACCAACCCTAATTTCATAGAAACACTATACATAAAATGAAATGTTTAATTTGCAGTGGACGTTATATAGAATAAACCGCACAAATTCTATAAGAACGAATAATACGAGATAAAAATGATAGAGGCATAAAACCAAATACAAAAAGAAAAGCGGAATAGATTTTAACAATTCCAATATATGATAAATGGAAGGCAAAAAGTTAAAAAAGAGGGTTTCCAGAAATGTTTTACATCTACCGCCAAAGGACACTATGAACAAACGAAAAAATAGATATTACACACGTACTATTTTATAAACTTTTAAACTCATAAATTAGGTTTAAACCCATATCCTAAAACGTGTGTAGTCCGTCTTTGCGCTAAAGTTGAGAGGTACAAATCGATCGCTAATCGCTATTTGCGTTTGGTGCGGGTGGGTCGAGGTTTGGTGGAGAATTTTTGCGTGCGTTACATAGGGTGGTTTTTATGGCGAAAAACCTAATTATAAGGGAGAAATAAAGGTTTTAAAGCGACGTATTCGTTTACGTGTTAAAAAAGCTAGGATCCCACGAATTTGACCGATCTGAAAAGTCGAGCGGACGGTGCAACAAAGCCTACAAGGAGTCGGTTGGCGTTGGTACGAGAGAAAAAGTAGATCGAGTTGGTTTCCAAAATTCGTAGCCGGTCGTTTCTAAAAAATATCTAATGTATACGAAAAAACACTATTGACATCCTAAAACCTGAATTATTATCCGCTTGCAGGTAGGTGGTATATTTTTTTGGGTAACTTTAATTGAAATTTGTGCAATTAATTCGGGAAATGTCAAAACCAGGTTACAAAGACCGGCGTAGGCGAACGAGAAAATACCATCAAAATCCATGTTGGCGTACTTATTTTACAAATTTCTAAAATTAAACCTTATAAAATGGCTAAATTATATTTTTAGCACTATACCTTTATTAAGATTCTAAAAATAAACTTTATTTTAATATACGCGGTCTATTTTGAAGAAAACAATAAAAACTTAATTTGACATTACTCTACGAATACGGCCGGGCAATTACAATTCAACGTGATTTAGTCAGAAAATAATATATTTCTTATGTGGCACTTTCCCATTTCGAATGGACCTGCACCATGCCGAAGTTCTAGATTACTAGAACAGGTGAAATGGCTTGCGTGTTCTAATGAGCTGAAGAGCCAAACTACAGGTCCAACCAAAGTAGTAGAGTCGTTAGTGAGGAAACAGACTAAGACAGGTCCCCGAAAGAGGGCAGCGGCTCTTTCGGTACTTAGAATGGCAGAGACCATAGGGGTCGGTATGGCAGTCTAAGCCACACTACCGCGATGTGGAAGGCAACGGGAAACCACCACATTACCTCCCAAGTACACAGCGTACCTAAATTATAATAAAATGATGGCATCTAATCAGTTTCAGGACTGAAGACCCAATGATGATGGTGATGATGATGATGATGTGGCACTTTCAAAAAAAAAATTATAACCGCTATACAACGGTCTATAATATGATATTTATTTCTTATTCTTATTAAAAAAGGCATTTACAGCAAATTGGTTTTTGATTTGTTCTATTTATTTTGTCTTAACGAGCAAGGCTAATACACTGTAATAGAGAGGCAGCATGATGTGGATTCGTAAAGGTTAGACGCAGAAGGTAGAACCAAGCGTTTACCTGCATCAACTGAAAGGACTAAGTGACCTTGATCTGATCTACTCTCCGAAATCGTTTCAACGAAGTCTACTACGACGAAGTGATCTTGATCCGATCAACTTCTCGAAGTCTTCTTTAACGAAGTCTACTAGGGCGAAGTGGTGTTGATCCGATCAACTCCCAGAAGTCGTTTCAACAAAGTCTACTACGTCGAAGTGATCGTTTCAACGAAGTCCACTAAGTCGAAGTGGTCTTGGTTTGATCAACTTCTCGAAGTCGTATTAATGAAGTCTACTACGACAAAGTGGTCTTGATCGATTCAACTCATGAAAGTGGTTTTGACAAAGTCTACTAGGATGAAGTGGTCTAGATACGACCAACTTTCCAGAGTCGTTTCGACAGTCTACCACGGCGAAGTGGTCTTGATGCGACCAACTCAGTGAGGTGGTTCCTTTGAAAGGTTATATGGGGTTTTGGGTGGAATGAAATTTTGGCACCGTAGTCCGAAAGAGACTACAAGCTGCTTCTAGTATTTAATTAATTTATATTTGCAAAAGTTACAACTTTGTTGGCCGACATTGTAGTGGCTTCAAACCGTTTGGATAATTTTCTTGTGTGTGCGTTATAGCTTAACCATTTGTTTTATACGACAGGTTGATTACAATTTTTGTTTGTCTTATCGGTTCCAACCCCTTTTTAAATTAATGACATAAAACTAATGCCATCCTGTATAACTCATAAAGTAACCTTAAGAATGTGCCGTACAAAATTTTCATTGACTGCCGTATTTAAGAATAAATTTAAACATACAAATTGTTACACAGATAACGCCAATTGCGGCATTATGCAAAATATAATTGACAGTAAAGTATATGAATAGATAAACTACAAACAGAAAATTTACACAAGAAATTACAAACAAAATTTTTTTGATTTTTCTACAAGTTTGAAATCGTATTTCAAAGATTTTGAAAATGCCAAAAATAAAAATGTCTTAGTTGCAATCAAACAATAAATAAAATATTTTTTATAGTTGTCAAATACCAGAGACCAGTTAAAGTAGTTTGTCCCGTAAATGTCGTTTAAATATGGTGCAGGTGGTCCTTAATTGGTTATGTGTCTCTGATATTGCATACAAACGGTAAACTGTAGTTGAAAGTAGAATCTATTATAACTATTATAACATAGGACCTGATGGAGAATGTTTTACCGTTGGCGGTATACGAATACGGATTTATATTGATCTTGCGTTTGTATTTCTACTTGTACTGACTTTTTTATTTTGCTTCGTTTTTTGAGAATGTCTCCAAGTAAAACAGTTTCTTTTAAAACTAAATCTGATTTAAAACGTGCTCTATGCATTTAACTAACCATGCCTCGAAAAAACAATTAAAATCTCTGACAGCTGGTGGTCGTAGATGTTTTACGTTACTTTGAATAAGAACAAGACAATCAAGGCATTTTGCACCCTTTCGATCAGTTACGCAGGTATGGATATAAATTATTCCTTCAAAATCAAGTACAAAGAGAACAACACGATAAATCCAAGAAATGTATTAAAAAAAGCCATTTGGAGAAAGGAAATAAGTTAGTTTTTAATAATAGTATAATTATTGTTCTTTTTAATAATTATGTTTTCGATTTCAGGCGCTTCACTTGTTTTCAATAAAATCACTAATTGCAGATTTTCATGGCGATATGAAGGCAGAGTTGTTTATTAAGCGGTTTGAAGAATCTTTAATTGCGAATCTGGAAAGACCTAGTGTAAATGTACTTGATAATGAATCTTATCATTTGAAATCCTTAGGAATAGTTCAAAATACATGTTCTAATAAGCAAGGAATGATTGATTACCTGCACAAACATTATTGCATATGAGCCTTTTACGTTAAAGAGAGAATTGTTAACCTTAGTATGACAAAACATCTAGCCAAAAATCTATGACCTAGATGACATCCCTGCAAAATATCGTAGGTTTTAAGCTACCCTTCGCCAATTCAATGTCTAATATGGGCTAACTATAAATATCTTTATAACAAAACTATTAGAAAATGTAATCGGCAATACAATGATGACAATGTAAGAGCAAAATGGTTCAAATCTCTTCAAAGAATAGATGCTACATTTTGGCAGAATTGTATAGAGCATCTGAAAAGTGTATGTATGAATGGTGGAGCATCCAACAACATTTTGACCTTGCGAAACCACTTGTTTTCTGTGTAGGAGACACCAGCAGTAGTAAGTAACAATAACGGAAATGGTTTGGATTTTTGTATGGACTAGTAACATGGCACACAATTTAAATAGAAAACAAATTATCTATGAATTTTGTTATATTTCCGTACTAGCAAGTTCATTTGTTGACAAATTGATCACTTCAAATAATTTGTAGAACATTTAACTTTTTCTTATTGTCCCCAATAAAACAATCCATGTTAGTCGGATATTACACACAGAGTAGCCATAGTATTAAAATACATTTAACAAAATAATCAATAATTGTGATTTAACCCTCAAGTAATACCGTGGGGTATTTTCGAACCCCTGACACCAGTTTTACTTTGTATGTTTTAAACTCATATTTTTACGATATACTAGTTCTAGTTATTCTCTTAGAAGATCAATATGTTCAATATGGCATAGTTCGATATTATTTATTTTAACCGTTTTAAAAAAAATGACCGTTGGGGTGTCTCAGTACCCCACAGCAGTAGTTACATTGGACTTTTTTAAAAAGGTCGTAACATTATTTACTCGTGGATTCGCTACTCTATATCGCATTTATGAATTTTACCTACTTGAGCGAATCACAGCGTCTTATATGTGTCGGAGATTTACTCATGTAAACTGCATTTTGGTCCTATTTTTAAAAAGGTAATTCATAATTATGTAATTCTCCTTGCTTTTGTACTTTACATAAAGCGATCCCCAGATTTTGTTCAGTTATTTATTCTCAAATCTTTCTCCTCGCCGTGTCGTTTGTCTTCACAGTTTCGTTCGTGATTAGTGATTATTACGATACACATTCCTTACAAAATGACAAAGGTTCTAATGAACATTAGCTTGCAAAGTGAGCAGAAAGTTTTTGTAACGACTTTTCTGATGCCGAGTTGTCTCGTAAATCTAATGACGACGTGAGCAATGCAGCAAGTGAAGATAGTGATCACGACACATCTTCAGAGTTTGAAGTTGAATCAGAAGAACAAAGTCAAAGTGAAGTTGATGATAGTGAAACTACTCCAAAATACTGTTATGATCGCAATCGTTACAACTAGTTTTAAAATCCCTTTACTTCTTCAAAGACTAGATCGTCCAATATAATTTTTCATCTGCCAGAAATAAAAGGTTCAGCAGCAAGTGCTTCGCTTACAACACCCTTTGATGCTTGGTCTCTTCTGTTTGCCAAATATATTCCGAATGTAATTTTAGACCATACAAGTGTAAAAATTACGGACGCAAACGTTGCGTACGGACCAACGCTAGTTACGTAGAACATTTGGATATAATTGAACTTAAAGCACATCTGGGACTATTGATTTTGGCTGGTGTTTTCAAATCAGATCGTGAAGACACAGAAAGTCTATACGCAAGAGATGGTACTAGAAGAGATGTTTTTAAAGGTAAAATGTCCGAAGAACGTTTTTTTGTTTCTTATATCAAAACTCAGATTTGACAATAAAAAAACATGGAGTAATAAAATTGACAATAGCGATAGACTTGCTGCAATATCAAATATAATCTAATACTTTAACAACAACTGCAAACAGAATTTTGGTTGAAGTGAATATGCCGTCGTCGATGAAATGCTTGTTGGATTTAGGGGCCGTTGCAGATTTCGGCAATACATTAAAAGCAAACCTAAGAAATACCGTTAAAATAAGGTGTTTGTGCGATATGAAACACACTATTTACTAAACGCATTCGTATACGCAGGGAAGGCGGCAGAACTTAATCCTAGAAAACTGCCACTGCCAACACACCGCGTACTAAAGATGTTTCACCAATTGAAATACTAACAGGAACGTCACAGGAGACAATTGGTTCACTTCAATAGAGTTGTTACATGAACTATAACAAGTTATACGGAAATATGTTGGAAGTCAATACAAAAATTAGAATCACCGACATTTACACAATTTAAGAATTCATTAGTTAACTTCTGTACGTTTGGATTTACACGCGACAATACATTAGTTTCATACGTGCCGAAAAAAATAAATGTGCTTTGTTGGTGTCTTCGATGCATCATAATGGCAATATACAAAAAAATGGAAAACCAGAAAAGTAGTAGAAGAGGCCGGTCCTAGAACAGATCTTCCAATCCTCCACGACACTCCTCCCGGGTTTTACATGTAAATTCCTATAAGGAAGACCTGCTGTCTTATTTTTAAGGGATTTTCTCCTTGCTCCCTCCTTGCTCCCCTCCTTGCTCGAACACACCCCGCCATCCCTACCCTAAAAAACTGGTAACCTAACCCCTAAAATTTAGGACCATTCCTTATCGAGTAACAACTCCCAATTTTATAACTTTTTTATTTATAAACAGTTTCTAATCGTGCATGGTAATACCGATTTAATTTTTCTTGGAAGTTCGAATCTACCATTAATTTAACCTTAGGCCAACTCGATTTAAAAAATTGGTGTAAGCAAAAAAAGTAGTACACATTCCTATAAAACAATCTTATTTAATTATAAATATACAGTGTACACTTAACATCTATTTTCATATAGATAAAATCACAATTTCGTTATGCTCTCGCTTACCTAGCTTCGGCTACTTTTCCAAAGTCGTGGTGACGTCATAGCCTTTCATAAAGAAAGAGCAATGTAATACTATTCTAAAATTTTTATTCTCAGATTATACATAACAAAATTTAAAAATATTTAATGCCAAGCATGGAGTCATTTAAACTTAATTTTAATACAAAGTTATACACAGAAAACGGTCCTTTCTATATGTTTGTTTGAAGTGATTTTAATTTTATCTAATTTTATTCACAGCTTAAAATTTAAATCGACACCCAAGTCCTATATCTCCTTTTCTAGCCAATAGTTGGATACATAGAGACCGGCTAGGTTTTCGAATTGTTAAATGTACCGAAGTTTATCTCTTTATATAAAGTCTTTCATTCCACCGACAACCAGATTTATTCCTTCGTGTAATTCTTGCAGCTTGTGACAATCTTTTAATTGCGGATCCCCCACTATATAGAAGGAATCCTTATTCTCCCACTCACTATTGCGTAGTTGCATGTTCACCACTTTTGGAGATATATGGTCGTTATAGGTTGTGGGACCCTCAGTTTTAAATTATCCGAAAGGTTTTTTACTAGCCAAATATACAATGTTTGGCGAAACCTCTTTGCGTGTGGTGTACGCCAAGGTTACAAAACCCGCATTCCTTAAGTTCGTCTATGTTATCTGCCGTTTTGATAAATACGTTTTTAGAATAACCTTTTAAAAGATATACGGATTTAGTACCATCCTTTTCCTACATAGGTTTTACTGACCACAAATGTATACAGCTTGTAGAACCCGGATGTATCTAAGTCAGTCCATCGGCTCATAAAATAATCTTTTAGTTCTTCCTCATTTTCTATAATAAGATGTTCTTTGTCTAACACATCATTGTATTGTTCGCGTATTGTCGCAGTGTTTTCCATGTAGTCCAATTTTCGCCTTTTTCCATCCATTTCCTCTTATTCCAGCTGTCTTTTTCTTCCACTTACAGCGTATGGCGTGCATAATGTGGCAATTTCCTATAGCGTAAACGGATAGAGTTTACTGCCAATATTTACGCGTTGTCGTACAACCTCTGGACGAATGTTAGGCGTATTTATTAACCACAATTCCGAAATTATTATTTGTTTTGGAATTGCAGAATATGGTGCTGCAGATTGTGTAAAATATGTACTATCTGCTTTAGTGTAGCACTTGTGTAAGATTTTTATTTTATCTTGGCTAGCTTCCTCCTCTACTATCTCTAAATAATTTACAGGTAAATAGTTAAAACTAAAAGCCGAAAGCACATACTTTATCAATTTTTCCCTTTCCTTTGGTTTTTCGGACAACTTAATTTGCAAGTCAGTCAATTTCTTTGTATAGCTATTCCCCCAATACACGTACTGTAGTAGGTTATTATATACTAAACAGCAGCTATTTTGTAGCTTGTCCGATAGCTTACTCCACATTTTGACAAGTTTAGGAAGTATAACTTACTATCTTCCAATAAGGTTAAACAGTTTTTTAAGGGATTATACACTTGTTCCACACTGACATAGTCTCCAATTGTACAGTTGCATATCGTCGCTTCCAATCGCGTAATACCATGTTCTTTGGCCAAAGTAGACGCGAATGTTTCCCTTAAACGTGCATCTGGACAACGTAAAAAATCTAGTATATGATTTCCAAGTTGTTTATTAGCACCACGACTTGTTATCTGACACACAAATTTGTTATATATTCTTAATTCTTGCATTGGTTGTTAGCTAAGTTAAAGAATCGATTCCCGCAGTTTTATCGTTGTCAGCAATAATATTGCAGTTTTCTTGGTATGTGCTCTTATAACAAAAGTTATGGTTTGTAGTTAAATAATTACACATCTCCATCTTGCTAAATATGCCAGCAAAATCTTGGGTTACATCTATGTCAAAAAGATAGTAATAATCTTTTTTGAGTCCGTCTAATATATCTGGTAGTTCTTCGAATAAAGTCTCCAACTTAACATCTGCTAGTTCCACTTTGTTCGGAACATATATAGGATTTTGGAATTTTTTATTAATGCTTTCGAGACCTTCTTTGCCGATAATTTCTTTTACTCCCTGACCCATCTTGTTAGTGCTTTTCAGAGAAAACGGAAGCTTAACTCTAACACTATGCCTAGCAAAAACAAAATCGGTCGAACTTTCTTCTTAGATAGCTGTTAAATGCACCACACATTTTTTTTTTAGGATAAACATCCCTTTGTCTGCAGAAAAGGAGATAGAGGATTTGGGTGTCGATTTAAATTTTAAGCTGTGAATAAAATTAGATAAAATTAAAACCACTCCCAACAAACATAAAGAAAGTACCGTTTTCTGTGTATAACTTTATATTAAAATTAAGTTTAAATGACTCTATGCTTGGCATTAAATATTTTTAAATTTTGTTATGTATAATGTCAGAATAAAAATTTTAGAATAGTATTACATTGCTCTTTATTTATGAAAGGCTATGACGTCACCACAACTTTGAAAAGTAACCGAAACTAGGTAATCGAGAGCATAGCGAAGTGGTGATTTTACCTATATGAAAATAGATGTTAGGTGTACACTGTATATTTATAATTAACTAAAATTGTTTTAAAGGAATGAATACCACTTTTTTTTGCTTACACCATTTTTTAAATCGAGTTGGCCCAAGGTTAAATTAATGGTAGATTCGGACTTCCAAGAAAAATTAAATCGGTATTACCATGCACGATTAGAAACTATTTATCAATAAAAAAGTTATAGAGTTGGGAGTTGTAACTCGATAAGGGTTGGTCCTAAATTTTAGGGGTTAGGTTACCAATTTTTTAAGGTAGGAATGGCGGGGTGTGTCCGAGCAAGAAGGGGAGCAAGGAAAGAGCAAGGAGGAAATTCCTTAAAAATAAGACTTAGCAGATCCTCCTTATGGGAATTTACATATAAAACCTGGTAGAAGGATCGAGGAGGATCGGAAGATCTGTCCAAGGGCCGGCCTATTCTAATACTCATAAATAATTAATTTTTATAATGACAACAAAGGGGCAGTCGACGCATTGGATCAGAAGTGCTTAACATATTCATGTCAGAGAAGAACCAGACGTTGACCCATGAACGTAATTGGAGCACTATTAGATATTTTGTGCTTAAACCGCTACATCCTTCTATGAGCCACGTCAGAAGAATCTTTCAAACTGACTCGAAGAAAATTTTTTATTAATCTAGAAAGAGAACTTATCAACGACCATATTGAAAAACGATATCATACAAAACAACTGTTGAGAGATCTAAAATCAATTATAGAAAACTTATTGGGAATCGATTCATTAACGCAAGCTCAAGAACCAGTACCTACAAGAACATACAAAATATGTCAGGTGTGTAACCGAAAAAAAGACCGTAAGCTAAAAACTATCTGTGATGAATGTTGCCAAAACATCTGCAAAGATCACTCAGTAGCAATCTTTAAATGATTTGCATGTTTAGATAGGTAAAGTATAGTTGGTAGTGTCTAGAGCATTTAATTTGAAAAATAGCATTTTCAAAATATGATGAGAAAGCATGCCTGTCAGAATTTAATGCATAATTTTCCCTTGCAGGTCTTAAGAACAGAGTTTTAAAAGCTTCGAAACAGACAACTTTGAAGAAATATGATTTTAATATTTCTAAATCTTTTTTGTTTATATGCACTTTTTATACACGTTCATGTAATTTTTTGTTTAACTTTTAATAAAGTTCAACTTTTTCTCAATCAACGTTTAAGATAAATGATTGCTTTAAATCATACAAAAACTAAAATTAAAAATATATATAACAGCAAAAAATAAAATCAAATTGTGGGGCTTCAAGCACCCCACCATAGTATAAGCGTAACTTGAAAACACGATAATACTTGGGGGTTAATATTAGATATCATAACATGTGCGTGAAGTTTGTAACGGGCATTTTTGGTAGTTTAGCACTTTCCGCTATTTCCAAATTCGTAAATACGTTTCTGCAAATTACTATTTCTATATTTAATATTTATTAACTCGTTGACGAATGCGTCGTGTTATAATGAATAGATTGCATCGTTCTTGTCTTGCCGTAAATATAAATTTAGTTTCTTATGTGAATACAAGTCTAGATAATAGGTGATAAGTGGTTGTAATAGCGACGAGTTGAATAAACAGATAACAGTCGAGTTCTGTTCTGTGTTCCGATATATTAAGTACGTTAAAAATACGGCTTCTTTCTGCTTTGAGAATAGAGAGAATTACTGCGGTATCAATTCTCGTATTGTTCATGAACAATAGTCGTCGTTTTGTTCTTTGTTCCGATATACTAAGTACGTTAAAAATACTGTTTCCTCTTTGCTTTTGACAATAGTGAGAATTAATGCGGGATTAATTTTCAGATTGTTCATGTACGGGCACGGCATGTTTTTAGTTGTTTGTCTTGTGAAATAAGAGTTGTATATTAACCGTGTTTGGTCGACGCACGTGTGTTTTTAAGGACATTTGACGGACGGGTTTTATTGCTTACGCGTGCCTACTAATTGTTTTGAGTTGTTTTTCTTGTGAGACAAATGCTTTAAGGAACATTTGACGGACTTACTTTAGTGATACACGTGCTTTACCCATTATGGTTCTTTTTAGTTGTTTTGTCTTTTGATATTAAAACTGTGTGTACGATCTAGTCTAGTGTCCCTTTGTTTTATCAGATTAGTGCATACTTTGGCTTATTTAAATACAGTGGATACTGTAGTTTCTGCATTTTTCTAACACCAAAGAATCTAAAATAGATCATTGCTTGCGCGAATTTCGTTATTTGCGAAATATAACAGACTACCGGTTTACAAAGGTATTGGTTGAAGTTTCTCACTGCTTTTTGGAGGTTTATGAAAATAATATACATTTGATCCCAGTTGAAATTAAACTAGTGCTACAAAATATTTCGAAATTATTGTCTCAGGAAATAGAATTAGCAAGAAATTTATCGATGCTACATAGTTCCGTCGCGTGATGGTGTCTGCTGCTAACCCCAGTGAAATGCGTAGGTGTGATTAGTGTGACGTGTGATAAGTTCCATCAACACCCTCCCAGTCCAGGGTGAAGTGTTTCGTTAGCGTAGGACATCGTGAATCTCACACTTCCGTTGCAAGGAAGCGTTGCTGAAGGACTTTTGTAAGTTGAACTATTTCCTACTTGTTATTACTTTAAATATCTATCCGTTGCTTTACCATATCTTTGTCGTTCTGATACCTTTTACAAAAGACTTGCATGATATTTTAAAACATAAGAAAAAAAAGAAAGTAAGAAAGAAAGTTCAATACTACGGAATTACTCATATCAGTTGTGTCTTGCCTGTTTATTTTTTTTTAACATTTTATCTGATTTATGTTTAATTGGTGTGTGAGGAAACGTTTCTGCTACTCCCCAATATTACCTCACTTTGTACTAAACATTTTTCTGTATTGCTTTTACTGTTGTTATATTATATAGTTTATCTAAACAGTTTCTTTTTTTACATTCTACAGAGTACTGAATAACTTAGACTTTTCATTGCTGCTATGCTTATTCTCTTTTTTTTTCAGGTTTGTTTAACTAATTTTCTTGCAGGTATTGTCACTAACTCCTTACCGCCGCATACCTTATATGTCAGTCTGCTTTCTACAACCCCCCCCCCTACTCTCCGATTGAGCCCGGTCATTTTTTTGACTTTCTTTGAGTTACGCACGGCCACGATTACCGTAACATAAATTTGGCGACCACCGTGGCTGCCTCGAAAAAAAAAACGTAACAAGTTAGCCCCCCAACTTTTGAAAAAAAATAACTTTCTATAACTCATTCGTTTGCACATTGTTTGCACACGTATGCACATCCGGTATTTTTGTTTGCACACCTTTCGTTTAAAAATTATTCAAGAAACAATTTGGGGCAACCAACTTCACACTGGCCCCCCGACTTTCATGAAATTTATTTTAAACCGGCGGAATTAATACACCATCGTTTGCACATGAATGCACATCCATTATTGTTGTTTGCACACCTTTCCTTTGAAAGTTATTAAAGAAACAATTGTGGGGCCAACTTAACACTAGACCCCGACTTTCAGCATATTCATTTTAAACCGACGAAATTGATAGATCTTCGTTTGCACATGTATACACATCTATTATTTTCGTCTGCACACTTATTTAACATTTACATTTTCAGTTTAAAAGTTATTTAACATTCAGCTTCATAGTCCTTGCTACGAAAGTAAATATTAAATAAGTTTTGAACTAAAGGTGTGCAAACGAAAAAACAACTTAATTCATGATGTGCAAACGAAGATACTTTGATTTCCGTCATCATATGTTAGAATTGCACAAAAATGCGATATTTGACTTGTGTGAAGTTAGCCCCCCCCCCCCCTGATTAAATTTAAAAAAATTTTGACTTACAGTGGTGTGCAAATAAAAAGTTGATGTGTTTGATAATGTGCAAACGAAAAGGTATCAATTGGACTCATTGTAATAATTTTTTCACATTTTCAACAGTAGCCATCGTCTAGCAAGGACTCTGAAGCTGAATGTTAAATAACTTTTAAACTGAAAATGTAAATGTTAAATAATTTTTGAAATAAAGGTGTGCAAACGAAAAAGCAACTTGATTCATGACGTGCAAACGAAGCTACTTTGATTTTCGTCATCACATGTTAGAATTGCATAAAAATGCGATATTTGACACGTGTAAAGTTACCCCCTAATTAAATTAAAAAATTTTTTTGACTTACAGTGGTGTGCAAAAAAAAGTTGATGTGTTTAGTAATGTGCAAACGAAAAGGTAACAATTAGGCTTATTGTAATCCATTTTTGAATACTTTGAACAGTAGCTATCGTATAGAGGATACTACGAAAATGTTAAATAAGTTTTGAACTAAAGGTGTGCAAACAAAAAAAAGACTTGATTCATGATGTGCAAACGAGAATACCTTGATTTACGTCATTCCATGTTAGAATTGCACAAAAATGCGATGTTTGACATGTGTGAAGTTAGCCCCTGATTAAATTTAAAAAAAATTTTTTATTTACAGTGGTGTGCAAACGAAAAGTTGATGTGTTTCGCAATGTGCAAACGAAAAGATATCAATTGGGCTCATTGTAACAATTTTTTCACATTTTCAACAGAAGCTATAGTCTAGCGAGGACTATGAAGCTGAATGTTAAATAACTATTAAACTGGAAGTTTAAATGTTAAGTAAGTTTAGAACTAACGGTGTGCAAACAAAAAGCGGTTTGATTCATGATGTGCAATCGAAACTACTTTGATTTCCATCATCACATATTAGAATTGCACAAAACTGCGATATTTGACATGTGTGAAGTTAGCCCCCTGATTAAATTTAAAAAGTTTTTTGACTTACAGTAGTGTGCAAACCAAAAGTTTATGTGTTTCGTAATGTGCAAACAAAACGGTATCAATTGGACTCATTGTAGCAATTTTTTCACATTTTCAACAGTAGCTTTCGTCTAGCGAAGACTATGAAGCTGCATGTTAAATAACTTTTAAACTGGAAGTGTGTAAACGAAAATAATAGAAGTGCATACATGTACAAACGAAGAAACTACTAATTAGTTACCCTCCTCCCGTGATTAAATTTAAAAAAAATTTTGACTTACAGTGGTGTGCAAATAAAAAGTTGATGTGTTTGATAATGTGCAAACGAAAAGGTATCAATTAGGCTCTTTGTAATTCATTTTTGAATACTTTGAACAGTAGCTATCGTATAGGAGGATGCCAGGAAAATGTTAAATAAGTTTTGAAATAAAGGCGTGCGAACGAAAAAGCGACTTGATTCATGATGTGCAAACGTGGATACTTTGATTTCCGTCATCACATGTTAGAATTGCACAAAAATGTGATATTTGACATGTGTGAAGTTAGCCCCCTGATTAAATTTAAAAAGTTTTTTGACTTACAGTAGTGTGCAAACCAAAAGTTTATGTGTTTCGTAATGTGCAAACAAAACGGTATCAATTGGACTCATTGTAGCAATTTTTTCACATTTTCAACAGTAGCTTTCGTCTAGCGAAGACTATGAAGCTGCATGTTAAATAACTTTTAAACTGGAAGTGTGTAAACGAAAATAATAGAAGTGCATACATGTACAAACGAAGAAACTACTAATTTCGTAGATTTAATATGAATTTGCTGAAAGTCGAGGGGCTAGTGTGAAGTTGGCCCCCCACAATGGTTTCTTTAATAACTTTTAAACGAAATGTGTTCAAACAAAAATAATGGAAGTGCAAACATGTACAAACGATGATGTATTAATTCCGCCGGTTTAAAATAAATTTTCTGAAAGTCAGAGGGCTAGTGTGAAGTTCGCCCCCCACAATGATTTCTTTAATAACTTTTAAACAAAAGATGTGCAAACAATAAAAATGCATGTGCATACATGTGCAAAGGATGATGTATTCATTTCGCCAGTTTAAAATAAATTTTCTGAAAGTCGGGAAGTTAGTGTGAAGTTAGCCCCCGACAATGGTTTCTTTAATATAAACGAAAGGTGTGCATACGTAAATACCGGATGTGCATACATGTGCAAACAATGTGAAAACGAATGAGCTATACAAAGTTATTTTTTTCAAAAGTTGGGGGCTAACTTCACGCGTGTGCAAAAATGGATTACAATGAGCCTAATTGATACCTTTTCGTTTGCACATTACGAAACACATCAACATTTTGTTTGCACACCACTGTAAGTCAAAAAAATTTTTAAATTTAATCAGGTGCGGCTAATTTCGCACATATCAAATATCACATTTTTGTGCAATTATAATATGTGATGAAGGAAATCAAAGTATCTGCATTTGCACATCATGAATCAAGTTGCTTTCTTGTTTGCACACCTTTAGTTCAAAACGTATCTAACATTCACTTTCCTAGTACCCGTTATACGATAACTACTGTTGAAAATGTGCAAAAATGGACTGCAATGAGCCTAGTTGATACCTTTTCGTTTGCTCATAACGAAACACATCAATTTTTTGTTTGCACACCACTGTAGGTCAATAAAAAATTTAAATTTAATCGGGGGAGGTAACTTCACACATGTCAAATATCGCATTTTTGTGCAGTTCTAACATGTGATGACGGAAATCAAAGTATCTTCATTTGCACATCATGACCCAAGTCGCTTTTTCGTTTGCACACCTTTAGTTCAAAACTTATTTAACATTTACGTTCGTACTATCTGCTACACGATAGCTACTATTCAAAATGTGCAAAAATAGATTACAATGAGCCTAATTAATGGTGCCTATTAATAAATCAAAACACTCTGCTGCGTCGTCAGCTATGTCAGAAGCATATTTTAATGATATTACAAATATTACTCTTGGCAGTGAAGGCAAGCCTCTTCGAGCTGATAAATTTGTTATTTTTGTGCAATTATAATATGTGATGACGGAAATCAAAGTATCTTTGTTTGCACATCATGAGTCAAGTCACATTTTCGTTTGCACATCTTTAGTTCAAAACTTATTTAACATTTATTTTCGTAGTACCCGCTATACGATAGCTACTGTTCAAAATGTGCACAAATGGATTACAATGAGCCTAATTGATATCTTTTCGTTTGCACATTACGAAACACATCAACTTTTTGTTTGCACACCACTATAAGTCAAAAAAATTTTTAATTTAATCAGGTGCGGCTAACTTCGCACATGTCAAATATCACATTTTTGTGTAATTATAATATGTGATGACGGAAATCAAAGTATCTGCGTTTGCACATCATGAATCAAGTTGCTTTCTCGTTTGCACACCTTTAGTTCAAAACGTATTTAACATTTACTTTCCTAGTACCCGCTATACGATAACTACTGTTCAAAATGTGCAAAAAAGGACTACAATGAACCTAGTTGATACCTTTTCGTTTGCACATTACGAAACATATCAATTTTTTGTTTGCACGCCACTGTAAATCAAAAAAATTTTTAAATTTAATCAGGTGTGGCTAATAAGCACATGTCAAATACCACATATTTGTGCAATTATAATATGTGATGACGGAAATCAAAGTATCTGCGTTTGCACATCATGAATCAAGTTGTTTCTCGTTTGCACACCTTTAGTTTAAAACGTATTTAACATTTACTTTTGTAGTACCCGCTATACGATAACTACTGTTCAAAATGTGCACAAATGGACTACAATGAGCCTAGTTGAAACCTTGTCGTTTGCACATTACGAAACATATCAACTTTTTGTTTGCACACCGTTGTAGGTCAATAAAAATTTTAAATTTAATCGGGGGGGGGGGACTTCACACATGTCAAATTTCGCATTTTTGTGCAGTTCTAACATGTGATGACGGAAATCAAAGTATCTTCATTTGCACATCATGAGCCAAGTCGCTTTTTCGTTTGCACACCTTTAGTTCAAAACTTATTTAACATTTACGTTCGTACTACCTGCTACACGATAGCTACTATTCAAAATGTGCAAAAATAGATTACAATGAGCCTAATTAATATCTTTTTGCTTGCACGTTACGAAACACAACAACTTTCTGTTTGCGCATCATTAAGTCAAAAAATGTTTTTAATTTAATCAGGAGCGGGCTAATTTTGCACATGTCAAATATCGCATTTTTGTGCAACTATAATATGTGCTGACGGAAATCAAAGAATCTGCGTTTGCACACTATGAATCAAGTCGCTTTTTTGTGTGCACACCTTTAGTTCAAAACGTATTTAACATTTTTCTTAACCTTCTTTGGGAATTAAACCACAGAAGAATGCTAAACAAACCGCAACAAACATACAGGGAGTATTTAACATTTACTTTCGTAGTACCTGCTATACGATAGCTACCGTTAAAGATGGCAAAAATGGATTGCAATGAAACTAATTGATACCTTTTCGTTTGCACATTACCAGACATATACATATACCAATACCGTTAATTGAGAATATTCTAATCAACACATTTACTAAAATATTGTTTTCAAATGTATATAGTCCTCTGTATTTACATTATGATAAAATGCCACAAGATGTCGCTAGTTCAAGAATACGTTTTCGTCCCATATGAATGCTAGACAACAGGAGGTATGTACTTCCCCTAAATCGAAACTTGAAATTTCAGTAGTATTTTTGACTATTAATTTGCAAGTAGATGCACCCGCTTGAGTTGATACAGCATTTTATAAATAACGGCATTCATACCGTTTTTTAAAACAGCATCGGTTAGCTGCATTGTCTGTAATAAAAGTGTAGGTGTAGTTCGAGAAGTGCAGTAATGCAAGAATACACTTGGACAGCAATTTTTTTATTCAGATTTTATAAAGACAAATATTCCTCGTAAAGCTTGTGTAACAGCAGAAGAAATATTTGAAGCCACAAAAGATAGGGAGTGTTTTGTAGCTTCAAGTAGCCGACTAAAATCTCGATCCGACTCCATATGAGTGGACATATGCCGAACTTTAAAAAATAAAACTCAGGTTGTAAATCTGTAAGTGTAAAAAAATCGTGGTAGATTTTTTATATAGAGTTTTTCTATACCTATCGAGAATTCTTATAAATTGTAACAAGCCCAGGGCAAGGTTGGATGCCAAGCGTCTTTTAGAAAAAGAAAACTCTTATGACTTTTAGCTAGCTGAGCTTTTAACCCACGGTCGCATGAGATTGGGTCAGTGGGTTTAATTAAGGTTAAAAAAAAAGATAATGGACGTCACCTAAATTTTTTATAAAGCAACTGATTAAATGAATTTGCTTAAAGGGAAAATTTGGAAACCTAAAAGTTATCTAACCTCTTTAGGAATTAAGTTTAATACCACCTATACGTTACTTACTTTCTTACTGCTTTGACGAAGTTCTAGGATAGCTCTGAAACATAATTACAACTAACAAACATATAATTTATCTAATAATTCTGTACTACACGAAGTCCTTAATTTTGTTTCAAATACTTATTACTGAATCGTTATAGGAATTCTTTTAACGGTCATAAAATCTTTGAGAGAACTTAAGTATTCATAAATAATGAGCTGAAGAAAAATGGATTCTATATTCTCATATTAAACAATTATGTACATATAATGCAATTCAACAAAGATAAATTCTTATGAATATAATTACTACGTTACTCATGAGATGTAAAATTAAAATTTTTTAAATTTTTAGTTCTACTAAACTTTAATTGAAGTCTGTATTTTATTAACAATATTTATTTATACTTAGTAGTCCGAAGTAGCGCTACGGGAACTGTACAAGAAATTCAAATTTTGTACATGCAACTATGTGTTTATTAATTAATATCAAATTAAAATTTCATTTACTGGAATGAAGGCACTCAAACTGAACATATTGAAATAAGGTTTCGGTAAACAAGATAAGAAATAACATTTAGTTAAACAAATGTTGCAAACAACATGTTGCTCTCATTGATGTAACTTATTATCTTTTTATACATAGTTTGACAATGAATAACTTCTAAATTTGAACACGTGATTAATGAAATATAATCATTTTATATATTTTAAATATTAAGCCCTTAAAAAGTTAAGCTTCTTTCTATTAAAAAATAGACTGCTAAATTATCTGCACGGCAAAGTGCTTGCATATAACAGAGCATAAGGTAATTTACAAATGAACAATTAAATATTACTTAAATTCATATATCTGTATACGGAATAAAATACAGCACATGCAGCAAAAGTTTCAGGAAATCAAATGGGCTTACCCACCTGCGTCAACGACCTAACAACCTGTCAGCCCTTAATGCGACGTCACCATTCTGTCATGTGTCGGCACTTTCCAACAAATCTGCTTACAATTTTTGTACAAAATGAATTTCCATGTTGATAAATTTTATTTACACATCAACCAAGTAGAATAATCTTAATATTTCATTAGAATTTTTGTAGATTACGGAAGTTGCACGTTGTAAAGATCAAATTACTTCATGACTTTGTTGTCTTAGACAACTAAATTAACTGTTTCACTTATTTCGGCGTTTACGCCAGGAAAACTTAATTTACTGTATTATCTCGCCTGTTTTATTTCACAGACAAGTGACCTTTTGGCTTGACTAGAAGACAAAAAGTGACCACCTGTCACTAGTCAACAAACAACTTGAAAATCTTAGATATTCTACATACGAGTAAGGAACACGCGCAATGTTTGTAATAGTGTTATCAGCTGTAGTAATAAAATGCTTTAATTTTATTGGTTTACTAAATATACAAGAGTACTGGAATTCATATTGGGTAAAACGTTAAATAAATAAATACTAAATTAACGGGTTTGTAGCAGTAATGTTGACAAATAATTCAGTTCGGAATTTTTACATGTTACAAATCTATACTTATATTTGAAACAAAATAGGAATGGTGTGTGTTCTCGCATTTTAAGCTATAAAGACATTACTGTTGAACAAGAAGTTGATCATGCATTGACTTCTTCTGAGATTAAATTTGATACAACAGGAGAAAGCATGGAAGGAGTACAAAGCGATCATAAATCAGTACTCGTTAATAGCGGGCATCAGTACATGATTATCTTTTATGATATAACAATTGATGCTAAAACATGGAAAAGTATAAGTCCAAAATTGGTAACATGCAAGGAGTACGCCAAATACAAGGGTACCCGAGTATATTTGGTATTACAATGAGGATGGACGGATATAATATCGAAACTATGTTGGACCAAAACCAAAATCCCATGTGCTTATAGCTTTTAAAGATCAAAAATATATGAATCTCAAAATAACGCGTATAATATTATATTTGGAAAGTGTAAGGACTGTGTTGCATCTTTTAATGCTCATTGTATGAAAAAACCCGAATTAGGAAGTGGTATAAAATTATTTGTAAAAACTATTGATACTAGAGGTGTACCACATGAGAAGAAAAGGACGCTGAAAAGTAGTGAAATAGTTAAAGTGCAGCATCAACTTATGCACAAGAAGCAATTGTTTGGCGTCGTGAGGCGACGAACGAAATGGAATATGGTGATCCAGAACCGGGTCACTTATATAGCACCGATGTATTGAGAAAAGCGCGTCAGGAAGGAAAAGATAAAGAACTAGGTTTGCACAAAGTACAAGATCCTATTGAATCGATAAGTAATTTAAAATACAATGCCGAATATGCTGACACAGTACAAGAAATTGCATTAAATAAGTTTTATTGTATGTATTGGTCTCCATTACAAATAGATATGTACAAAGACCTTGTAAAATTAGAATAGCCAATTTCCAATGACTCCACTGGTTCTGTTGTTAAAATATAAACAGACCAAATAAAATTAGTAATGCAGTATTCTTATATCAAGCCGTCGTACGTGGTATACGTGGAATAGTACCATTGTTTCAAATGTTATCTGAAAAACACGACTCCAATACTATCCAATATTGGATGAACGAATGGTTACGTTCTGGAGCAAAGGTGCCATGCGAGGTAATAACCGATTTTTCTTTGCTCTATTAAATGCTATCGCACGTGCGTTTAATAACTGCACTTTAGCGCATTATATAAAATTATGCTTAAAATGCCTAAATTCCGAGAAAAACTTAAAGACTATTATACCTATATGTTTCATGCGTTTGGATATTGCGCATATAATAAAAATGATAGCCAAATGGGAATGCTTTCGTGGGAAGGCTCCGCGAATAAAAGATTTTTATTTACGATGCGTGGGGTTTTTGAGTACCATTGAAACAAAAAAAACAATTCGAGAAAATATTGCTTTCGCTATTAGTATAGTAGCTCTTGGTGAGCGCGATGATAAAACCACAGAATGTGCAAATAAACAAGAATATCTTCTAGAAATTATACGTAACTTTGCAATTGACGATGAGAAGAATTACATTGAAAAAGATAATGAAGAATATACTGACTACCATTTACTAAATGAAATGGATGTTGCCTTGGAAGATAATAGTTTATCTCATTTTGATGAGTTACACACTAACGCCAAAATTTTGGCCCGAGAAGCACAATCGGGTCAGCATCTTAATGCATATTATTGCCCAGAATTTGTTGCACCATTTTTGCGATTCGCAACATGTTATGTTTTACGCACTAATGTAATGGTGCCTATTAATAAATCAAAACACTCTGCTGCGTCGTCAGCTATGTCAGAAGCATATTTTAATGATATTACAAATATTACTCTTGGCAGTGAAGGCAAGCCTCTTCGAGCTGATAAATTTATTATTAAACACATACGCTCGATTGAAAGCATCTGTAAAATTGAACGGACAGCTCTCGATAATCGCACTGCTAAAAAAACCAATCTCCTAAAGAATAGAATATCAAAACAGGACATTTCTGCTCCCGATATTGACATGATATCTACTGCGTGTTCATTCGAGTCGACACAGCCAGATTTAGATACAGAGGAAAATTGGCATGGTCCTCCAAAAGAAGCACTAAATGATATTGTAGTAAAATCTCTTACTATAAAGAACAGAGGAAAATACCTAACACCGTGTCCTGACATAACTTTCATTCACAATCGTCCTCAACGTAAAAAGAAAGTAATTTGCCTTCAAAATGGTTCTTTGCTTAGGCCGATGAAAGTCGGCATAAGAAAAATTCAGATGACTTCAACATGTGCATTTGACGCAATAACAGAATTATTTACGATAGCGTACGCGGATTCTGTTAACTATAAGCATATAGTGGATGGGGAATACAAAAATGTAGTGTTCTTCCGAATTGTGGTAAATTATGCTATCAGTGGTATTAGCAAAGCCATTTATTTTGACAGAATTTCTTGTTTATTACCATTGTTCGACATCGTAGACAATGTTATCAATTGCACGTGCAAAATCTCTACATTAATTGCGAAGTTGTTAGTTGAAGCACCGAGTGCTAAACAGAAAAGTAAATGTATCGATTGTCAACACGAGGACTCTAGCAACATTCCTATAGCAGAAATAAACTCAAAGCACATTCTTCAATATGGTTTGCAAAGTGGATTACAAAAATCTATCGATGTTTTCTTCTCAAATAAAGAAATCCCGTGCAAAAGTTGCGGAACTAAAATTTCCCATGAAATCATTCCCAACGCACATTTATTATGCGACGTCGAACATGCATACCACAGCACACTTATCAGTGATGGGATTTTCAGATAAATCGAAAAACATTCCGTTATCTGAAATACCTAAAAATGTACAAATAAGAAATGTCAGATACAAATTATTAGGAGTTGTTTCTTACAATGGTAACGAAGAGCAGAACACACGTCATTATATTGCTTATTGCCACAGAGAAACATATTCCTGGGAAGAATATGACGATTTTAAATTTAAACGTACACTGCTGCACGCATCAACAGCATCACGATTCTTAGTTAAACCAAGTGTTCTAGCTTACATAAAAGTAACAGAGCATCCTTAAAAAATTTGTCTATAAAATTGATGTATTCATTTATACTACATACCTTTCATATAAACTTTGTACGTTTCATATATACTTTTAATATAATTTCATATATTGTTAATAAACAATTTTTTTATTCTTCATTAAATATGCTTTTATTTTGTAATATTACACAAATTTTTATTTTTTGTAAGTTTAAGTATATCATTCCAATTCAATGTCGGTGAAACGTTATTGCATATTTTGTGCGAAGTTAGCCCTTTGATTAAATTAAAAAAATTTATTGACTTACAGCGGTGTGCAAACAAAAAGTTGATGTGTTTCGTAATGTGCAAACGAAAAGATATCAATTGGGCGCATTGTAACAATTTTTCGCATTTTCAACAGTAGCTATGAAGCTGAATGTTAAATAACTTTTAAACAGGAAGTGTGCAAACGAAAACGATAGATGTGCATACATGTGCAAACGAAGATCTATCAATTTCGTCAGTTTTAAATGAATTTGCTGAAAGTCAGGTGGTTAGTGTGAAGTTGGCACCCCACAATGGTTTTAATAACTATTAAACGAAAGATGTGCAAACAAAAATAATGGATGTGTATACATGTGCAAACGTTGATGTATTAATTCCGCCGGTTTAAAACAAATTTCCTGAAAGTCGGGGGCCAATATGAAGTTGGCCCCCCCAAATTGTTTCTTGAATAATTTTTAAACGAAAAGTGTGCAAACAAAAATACCGGATGTGCATACATGTGCAAACAATGTGCAAACGAATGAGTGATAGAAAGTTATTTTTTTCAGAAGTTGAGGGGCTAACTTCACGCCTGTTTTCATAACCCTAGAACCATTTGGACAGTTGCTTTTTATGGGCATACTTAAACTTTGTAATGTATAAATTCAAATAGTGTTTAACATCAAAGCCATGACAATCGGATACCAACGTTACTCCACAGTTTTAACAGGTAAATTGAGTTTTCAGATATCCTCAATGCCTCTTCTTCTCAATAAATGCATTATCAATAAGTAGGTATGTCGAGAAGGAGAGAATCGAAATATATATCATTTTATGGGTTTCGGACTTTCTTCTGTAACATTAAAGTAAATCGCTACCGCTTTTTGCGGATATTCAGTAAACCTCCAGCCGCATACGCAGACTAAATAGTACAGAAATGAAAGGACGCGTTGTTTATCAGTTACGAAAGTTTTAAACGTTTTTGAATCAATAATAGTTTCCTCTGCAAAGTAATTCAGTTTTAGTTAATCGTAGCTATTGTATGTAATTTGTTTGACATAGTCGTACATCCAGCAATTAAATCTTTTACTCAAGTTTGTGAATGTTCAAATCCTCCACCAATGTCACGTTTTCCACCATTTTGCTGGAAATTTTAAAGTCAAAGCTAGTGTTGTAAATTACTTATTAGTTCGTTAACTTTGTAGCATCTTGATCAAAGCAACCGATATTTGTCGCTGCCTTCTAGCACCGCAATTTTCCAGCGTCGCTGTTTGCTCATACCGAGCAGCGATCGATACCTGTCAAGAGTACCATCAAAGAAGCAATCAGTAACACAATGTGAACTAATCAAAATACGCTAGATATCCGATAACCGTAATAAAACTCCTATAAACATTTGCACATTATGTGATCAATCTCTAGGGATGGGTTGCAGTGAAAGCTTGTGACCTAGATGCGTTTGAATTTTTGCTGAAAAACAAGATTGCATTGCAACGCCGCCATTTAGTTGAACTCTATATATAACAATATAAATTTGTAGATGGTTGTTGAGGATTGAAGGGACAGGTGAATAAAGGGGATATGTGTAAAATGCTGACTCTTTGGCCTTAATATACATTGCGTTAATAGTTACAGGTTATGTTACTCCATAATATAGGTTTATAAAATGAATAAAGATGGTGTTGTAATTACTTTCTATTTTAAAAAAGATGTACATAACCCCTTCATACATAAATTAAAATAAACTTTTTTTACCTGAATTGGAGTTTAATAAAAGGCAATGTAACGTATTTTTTTTCTAGTTACACTTCGTTCTTTAAAATAAAAATAAAACAGCTATAATTTAAAATATTTAATTTGTGAATTTCCGTCCAATAGAAATTAATGCATAATATTGATAATAACATATAGATTCCTTTACCTTTATGCTCTAAGGTTTGTTACTAAGCTCTGTCGAGTTGTCAATTTGTTTACTTCATTATCAGCGTTCGAACGGGCAAGCTGCTCTACAAGATAGTGGAGTCAAGATGGTCGGGTTTAAACACGTGGCCTCTAACAGAGTACGAAAAAAGAACTTATAATTGATTAATTCTTGGTGTCTGGAGGTCGAGCCTAATAGCTGTAGCGTGAGCATGTCTTTCTAGAAGTCCTACCTAGATAGGTTTAGTTGATCCCTGCAGGCCTAAGAAGATGGAAGCCCCTTTACATCATTAATACAGTTTGTATAAATTAATTAAATAGATTATACTAATACTTTTTCTCATAGTGCAATATCTTATATCACATCCTAATCCAATATCATATATAACATCTTGAAGCAATATCATAAATGGCTACATCTTATATTATATCTTTATGCAGTATCATGGAAGGCAATTTCATATAGGTTCTAAATTTTGTTGGAGTATTAAATTCAATCAAGCAGAAGTTAGTTTCGTCAAATAATAGTAGTATTCAGAAGAACTTTGATAATCGATGGTTAAGGAAATTTCCATACAGCTGAGGTCAAGGTTCTAATTCTTTCGTTCAGTACAATATCATAACACGTGAGTGTACTTTAGAATTTAATCATTTTGAATATCAATTGAGTTGCAATAAGAAAGTAGAACATTAAAAATTTCGCAACGTAAAAAGCTTTTAATGAAACAACAAATTTAATAACAAATCTATTGTTTGTCAGAATGTTTACACGTGCACACAAAGTGTACATTTATTTAAGTTGTGAATGACATCTTATGTCAGATATATAAAAACATAGATTCAACTGTCCTATTTAGACCTCACATGTCCTCTTACGTTAATTTAAAGTATGTTTGAATATTTTGAGGTCATGAACTTTTATTTTTCATCGACATGTGGAATTCGAGTATTAACTGTTAAATAAATGTAACTTAGAGTAACTATATAATATTTCAACAACGCTTTGGTAATTAAATTTTACTGTGAAGGTCGAGGAAGTACTTCATTGACTTAAAGAAAATTATGTATTATGAATAACTTAGAAAATTTCAAGTCAGCATATTTGAATTTTGTAGAAAGAACAATTCAGAGATCTTTAGATTATTAAATAGTATTCTTTACTAATGTATTTCTGTTCCATAAAAATCATTAAGAGAAAATTTTATAAAGATACAAATTAAATTTTATAGTAACATGAATTCAGAAATTTATTCAAATAGAAACTATTTTGTTTTTGAATGACTTTTTATTATTTAGAATTCAAGTAGAAAAATTACAATTGATCCCCGATTAGAAATTGTGTGTAATGAAAAAAAATTCCCTGGGTATATATTTTACAAGCCTAAATTCTATTATTTTATTTTTGGCAAATATTTTTGAGGACACAAATGGTGTCCATGTTGTACCTTTGTTTGTTCACAGGTCAAGCCGAGACATCTGTATGACATCTGGTGTTTGAGGTCTTGGTAAGTGTGTTTAAAAGAGTGAAATTCAGGTTTTATGGCTATGTTAGTGGTGTTGACATAAGGTTTCCGCATTCCCCTAATACAAGCACAGTTAAATTTTGTTGGTTATAGTATTGAAAAATACGGTGGCGCTCATTAAATATATTTTTGGTTTTTAACAACCCATGACCCAAGCTCATGATCTACCCAGAGCTAACACTCGACTAGCCGTTTATGTCTTAAGAGTTTTTCTTTATCTCAAGCCATTCTCCATCCAACTTTACCTTGGGCTTAAATTAATAAGACGAAATTCTCGACCTTGTGATATCAGGTTAGGGTTTAGAAAGTTTAAGGGTGTAATTTATTAGCTGATAGTCACGAGGATAAAAACAGTAATAAAATTGATAAGAAAAAATATTTTTTTACAGCAAATCTGAACTTAACTGAACTTTTTTATTAAAAGAAACCAAAAGTATCTGTTATGATAAAAAGACTCAATATATGTTTTTAAGTATACATAACAAGGTAGGAACCAATTTTTAATCAAATCCCAAAAGCTCTGTGAGCATTAAGTTAGTGATGAAGGGGCGCCAGAGTTTATCGATCGGTTTTAGTGAGTGAACAAAAGCACGACTAAAAACAAAGCAAGTGCTTTATGAATAACGAAGTGCAAACGGATTTGTGTTTTTAGCAATGCAGCATATTGGTGAAGCTTGTTGAGATAATCCCCGGAGGACAGTTGTCTACAACATAAGATAGGATCGATCCTGATTAATATTTTCATAGGTACCTGTGGTTTGTGTGAGCCGAGCTTTTAACATTCCAGCAAGTTCATTGCCTACAAGGAAAGTAAACAAACAGGTTGTAGGCCGAGGAGGATAGTTTAGAACAGATCAGTAGTGTTTGGACTTAGTATATTCGAGGACAATGATAATTATTATCTACTATTTCGTGAATAAACTATAATTAGTTTTCTTAAGTAGTGTAGGACCGAGTTAATAATTAGTTGTACGAGTTGGTTTCGTTATTTCTGTTACACTTTTACTAAAAATTATTGTATAAAGAGTTATACAGAAGCACAACTGTTATTATTTACTCTATTGTAACATTTAAAATATCCAGCAAAATTATTTGTCGATATTACCGCTATAAATCTATTATTTTAGTATTTACCTAACAACGTTTATTCTATTATTAATTTTATTGATTTTGCATATTTAATAACCCAACAAACTTTAAGCCACACTACAATTTCAATTGGAATTACAATCTACAACGTATCACGTCGTCCCAACTGATAATATATTTACAAACCAATTCGCGTGCTCCTACCCCATTGTAATATCTACGATTTTCAAGTTATTTCGTCCACTCCTGGCAGATAGTCATTTTTCGTTTCCTTATTGAAGAGAAAGGTCACTTGGTGTGTTATCAGACACTCAAGATGGTGCGGGGAAATTAAGTTTTACTGGCAGAAACTCCGGAATAGAAGGCACAGTTGGTTAAAAGTTGTCTAAGACAACTTATAATATGTAGTGTATAAACTCATCTTGGCAACGGTTTGTTTGAATATGTAATTAATCTAAAATTATAATGAAATTTATTACAGTGCAACTTGGTTTATGTTAACTTGATCACGTTCAATTGGGTTTGTGTTCAAGCAAATTTTATTTTCATGGAACTCATTTAAAATATAAATGCGTAAGCAGTTCTGTTAGACAAAAATTGGATTTCCGGTATGCAACTGCACATGCTGTGAATAGTTGGTTGAACAACTTGTCATTTGAAGGTTACAGGTCATTGCCTCCATTTGGTAAGACTGTTTAATTTTCTAGCATTATGCTGCGCTTACTAAGTTTCATTCCGTATATATATATATATATATATATATATATATATATATATATATATATATATATTATACTGTCAAGAAGGGGGTGGGCTTATAAAATGTTCAAAATAGGGCTTCGAAACGACTTGCTAGAATGGGGGCATATTTGGTTTTGTTTGAGTATTTTCATTCAGGTATTTTTGGTTTATAAATTAACAACAACTATTCCACGTTAATAAATTTATAAAGTTTTTAAAACTGCATTGCATTTCACAACGTATACCGGCCAGATACCAGGCTAAGCTAGTTGATAAGTTTGCATTGTATACGTATTTTAATTGTTATGGTTGCACGTATATGAAATTTAATTTGGAGTTAGCGTTTTCAGAACCATTTGAATGTAAAAACAAATATCAAAATTGCTTGGTATACTGCACGCTTTTAAAATTTTAAGGAGTTAAGTGATACTCCTGTAAAATTTGTAAATCAATTTCAGTTTGAATATATTTTAACAATTAAAGATTGGTTATGTAATGACAGGACGTTTACCGAATAAGACATAAATGCCGGTCACGTATAATTTAAAAGCTGAACCATCGAAGTTTGTTAGCTATTTTCAATATTGTAAAAAGTTCAATATACATAAATCACTGGATTATCAAACCATCTAGAAAATGAATGTATCTAGAGAAAACAATTGTATTATTAATCAATTATTAATAATTATAAATTACATAGTGTGCGTAGAGATAGTTGTTATGGCAACGGAAACAAAAGAAGACGGATTTTATTTATAAGGGACTTCAAATTTATATTACTGAAAAATAGACGTGTTTTTGTACTGTTCTGAGTTTTATTTCATTTAAAAAGTTACGAGTAAATTTTGAAAGTCAAGTTGTACCTGCAGATAGCAAGTAGTAGCAGTTTTGTGGCGAATATAAATTAATTAAAAGAGGGAGTGCTGGTCTGTACCGTTATTGTTTGAAGACGAAAGCATAGTGGAATTGGAGTTATCTGAGTATTAGTACAACATAAAATTTGTAGAAATATTAGTAGTTTTATAGTCCGGAGATTACCAGTTGCTCGAGTTACTTATTTTTTCAGGAGGTGCCTGCAGTTGGTCACTTGGCTTCAGGACGGCTGGAAGGCGGCGCTTGTATCTGGATTCCAGGTATTAGTATTTAATATCTACGCAGTGCTTTAATCAAATTTATAAAAGTGGAACTAGTGTTTGGGGATACTTTTGGGTTTTAAAATTATGTTGAAAACTCCTTGGATATTTGTTTGGGTGTCTAGTTGAGAGGTGTTTGCCTAGGACGGACCCACCCTAGGTAGATTCCGCTACGTGTTTGACGGCCCTGTAAAATATTTAAGTGCAGCTGCCGTGTTAAATATTTAAAGATAAATTGTGTGGCATAACTCAACAAGGCTCTAAAATAAGACAAGGAGTGACAGATAGATATATTACGCCTATCACTAATAAGGTAGGATCACAGTATATATAATATATGGCGTTAGCAACGTGAGGCAGAGTAGATTTGTTAGTTGTACGTTGCATATATTCTATTTTAAAGTGAAAATTAATATTTGATTGACGTTTCATATATATTTATTTGACAGTAGTAGTTGACAGTTGTTGAAGGTTTTGAATTTATTGTAGAAGGCAAAGACGTAATTTGGTATTCATACTTTGGGCAATTTCAACGGCGGTAAAACACTAGGTGGGGCCCATTATCACGAAAAAAAATTTATAAGGAATAAATGGCGGACGACGATAGACATATAACGCGCTCAGGTAGAGTTTTCGGACGTGAAATAAGAATAGGAGATTTTAGGGTGACAGACACAACACAGGAAACTGACGTACACGTGGAACCTGACATTGATGTTTTAGATGCCGGGCAGACAAGTGCTAGGGAAGAAGACGAACGGATAAGTTGCGAGAACATGGACATAATGCGGTTTTTAAAGACACTGGAAAAATCACAGAAGGAGGGGATGTTAAGATTAGAGAAATCACAGAACGAGGGAATGTTAAGATTAGAAAAATCACAGAACGAGGGAATGTTGAAATTAGAAAAATCACAGAACGAAGGGATGAAAAAGTTAGAGGCCGGGATAAAAAGGATAGTGGCTATAGAGAACCGCATGGGAGAACTTACAGCGTCTATACAGGGGACATATGAAAATTTTAAAAAGGAGATCCAACAAGAACTCGACACGCGAATAAATGTGGTCGAGGGTAATTTTGTAAATGGGATAACATCAGTACGCGATGACATGGAAAACTTAGACAAACGTCACACAGACAGGTTAAAGATTCTGACAGACAAACACCAGACATTCGCTAGGAACATACAAACACAAGTTCGGGAAAACGGGAACGACACATCCGAACTTAAGACAAAGATAACAAATCTTGGGACGATGGTTGACGAAATGATATTAGGGGTGGATGGTAATGTGCAAAATATTAGAAAAAAAGTTGATTATTTGGAAAGAACGCGGGGATTTGATTTGAGTTTTCAAAACAGGATGGGAAAGGACGCTTGGCCGAAATTTGAGGGAAGAAAAAACAAACAACCCATGGGATTTATTGATAAGCTTGACGATTTTGTACTCGACGAACCCGAGAAAATCAAACTACAAATCGTAAGCGCGGGGTTACAAGGAAATGCCGAGAAATGGCATAATATAATCCGGAACCAGTACACAACATATGACGAATTTAGACGCTTATTTATTGAACAATACTGGGGACACACACACCAGACAAACATACGTACCGACTTAATTACTGGACGATACCAAACACATTTCGGAACACGCGAAGATTACGTTATCGAGAAGTATAATCTCGCGCAACACTTAACTCCAAAAAATGCGTGAAGAGGACATCGTGCAGTTGTTATCGCGACACATGGAATCGGAAATAACACGCGCAATTGCGGTTCAGAACATAAAGACGTTGAGGGAATTTCTTGAGATCACGCGAAATTATGACACCGCAAGGGCCAATGAAAAACGTAGCGGGAATTATAATAATTTTGAAGGGCACCGTGCATCAACTAAGAACGATTTTTATGGTAGACAAGAACACAGACAAAGAGATGGGTACGATTTTATAAGAAGGAACGGGACATACGACGATTACCGAAATGTAAGACGAACCACGCATCACGCCAACAATTACCACATGCAAGGAAGGGACCGACAAAATAGACAGAATTTCGAGACGCAAGACGACGCGGAGTATAATATGCACAAAACACAACAGAGCAATTACGATGACAGTAGGAACACCGGGGGTGGAGTTCACAGGCAACCGAACACTCCTAGGACTTTCGTCCAAACGATTACGGCACGCCAGGACACAACTGACAAAGATAACGAGATTCAGGTGGCAGAGGTACACCCACCGCCAGGTTTGAAAAAAACGCCGATTTTATAAATGTTTATAGTAACTTAGATATTAGTGTAGTTAGTTCTGTAAATAATTTATTGTTTTCTGAATATTTGAATAATAAGAAGTTACCGTTTGTTAAAATATGGTTAAATGGGGTTACATACTGGGGTCTTTGTGATACGGGATCACAATGTTCTTTGATTAAGGAAGATATAGTTTTAAAACATATGGAAGTATTAAAAAGATCGAATTTGTAAAATAAAAGGGGTTAATTTATGGTCCGCAATGAACAAGCGGTTATCGACCAATTACGATCAATGGAAAGGATTTAGGGAACGTGGAGTTTTTGACTGCAAAAGAGCTGTATTTGGATTGTATTTTAGGAATTGATTTTGTACAGAAATGTGGGGTTGTTTTAAATGGACGGGATTGTACGATACAAATGTTAGATTCAAGGAGGATTTGGGTGGAACCTAATGGTAGTTTGGAAAAGGGATATAAGAAAAATAGTGAGAAAAATGGCAAACGTGTGAATAATAATCAGGGGAGTATAGTTTTTGAATTGGTTATTGTAGATAGACAAGATGATATTAGGAATGGATTTACGGACAGTATTAGATTAGGAATGGTTAATCAGGACAGACAGCAGGGTTTAAAGGATGAGAATTTATTGGATAATAGTTTGGAAAAACGGAATGGAAATAATTTTGACAGACATGAGATAGGGATGAAGTATAGGATTTATGACGGCAACGGTAGGGTTAAAGTAAATAGAGCAATTGATAAAAACGACAGCATAAAGGTATGCAGTTTATTTGAAAAGGTTTTCGGTAAGGAACAGATAGGATTAGTTGGGAATCAAACGGGGGAACCGTGAATAAAAGTTCATAGTAGAAATAGAGTGATTTTTAAGTAAAATTATATATTAACCTATCAAAATACAGATTCGACAGTGAAGTCATGCGAATATTAATTTTCATTAAAAATCAGTGGGGCCTTATATACTGTCAAGAAGGGGGTGGGCTTATAAAATGTTCAAAATAGGGCTTCGAAACGACTTGCTAGAATGGGGGCATATTTGGTTTTGTTTGAGTATTTTCATTCAGGTATTTTTGGTTTATAAATTAACAACAACTATTCCACGTTAATAAATTTATAAAGTTTTTAAAACTGCATTGCATTTCACAACGTATACCGGCCAGATACCAGGCTAAGCTAGTTGATAAGTTTGCATTGTATACGTATTTTAATTGTTATGGTTGCACGTATATGAAATTTAATTTGGAGTTAGCGTTTTCAGAACCATTTGAATGTAAAAACAAATATCAAAATTGCTTGGTATACTGCACGCTTTTAAAATTTTAAGGAGTTAAGTGATACTCCTGTAAAATTTGTAAATCAATTTCAGTTTGAATATATTTTAACAATTAAAGATTGGTTATGTAATGACAGGACGTTTACCGAATAAGACATAAATGCCGGTCACGTATAATTTAAAAGCTGAACCATCGAAGTTTGTTAGCTATTTTCAATATTGTAAAAAGTTCAATATACATAAATCACTGGATTATCAAACCATCTAGAAAATGAATGTATCTAGAGAAAAGAACTGTATTATTAATCAATTATTAATAATTATAAATTGCATAGTGTGCGTAGAGATAGTTGTTATGGCAACGAAAACAAAAGGAAGACGGATTTTTATTTATAAACGACTTCAAATTTATATTACTGAAAGATAGACGTGTTTTTGTACTGTTCTGAGTTTTATTTCATTTAAAAAGTTACGAGTAAATTTTGAAAGTCAAGTTGTACCTGCAGATAGCAAGTAGTAGCAGTTTTGTGGCGAATATAAATTAATTAAAAGAGGGAGTGCTGGTCTGTACCGTTATTGTTTGAAGACGAAAGCATAGTGGAATTGGAGTTATCTGAGTATTAGTACAACATAAAATTTGTAGAAATATTAGTAGTTTTATAGTCCGGAGATTACCAGTTGCTCGAGTTACTTATTTTTTCAGGAGGTGCCTGCAGTTGGTCACTTGGCTTCAGGACGGCTGGAAGGCGGCGCTTGTATCTGGATTCTAGGTATTAGTATTTAATATCTACGCAGTGCTTTAATCAAATTTATAAAAGTGGAACTAGTGTTTGGGGATACTTTTGGCTTTTAAAATTATGTTGAAAACTCCTTGGATATTTGTTTGGGTGTCTAGTTGAGAGGTGTTTGCCTAGGACGGACCCACCCTAGTTAGATTCCGCTACGTGTTTGACGGCCCTGTAAAATATTTAAGTGCAGCTGCCGTGTTAAATATTTAAAGATAAATTGTGTGGCATAACTCAACAAGGCTCTAAAATAAGACAAGGAGTGACAGATAGATATATTACGCCTATCACTAATAAGGTAGGATCACAGTATATATAATAATAATATATATATATATATATATATATATATATATATACTAAATTTGGTAACGACCTTGCTATCTAAGTGTATATAATTAGTTTTGGGTTTTAGGTCAGCAGAATTGAGGAGTTCTCTTTTTTATAAACTCAAGCTTTCGGAAATTTATTTTTCCATTTTCAAGAGTACTAAAAGTAAATACAAATGAATTAGTTACGTGAACAAGGTTGACTAATAGCTAAAAATTATAATTAACTGATACTTACTAAAGTGAGATAAGATACAATTGGACGATCAATAATAATGTACAGTGTATAAGGGTATGGTATAATTAAATTTAAAAATAAAAATAATACTAATCATATCATCAAAAAGGTAAAAAAATTTTTGATTATGATGTATACTGTCTTTAAATTTAATTTTTGTAAATAGTTGTTTATATGAGAATTTTTGGTTTGGGAAAGGTATCTTTATATGTATTAATTAAACGCATTAATTCTAATGACATTTTTTGTAAATATATTACATTTTAAAAATATTTTTATCAATTTATTTAGTTATCTTTATAATTTTTTTTGTGAGTATGGTTGTAAGCAAAATAATATTATAACTTAATTATTTATTTCTTAATTTTTTATTTTCAAATACATTTTTTTAAATTTAGAAGGTAGGTATATATAGAACTCAAGTCTCCAATGTCGGTTTTTTTATTAAGTGTATTAGAATTTTGATAGATGTAACACATTTCAAGAAATTCGCGTTTTAATTTATTATTTTCTATATGTAAAATTTTGGACTGTTAAAATCAATTTTGTGGTTGGTGGTATTTACGTGTGTTGATAGAGCAGTTGAATTTGGTTTAGTGCGTATATCACTTTGGTACTGTGTTAACCGTTGTTTGAGGTTTTGTGAACTTTGCCCAATGTATATATTGGGGCAATTTGAACAATTTACTTGATATACGATGTTCCTTTGGTCTAAAGGAATGGTTTTATCTTTAATTTTAGAAAAAAGGTTATTTAGTGTTAGATCGGGTTTTTTTGCAAGTTTTATATTAAAATTTTTAAAAATATTATCTAGTTGGGAAGTTAACTTATTAAAATATGGAAAAACTTTGTAACTAGGAATTGTACTGGTTTTGGTATCGGTAGAATTTTTGTAATTTTTTTTATTAGTGTGGTTAAATATCAATCTTTTTATTAGAGGAGCAGGATAACTGTTATTTTTTAGGATATTATATAATTTGTTTAAATTTTTTTGATATAAAGAAGGATGGCTTATGTTTTTTATTCTGTTTTTTAATCCTATAATAAAATTAATTTTCATATTCAGTGGGTGATATGAATGATAATTAAGGTATCTGTTTGAAGTGGTAGGTTTCTGATACCAGTCTAAAATAATTTTGTTAGTTTTATCTCTAATTAATAATGTATCTAAAAAAGGAACCGAATAATGTTTTTCTTTTTCTATTGTAAATTGAATTTTACTGTTGTAATTATTAAATATTTCTAAAGTTGTATCAATTTTATCAAAAGGTACAGCTGTAATAATAATAATAATAATAATAATAATAATAATAATAATAATAATAATAATAATAATAATAATAATAATAATAATAATAATACCACCAACCACAAAATTGATTTTAACAGTCCAAAAATTTTACATATAGAAAATAATAAATTAAAACGCGAATTTCTTGAAATGTGTTACATCTATCAAAATTCTAATACACTTAATAAAAAAACCGACATTGGAGACTTGTGTTCTATATATACCTACCTTCTAAATTTAAAAAAATGTATTTGAAAATAAAAAATTAAGAAATAAATAATTAAGTTATATTATTATTTTGCTTATAACCATACTCACAAAAAAAAATTATAAAGATAACTAAATAAATTGATAAAAATATTTTTAAAATGTAATATATTTACAAAAAATGTCATTACAATTAATGCGTTTAATTAATACATATAAAGATACCTTTCCCAAACAAAAAATTCTCATATAAACAACTATTTACAAAAATTAAATTTAAAGACAGTATACATCATAATCAAAAAAAATTTTACCCTTTTGATGATATAATTAGTATTATTGTTATTTTTAAATTTAATTATACCATACCGTTATACACTGTACATTATTATTGATCGTCCAATTGTATCTTATCTCACTTTAGTAAGTATCAGTTAATTATAATTTTTAGCTTCTAGTCAACCTTGTTCACGTAACTAATTCATTTGTATTTACTTTTAGTACTCTTGAAAATGGAAAAATAAATTTCCGAAAGCTTGAGTTTATAAAAAAGAGAACTCTTTAATTCTACTGACCTAAAACCCAAAACTAATTATATACACACATATATATATATATATATATATATATATATATATTGAAAGGTTGTAACTACCTCATGCTGTTGTATGCAATTTACTAATGGGTCGTTCACGAATAATTTTTTCATGTAATTTGCTAGATGCTTATTTTTTAGGTAATGTTATAATTCATAGAACAATATTTTGTAATTAATAATGTGCTCAAATTTAGAAATTATACTTTACCGGTTGTATATAAAACAAGGGTAAAATGTGCAGATAAATAATCGTCACTTGTTTGTTACAAAGTTCAATATTTTATCTTGTTTATTACAATTTAAAATGTCAAGATGTTCATTTAACAGAGCCTAATTCCTGTAAGGTGAAGTCTACACAGATTAATTAATTAATAATTATGCCACATGTTGAGTAAATTTTAAAGAACTGTAAAGTCTTTCGTAGCGCTACCCCAGACTAATAATTATAAAAATAAATATTGTCACCAAAAGTTAAGTATCCAAATCAAGATTTAGTAGTCATTGAATTTTAAGATTTGTTTTACACCCTCTGAGTAAAACAGAAACCACATTTATAAGAATTTTATTTTTTATTAAGTTACACTTATAATGTTCATAACTTATCTTAAATGAGAATATAGAATTATTTTTGACTTCAGTTCATTATTCTATAATTATTAAACTTCTCCAAAATTTCTTAGGTAATTGAAAGGTTTAACTTATAATGAATGCGTATAATGATACAATGAAAACTAATTGAAACTAAAATAAAGATTTCGTGCTCATACAGGATCATAAAACATAAAGGGTATCTATGTTGGTAGTATTTATGTTTTAGAGCCGCCCTAGAACTTCGTTAGTTCAGTGAAGAAGATGACCAGATGTAAATAACATATTTGTGGTAATCAAAATTTGTATTTAAAGTAGTTAGTGATAATTTAGGTTTCCAAATTTTCCTTTTCTCACAATTTGATTCAGTCAGTTGCATTAAAAAAATTTTAGGTGGCGTACAATATTTAATTTTCCAACTTTAATAAACCCATTGATCCAATCTCATGCGACCGTGGGTCAAAACTCAGTTAGCTAAAAAGTTTTAAGAGTTTTCTTTTTCTAAAAGCCATTTTCCATCCTAACCTTACCCTGGGCTTGTTACTGTTATATAAGAATTCTCGATAGGTTAAGTAAAACTCTATAAAAATCTACCACGATTTTTATACTAACACTATTTCATTCACGTAAAAAGAACCCCACTTGAAGGAAGTCTCAGTATTATTTAGTGCGTGTTCTTTTTTGAGATTCTGGTTCCACTTCATTGAATTCGACAAAAATTTCTTTATAAAACTATCGATGTTGATCAGGAACATAAGTAATTTGCTGTTTCAAATTATCAAGCATTCTTTCGAGATACTGCCAAGATTTCTGGTACTTCTTGTAAGTGTAACATTTGGAACAGTGATACGATTCGGGTTCTTTAACAAACGTGCATGAATCATAGCTTTCCTTGTATAAATAGCTACCAAGTTGTTCAACCCTAATCCATTTGATTCCATCGCGAAATCTAATTGTTTCACGTAATGTATTTTTTCTTTTCGATTAATAAGACCCATACTTGTCGCCAAAGTTTCAAAGTCGTAAAATTGATCTTCCATATTATTAATTTTTGTACCTTTTTTGAACCCTTGCTTTATTAACTCGCGGTACTGATCGGGTGTGTATACTGTTTCTGTTTTCTAAGAACTTTTTCTATACGCCCAAAATCCCTATTAGTGTCTAAATATGTATGTCCTACTTCGGGAAACTTGTGGTCGATACTTGTAAAATAATTTTTTGAACTTAAAAACTGGAAAAAAAACATAATTTGGAAGCTTTTATTTTGACCCCCATACGAATCAGACCAAATCAATAAATGACTTCTAGTTTTACCTATATCGCAGTTTTAAATAAAGTTTTACAAACTCCTTACTACTTCAATACTACCTCTACTAGCAGTGTTTTCCGTCTGTGTCTGGTTCACCATTTGACGTAACAGTGTGAATTCCCAAGTTGTAAAACCACATCTGTCGCACATAGAATGCTTTTGAAGTGGTAAGTTTGGGCAGCGGCATGGTTTATTGAAAGTCAACAGTAATATATTATACATCAGCACAACAAAGTTGTGACAGTATGCAAACATAGATTATTAAAATACGGTGTCTGTGAGCTCTGAATCGAAATAACCCACCGCACTTTAGCTGCTACTAAAATTAGTGTAAAATTTTTTCAAAATATAGGGAAATTCTGTTGATAATCACAACAAAGAATAAAATTTTATAATGCTGATTTGGTCGACTGTATTAGGTTTCTGACCCCGCAGTCTTGAGGTTCTAATAATTCTGCTGTTATCCACTTTAACTTGATTGTTCTTTTTTAATAAACAATGCGGTTTCATTACCTGCTTTGGTAATACACTTAAACGTAGTGTTGTGACAACTGTAATTATACTAGGTTTTAGGTAAAGTGAGATATTATGTAGTTTAGTGAATTGGGTAAAGGCGGTTGTCGTTTGGAATATTTGTTGTGAAATCAATTTGTGTGCGTAATGTGATTCAGAATAACACTAGCACGAGTGAGTTATTTTTTATACATATGTATCAAAACAGCAGTCCTGAAACTTTTACTTAAGTTGACGGGTATTTAAAATCGATGCAAGAGTAAAATGCCTTAAGGGTTTTTTGTTTAGCCAATCAATCTCATCGCCTTCTCAATTTAATGACATAAAACTAATGACGCCCGGTATATTCTACTACTTTATCGGACATTTTATGGGACCTACACGTATGACGCCTACGTAAATCAGAAGATAGCACTGATGTTCCTTTTTGTCGCTTTTTCTGGACGACTTGTACTTTTTATTACTTAACTGATATTATGAAAGGAAAACAGGCTTGCACGTTTTCATCTACTCATTATCTTTGGTTACTTTGTAATCATAAGGCCGAGATTTACGCTTTCTAGTATTTTTACAGCTCGCCTTGTATGTCTTCCTAAAATACTTTTAAACAATACACAATTCCTGGCAACCACATCAAGTTTATAAAACCCATGAAAAATTGACTGTCGGACTTCAACTGAAAATTACTTACATTTTTCGTGGCACAGGTCACTCATGCAAACTATTTTGTGACCGATACTTTCTTTTCTGTTTTCTATCATTCTTCGCTTTTGGTCTTTCCATTATTAGGTGGCCTTCTTCTTTTCTTAGATACCTTAGGGTTATCAGGAAATGATTTTAATTTCTTTTTTGTCTAAATTCTTCAGGTATTCTTGTCAGTAGTGCTGCATTCTGCTGAATATCTGAATTTATTTGTGAAGCAATTACACTTACGTTTGTTGAAATCTGGTACATATACAAACCAGATTATTATTCTTATTGTTTATTTATTGTAATTATTATTACAACATAATGATCATTTAAAATATTAATATTAACGAATTTCACAACCACAGATACAATTGTAGAAAATTATCATTCTATTGTTGCATGCACAAACTACAAATATATATCTAAAATACAGTAATAGATTATTTTGTTAAACGATAATCTAGCGACGGTAGTTATGGCTAAATTTAAGCATAATGTTATCATTTTGAAACATTAAGAAACATGTAGTTATTGATTTTAAATTATTTTGAATGGACAAGGAAAAAAAGAAACAGTTAGTATTTAATTGTTTTTTATGCTTGTTATTAAAGGCATATCCAGACATTGGGATTTATGATGTCGTGGAGTTTAATATGCAAAACGAGATAAATGTGGAGTGATAGTATTATTGATGGATTTCAGTAATAATCTTTTTTAAGATTTTTTTAGTAATACTTGGTCAGAGTAATGTTAAGAAGCTTAGGTTTTTATTTTAACGGAAGATGTATTTGTATTTTTGTTGAAGTTATTTAATGTCAATAGAGGTTAAGTATAGGTTGAATTTTTATATGCATGTATTTATAAATAAGAATAAAATTTAGGTCACTGCAAAATGCTATCCAGTAACGCCAGTGATGGAATTGTATTTGAAAAAGACTTCGATTTCAAAAATTTCTTTACTTATGACAAAACTTTATAAGTGTTTTAAGATATTTAGAGAAAAGTGACGTATAATGGGATAAATTTAGGTACGCGAAGCAAAGGAGACCTTCGCGGAATAATCGTCTTCCTAGTTAGAATATTATCAAAAGGGATTGCTGTGACAGACGGTTTGGCGCCTTTCAATTGTGACAAAGAGCAAAGGTATTTCGAAATAAATGATTAGTAGCATTTTGTATTTTATCCATTTTATTATTTTTATTTCTTTATTTTTATTTTCTTTATTTCTTTCTTAGGAATCGACTCCTGCACTATTGCAGTTAGCCAAAGTACCCATCAATTGTTACGGAATCCCCACCACTCCAGACCAAATCAAAAGTAATAGCGTATCGCTCATTTTACCGGTAACAAATTTTTTTGTTTCAAATTTATTTTTCTTTTGCCATTAGTTTTATTCACAAGATACAAAGGTCTTCCAAAATTAAATAGCCATGTCCACTGAAAGTGATTTGATTAATTTTGGAGTTAGCTTATGAAGTTCATGAACACTTGAAAGTGTTTAAAGGTACAAAAAATTCTTCCTTCTGCAAGTTTGTATTTCTTTTTAAGCTATTTTCCACTGTATTCCTTATTTTGTTGCCAGCACACATTAAACTCTTTAAACTTGTAGCATTGCAAGCATAGCGAAGGCTATTTATCTGATGGATTCTAACAGCACAATTTTCTAGGAGTTCATACCGAGTAGGGATCAATACTTGTCAAGACAACCATCACCGAAGCAATCTGTAACACAATGTGAAGTAATCAAAATAAGTTAAACATCCGATAACTGTAATAAAACTCCTATACACATTTGCACATTATGTGATCAATCTCTCGTCGACTGGATGCACTAAAAGCATGACCCAGATGTTCTCGTAGTTCGCCAAAAAGAATTTCTATGAATGTATTGTACACTTTATTTACCTACTCCGATAACTATACGAGCTGAACTAACATTTGAAAAGAGAGAGGTAGGTAGTTATGCGCATTTTGCTTGCTAAATAGGTTTATCAGGAAACATAAAAGTTTTTATTTCGAATGTAATTGCTTTTGCAAAAGAAATTGTAGCGTGCATGTGATTGTTTATAGTTCGGAAAGGTTTGTACTAGTTTTCATCGTTTTGCATATTGTAGCAAAGCACAAGATAGTTTCACTCAGTTAGCAACTGCGTTGACTGAATTACATTCCAAAAACTAATTGAATTTTGCAGAAAGGTATGATGAAAGTTATTGTTACACAGGAACTTTTAGAACGTAGATGAAATAGTCTCAAGGTTTTACACCAATTGTAACAGGTTACTGATTGATACAATTACCATTTTCGTCACCCTTAATATCCCAATGATGATCCGTTTACTCCTCTCGGTGGAACACAACGGAGAATCACAATATATCTATTTTCCCAACAAACGCAGTTCTAAAAAAAGAAGTGATATGTGATTAGACGAATCACAATGCAGTGGGGTATTTCGATAACCCTTAAATTTTTACATTGTATTCGCCTTCTATTGAATAAATAGAAGATAAGGTGCTTTTTGATAGAATACGGTGAAGACTATGTCAACGAATGTTGAGGAATAGTAGTGTTGCTAATAAGAAAGTGAATGAGTTATTCTGGTAGTCTTTAAGTTAATTTCACCCTGTTGTCAACTTCAACAAATAAAAACAGACATGTAGTCGACTTCTAACACGTATAATATTTCGTCGGTAAGTAAAGACAGTCTCAGAATGCCACCCTACTTCGATAGGTTGTTCATATTCGGATTCTAGAAAGCGACAAAGTCACTTGAAAAAATATAAGAAAACAGGAAACAATAAATTATCAAAAAGAAAGATTGCATTACAAATAGGAACGCGCAACATTCGAGGACTTTGGAGGATAAGGACGTTAGGGAATTTAATGTCATAGATGGTTCAGTTGAGTAAGCTGACCGACAGAAGGACATACTTGGTCAGAGGGACTTAGAATCATCTACTCCAATTCAGGTATTGGTCATACAGGGGAGTTTTATTATAAGTGAAACAAGCAGCATAATAAAAAAATATCATACAAGTTAGCGATGGAATAATAATAGTAAGACCTAGTACTAAAACAGCAGGCATAGTAATCTCAGATATATATATATATATATATATATATATATATATATATATAGCTTGTATAACTTTTTTTTATTGTAACGACCTTCTTTTTATACGATTGTGTTGAAATTTTCATTATTAAGGAAAATTGTTCTAAAAATTCTTCAGAATAAGCTAACGTAAATACCCTCACTGTAAGTAGTTATTTTATTCACTTTAGTAGTTTGTTAATAGTTTGTACGTTTTAGTTATTGCCTGTGATCAAGCATAAAAATATATGCGAAAATTTAGGCCATAAAAAAGAGTTTTCTTTATTACCAGCCGACCTAAAACCTGCTAATTTCAACACAATATATATATATATATATATATATATATATATATATATATATTGCTATAATACTCTCACAATTATTCGTGCGCCATCGTTCGGGCGACATATAAATATTATTGCTATGAATAAACAGGAATTTATCGTGGACCGACCTTGTGTCGACCAATAACAAAACTTGATGTGATAACGCCGCACTTGGTATTAATGGCGTATTCAACTTATAACTCCTCCTCTCTGTTTAAATTATCTAATTACAATCCCATAAATTTTATCATTCGGCTTCGACTAGCTTTTATTTTGAATTATAAAATGAAGTTATTTAATTCCATATAATAAAAACAAATATTATGTACAGGTTTTGAAAATTATTTAAAATACACTTTTCAATCAATTAATGTTGTAAATCTTATTTATCTCAAAAATCATATGCTTTTTAATCAATCTAAAGTCACCACAAACCTATTGTTTCTATAAAGAGAAACCTGGAAGGTTCAAAACCTCTTTATCATATTACGTACTTTCTACGTCTGCAAGTTTGTTGTTGACTCCGTCACACTAATTTATATTAATTAAGCAAATTCAATATTCAATATTTAAATTCAAATAGAAAAAAAAGTCTTAAAACTAAAAATCTAACCTGGTCTGTTTTCTTCGTTACATCCTTCTCGCAACCAAAATTATCGACGCATCCGTTATCAACTAGAATTTTCCATGCATTATACCATCCATTTGGATCAAAATTATTCTCCACCAATTCAGAATTATTATATACCCATTTAAAATTTTATCTATCCACACTTAGATTTATTACATTTGAATTATTGTCCTCACCCTCTGGATTATTTATTCTCACCAGACTCAGAATATCATTTAAATTATTACATTACTTGAATTATTATCGTCAAACTTAAAACCATTTTCATCCGCCTCCAACTTAGATTTATTATCACCAGCCTCAGAACACTGTCATTATCCGCCTCAGACTTAGAATATCATCGTCAGACTTAGAATTGAATTTTATTCTCCCCGGCCTCAGGCAGATTGTTCGCACCCAAACTTAGAGCCCTATTATTATTATATTTTAGTTTAAATAAATTCCCCAAAATCTACTTACGTTTAACTGGCAATAGTAATTTTCACCTTCGTCGCACTATCTGTCACTTAAACAATTTTCACTTTTAAATATTATTCTTACGCGTTTACTCTTAGGTTCAAAGTGACGCACCTTGGCCTTTGTTGAGTTGAAACTGAGCTCGTTATCATCGTCGCTGTTAATATATGATTTATATCCCACTTCGCGTGTGGGCTTGGCCTACAAGCCCGTCGCTAATTTTAACCAATCAAGTCTCTGCATTTTCTACTCTTAAAGTAGTTTTCTGATGTAACATTCTCCTCCTCTCAAGTAATTGTTGTTTGCTTACAGCTACTTCGTTATCAGACATGCGGTGTTTTGAGAAATATTATTGCTTTTCCATATTGTACACAACTATCTGATGCAATTCGACTTTCAATTTTCATATATGCTTATTTATTTACGCATTTTTAATCACCTTTACTTATCAAAATTGTTAATTGTTTGTACGCACTTACACTACGCTTCTTTAAGCTTTATTTCTTCTCTCCGTATTATCATAACTGATTGGAATTCTTTTGAATGCGTGTTTAATTACATTCATTATGCTTATTTATAAATACGCGTGCTTCTACTGAAAATATCGTTATTTGCATTACCTAAATTTACTAAAATTCTATATACCGGGTGTTAAATATTCGTTACCTACTTAATGCATGTATTACTTATTTCTATGTTAACTGTGCGTCTTATTGTCTATTTGCGTCGCTTAAAACTACTTATACTCTATATACAGAGTGTTGACTGCTTACTATTTACAAACTATCCCAATTACTCAATTTTCTAATAAATAAATTCAGTTTTCTGCTTCCTATTATGATTTATGATTCCTACATGACCATTGCTATAAAGTACTCCCTTAAACAACCCTTTATCACAGCAATATATATATATATATATATATATATATATTGTTGTGATACTGTAGCAATACCCCTATGGCGCCCTTTTTGTTTAACGACTTGTGGATTTGTTTTATTCAAATAAATCTTTAAAATATTTTTCATTAACTAAATTAATTATGATTATTATTTATATACAGGGCGTTGTGATTTACTTTCCAGTCTAATCATGGTATTTCTGTTTTTTTTCAGAAAACTGTCGTTTTCTGAACCCTTATGTATTTTATGTGGAGTGCGCTATACTATTGGTCCTAACTACCCCTAAATAACCATATTAACACAGCAATATATATATATATATATATATATATATATATATATATATGCTCACATCCGATTAAGGAAATGAGGAAGTTGAATCAATGCATGACTAAACTGTAGGAATTATTCTGGACGTTCAAAAGCAAACTTCCAATTCTTAATTGGAAGTGTATTTCCCACCGTAATCTAGCTAGTAAGTAGGTCGGGATGAAGTATAGATTTGGTCTTGAACTCTCAACAATGTTTGGAAAATAACTTATAATTTATTATATCTATTTGCCGGACAGACGTTTTCTTACGCTTCAACGCTTCAAAGTAATGTTCGTCATTGCTTAACCAATAAGAATGTGCGCTATAAAAGAGGGACTTATACAAATTGGTGTGAACGAACGCCTAGATTTAGCAGCATACCTTGGGCTACCTTATAGAACAGACGCAGTGACGAGACAATGCATTTAATGCAGTGAAATACCTGTAAAATGTCTACCTGCCCCCTTTTAATACCTTACACGTGATCCAGTGAACCGTACGACGTGAACGTACGTTTAGATAAACAATACAAGGTTCGAGTATTTGGCTTTACTTTAATTACCCAGATTAATCGAGGTAAGCTTGATTCATTCATCGAGTTGTTTACTAAATTGTTATGATAAAATTTGTTTAATTTTATTATGCCCTCTGTACGGCACCGCGATCAATTACCTTTACATCTATCCAATTGACGAGTGATAGGATAAACAACTAAAATTCTCCTAACTAAAACTATTGATTGAAATTGAATTGTACTAAGTTTAAACGATAATCACATAACTTCTTCTAGGTTAAATACTGGTTTTAAATGAATATTTCACATAAAATAAGTAAACAACTAGTATTGCAAAATTTTTCAAATACAGAACTTACGAATTTAAATCGAATTCTGATTCTATCATTTCTAAAGGTATGTCAAAATATATTATAGTTTTAGAGTTGATCAGGCGAGCAACGTGCATTTACTGTCAAAGTATGTCACCCAAATGGAAGAGTTTGGTCCATGACCAACGGCGCTCCGTTTCCAGTACTGCTAACTGCCTCGTACTTGAGGTACTACCAAAATATGCATTTGAACGCATTTACCACTTTTTCATTTGCAAAAAAACGTTGCCCCCGCAATTCATTCTTGATATGCGGGAATAATAAAGAAATTACTGTTTTCCGGAATTATAACCAATATTAGACGGCTTTTACAAAATTTATCCTTCAGCGAACTATGGCCAGGATTGGCCAGAAGTTCTTTTGGACCCTGTTTCAATTACGGACCCAAACCCTCCACTGTATTAACAAAATTAGTTATCGGCTAGCTCAGTGGGACGGGTGGTGTAGGTGTTTGAAGAGAATCCCGGAATGCTATAGAATGTGATATATGCCTTAATCGAGGAAGTATCCTGGATATCACCTAATCTCACAGGGTTTCTGGGTAAAGTCTCAGAGAGAATAACAAGAGCGCGCCAAAACCTAAGATTAGGTGAGTGATTCTAACCTAAAACTTATGTGAGAAGTTATTAAGAAGAAGAAGAAAAACACCAATATACCTATTTAAAACAGTTAGAAGAAAAGTTTCTAAAGGCAAATGTTAGAAAATCCAAATTTTAGTCACGCTTCTAGGTACTCGCAAAATAATTTAGTCGGAGGCTTTCACAGCCGGAGTCATTATTAATATTTATGGTTCTGGGTTGGGACCGTGTCATTTTATAAATTAAGGTCGACGTTTTGCCCACTTTTCTAAGAAGCTTCATCAGGACAAAAAAAGAAAATAAGTAATAAAATAAAAAATAAAAATAATAATAAAGATAAGAATGATAAATTAAGTAGACAAGTTAAAGTGTAAAGAGTAGAGTTACTCCTGAACTAGCAGACTCACTAGCTCATTCAAAGCCAAAAGGTGTCTTGTGGCGAAGTAACTGATGATAGTATCAAAAGTTGTAGTTTATATAGGGCCAGAACTTGATGCATGAGTGATCATGAATAGAGAAGAGTGTCGTAGCGGATCAGTGAACGTCATGGTTCCGCTGTTGTGAACATAGGCTTGTTTTCCAAATGGAGGAAAGGTAGTAGCCATCGTCTTTGTTTAGATTATTAGAATTTTTATTGATAGCTGTGGATTCTCTAATTTTTATATTGTAAAAAATGGAATTCTGGCAATTAGTTTCGTCTTTTCAAAGTTAATGGTATGGTCTGGTCCCGATACACCATATCTTTAGCAATCCTTCCATATATACACAGAGTAACAGACCGAATTGCCAAAATTCTACGTAAACACAACATCAAAATCTATAAACCCACTAATAAAATTTCACAAATATTACCAACCCCAAAAGATTCCGAGGCGTATATAGTATATCTTGCAGCGGTTTAGTATACATAGGAAAAACAGGACGGTCAGTACAGACTAGACTAAACGAGCGTAAGTGATGCTTAAGAACAAGCCAGTACAATCGATCAGCGGTGGCCGAACACCAACATGAAACAGTCCATACCATTAACTTTGACAAGACGAAACTAATTGCCAGAAATCCATTTTTCTACAATAGAAAAATTTAGAGAATCCATAGAAATCAATAAAAATTCTAATAATCTAAACAAAGACGATGGCTGCTACCTTTCCCCCGTTTAGAAAACAAGCCTATGTTCACAACAGCGAAACCGTGACGTTCACTGATCTGCTACGACACTCCTCTCTATTCATAACCACTTATGCATCAACTTCTCGCCCTGTATAAACTACCACTTTCGCTACTTTCATCAGTTACTTCACCACAAGACATCTTTTGACTTTGAATGGGCTAGTGAGTCTGCTAGTTCAAGAGTAACTCAACTCTTTGCACTTTAACTTGTCTACTTAATTTATTATTCTATCGTTATTATTATTTTTTATTTTATTACTTATTGTCTTTTCTTGTCCTGATGAAGCCCCTTACAAAAGTGGGTGAAACGTCGACCTTAATTTATAAAATGGCACGGTCCCAACCTGGAACCATAAATATTAATCAAATAATTTAGTATAGCAAAGCTGGAACTATTACCTTTACATGTGAAAAACGCCAGTAAAAAAGGCCTTAACACTATTACACAATTATGTTGTCAACTATATTACATATTTATGTTTTCATTACGAGTACATGATAGATATTCTTAAATAAATATAAAAATCAAACGTCTAAAAGTACAAAGCTTGATGAAAAATGCTTTCGAATAGAATTACTATTTAAATTCTTAACCTAATAAGAAGAAGGATACATACTGTGAATACGTTTATAAATTTCATGCAACTAATTAACAATGTTCATTTACAATTTTTTCTAGGTTCTAGTTTCAGAGGTTTTTATAAATACCTGATGAGTGATTGTTGCTTGGGGCAACTGAGACACTACTAAAAGCATTTATCTGTTGTGACTGGAGAGGCGCAACTTCCTCCACTGCAAAGTAGTGCAAAACAAAAGAAAATAGAGATCAAACTTGATTTGGTAATATGTATAATGATACAGGAAGAAGGAATGTATTTGAATGAGGAAAGGCGGTCATAATTATTCTAGCAACAAAATGACAAATATTAATGAATTATTTAGTTCATAACAGTTCACAACAAAGGTAAAACTCACTAGATTTTGCTGGTAGTAATGTGTAACGACGTTGATTTTAATATCTGGAGGTGCGCACTGGATACATAGCCTTGAACTTAAGCGGGTTTTTATTTTTAATCGAGCCGTAAGTTTAGAGCAATACGAAATTTGGAGCGAATTGAAGCTCTTATAAATTGAGTATAAGGCACCGATCCAGTGACTTCGAAACTAGTTGTTCTCAACATGCTTATGTCTAATATAAAGTTGTCGATTCTGACACTGAGGTTTCCCTAAAATTAAAAGTAACCAACTTGGTAGGGTATTGTCCGAACTATACCATCTACTATCATTCTTGTTCGATATCTTTTCTTTAAGGTGACTATCCTACTCAAGGTACATGTTGATTGTTTGGATAATAACTGCAAAGTGCTCTATAACAGATGTATCTTCCCTTCATAGAATAATTTGAAACATCTTCGGCAAACTTCGGACAGAAGAATTAACTCGGCGAATTGAAGTTACATTTGTGTCGTTTTCTCTATCTAATATATATATATATATATATATATATATATATATATATATATATATATATATATATATGTGAAATTAAGCTTACGGTAAGTTTAACTAAAACCTGAGAAAGGAACTTTCTTATTCTGTATTAGCACAAATCTGCCTGTGAACGTCTCCATACTCAGACGATAAAGTCATAAGCGTCAGTGGTATACATTATTAATCAAAACAAATGAATCAATAACTACAATAATTCTATACAAAGTGGCCATGATAAATTCGACAACCTCCTGAAGAAGGGAAAAATAAATTCTTGAAAGCTCGAGTTATAGATCAAAAAGTAGACTTCCATAATTGCTGCACTCCTCAATAAACTATATAATTTTAAATTAATATTCATCAGCAAATAAAACTTGAAATTATATATATATATATATATATATATATATATATACATATATATTGCCGTGGAACCTCAGTATAATTCGTGCCCCACCTGAGCTAACATGAAAAATGCAAAAAAAAATTCAAGAATTTAAAATTTTCTTACCCTTTTATTAGAACGCCTTCGAATTCCTCTGCATCCCTGGCTAGCTCAGCAGTCGGCCTCTTCTTGGGTACCTAATTTTACATACATACCTCTTTCACACTCACACACCATCAAATAAAATTACCAAATAATACGACAACCATACAACCTTTTATTTACACATATTAACAAATAAAATATATTTACACATGTGTCCAAACAGTTTGATACAATAATTACCAGCTCAATTTATTGTATGTTTTAAAGTCCTTGATTTTTTATAATGATTTTAAACAAATTCGATTAGATATGAGTAGATGGGCCCCACATGTATCCCTAAATTGACTTCACACTGGAGTATTGTGAGCTCATTATAACCCAGTTTTGTTTGTATATGCTTTCTAAACCTTGCATTAATGAAAACACATTTACAGACCCGTTCACCCTTTACAACACAATTTATATCCTGAATAAATTTTTTTAATATATTCTAAATAAACCCCTTTTTCAATACTCAAAATTATTAAATTGTCCTGTACATGTATCTTTTAAAACAAGTTTCTAAAACAATAGATATGCCACCAAAAGTCGACCACACAACACAAAAATTCCACAAATGTGTATATAACAACAGAAATTTCAAATTAATTACCTGGAGACATCTTCATTCTTCATTCCCGTCGAAAATGGTTACCAGAAAACCCCTCTGTGTTGTTTCCATTTACTATGCTGCTTGCCGGATCCACAGGCCTCTACCATCTAATATCTCTGCAGGATATTCGCTTCGTCTTACAGTACCATTCCATAGCCATATATCACGCATTCGAAATTGATTACCCGTTCTGCTTACCCCCATATATCATGCATCCATTTAATAAATTTTGTCGTAGTAGCCGGACCTTTTATTTAAATACGCACTAACTCGTGCATCACGTTAATAACTTGAGGTACGCTACTACAGTTTTATACTTTCAACTACGATATTAAATGTAACTTTACTACGCACACAAACTACTATCCAAAAACTTTATTATTATGGTGGTCTGAAACAGTATTCAGCACTTGATGGAAGCAAAAGAGAAGAGAGCTTTAATATGTTTGCTCGGGTATTTATATCATTATTCCATCCCCCTATCGGACCCGTTTCATTCAAAAATCTTATTTTCCAAAGCGGCTTCTAAAAATTTTGAGCGAAACCGTCACTAAATTCGGAAAATTTCTCTCGTCCTACGTGCTGTTTATATCGAATTCGTTTTCTACCTTCGCGTGTGCGTTCGTTTCGAAAGCCGTTGGCTCTCAACCAATGACAAAATTCTCTGCCGTCACAAAGCTCCACCTAACCGCTATTCATCCTTATTCTATGCATGTTCGCTGTTACCTTCCAAACTCCACTTGAGTTACAGAAAATCGATATTGTCGACGTCCTTCATCAACTCCACGTGTATATCTTACGTGACTTTCAATCCAAAGCTGCTCTATATTTGTCTCTATCTGCTATACACTACCGATTGTTCATTTCACTCTCTCCTCAAGATGTTCGATACCCCAGCTGTTTATACAAATTGACGGTTGAAAACAATTTTTATGAAATCTTATATTAACGTACGTTCAAATTCTTTGAACGTAACATTTAACAAGCAGGTGTTCCTAGTAATTATTGACCGTTTGGAAATAACAATTACTCGATTTTCCGCTTCGCCGTATCTGTGTAAATGCACGTTGGCTTTTAAAACAAATATATTTGAGTTAGAAATTATTAATTTTTTTATGCAAGCACGCTCCCTTTTTGCTTATATGCGTTTGATTAAAATAAATTATGATTAATTATGCGTATCCTTCAACTTCTATATGCTTTGAAGCTTTCTTCCTTCATGTAATTCTAACATTCCAATTATTAAATATAAAATTACCTTACTACTCGTCCGTTTTCACTAAATGAATTAAATTAATTTGGCTCGTAAATAATTTGCTCTTTTCTATATACATGGTTGCTGAAATTTTATTGTATACACCCATTCACCCCTTTGAATCCACAACATAATCTCCCTATTTCAATTCATAGAAAACTTACCTACGTTTACTTGAATTGAAATACACTAATTTCTACCACCTAATCTTACATGATATTTTCTAAACACCTATATACTCACCTAACACTATCTATACCTATTTATCCAACCTATCACACCTTATCTACCTATTTCTACCAATCCTTTTCTATCTCTAATTATTTCTATCTATTTACACCTATCTTTATTTATAACTAACTATTCACACCTATCACTACTTGCTAACTAACTATCTCTATCCATCACTAACTCTTCACCCTCGTATTTTTATTTATTTCCTTTTACCTTTTGTCGACTATTGACTCTTTAAGTACCTCACTTCTATACTTTTCTACCTATCTTCACTTTTATTTAAGTTTCTACTACTTATGTCTCACTGGTTTATATATTTAATATTACCTATTACTATCACTATCTATTTGTTATACTAATATACACACCTAACTCTACTTATTTTTAATTATTTCCCTTATTTATCCTATACCTAATTTTACTTTTCTATATACACCTATCTCTATTTCTATCTATTTAAATTCAACTCTAATATACACCTATTATAATATGTTTTCATTTATTCAGTCATCTTTTTATTTAAATCAGACTTTTTTCTTGATTCTCCATGTCTTTCTTTTTATAATCCTAATACACTTCATCCCTATCTTTTCTCCTTCTATCTCTACACTTATTCTCCCTATTACTTCACATAAAATAAAATCATTCTTATTATCCTGACTCTTCAATATTTTTTTCTCTGTCTCTATACTTGTCTGTTTCTCACTCACTATTATTCCTTTTGATGTGGACAAACCAAACAATACAACATTAAAACTTTCTTTTCCCTCTATAGAAAATACTTTACTCCTTCTAGTCTGTTTATGTACAATATTCACCCCGTAAAAATTTCCTAAATCAAAATTTTCCAAATTATCTTTGCCACTTATTTCACTTATGCCTACTTTTAACTCTTGTGTGTAACATAACGCTGTTTTCGCCTCTACTCTTATTAATTCTGACTTTTTATTCCCTAATAATGCTGCATTTGACTCTACCTCCACTTGTTCAGACTCTTCGTTCACTACCAATTGTACCTCTTCTAACTTTTCCTCTTTATATTCACCTGTGTCGATCTCTTTCACCATTTCCTCATCTACCTCTATGACATTAATACATGTCCCCATGTCATCCTCTGTGACCTCATAGCTTGCCTTCCAGGGCAATATCCTATCCCCAATCCTAACTACCTTCCTCTCCATATCTATTACAACTCCTAACTTCATCATACAATCGACCCCTAATATCCCTTTAAACTTCAACCCAGGTACAATTATAAATTCCTTCTTACAGCTTACTGAATCTAACTCTACTTTTAAAATGACTACACTATTCACAACAGCAAATCGCTGTTTATTCGGCGCAACCAGATGACTTCTTTTTATTGGCATTATCCTGTCACACACTTTTGCTTTAATTTCATTGACGTATTCTTCCGATACTAAACTCGCCACAGCTCCTGAATCTAATAACGCTCCTAAATTTTTCTCAAAAATTTTAACATCAATTATTGGCAAACAAAAATGTTCTCTTATTTCTGGCTCAACTTCTTCCTCTATCTCTAAAATTTTATTTGGATGTTCATATTTGTACACAGTGATGTCTCGTGGTTTGTCCTCGTCTAAAAATTCTGTCCAGGTCTGGTCTCCCTACTTGGTCCAGGTCTCGCTACTACCTCAGCATAGGTCCGCGGCGTTCGTGCTCTATTCGTGTTGTCATTTTCTCGGTTATGCGTCGTCGTCTGAGGCCCCCTAATGTCAGGCGAACTGTTCTGTCTCGACACCCCCTATCTAGGTGCAGGTCCCCTACCTACAATGTTACTCCTAAAGAATCTCCGTGTAGGTTCCCAGTTCTGTCGGTTATATCCAAAATTAGTCCCCCGTCTTGTATAGCTGTCCTTTCTGTTGTCGAATCTTACCGTGTTTACTTCTCGTTCCCTTGGTTCCCGAGGTCGTCTACTGCTTACATCGTCATACCTCCGCAGGTACTCCAAAAACATCTCCCTGTCTACAATATTTTGCAACGTTACATGTTGCCTAACCTCAACCTCGAAGTGTCGCGAAAGATATTTGATGATTTGTCTGTCCGTCAGTGGTGGGTTCAACTGCTTCGCTACGCTATACTTGCGTATAGCATATTGCTCCCTACTTCCTGCAAACTCCCCTTTAAGTTTTCTCGTTATTAAATCGTCACGTACTTGGTCCTGTCGATGGTCACTCCAGTAGTGTTTTAGAAATCTGTCCTCAAAGTCCTTGTATGTCTCAATTTCCTGTCCTATTAAGTTATATCAGGCTTCAGCATGGTCTTTTAGCAACGTTTTTACAATGTTGAGTTTTGCCTGTTCATCAAACAAATTACAAACCAAACCTCTAATGTTATTAATAAATATTTGAGGATTCACCCCACTATCCCCATAAAATTTCATTTGTTGATCCAGCGACATATTCCCTGTTACGAATCTGGGACCATCCCCCATCAATGTCGATACATTTTGTTTAAATCCGGTCACTTCTCTCTCTACCGTACCTAACTGATCCCTACATGAGTCTGTTACCTCAATCATCTGTACGTTAATTTCATCTTCACAGAAGATTCTCACCTCCGTCCTTAATTGTCCCATTTCCTAACTCAAACCTCTTATATCACGCTTATTTTTATCAACCCTACTTTCTACTTCCCCCATTTTTACCGTTAACCTATTTTTAAATTCTAAATATTCTTTGGTCGTCTTATCTATCTTCTCACTTAATGTCTCCCTAACTCCGGTTAATGTCTCATTCATACGATCAAACTTCCTGTTTGATTCTTCTCTAACCACGCTTAACGTCTCATTCATTTGATCAAATTTCCTATTCGATTCGGCACTCATTTGTTCAAGTTTCCTGTTTGATTTTTCTCTGCCTAGTCGCACCTCCTCTAACAATTTCATTATCAATTCATTACCTTGTTCCCCTGATTCTGTCCTCGACTGATCCCTACTACCTCCAGCTTCCTTCATTTTTCCCACTTTCTCAAACATGGCACTATCGTCGCTTCCAATTTCCACTCCTTAGCTTCTTAACCACTCCTTCTTTTGCATACGTTCAAATCACTCCCACACACACTCAAAAATTATTTATGAATTTATACAAGACAGACTCTCTCACTCAGCTCGCCAGTTTCCTGGAATAAAATGTTCAAATTTTACTTGGAACTCTAGCCCCACGTTCGGGTCGCCATAAAATTGCCGCGGACTCTGGAACAGTCTCTGGATTACTCGCTTCAGTTCCTAAAAATCATTTGAGCCCCACGAAATGGGCGTCATAAAATTGCCGTGGAACCTCAGTATAATTCGTGCCCCACCTGGGCTAACATATGAAAAATGAAAAAAAAGATTCAAAAATTTAAAAAAATTGTACCCTTTTGTTAGGACGCCTTGGAATTCTTCTGCATCCCTGGCTAAATCAGCAGGCGGCCTCTTCTTGAGTACCTAATTTTACGTACATACCTCTTTCACACTCACACACCATCAAATAGAATTACCAAATAATACGACAACCATACAACCTTTTATTTACACATATTAACAGATAAAATATATTTACACATGTGTCCAAACAGTTTGATACAATAATTACCAGCTCAATTTATTGTATGTTTTAAAGTCCTTGATTTTTATAATGATTTTAAACAAATTCGATTAGATATGAGTAGATAGGCCCCACATGTATCCCTAAATTGACTTCATACTGGAGTATTGTGAGCTCATTATAACACAGTTTTGTTTGTATATACTTTTTAAACCTTGCATTAATGAAAACAAATATACAGACCCGTTTATCCTTTACAACGCAATTTATACCCTGAATAAATTTTTTTAATATATTCTAAATAAACCCCTTTTTCAATACTCAAAATTATTAAATTGTCCTGTACATGTATCTTTTAAAACAAGTTTCTAAAACAATAAATATGCCACCAAAAGTCAACCATACAACACAAAATTTCACAAATGTGTATATAACAACAGAAATTTCAAATTAATTACCTGGAGACACCTTCATTCTTCATTCCCGTCGGAAATGGTTACCAGAAAACCCCTCTGTGTTGTTTCCATTTACTATGCTGCTTGCCGGATCCACGGGCCTCTACCATCTAATATCTCTGCAAAGATTTTCGCTTCGTCTCACAGTATCATTCCATACCCATATATCACGCATACAAAATTGAATACCCGTTCTGCTTACCCCCATATATCATGCATCTATTTAATAAATTTTGTCATAGTAGCCGGCCCTTTTATTTAAATACGCACTAACTCGTGCATCACGTTAATAACTTGAGGTACGCTACTACAGTTTTATACTTTCAACTACGATATTAAATGTAACTTTACTACACACACAAACTACTAACCAAAAGCTTTATTATTATAGTGGTCTGAAACAGTATTCAGCACTTGATGGGTATTTATATCATTATTCCAACCCCCTGTCGGACCCGTTTCATTCGAAAAGCTTATTTTCCAAAGCCACTTCTAAAAATTTTGAGCGTAATCGCCGCTAAATTTGGAAAATTTCTCCCGTCCTATGTGCTGTTTATATCGAATTCGTTTTCTACCTTCGCGTGTGCGTTCGTTTCGAAAACTGTTGGCTTTCAACCAATGACAAAATTCTCTGCCGTCGCAAAGCTCCGCCTAACTGCTATTCATCTTTATTCTACGCTTGTTCGCTGTATCCTTCCAAACTCCACTGGAGTTACAAAAATTCGATATTGTCGACGTCCTTCATCAACTCCACTTGCATACCTTACGTGACTTTCAATCCAACGCTGCTCTATATTTGTCTCCATCTGTTATATATTACCGATTGTTTATTTTACTCTCTCCTTAAGATGTTCGTTACCCTAGCTGTTTATACAAATTGACGGTTGAAAGCAATTTCTATGAAATCTTATATTAACGTACGTTCAAATTCTTTGAAAGTAACATTTAACAAGCAGGTGTTCCTAGTAATTGTTGACCGTTTGGAAATAACAATTCCTCGATTTTCTGCTTCGCCGTATCTGTGTAAATGCACGTTGGCTTTTAAAACGAATATATTTGAGTTAGAAATTATTAATTTTTTTATGCAAGCACGCTCTCTTTTTGCTTATATGCGTTTGATTAAAATGAATTATGGTTAATTATGCGCATCCTTGAACTTCTATATGCTTTGAAGCTTTATTCCTTCATATAATTCTAACATTCCAATTATTAAATATAAAATTACCTTACTACACGTCCGTTTTCACTAAATGAATTAAATTAATTTGGCTCGTAAATAATTTGCTCTTTTCTATACACATGGTTTTTTTTATTGTACACCTATTTACCCCTTTGAATCCACAACAATATATATATATATATATATATATATATTGCTGTGATATTCTCCTTTGAATGCGGGAACTGGGTCCTTTCAACAAAAAAATTCTAGTCCCACAGATTGGGCGTCATAAACGGCTGTGATCCTCTTTTCGCCTCGGCTGCTCACCTAATGTTATAAACCTCCTCATTCATAAAAAAAAAACAACACATTCCTACCAAAAACATCAACGTTAACTCTATTTACATCAATATTCAGAATACATTAAAATTTCAAAATTAAAACTCAGCATAAATTTCAGTTTTAAAAGAATTTCAAGATTAATTTTATTATCATTTTAATGTGCATCCAAAATTAAAGTCCTTGTTGGATGCCTACTAATTAATATAACAATATAAGCAGACCGAGTCTGAGTATAAAGGAGCATCTACCACCCTTTACGTTAATTAACCAGGTTCGTCTAATTGAGCTCAAAGACATACCCAAATTTTCATCATATTACCGAACATCAAAACTAAATACCCTTTCTACTTCAACAAGCAAATTTCATCTTAAAATTAAAATTTTATGGTTAGTACAATTTCACTAATGTCCATTTAAAGTAAATCAATTATAAAGTTATTCAACACACACAAAATGTCAAACAAAATAGTATAATTTACCTGAAGGTTACTGTCCTCGTAGCTTCAAAGTACATAGTCCCTTTAGTTAATCACACCATTCCAACAGGATTATATTTACGGCTTCTAATTCTCAACGCTTTTAAAATTTTCTCCATCACCAGTTGTTTCTGGGCTTTTCCGGAACTCATCTATGTATATCTGACCCTTGTTTCGTGGATCCAGACACGTATTTGAACCATTTAATTATTAACACCCCCGAAAAATAGCAAAGAAATTCATACTTCTTTCACCAATATACGCCAAAACTGCCTACTTTTGTGTATACATTTGTCGTTGTAAATTTTGCTAATTGGTACAGTGAAACTAAATTTTATTACCTTGTATCTAAGTGCACTAAAGTATATTCATGTTAGCACGTACCGAACAAACTATTTTTAATCACCAAAATATACGAGCAAACTTTAAATTATTTTATCATACTACATGCACTGTTTAACGTATTGAATCAACTCGCGGATGTAAGAGCTTTTAACGCATCGAATAGTCAAAAGTCTAAGAGAGTTTGTTTATATTCATCTCGGTATATATAGCAAAAGCCTGTCTGTCGGTCTGTTCCCCAAAACGGGTAATTCTAAAGAATTTCTCATTCTATGTTCCCAGTCTGTCGCTCGCGCGTCGATTTTACGAATTTAGTACTCACCCCAGTTAAATCTCAGAAATTTCAACACACGGCACGCAAGCATGTCCGAGAAAACTAATTAATTTTGTACAGAAATTGTTGTTTCTACCTCTGATATTTGCATCCTATGTTCAACCAATTGTGACCCTCGTGACGTTGTTTAAATCCCGCCTTTACAATATGTGTCTTTGCTTGACGCATTTTCTCTTTCCTTCTCTAACCTGTTCGTATTGGTGCAAATTGATATTCTTTATTATCGATTATTTTAGTCCACATGGACTGTTATCTTGGTTTAATAACCCCGTATCGCACATTCTCGTGAATATTAAGCCCCGGTTTCTCCAAGATTCTTTGAAACTATTAATTATCTGCAACATTTACGCAGAATGTGATATTTAAACTACGCAGGTGTTCAAAATAATATTAGTTCTCAGAGCTTTTTAAATAAACCCTGTTTTGTATTTCGTGCTAAAGCCTCTGACCGTTTCCAATATCCTTAGAATCGACATGTTTATCTAAACAAATTAAACTGAAATTGCCTTTTAAAAACACGCAGGGGTGTTCAAACGTAACATTTTAAATAACCTTCCTACGATTTGACTATTATTGGGTTTTTACAAGTTTTATGCTTATTATTAATAATGGTTCAATTAACTCCAATTAAAAATAATAGCCTTTAATTTTAGTGAATCCTAACTAAATATTAGTTATTATCTGTACGTTTTGTTCAATACCGGTTACTTGAAATAGGGTTAATTAATATAAATTTTGCACGTAATTTCCATTTGTTTAGGAATAATTACATTACACGCAGAGCTTTTTAATACTGCTTCTAAAGCGTCTTGTACATGATTTAAATCTCTTATTTTTAATAAAACGAATGAATTTTTCTTCTCCACGGGTTTTAATAAAGCGTATTATCTAATAAACTTCCTTATACACGGTGATTAAAATTATTTGATGTAATCCATTAATTTTCTACCCTGGTCTAAATATGAGTATTTTCCCCCTATTTGAATACAAATAATCCCACTTATTTGAATTCAAATATAAAACATTTAGACAAAAAATTACAAAAACTGCCTATCTCTCTACCCTTATCTATCTAACTTACCTACTTTGTCTCCAATCGAAAAAAATATTTACACCTATCCTATATCCCTATCCTATTCCTAACTTTCACCTAATTCTATAAACTGAAATTATCCCTAACTTCATCCTACTCATCCATCTAATCCTATATACATCCTATATACCTATCCTATTCCTAACTTTTAACTAATCTTCACTATACTTTACTTCCCTACCTAATCTTATATACCTATCCTATTCTTACTCTATTTCTAACTCTCCACTAATCTTATATGAAACATCTATACTTAACCTATCTTATTTTCTTCCTATATTTAATCTTTATTCTCATCCTAAACCTATTCCTAATTATCTCCCATATTTATCCTATACCTAGCTTTATTTTCTATAAACACCTACTTCTACTCTTCTATATACACCTATTCTATCCCTATCCTATTTAAATCTAACTCTTCTTGACCCTCCAAGTCTTCCTTCTTACCATCCTAATACTCTTTATCCCTATTTCTCCCCTTCTATATCTATACTTATCTTCCTATTATCTCACATACAATAAACTTATCATCCCTATTATCCTGACTCTTAAATATTACTTCTTCTTCAATCCCTACACTTGTCTGTTTCTCATTTATTATTGTTTCCTTTCTGCCGACAAACCAAACGATACTACTTTACAATTATCAAATTTTCCTCTACGGAAAATCCTCTGTACCTGCTAGAATGCTTGTGTAATGGAATCCGCCAGAATGAATCCCTTAAATCTACTTGATTAAAACAAACTTGCCATCTTTACTTAATTTCGCCTTCACCTGCTCCCGATATGCTGCTTCTACCCCCACTACTTCTGCATGTTTTTGTATTAAAGCTTGAACCTCTACTTTCCTTTCCTCTGGACATCTTATCGTGTTGATCTGTTTACCTTCATCATCCTCTACCTCTACTACATTAATACTAAACCCCGTGTCATCCTCTGTGACTTCATAACTGCCCTTCCATGGCACTACCCTATCCTTAATCCTTATTACCTTCCGTTCCATATCTATCAACACCCCTAACTTCATCATACAGTCAACACCTAAAATGCTCTGAAACTTCAGTCCAGGTACAATTACAAACTCCTGTTCACAGCTAAAACCTCCTATATCTATCCTAAGCACCACAACACTATTTACTACAGCAAACTTCTTTTTATTTGGAGCTACTAAATGGCTACGTTTTATAGGCATAATTCTATCACAAACCTTATCCCTAATTTTGCTGACGAATTCCTCCGATATTAAACTCGCCTCTGCCCCTGTATCAAGTAATACTTCTACATTATTTTCAAAAATTTCTAAATTAATAATTGGCAAACATAATTTTTCTACAGTTTCTGGCTCTACTTCCTCCTCAATTTTGAAAAATTCACGTGGATGTTCATATACATTTACACAGAAATCTAGTGGTCTGTCGCGTTCTAAAAATCCTGTCTCGTCCTGTTTTCAGTGCTTGGTCCTGGTTGTCCTTCTACAACCTGTGCGTATGTCCTCCTTGTATTATTATCCGTGTCCCTGTCTCTATTCGGCGTGCTCGTCACAGTCCTGTTTACTTCCGGTAAACTGTTCTGTCGCGTGTAACTAGGTCTTGGCGTCGGTCCCCTAGTCGCACTATTACTTCTGTATTCCTGTCCTCGTCGTTCCCAATTCTGTCGAAAATTTCTGTTGTAGTCAGGCCGTCTCGGATAATTCGGTGTCCTGTTGTCAAACCTAACTGTGTTAACGTTTCGTTCTCGTATCTCTCTTGTCCGTCCAACACATACATCGTCATATCTCTGTAAGTATTCCAAAACGTCTCCCGTTCTGTGATGTTTTGTAAGGCCACGTGTTGTCTAATTTCCAGTTCAAAATGTCGTGATAGGTACTTGATTATCTGTCTGTCCGTCAATGGTGGATTCAGTTGTTTGGCCACACTGTATTTGCGGATGGCATACTGCTCCTAGAACCTGCAAACTCTCCCTTAAATTTTCCTGTAATCAAGTCGTCCCTAATCTGATCCTGTTTGTGATCACTCCAGTAATGTTGTAAAAATTTGTTTTCAAAGTCCTGATACGTGTCTATGTCCTGTCCTACTAAATTGTACCATGCCTCCGCATTGTCCTTTAATAAAGCCTTTATCGTATTTAGTTTAGTCTGTTCGTCAAATAAATTTTCCACTAGATTTCTAACACTATTAATAAAAATTTGTGGATTTACCCTGTTATCGCCATAAAACTTCATGTGTTGGTCCAATGATACTCCACCTGTAGAAAATCTGGGACCATCCCCCGTTAAATTTGACATGTTGTATTTGATACCACTAACTTCGCGTTCTACCCTGCCTAACTGATCCCTACATGAGTCCGTCACTTCAGTCATTTTTATATTAATCTCTTCTTCACAAAAAATGCGTACTTCGGACCTTAAATGTCCCATTTCCTGTCGAAGACCTGTAATATCACGCTCATTTTTTTCAACCCTATTTTCAACTTCCCCCATCTTTACGGTAAGACTATTTTTAAATTCTGAAACTTCTTTATTCGTCTTATCTATTTTCTCACTTAGGGTTTCTCTAACTCCTGTTAATGTCTCATTCATTCGGTCAAATTTCTTATTCGATTCTTCCCTAGCTCTATTAGATTCTTCACTCATCCTCTCTAACATTCTCAATATCATCTCGTTTCCTTGATCCCCTGATTCCGTCCTCGACTGGTCTCTACTGCCTCCAGCTTCTTCCATTTTAGAATTTTTTTCGCACAATGCACTATCGTCACTTCCAATTTCCACTCCTTGACTCCTTAACCACTCTTTTCTCTGCATACGTTCTACTCACTCACACACGCTCAAAATACTCTTAAATTTATACACACACAGAAACTCTCTCTCTCAGATCGCCAGTTTCCTGGAATAGTTAAACACTATCTGAATTCGAGCCCTCACGTTGTGGTCGCCATAAACTGCTGTGATATTCTCCTTTGAATGCGGGAACTGGGTCCTTTCAACAAAAAAATTCTAGTCCCACAGATTGGGCGTCATAAACGGCTGTGATCCTCTTTTCGCCTCGGCTGCTCACCTAATGTTATAAACCTCCTCATTCATAAAAAAAAAACAACACATTCCTACCAAAAACATCAACGTTAACTCTATTTACATCAATATTCAGAATACATTAAAATTTCAAAATTAAAACTCAGCATAAATTTCAGTTTTAAAAGAATTTCAAGATTAATTTTATTATCATTTTAATGTGCATCCAAAATTAAAGTCCTTGTTGGATGCCTACTAATTAATATAACAATATAAGCAGACCGGAGTCTGAGTATAAAGGGAGCATCTACCACCCCTTTACGTTAATTAACCAGGTTCGTCTAATTGAGCTCAAAGACATACCCAAATTTTCATCATATTACCGAACATCAAAACTAAATACCCCTTTCTACTTCAACAAGCAAATTTCATCTTAAAATTAAAATTTTATGGTTAGTACAATTTCACTAATGTCCATTTAAAGTAAATCAATTATAAAGTTATTCAACACACACAAAATGTCAAACAAAATAGTATAATTTACCTGAAGGTTACTGTCCTCGTAGCTTCAAAGTACATCGTCCCTTTAGTTAATCACACCATTCCAACAGGATTATATTTACGGCTTCTAATTCTCAACGCTTTTAAAATTTTCTCCATCACCAGTTGTTTCTGGGCTTTTCCGGAACTCATCTATGTATATCTGACCCTTGTTTCGTGGATCCAGACACGTATTTGAACCATTTAATTATTAACACCCCCGAAAAATAGCAAAGAAATTCATACTTCTTTCACCAATATACGCCAAAACTGCCTACTTTTGTGTATACATTTGTCGTTGTAAATTTTGCTAATTGGTACAGTGAAACTAAATTTTATTACCTTGTATCTAAGTGCACTAAAGTATATTCATGTTAGCACGTACCGAACAAACTATTTTGAATCACCAAAATATACGAGCAAACTTTAAATTATTTTATCATACTACATGCACTGTTTAACGTATTGAATCAACTCGCGGATGTAAGAGCTTTTAACGCATCGAATAGTCAAAAGTCTAAGAGAGTTTGTTTATATTCATCTCGGTATATATAGCAAAAAGCCTGTCTGTCGGTCTGTTCCCCAAAACGGGTAATTCTAAAGAATTTCTCATTCTATGTTCCCAGTCTGTCGCTCGCGCGTCGATTTTTACGAATTTAGTACTCACCCCAGTTAAATCTCAGAAATTTCAACACACGGCACGCAAGCATGTCCGAGAAAAACTAATTAATTTTGTACAGAAATTGTTGTTTCTACCTCTGATATTTGCATCCTATGTTCAACCAATTGTGACCCTCGTGACGTTGCTTAAATCCCGCCTTTTACAATATGTGTCTTTGCTTGACGCATTTTCTCTTTCCTTCTCTAACCTGTTCGTATTGGTGCAAATTGATATTCTTTATTATCGATTATTTTAGTCCACATGGACTGTTATCTTGGTTTAATAACCCCGTATCGCACATTCTCGTGAATATTAAGCCCCGGTTTCTCCAAGATTCTTTGAAACTATTAATTATCTGCAACATTTACGCAGAATGTGATATTTAAACTACGCAGGTGTTCAAAATAATATTAGTTCTCAGAGCTTTTTAAATAAACCCTGTTTTGTATTTCGTGCTAAAGCCTCTGACCGTTTCCAATATCCTTAGAATCGACATGTTTATCTAAACAAATTAAACTGAAATTGCCTTTTAAAAACACGCAGGGGTGTTCAAACGTAACATTTTAAATAACCTTCCTACGATTTGACTATTATTGGGTTTTTACAAGTTTTATGCTTATTATTAATAATGGTTCAATTAACTCCAATTAAAAATAATAGCCTTTAATTTTTAGTGAATCCTAACTAAATATTAGTTATTATCTGTACGTTTTGTTCAATACCGGTTACTTGAAATAGGGTTAATTAATATAAATTTTGCACGTAATTTCCATTTGTTTAGGAATAATTACATTACACGCAGAGCTTTTTAATACTGCTTCTAAAGCGTCTTGTACATGATTTAAATCTCTTATTTTTAATAAAACGAATGAATTTTTCTTCTCCACGGGTTTTTAATAAAGCGTATTATCTAATAAACTTCCTTATACACGGTGATTAAAATTATTTGATGTAATCCATTAATTTTCTACCCTGGTCTAAATATGAGTATTTTCCCCCTATTTGAATACAAATAATCCCACTTATTTGAATTCAAATATAAAACATTTAGACAAAAAATTACAAAAACTGCCTATCTCTCTACCCTTATCTATCTAACTTACCTACTTTGTCTCCAATCGAAAAAAAAATATTTACACCTATCCTATATCCCTATCCTATTCCTAACTTTCACCTAATTCTATAAACTGAAATTATCCCTAACTTCATCCTACTCATCCATCTAATCCTATATACATCCTATATACCTATCCTATTCCTAACTTTTTAACTAATCTTCACTATACTTTACTTCCCCCTACCTAATCTTATATACCTATCCTATTCTTACTCTATTTCTAACTCTCCACTAATCTTATATGAAACATCTATACTTAACCTATCTTATTTTCTTCCTATATTTAATCTTTATTCTCATCCTAAACCTATTCCTAATTATCTCCCATATTTATCCTATACCTAGCTTTATTTTCTATAAACACCTACTTCTACTCTTCTATATACACCTATTCTATCCCTATCCTATTTAAATCTAACTCTCTTCTTGACCCTCCAAGTCTTCCTTCTTACCATCCTAATACTCTTCATCCCTATTTCTCCCCCTTCTATATCTATACTTATCTTCCCTATTATCTCACATACAATAAACTTATCATCCCTATTATCCTGACTCTTAAATATTACTTCTTCTTCAATCCCTACACTTGTCTGTTTCTCATTTATTATTGTTTCCCTTTCTGCCGACAAACCAAACGATACTACTTTACAATTATCAAATTTTCCCTCTACGGAAAATCCTCTGTACCTGCTAGAATGCTTGTGTAATGGAATCCGCCAGAATGAATCCCTTAAATCTACTTGATTAAAAACAAACTTGCCATCTTTACTTAATTTCGCCTTCACCTGCTCCCGATATGCTGCTTCTACCCCCACTACTTCTGCATGTTTTTGTATTAAAGCTTGAACCTCTACTTTCCTTTCCTCTGGACATCTTATCGTGTTGATCTGTTTACCTTCATCATCCTCTACCTCTACTACATTAATACTAAACCCCGTGTCATCCTCTGTGACTTCATAACTGCCCTTCCATGGCACTACCCTATCCTTAATCCTTATTACCTTCCGTTCCATATCTATCAACACCCCTAACTTCATCATACAGTCAACACCTAAAATGCTCTGAAACTTCAGTCCAGGTACAATTACAAACTCCTGTTCACAGCTAAAACCTCCTATATCTATCCTAAGCACCACAACACTATTTACTACAGCAAACTTCTTTTATTTGGAGCTACTAAATGGCTACGTTTTATAGGCATAATTCTATCACAAACCTTATCCCTAATTTTGCTGACGAATTCCTCCGATATTAAACTCGCCTCTGCCCCTGTATCAAGTAATACTTCTACATTATTTTCAAAAATTTCTAAATTAATAATTGGCAAACATAATTTTCTACAGTTTCTGGCTCTACTTCCTCCTCAATTTTGAAAAATTCACGTGGATGTTCATATACATTTACACAGAAATCTAGTGGTCTGTCGCGTTCTAAAAATCCTGTCTCGTCCTGTTTTCAGTGCTTGGTCCTGGTTGTCCTTCTACAACCTGTGCGTATGTCCTCCTTGTATTATTATCCGTGTCCCTGTCTCTATTCGGCGTGCTCGTCACAGTCCTGTTTACTTCCGGTAAACTGTTCTGTCGCGTGTAACTAGGTCTTGGCGTCGGTCCCCTAGTCGCACTATTACTTCTGTATTCCTGTCCTCGTCGTTCCCAATTCTGTCGAAAATTTCTGTTGTAGTCAGGCCGTCTCGGATAATTCGGTGTCCTGTTGTCAAACCTAACTGTGTTAACGTTTCGTTCTCGTATCTCTCTTGTCCGTCCAACACATACATCGTCATATCTCTGTAAGTATTCCAAAACGTCTCCCGTTCTGTGATGTTTTGTAAGGCCACGTGTTGTCTAATTTCCAGTTCAAAATGTCGTGATAGGTACTTGATTATCTGTCTGTCCGTCAATGGTGGATTCAGTTGTTTGGCCACACTGTATTTGCGGATGGCATACTGCTCCCTAGAACCTGCAAACTCTCCCTTAAATTTTCCTGTAATCAAGTCGTCCCTAATCTGATCCTGTTTGTGATCACTCCAGTAATGTTGTAAAAATTTGTTTTCAAAGTCCTGATACGTGTCTATGTCCTGTCCTACTAAATTGTACCATGCCTCCGCATTGTCCTTTAATAAAGCCTTTATCGTATTTAGTTTAGTCTGTTCGTCAAATAAATTTCCCACTAGATTTCTAACACTATTAATAAAAATTTGTGGATTTACCCTGTTATCGCCATAAAACTTCATGTGTTGGTCCAATGATACTCCACCTGTAGAAAATCTGGGACCATCCCACGTTAAATTTGACATGTTGTATTTGATACCACTAACTTCGCGTTCTACCCTGCCTAACTGATCCCTACATGAGTCCGTCACTTCAGTCATTTTTATATTAATCTCTTCTTCACAAAAAATGCGTACTTCGGACCTTAAATGTCCCATTTCCTGTCGAAGACCTGTAATATCACGCTCATTTTTTTCAACCCTATTTTCAACTTCCCCCATCTTTACGGTAAGACTATTTTTAAATTCTGAAACTTCTTTATTCGTCTTATCTATTTTCTCACTTAGGGTTTCCCTAACTCCTGTTAATGTCTCATTCATTCGGTCAAATTTCTTATTCGATTCTTCCCTAGCTCTATTAGATTCTTCACTCATCCTCTCTAACATTCTCAATATCATCTCGTTTCCTTGATCCCTGATTCCGTCCTCGACTGGTCTCTACTGCCTCCAGCTTCTTCCATTTTAGAATTTTTTCGCACAATGCACTATCGTCACTTCCAATTTCCCTCCTTGACTCCTTAACCACTCTTTTCTCTGCATACGTTCTACTCACTCACACGCTCAAAATACTCTTAAATTTATACACACACAGAAACTCTCTCTCAGATCGCCAGTTTCCTGGAATAGTTAAACACTATCTGGAATTCGAGCCCTCACGTTGTGGTCGCCATAAACTGCTGTGATATTCTCCTTTGAATGCGGGAACTGGGTCCTTTCAACAAAAATTCTAGTCCCACAGATTGGGCGTCATAAACGGCTGTGATCCTCTTTTCGCCTCGGCTGCTCACCTAATGTTATAAACCTCCTCATTCATAAAAAAACAACACATTCCTACCAAAACATCAACGTTAACTCTATTTACATCAATATTCAGAATACATTAAAATTTCAAAATTAAAACTCAGCATAAATTTCAGTTTTAAAAGAATTTCAAGATTAATTTTATTATCATTTTAATGTGCATCCAAAATTAAAGTCCTTGTTGGATGCCTACTAATTAATATAACAATATAAGCAGACCGGAGTCTGAGTATAAAGGGAGCATCTACCCCCCTTTACGTTAATTAACCAGGTTCGTCTAATTGAGCTCAAAGACATACCCAAATTTTCATCATATTACCGAACATCAAAACTAAATACCCCTTTCTACTTCAACAAGCAAATTTCATCTTAAAATTAAAATTTTATGGTTAGTACAATTTCACTAATGTCCATTTAAAGTAAATCAATTATAAAGTTATTCAACACACAAAAATGTCAAACAAAATAGTATAATTTACCTGAAGGTTACTGTCCTCGTAGCTTCAAAGTACATCGTCCCTTTAGTTAATCACACCATTCCAACAGGATTATATTTACGGCTTCTAATTCTCAACGCTTTTAAAATTTTCTCCATCACCAGTTGTTTCTGGGCTTTTCCGGAACTCATCTATGTATATCTGACCCTTGTTTCGTGGATCCAGACACGTATTTGAACCATTTAATTATTAACACCCCCGAAAAATAGCAAAGAAATTCATACTTCTTTCACCAATATACGCCAAAACTGCCTACTTTTGTGTATACATTTGTCGTTGTAAATTTTGCTAATTGGTACAGTGAAACTAAATTTTATTACCTTGTATCTAAGTGCACTAAAGTATATTCATGTTAGCACGTACCGAACAAACTATTTTGAATCACCAAAATATACGAGCAAACTTTAAATTATTTTATCATACTACATGCACTGTTTAACGTATTGAATCAACTCGCGGATGTAAGAGCTTTTAACGCATCGAATAGTCAAAAGTCTAAGAGAGTTTGTTTATATTCATCTCGGTATATATAGCAAAAAGCCTGTCTGTCGGTCTGTTCCCCAAAACGGGTAATTCTAAAGAATTTCTCATTCTATGTTCCCAGTCTGTCGCTCGCGCGTCGATTTTACAATTTAGTACTCACCCCAGTTAAATCTCAGAAATTTCAACACACGGCACGCAAGCATGTCCGAGAAAAACTAATTAATTTTGTACAGAAATTGTTGTTTCTACCTCTGATATTTGCATCCTATTTTCAACCAATTGTGACCCTCGTGACGTTGCTTAAATCCCGCCTTTTACAATATGTGTCTTTGCTTGACGCATTTTCTCTTTCCTTCTCTAACCTGTTCGTATTGGTGCAAATTGATATTCTTTATTATCGATTATTTTAGTCCACATGGACTGTTATCTTGGTTTAATAACCCCGTATCGCACATTCTCGTGAATATTAAGCCCCGGTTTCTCCAAGATTCTTTGAAACTATTAATTATCTGCAACATTTACGCAGAATGTGATATTTAAACTACGCAGGTGTTCAAAATAATATTAGTTCTCAGAGCTTTTTAAATAAACCCTGTTTTGTATTTCGTGCTAAAGTCTCTGACCGTTTCCAATATCCTTAGAATCGACATGTTTATCTAAACAAATTAAACTGAAATTGCCTTTTAAAACACGCAGGTGTTCAAACGTAACATTTTAAATAACCTTCCTACGATTTGACTATTATTGGGTTTTACAAGTTTTATGCTTATTATTAATAATGGTTCAATTAACTCCAATTAAAATAATAGCCTTTAATTTTTAGTGAATCCTAACTAAATATTAGTTATTATCTGTACGTTTTGTTCAATACCGGTTACTTGAAATAGGGTTAATTAATATAAATTTTGCACGTAATTTCCATTTGTTTAGGAATAATTACATTACACGCAGAGCTTTTTAATACTGCTTCTAAAGCGTCTTGTACATGATTTAAATCTCTTATTTTTAATAAAACGAATGAATTTTTCTTCTCCACGGGTTTTTAATAAAGCGTATTATCTAATAAACTTCCTTATACACGGTGATTAAAATTATTTGATGTAATCCATTAATTTTCTACCCTGGTCTAAATATGAGTATTTTCCCCCTATTTGAATACAAATAATCCCACTTATTTGAATTCAAATATAAAACATTTAGACAAAAAAAAATTACAAAAACTGCCTATCTCTCTCACCCTTATCTATCTAACTTACCTACTTTGTCTCCAATCGAAAAAAAAATATTTACACCTATCCTATATCCCTATCCTATTCCTAACTTTCACCTAATTCTATAAACTGAAATTATCCCTAACTTCATCCTACTCATCCATCTAATCCTATATACATCCTATATACCTATCCTATTCCTAACTTTTAACTAATCTTCACTATACTTTACTTCCCCTTACCTAATCTTATATACCTATCCTATTCTTACTCTATTTCTAACTCTCCACTAATCTTATATGAAACATCTATACTTAACCTATCTTATTTTCTTCCTATATTTAATCTTTATTCTCATCCTAAACCTATTCCTAATTATCTCCCATATTTATCCTATACCTAGCTTTATTTTCTATAAACACCTACTTCTACTCTTCTATATACACCTATTCTATCCCTATCCTATTTAAATCTAACTCTCTTCTTGACCCTCCAAGTCTTCCTTCTTACCATCCTAATACTCTTCATCCCTATTTCTCCCCCTTCTATATCTATACTTATCTTCCCTATTATCTCACATACAATAAACTTATCATCCCTATTATCCTGACTCTTAAATATTACTTCTTCTTCAATCCCTACACTTGTCTGTTTCTCATTTATTATTGTTTCCCTTTCTGCCGACAAACCAAACGATACTACTTTACAATTATCAAATTTTCCCTCTACGGAAAATCCTCTGTACCTGCTAGAATGCTTGTGTAATGGAATCCGCCAGAATGAATCCCTTAAATCTACTTGATTAAAAACAAACTTGCCATCTTTACTTAATTTCGCCTTCACCTGCTCCCGATATGCTGCTTCTACCCCCACTACTTCTGCATGTTTTTGTATTAAAGCTTGAACCTCTACTTTCCTTTCCTCTGGACATCTTATCGTGTTGATCTGTTTACCTTCATCATCCTCTACCTCTACTACATTAATACTAAACCCCGTGTCATCCTCTGTGACTTCATAACTGCCCTTCCATGGCACTACCCTATCCTTAATCCTTATTACCTTCCGTTCCATATCTATCAACACCCCTAACTTCATCATACAGTCAACACCTAAAATGCTCTGAAACTTCAGTCCAGGTACAATTACAAACTCCTGTTCACAGCTAAAACCTCCTATATCTATCCTAAGCACCACAACACTATTTACTACAGCAAACTTCTTTTTATTTGGAGCTACTAAATGGCTACGTTTTATAGGCATAATTCTATCACAAACCTTATCCCTAATTTTGCTGACGAATTCCTCCGATATTAAACTCGCCTCTGCCCCTGTATCAAGTAATACTTCTACATTATTTTCAAAAATTTCTAAATTAATAATTGGCAAACATAATTTTTCTACAGTTTCTGGCTCTACTTCCTCCTCAATTTTGAAAAATTCGCGTGGATGTTCATATACATTTACACAGAAATCTAGTGGTCTGTCGCGTTCTAAAAATCCTGTCTCGTCCTGTTTTCAGTGCTTGGTCCTGGTTGTCCTTCTACAACCTGTGCGTATGTCCTCCTTGTATTATTATCCGTGTCCCTGTCTCTATTCGGCGTGCTTGTCACAGTCCTGTTTACTTCCGGTAAACTGTTCTGTCGCGTGTAACTAGGTCTTGGCGTCGGTCCCTTAGTCGCACTATTACTTCTGTATTCCTGTCCTCGTCGTTCCCAATTCTGTCGAAAATTTCTGTTGTAGTCAGGCCGTCTCGGATAATTCGGTGTCCTGTTGTCAAACCTAACTGTGTTAACGTTTCGTTCTCGTATCTCTCTTGTCCGTCCAACACATACATCGTCATATCTCTGTAAGTATTCCAAAAACGTCTCCCGTTCTGTGATGTTTTGCAAGGCCACGTGTTGTCTAATTTCCAGTTCAAAATGTCGTGATAGGTACTTGATTATCTGTCTGTCCGTCAATGGTGGATTCAGTTGTTTGGCCACACTGTATTTGCGGATGGCATACTGCTCCCTAGAACCTGCAAACTCTCCTTTAAATTTTCCTGTAATCAAGTCGTCCCTAATCTGATCCTGTTTGTGATCACTCCAGTAATGTTGTAAAAATTTGTTTTCAAAGTCCTGATACGTGTCTATGTCCTGTCCTACTAAATTGTACCATGCCTCCGCATTGTCCTTTAATAAAGCCTTTATCGTATTTAGTTTAGTCTGTTCGTCAAATAAATTTCCCACTAGATTTCTTACACTATTAATAAAAATTTGTGGATTTACCCTGTTATCGCCATAAAACTTCATGTGTTGGTCCAATGATACTCCACCTGTAGAAAATCTGGGACCATCCCCCGTTAAATTTGACATGTTGTATTTGATACCACTAACTTCGCCTTCTACCCTGCCTAACTGATCCCTACATGAGTCCGTCACTTCAGTCATTTTATATTAATCTCTTCTTCACAAAAATGCGTACTTCGGACCTTAAATGTCCCATTTCCTGTCGAAGACCTGTAATATCACGCTCATTTTTTCAACCCTATTTTCAACTTCCTCATCTTTACGGTAAGACTATTTTTAAATTCTGAAACTTCTTTATTCGTCTTATCTATTTTCTCACTTAGGGTTTCCTAACTCCTGTTAATGTCTCATTCATTCGGTCAAATTTCTTATTCGATTCTTCCCTAGCTCTATTAGATTCTTCACTCATCCTCTCTAACATTCTCAATATCATCTCGTTTCCTTGATCCCCTGATTCCGTCCTCGACTGGTCTCTACTGCCTCCAGCTTCTTCCATTTTAGAATTTTTTTCGCACAATGCACTATCGTCACTTCCAATTTCCACTCCTTGACTCCTTAACCACTCTTTTCTCTGCATACGTTCTACTCACTCACACACGCTCAAAATACTCTTAAATTTATACACACACAGAAACTCTCTCTCTCAGATCGCCAGTTTCCTGGAATAGTTAAACACTATCTGGAATTCGAGCCCTCACGTTGTGGTCGCCATAAACTGCTGTGATATTCTCCTTTGAATGCGGGAACTGGGTCCTTTCAACAAAAAAATTCTAGTCCCACAGATTGGGCGTCATAAACGGCTGTGATCCTCTTTTCGCCTCGGCTGCTCACCTAATGTTATAAACCTCCTCATTCATAAAAAAAAAACAACACATTCCTACCAAAAACATCAACGTTAACTCTATTTACATCAATATTCAGAATACATTAAAATTTCAAAATTAAAACTCAGCATAAATTTCAGTTTTAAAAAGAATTTCAAGATTAATTTTATTATCATTTTAATGTGCATCCAAAATTAAAGTCCTTGTTGGATGCCTACTAATTAATATAACACTATAAGCAGACCGGAGTCTGAGTATAAAGGAGCATCTACCACCCTTTACGTTAATTAACCAGGTTCGTCTAATTGAGCTCAAAGACATACCCAAATTTTCATCATATTACCGAACATCAAAACTAAATACCCTTTCTACTTCAACAAGCAAATTTCATCTTAAAATTAAAATTTTATGGTTAGTACAATTTCACTAATGTCCATTTAAAGTAAATCAATTATAAAGTTATTCAACACACACAAAATGTCAAACAAAATAGTATAATTTACCTGAAGGTTACTGTCCTCGTAGCTTCAAAGTACATCGTCCCTTTAGTTAATCACACCATTCCAACAGGATTATATTTACGGCTTCTAATTCTCAACGCTTTTAAAATTTTCTCCATCACCAGTTGTTTCTGGGCTTTTCCGGAACTCATCTATGTATATCTGACCCTTGTTTCGTGGATCCAGACACGTATTTGAACCATTTAATTATTAACACCCCGAAAATAGCAAAGAAATTCATACTTCTTTCACCAATATACGCCAAAACTGCCTACTTTTGTGTATACATTTGTCGTTGTAAATTTTGCTAATTGGTACAGTGAAACTAAATTTTATTACCTTGTATCTAAGTGCACTAAAGTATATTCATGTTAGCACGTACCGAACAAACTATTTTGAATCACCAAAATATACGAGCAAACTTTAAATTATTTTATCATACTACATGCACTGTTTAACGTATTGAATCAACTCGCGGATGTAAGAGCTTTTAACGCATCGAATAGTCAAAAGTCTAAGAGAGTTTGTTTATATTCATCTCGGTATATATAGCAAAAAGCCTGTCTGTCGGTCTGTTCCCCAAAACGGGTAATTCTAAAGAATTTCTCATTCTATGTTCCCAGTGTGTCGTTCTCGCGTCGATTTTTACGAATTTAGTACTCACCCCAGTTAAATCTCAGAAATTTCAACACACGGCACGCAAGCATGTCCGAGAAAAACTAATTAATTTTGTACAGAAATTGTTGTTTCTACCTCTGATATTTGCATCCTATTTTCAACCAATTGTGACCCTCGTGACGTTGCTTAAATCCCGCCTTTTACAATATGTGTCTTTGCTTGACGCATTTTCTCTTTCCTTCTCTAACCTGTTCGTATTGGTGCAAATTGATATTCTTTATTATCGATTATTTTAGTCCACATGGACTGTTATCTTGGTTTAATAACCCCGTATCGCACATTCTCGTGAATATTAAGCCCCGGTTTCTCCAAGATTCTTTGAAACTATTAATTATCTGCAACATTTCCGCAGAATGTGATATTTAAACTACGCAGGTGTTCAAAATAATATTAGTTCTCAGAGCTTTTTAAATAAACCCTGTTTTGTATTTCGTGCTAAAGCCTCTGACCGTTTCCAATATCCTTAGAATCGACATGTTTATCTAAACAAATTAAACTGAAATTGCCTTTTAAAACACGCAGGGTGTTCAAACGTAACATTTTAAATAACCTTCCTACGATTTGACTATTATTGGGTTTTACAAGTTTTATGCTTATTATTAATAATGGTTCAATTAACTCCAATTAAAAATAATAGCCTTTAATTTTTAGTGAATCCTAACTAAATATTAGTTATTATCTGTACGTTTTGTTCAATACCGGTTACTTGAAATAGGGTTAATTAATATAAATTTTGCACGTAATTTCCATTTGTTTAGGAATAATTACATTACACGCAGAGCTTTTAATACTGCTTCTAAAGCGTCTTGTACATGATTTAAATCTCTTATTTTAATAAAACGAATGAATTTTTCTTCTCCACGGGTTTTAATAAAGCGTATTATCTAATAAACTTCCTTATACACGGTGATTAAAATTATTTGATGTAATCCATTAATTTTCTACCCTGGTCTAAATATGAGTAATATATATATATATATATATATATATATATATATATATATATATATATAAGATACAATAATCATTCTTCCTTGGATTAAGAATGCATGTAACTTAAAAATTATATTTCTTACAGGAAATAATTTAACCCTGTTGGTGGAATTTACTAATACAGAAACTATTTAAATAAAATATGATTATAAATATTTCAAAAAAACGTCACAGTGTTTCAAAGTTACTCTCGAAGACTATCCAGCCAGGAAAAAGTTGAGTGGCCGAAATAACGCTAGAAATGCTGGACGATGTTAGGTGCAGCTTTGCAATGAGGTTTCAAAAATGTGTGTAGCGCAATGGAGGCTTCCCTTCCGACGTTCTTTTCAAGCAACGCAAAATTTCCACTCATGTAGATTATAATTCGTTTAATAAATTAAACGAAGAAATAATTTTGAAATATTTTACAATTTTTTCAAATCGTCCCGTTTCATTAATCAATCTAGTCTATCTCAGCGCATGACAAAATTCTCGTGAACGACGCATCTTGAATTTAAAATAATGTATTCTTTAAGATTAACAAAATGAGGCGTTGTTGCAAGTTCTTTATACTAACAACTAACAAACTCCTTCTTAATATGTATATGATTATTATGAATTTCATGCATAAACAGCATCTAATATTCCTGAAAGAATCTACATAAACGTTTACCTGCTTTGAAAAAAATAAGGCGCAAAGTCCCTCTTGTTCTGCTACATCCCTTGGGAAGTGTATTATTAGTTGTACTTCCAAACGCATTTTTGATAGAGAAAAGTCAAAATGAATTACCTGAAAAAAAAGTTTCCATTAGTTCAGCATTCTTTCTACATTTCATAATACTATTCGTCCGTTCACATACAGATAATTCTTTAATTTAGGATTTACTATTCTTTGGAATTTTATTCAGCTGAAAACAGAAAAGCTTTATATACATTCCGCTTAAATTTGAATATTTCTGTTTTTTTCTGAACAATTCATTAAAATAAAATTTCCTACAGCCAGAGTTCTTTTACTAAACCGCCATCCTCAGTACATTATGTGCCAGTGAAATTTCTGTAAACAATTATTAGAAATACAATTGAATCTACAAATATTAATACATACTTAAAACAATTATCACAGTTTAATTCAAAAGATTCTGGTAGGAATATAGTCGAGTCTTTTACACTAAATTGTGATATCGTTTTAAGTATGTACAGTATTGTTTACAAATGTATTTGCCTTTTATGAATATCTGCCTGAAGATGCGGGAGATGGCGGTTTGCCTAAATAGCTTTATATTTTACATAAAGTTCAAAGAACTGTATTTAATTTCTATTCATCGCCTACTTACAGATATAATATAGTACAAGCACTGTAACAAAAAAGAAAAACGATAATCCTTAAACCCTGTTTGAACTTTCGGTTTAATTTTATTACAATCTGTATTTCGAGTAGCATTTACTTTTGCTACGATATTTTATCGATTTCTAGGTAATTTCTTTATAATGTATTCTTTGGTGTAATAAAACCCACAGAACGTACATTTTTGTGTTTATTTTTAGTCTTGGCACATTTTAAACAGCAACGGATTGATCCTGTATACATTGCAGGCTGCAGTGAGGAGTCTCGAATTTAAAAGAAATCCCGATATTAATTATATGCACCAAATCCTAAATAGAAATATTATCCCATAATTGGTCATTTTTTATTTCAGGTACATAACTAGTAACTTGAGTAGATAGGCTATGTAAGTTTTGAAACAAAATCAATCATGTTTACATGTACATCTCCATAAGAAGGTGTAAGATCCATTTGGCAAATTTTTTACCAACTATAGAAATCCTCATAAGCAGGCGGAAACTCCATTCTTATCATATAGTGTTTCCGTTTTCTAACACCAACGATTAAACATAACAATATATCAAAATTAATCAAAAAATAAATAAAAATGAGAATTAGAAGTTGCTTATTGATTATAGAGGTCCCTGCAATAGTCAAAGAGAGGTATACTTTGTAATATAAAAATATTTTATTATTATGAGATACTTTTTTTATTATTCATTATAAGCTTTATCCTCGTGACTATCAGCTAAAAATTAAACCTCCCAATTTTCTAACCCTTAATCTGATATCACAAGGTCGAGAATTTCTTTTTTTTAATGTAAGCCCAAGGTAATGTTGGATGGAGAATGGCTTGAGACAAAGAAAAACTCTTAAGATATAAACGGCTAGTCGAGTGTTAGCTCTGGGTAGATCATGAGCTTGGGTCATGGGTTGTCAAAAGACCAAAAATATATTTAATGAGCGCCACCGTATTTTTCAATACAATAACCAACAAAATTTAATTGTGCTTCTATAAGGGGAATGCGGAAACCTCATCTTAACACCACTAACATAGCCATAAAACCTGAATTTCACTCTTTAGGACACACTTACCAAGTCCTCAACCACCAGATGTCATACAGATGTCTCAGCTTTACCTGTGAACAAACAAGAGTACAACATGGACACCATTTGTGTCCTTAAAAATATTTGCCAAAAATAAAATAATAAAATTTAGGCATCTAAAATATACTGAGGGAATTTGTTTTCATTACACACTCTTTCTATTCCGGGAGGATTTGCAATTTGTGAATGTTAAATAATAAAACGTCTTTCAAAAGCAAAAAGGATTCTATTTGGATAAATTTCTGATTATATATATATATATATATATATATATATATATATATATAACTGCAATATTTAAGTTTGTATCTTTATAAAATTTTCTCATAATAGTTCTAATGAAGTTTTGCATTCAAAATTAAGAAGATCTCTGAATAGATCTTTTCTATAAAATTTAATTAGATAGACGTATAATTTATAAGTTATTCATAATACATAAATTTCTTTTAATCAGCGAAGTACTTCCTTGATCTTCACAACAGAAATTAATTATCAAAGTGCAGACTTTGTAAAATGTAATTATTCTAATTTATTTATATTCTATAATAAATACGCGAATTTCATATGTCGATGAAAGTGCCAGTTCATGACCTCAAAATCTTTAAAATATACTATTTGCGTACATGTGCAAACATTCTGACAAGCAAGCAACATATTATTTAATTCACTGATTTCTCAAAAACTATTTTCTCTTTACGTTACTCAAATATTTAATGTTAGATAATTCATAGTAATTTACTGTATTTTCAAAGTTATTAAATGCTAAAGAACACTCACGTGCATCGAAACTGAACTAAAAATACTGGACCTTGACCTCAGCTGTCGGAAATTTCCATCATAATCTCCTTGTTTAATATTGTTCATCAATAAGATTGAAATATAAGGAACACATGTGAAATCGGCTTCTACGTTACTGCATGTTATATTAAATAGAACGAAACCATAAATTCTTGCTTTAAAATATTGCCTTCAGAAATTGTTTTAATTTATTATCGGAGATATTATTCAAGATATGTACTTAAGATATTGCACTAAGATGAAAAATATTAGTATAATCTATTGAATTAATATATACCAACTGTCTAAATGATGTCCAAAGGGGGTTCCATCTTCTTAGGCCTGTAGGGATTAACTGAACTGTTCGGAGCGAGGCTTATCGAAAATCATGCTCACGCAACCGCTGTTAGGCTCGACCTCCAGACACCAAGAATTTACCAATCCTCTACTTTTTTCTAACTTTGTTAGAAGCCACGTGTTTACACAGGACCATCTCGACTTCACCTCCTCTGTAAAGCAGCTTGCCCTTTCGAACGCTGAGAATGAAGTGCCGACTGACAACTTGACAGAGCTTGGTAACGAACTTTAGAGTATAAACGTATAAGAATCTATGCGTTATTATGAATATTATATATTAATTTTTATTGGATGGTAATTCACAAATTAAATATTTTAAATTATAGCTGTTTTATTTCTATTTTATTGAACTAAATGTAACTAGGAAAAAAATACATTACAACTTAAACAGTCATCTTGGGAGGTAGTTGCAAAGCACATACAAAGTACATAAACTTGTAACCTTGAAACGAAGTTATACAGTTCCAGCCATATTTAACCGTTTGTCGTTCATTATACCGTGATAAAACTTTATAAACAACATTTAGCGTATGTTTGTTCTGTACTTGCATTACGATCTCTAGTTATGCTTTTAAATAAGGCGGTTGTTCGTTATTCTTAATCTAGACAACATGGCAATAAAGTATTATAATCCCGTCGACGCGGTACGCGCGTCACTAATGACAGTTGGTAGCGATATTGCATAATGTAAAAATTGACGCGCATATTGTCAATGACATCACACAATATGCAAATTATTGCAACACAATATACCAAGTACACAAATTATATAAAAACCTCCACGGGGTACTCACGCGAACAGGTAGGCTTCCTTCAGGATTACTCCATGATGGTCGCCCGTGGCTTCGATAATATTTCCCGGGTGTGGGCTCCTCGCGGCTCTTTTTCGGGTGTGGGAATTCTTAAGCCGGGCTGCATCCAAATTTACTTTCTAGTTGCCGCTTGAAGCGAGCGGACGTGTTTTTGCCGAGCTCCCGCTTCAGCAATAACAGTAAGTTTTTATCTAGGGTTTATATTATTTATTGTTGTATTATTTTATTTGAAGCTTTGCTTTTTATTGTGTTTTATTTTTATAATTGTGTGCCATCAAATTTTAAATACAGGGCAGTAAAATAAAAATTTTAAAACAGAATTTAAACTAAATAAAAACTAAATAAATCGCGTCTTCTTTGTAATTTAAACCAAATCCGCGTTTTAAAATAAACTAAATAAATTTCGGGTTAATAAAACAAAGGTCTACTCAACTAATACTCAAAAACAATTTCGAAATAACTTAAAAGGCATTTTAATAATAAATTTAAAATAAAATCCGCCTAAATCAAGTAAAAACCGGGTAAAACAACCAAAAGTGTGTGAATTTTTATAGTGCGCGTATAATAAAATAATAACCAAAAACAAAAATCTAAGCCCTTTTAAATCAAATAAATAACTCAAAAACTGTAAATTTTAAAACAATTTTAATATAAATTTTCCGTAATTTAAGTTCACGCGTATTTAAAAGTTCCTTTAAAATCGATTTTGGTGTAATTAAGCGGTGTAACAGTTACGGGTTGTGCTAGTTACCAAGCGATTAAGTGAAAGGTCATTTCCGGTTACCACATTCCGATTGCGCTCGACCTTATTTTGTTAATTACACATTTAAAAATAAAGTGTTCTTATTTATAAATTAGATATTTTAATATTTTGAAGTAATTAGTTTATTTAAATTTGATTTGGCGGTTTAAAATTTAAAATAAATAAATAGCGTTCTTTACGGTACATTTTAAATCGAGATATTTTTATTGCGTTAGGAAATTTATTTGATTCTAGTTGTTATTTTGACGCTTAGTGCTTGTTGTATTTTTGTTAAAATTTGATATTTAATTGGGCGGTTGAAGTTTTAATAAATACAAGGTTGTTTACGGTTCACCTTTAAACAAAACATTTTATTGGACCAACGTTTTGCGTTCTTCTAGCGTCGTTCTTTTAGCGTCGTAACGGTTAGGACGTTTTTTGAGCTGCGTTTTAGGTGTCATTTTTATTGCTAGTTTTGTCAGCATGGTGGTCCACCGCGATGAGGAGCCGCTGCCCAGGAGGAAGAGGGCGATCGGTCGGAGTCTGCTAGGTCGGCGGCGGAGGGCGCTGTTGGGGAAACAGCTTAAGGTAGTGCTAAAGGACTTCTTGTTAGAAACTCAGGAGGAGGTACAGGAGGTAGGGAAGGAGCCTGCGTCTGCGGCGGTCGTGTCTGGGGAGTCAGGGCCTCCCGTGGTGGTCGCGGCGCCAGAATTGCCCTCTACTTCGAGAGCCCAGCGCACGATGTCGACTAGCAGCAACGGTAGCGTTAATGCTAGCGACCTCGATGAGCTGGAACTCTTAAAGTTTAGGGTGAGGAAGGCGCACGCTGCCGTCTATGGGAAGGTGCCGACGACCTCCGCCACTATCGTCGTGGAGGATAGGAAGATGGTTCGGCACGCCGTGGATGATATCCGTGACGTGACGAACCAACTGATAGGTATGGTTAGGGCGCTGCGTCTTTGTTTAGATGGTTCAGGAGAGCAAGTGTTGTTGGGGAAGTCCGGCGGTGAATTCTGTCGTTTCAGGAGGCCAGAGTCAGGGTGCGTCGGTGCAGCGCAAGGTCTCCTACGCCGCTGCAGCTTCAGGACCTGCCCTACGTTTGCTGTAAGGGTCGACGCCAGGCCAGGCCAGAAGGACGACGTGATGACGACCCTGAAGCAGAAGGTCGATCCCGCTCGAGATGGGTTTGTTGTTGTCGGAGCTCGTAGGACGCGCCGGGGCGGTGTCGTTGTGGAGTGCGCAGGTCGCGACGACGCCAAGAAACTGCAGTTGAAGGTCGGCGGGAACTGCAAGGAACTCGTGGCGAAGACCATCGAGAAGAAACGTCCACGGGTCGTTCTTCCGGGGTCGAAGCGGGATGAAGGCTGAAGAGCTCGTGCGGTTGATTGCGAGCCAGAATCCCCGTTTCGGCGATTTGAAGCTAGAAGACCACCTGAGAGAGAAGTTCAGGTTTGGCGGAAAGGGCCCTAGAGATCCCTTCGCCAACGTAGTCTTCGAAGTGACCCCCACACTTCGAAGACGTATATTAGCTGATGCTATTAACCTCAGGTGGCGAAGAGTATTGGCCCGGGACCACTTCTCGATGACCCAGTGTTACCGGTGCTACGAGTACGGCCATCGATCGATGGAGTGCAGGGAGAAGGTACAGTGGTGCGGTAACTGTGCCGAGGTCGGGCATGAATTCAAGAATTGCCGGAAGGCAGTCCCTTGCTGTGTGGTTTGCGCTAGGGCAAACGACAGAACTGGCGGTGGCGCGAAGGTCGATACGCGCCACGACGCCAAGTCGAGTAGATGCCCCACGATGCAACGTCTGAAGCACGCAATCACACGAAACATCGATTATGGACTGTGAAGATAAAACAAAGTCCATAAGAAGCAAGAAGATTAAATTCGCGCAACTAAATCTCGGGAAAGGTAGAGGGCAACAAATAACTTCGTAAAGTTATTCATCGAAAATAATATCGACATCGGGTTTATACAGGAACCGCACCTGTATGGCCACAAAATAACAGGTTTTGGGAGGGGTTACCGTCTTAAACGCGAATAGTGAACGACCGCGTAGCGGATAATAATAAATAATGGAACGTGCGCCGGAATTATATTAAATAATTTATCGAACGAGTTTGTAACGACGGCCGAAATCAAATCAGGGAAAATGCGTTCTATGTAATAAGCGTGTACCTCCCGCCGGTCGATTCCCGGCGGAAAATCCCCAAACCGAAGACTTGATAAATGAAGTAGATAATATTATTCGTAAAATCGGCAGAAATAAAAATCTAGTCATTGGGGAGATTTTAATGCCAAGTCGCCACTATGGGGCAGCCCTATCGAAGACGATAGAGGCTCGCAGGTTGCTGATCTTTTACGGAATGGGGTCTTAGTGTGATAAACACTAATGATTTACCTACGTTTGAGACGCATAGAGGCAGCAGTTTTATAGATATTACTGCAGTCTCGCACGAAATGTTAGAAACGATTTGTAATTGGAAATTAAGGTCGGACGAGGAAACGCTCTCTGATCATAAATTAATAACATGGGACGTTGAAACCAAAACAAGTGCAAACGAGCAGCTAACTGTATTTCCGCGGTTCTGTAATAAAAAAGCAAATTGGGAGCGATTTAAACAAAAATTTGGCGAAAGTATCCCTGTGCTCGAAAATGAGCTATTTAACTGCCGAGAGGCAGACGAAGTAGAAACACTCGCGAAAAAATTAAACGACGCGGTGGTAGACGCGTCGTCGTATTCCATGCCGAAAAGAAAACATTTAAAGACAGCGTACCCTGGTGGGCCGGGAACTAACCACCAAGCGGGCAGAAACGCGTAACCTAAGGCGCCGCTATCAACGCGCCTCGGGAGATATAAGAGAACAACGGAGAATAGAATATAATCAAAGTTACCGCGAATATAAAATATTAATAGAAGAAACGCGAACGAATAAATTTAAAGAATTCTGCACGCAAAACTCAGAAAAAGAACCCTGGGGAACCGCATACCGCGTAATTAGAGGAAAACAACAAAAAATCGCGCTCAGTAATATAAAGAAAACAAATGGCGAATACACGGAAGGTTTTAAAACCACAGCGGAATATTTACTAGAGAAATTTTTCCCATCGGATAATCCCGAGGGGGATGAAGGGTCGCACGATTTAATACGTCGGGAAGCTGCAAAGGCGCAAGGAACAGGTGCCGATAAGGCAATCCTAGTTCACGAGGTCGTCAGGGCTCTTAGGAGGATGAACCTAAGAAGGCACCGGGGCATGATGGAATCACTTCAGACGCAGCTCTGCAGGCGTGCCTGTTAGCCCCGTGTGTCTTTGTTGGGTTGTTTAATCTTTGTTTAGAAAGGGCGTTTTTCTGCGTTGCTGGAAAATCCAGAATGTGAAATTTATACCCAAACCTAAAAAGGCGGATGCGTCAGATCCGGGCAGCTATCGTCCAATTAGCTTGCTACCGGTGCTGGGGAAAGTTTTAGATCGCGTTATGACTACGCGTGTTGAACACCTAGTGCGAGACAGCGGCGGTTTTAATAACCGACAGTTTGGTTTCGTGGAGGGCAAGTCGACTATCGACGCGTTAGAGTTCGTTGTCGGGGAAATTAAGCAGGCAAGAGATGCCAAAGAGTACTGTGTCGTTGTTGCTTTGGACATTTCAGGAGCATTTGATGCTGCCTGGTGGCCATTAATCGTTTGCGAGTTAGATCGTAGGGGTTGTCCGCGAAACTTGATGTCTTTGGTCAAGAGCTATTTCTCGGGGCGATTAGCACAGGTTGAAATTCCGGGTGAAGTTCTGTCGCGTGAGGTGGAAAGGGATGCCCGCAAGGGTCATGTTCTGGTCCCACATTTTGGAAGTTGTTGTATGAGAGCATCTTTAGGGTCAAGTTGCCCGCAGGATGCTCAATCGTCGGGTTTGCAGATGACACACTTTTAATTGTAAGATCGAGATTGTTAATGGATATGCGCACAAAACCGAACGAGGCGCTTAATAAATTACACGAATGGTCGCAGGCGGTAAAATTAAAATTTAACACGGCGAAGTCAGAGGCGCTTTATTTCGGCACGAAACCAGGACAGAGACCTCCTAGGTTAGAGCTAGGAGGAGAAAATCCGTTTAAAGATTGTATTACCTACCTCGGCGTCAAGATCGACAATAAATTAAATTGGAAAGCGCACGTACAATACGTAAAAAGTAAGGGCGGCGAAATATCAAATAAAATGATGGCGGCGGCTAAAATAAAGTGGGGTTTCAGGGCGAATCGCTGAGGACGGTTTATGCCGGAGCAATTGAGCCGGCAATACTGTACGCAGCTTCTGTATGGGCAGAAGGTTGTAAAGTCCGGGAGATGCGTCAATTGACGAGCGTACAACGCATAACCGCGGTAAAAGCGGCGAGGGCGTACAGGACCACCTCCACGGAGGCTGTCCTGGTGATCAGTAGGTCTCTCCCTATTGAATATGTCGTTAGGGAGATTAGAGATAGACGATTAATAAATATAGGAAAAAGGCGCGAAATTATCGAAGATCTTAATCTTGGTAATAGGAAATTGCAAGAAAGATTGTTGTATCTGAGTTAGGGCACCCGGCTGATATTAGAGGATCGAGTTTGTCGAAGGTGATGAGGACGCGATGGGTATCAGAATTTATACGGACGGTTCACGTATGGACGATGGGCAAGCAGGCGCGGCGTTTGTCGTGTATAAGCAGGAAAGGGAGGTGTTTCGGTTTCAAACCAAACTCGCGAACTGGTGCACTATCTTCCAGTGCGAATTGGTAGCCATACGAGAGGCTATCGATTACGTAATAAACCATACGGGCAGAGACGAGTATTATATAATCAGTGATAGTAAATCGGCGCTAACGGCTTTAACAAACATGAACACCTCGACAGATCTCCAAGCGGACGTCTGGAGGATAGCGCGTACGGCGCTAGAGTTTCGACGTTTAAAGTTCTGTTGGGTCAGGTCGCACAATGGTAACGTAGGAAACGATAGGGCTGACGAATTAGCTAAAGAGGCCGCGACGGGCGACTTTCGAATATCACATTCGTCGATACCGAGGTCTTTAATCAAAAGAAAGCTGCGCGAAAAATCAATTCGACAATGGGAAGAGAGGTGGAACAACGCTGCCACGGGCAGGTTGACCCACAAATTCATACCGAGCATAGAAGCCAGAGGTAAGATCGAGGTTAAGCTCGATCACAAAATGGTGCAGTTGATAACAGGGCACGGCGCCCTGAAGGCGTATTTACAAAGGTTCGGTCTAACCAATAGCGACCGCTGCGAATGCGGTGAGGGCGCGGAAAGCGCAGAGCACGTGCTCTTCGACTGCCCGCTTGAGGCGGGAAATCGAGGGTTGGCTGATAGCAAACTAGCTATCCTAGGTCTGGCATGGCCAAAGAGCCTAGAGGAAGTCGGGGAAGTGGTTAACCAGAAGGCGTTCTGGACAGCCTTAAAAGAATTCGCGGGAAGGGTCGCGAGATTAGACAATCAATGACGACCGCGTGTAAAAATTCGGTGGGGTTGGTGGGAGGATTGAAGAATTTTAGATTGACTTGGCGTGAGTAAGGATACGAGCATAACCAAAACCTGATATTAAAAAAAAAAAAAAAAAAAAAAGATAATTATACCAAAATGTCCAATATGCACGAGAAACCCCCACTCCATTAATAAAATCACTGCCTATCTTCATAATTATGTGCGGAAAATCGGGAATAAATAATACCAAATAAACAATAACAAATAAATCATAAACCCTCATTAAATTAAATCAATAAAGTAAACAAGGATAATAAAACAGAGTGCAACCGCGCATCCCCCAGGACTTGAAAGTGAAGTGATAGTGATAGTGATTGTGATCCCCAAAAACATTTAGTGCATACCCACCAGGACTTTAGCAGTGCACCCGTCCCACCTTTAGAAGTAAGTTACAGACGACCAGATCTTCGGATGCTGGAGAATTTTATTATCGAGGTAAGACTTAAAATGTGGCGGCTGTACTCGCACAAGCATTGATTTACATTAATTAGTAGTTTTGAAATAATTTAAGAAGCACGTTTGGTGTGTAAAGGCGCTAGCCGACATAATGCTTGTGCGAGTGCACCTGATAAATGGGGTGATGCTTTCGCTATTTTGTGCACTGCTATATGCTTAACGCTTATTAAACATTTATTTATATATTTACATAATTATATTTATTTATATTTTATATTTACACTTTATATTTATTTATATATAGCATGTATTATGTGGCTTATTTGTTTTGTTTGACGTTCTGTCGCCATTTTGGTTGCAGTATATATTTGGGAAGGACGAGCAGAATTGCGAAGATTGTAATCATAATGTAAATCAGTTAGGGAACGATAGGAAAGCTAGGGATGGATTTAAATTAGTTAGCTAGATTTGGATAGTTTTAAGACGACCCTTCAGGTCGCACTGGTAAGCAGAACCGGCGTCTGCTATCCGGTATTACGGATCCCTCCCCCTCTCATTTTTGCTTGTTGATCGGGTACACTCGAAAGTCAGCGCTAGGGATACCATTATTTACAACCCTGTTTTTAGTTTTGTTCCAGTTTTGTCAGATTTTAGGTTTATTAGATTGTTAGAGTTTGTTAGGTTTGTTAGATTTTTAGGTTTGTTAGATTTTTATTTAGTTTTTATTTAGGGTGAATCAACTATGAAGTAAGAATAAATTAGGAGCACGACTATTTTTCGCGTTTAAACCCAATGTAGTACCTCCGGGTGGAGCATTGGGGACGTGGCCGCAAGTATAGCGGCCATAATTCAAATTATAATGCATCCAAATTTAATTGTCTTCTTTCTATATGTAGACAAATAAGGTAGGGGAGGCAGGTAAAAGGTACGATAATTTGGAAACACAGTAAATCTACATATCAGAAAAAAGACACGGTAAGATACCACACAACCACTCTTCTTCGCGTTTCGGAGGCAAGTCGTAATGCGTCTTTCGGAAATTCCTCACTCTCCTCTTCCCCCACACGCGTTGACGCGAATCTCGCGCAACGCACTTCTGAAGTGACGTAAATACGCGCAACAAGTCTTTTAAATTAAATATTAAAACTTAATTAAAAATGTCTAGTGCCGAAATTTTTGGCACGTAACAATCGCGACAAAGCCATAAAAGAAAAAACTTAAAAAAAGGAAATGACTGTTAGCAAAGTAACATCTTAAAATCTAAATCCTAACTACCCTACATAAATCCTAACTTAAATCCTACAAAATGCTTATTTGAGGCGCCACCTGTTTTTTTCGACCGATAACACGTCTTCCGGATTACCAGGAAACGGAAAAGTGCACACACGAGTCTTTGGTGTGGCACAGTTATAATCGACAGCACAAATTTGTCGGGGAGCATGAAACACTACTTAAACTAAAACAAATGCGACAAGTCGCCTAACCTATATACTAACCTAAAGCTAACATCACAGTTTCCTACGTGCAGACGCACATGAGCGTTGCATCTAGACTGTTTCTTTGTTGGCAAAAAAGTGCCCAAATTTAAAAATGTTTAAAAGAGTGAGTTACTCTACACTCTGGTAAATTTTTTGTTATTGGTATTCTGGTTTAATAAACAATACACATCAAAACTTGTCCATGACTGGCCACGGGCGACTAAAGGCTCGCTCTAAATATATTTTGTGTGAATGTTTAAATGAACAGTCAGCATTGCTAGAACAGTCAGATCAAAGTGGTTAGTAATTTTGATTTAATTTAAATACACCTAATTTTTTCCTTTCACAGCGCAACTATGTTTAAATAGCAACGTCTTTATAACGATATTTTAGTAACAGCTTTTTTATAAACATATTTAAATAGTTACGCTTAATTACTGCGTTTTAATTTTCAACTAGTCATGGTTTTTTATTCTATAATCTGCTGGTACAACATAAGAAACAGACAAACCGCTGTTCGTTTAATGTAACTCGAAGAGATTCCATTACGAAATTGTTTATTAAAATTCAGTTGTATTCCCTGTCGATATTTGCAGAAGCGAGATCGACTCAAGGAGGACGTTGTTTATTTAAGTTGGTATAACCCTCCAATTACACTTCACAAACTTTCTGGTGAGTGTTTTTTACATTTTAAGAATTTACTTTCCTGTTTTCGCTCTTCGGTGAATTTAAGGTTATAAAAATTAGTTTAGAGCAAATTAAATAACTTCGCGTTCTTAGACCGTAAAGAAGTCTAAATTATGTTACAATAAAAAGAAATAGCTTTGTTTGATGTAATACTGAAATGTAGTAAACTATACATTCTAAAGATCTAACAGTAAGCTTATTGAAACCATTTTTAATTAATAAACACAGTTAACGTAATTCGTATTGCTTATGGTTCAAATCTGAAAGATACGCAAATTTTTGCCAACCATGGCTGTAAGAATTTTGAACAACCAGTCATTTTAAGTTGATAACAAATGCATAGCTTATTTTCATTCTAGTAAAAATACCTTATATTTTTGTGTAAATATTCCAAAAGAATGCAGTTTTCGTTATTTAAGGAAAAATAGAAATATGATTTTCGTTGTTTGGTCTGACCATTTCAGTTAGTAACTATACTAAAAGTACGACGAATACTTGTCTATAACATTCCCAGCAAAAGTGTAACGTTAATGGTAAAGAGAATATATTAAAAGTGATTTATAAAATAAGATTCATAAGCTTATCAGTACCTTTTTCTTTCTTTCAACTGCAATATTTCAACTTAAGCATTTATGTTTAGATCCGTTATAGCATTCATTTTGGTTAAAAATACCACTTTATGAGTTTTAAATAAAATCTATCTTTTTTTCAAAGAAGCTAGTTTCGAATTCCAGAATTTTCGAATATTTAATAAAAGAATACGTCATGTACTAGAAATATTCTAAAAGCATTAAATGCGCTAATTATTTTGTATCAATGAATCAACACTTCAATTCGAAAAACGTTATTATCGAATAAGACGCTTAATAGTTCTGAGAAAGAAAGAGAAAGAGAGAGAGAAAGAGAGATAACAACGTCTATGCTTTAATGTTTCCACAAAAGATGGGAAACGTTTTACGATAGCCATAAATTATAAGAACCGCAATAACTTACACTTAATTGGTTTACTAGAACGCGAAATTCGCATAATTATTACACCATCCAGTCACTAGTGCTTCGAAATAAATTTAGAATAGATTGGAAAAATGATGTATTTAAAATTTTTGTATATAAAGAGGAAGTGATCGAAGATTGGGGTCATTCTTTCTAAGTTTCGAGCAAAGTTTCACTCTTTACTTTATTTTACGACATGAAACATATACGCTTTGAATAATTTGTAATATATTTTATCGACGTTCCACAAGTAACATAGAAGTTATCAAAGGTAATTATTCGATAAAGTATAATGAAAATTTGTCACAATAAGATAAATAATCTTGGTACAGAATTACAACTGTTAATTTTAGTCGATTAAAATAAATGCATTTTGCAAACTGATATTTCTACGTCAAGATAGATTATAAATTGAGATTTTAAATAGAACCAGGAAGTATTCAATGCCATTAATTACAATGGAAATGAGATTTTGATATGCGCTATTTGACAATAACAAACACAAGTAAAGTTCTATTTTATGTATCTAATAAGGATATTTAAATAGTAGTAAATTAAGCTAGAATAAGTTCTTAATTTTATAAAAATTATTTGTTAAGGGGATAATTTCCAGGAAAGTTTGAAGTCAAAGTTTCGAAGCATTTTGATCTTTACTAAATTATATGTGCAGCTTTGTTGGCCAATAGTACTGACACCCGAGGTAATATAAGGATAGGGGAACTATCTTTATAACTTATCTACAAACTTGAGGTCTCGCGGCCTCGTACATATTTTATTATTCCTTTTTGTAACACTAAGTTGGAATGCAGCTTATTAGTGTTTTTAGCAACATTTCTTTCTTAATAGACCACATTTTGTTTGATTGTTTTAAATACTTAATTATATTGCATAAAAGTGCAACTATATTAAAAAGAACTATTAAAAAAAAGTTTAATTTTTTCACAAACTTGTTAAAGAGGTATCAAAAATAAATTGAAATGAAGATTCAGCACATATTATACAGGTCTTACTAAAGAATTCAAGCATTTCTTATCACGTAGAAAAAGTTACATGTACGATTGTGTACAAGAGGACATGTTCTTATTTTTTCATACTACAGTCTTTGCATATCTTGTGGCTACAACTAACTCAAATAGGTTTTTACAAAGTACAATAAATAAGTTTTTGTGCAACTTGGAAAAAATATTCAACAATACCTTCTAATTTATTACGGCTTTTACTCAATATAAAACCTACCTTTATACGGAGTATTTTTCAGTCGCTGGTTTGTAAAAAACTATCAATATTTACGACTCTTGACTACAAGACAAATATTGTACTAGTCCTTTAATAAGATTCTTTCTTTGTACTAGCTTATTACATCGATAACATTATAATACATAAAATATGTGTTTAAATAAATCTTGTCTAGTGCTTGACAAAAGATTATCATGTTCTTCGTTGTGTTATTCTTGATGAGCTGTAGACAATGTTTTCAATTAAAGTATTGTAGAATCGGAATATGTCGTTTCTGGGTTTCTTGATCCATTGATGCGCTATGGCGCAGGAACGATGCCAAAACAACTACTTTTTCTTTTTTGGATATAATCAAAACTAATACCATCTCCTAAGCGAACTCGTATTAGCTTAGCGCACGGCTCTGTGCCTTCGTAGAAACATTCAAAAATGATATAATTCTTCTTGTTTTGTTATTGTTTTAACATAAGTAAAACCATTAGATTTAAGCAACTCTTCTAATTCGATCGAAGTTAAACCAATTGTTTGCGTCAAGTTTTATCCGGTGTCCAAACTTGGCTTGCTAAAGCATATTACAATCTGAGTGGGTTTGGAAAGACTTTTTTCATTCACTGACATGTTTGTGTGAAATTGACGTTTATGAATTTTTTTAATTACTTGATTACGGAAACCTAACAGAAAAATATGTCAGCCACCTACCGTGGCGAAGGTATGTCAGCATTGAAGCAGTTGATCCCGAGATTCCTACTTATCGCAGAACTAGGCTTTCGTAGAGTGCATCGTCCGAATCCCTCTACAAACTGTATGTAGTTGAACTTGTTTATTCTATATTCTATACTTTGCTTCCCTTTTTTAAATCAGCTTTTGTAGTGGGCTGCATCGTGTCATACTTACAAGCCATAGGGCAACAATATTTTTTCCCTTATTTTAAAATTTATAAGACGGTTATACCTCTTGGTAAAAAAGTTTAATTTAGAAAAGTTCGTTAATACGATCTATTTAATCTATTGTAGGATTTCTTTGTTAAATAATTAATTAGGAATATGATATTTACCTTTAGGCCACAATAGGATAACGTTTATAAAATTGTTTACAACTACCTCGAAGTGCACTTTGACAAGTAAGGGTTCCCCGAATCCCTAATCGCAAGCGCTATTCGTCTTCTTAAGTCATTTATGTAAAGGGGTTTAGTTTTGTATACAATACTCTTCACATACGCCCATAAAAAGAACTCTCGTAAGATCAGGTGATCGTACTGACCATTCTATCGATCCACGCTTCCCTATCCACCGATTTGGAAATATAAGGTCGAGGTACAGCCGGACATTGCGTTGGTAATGTGACCCTGCTCCATCTTGCTGGAACCCAGTGGCGTGCAGTGATTGTTAATGCAAGGTAGGCAAAAAATTAAAAACAAACAAGTTGAAAATGCAAGGCATTGTCGCAACAAACTTCCAAATGTAGACTTACTTTAAAACAATTTAAAGAAATTAAAATTATTATGTTGTAATAATTATAAGTATTCAGATAAAATACAAAGATTTATAAACAACAAAAGAGACATTTTAATATATTTTATTTTATTGAATAAATATTTTAAAAGCTATATATGTGTGTGTGTATGTATGTATGTATGTATGTATGTGTGTTTGTGTGTGTGTGTGTGTGTGTAAATAAGGGGGCATCATATTTCGATTCAGTTTTTTCAGAGGATTCTAAATATGTATCGCACATTAATTTTGGACCTATTTGAAATTTTGATAAAATTAATTCCCCGAGGGGTCGGGTATCCGTGGTCAGATTTTGTGGGGGGTACCATATTTCGACTCAGCTATGTTAGGGGAGTCCAAATATGTATCGCACATTAATTTTGGACCTATTTGAAATTTTAATTTTCCCGACGGAATATCGCGGGGGCACGGCGTCCCCGTGGCCCGATTTCAACTGACATCAAAACTTAAGCTCAGGACACCGAGCTGAATCGATTGATGTATCACACATTGATGTCCGACCATTAGAAAGGCCTCGGACGGACAGACAGACGGACGACAAATCGATTTCATAAACGAACGAAGTTCGTTGAAACTTACCATAGGTGTACATAAGTTCTTCAATTTAAGTATCTAAATGTAAGTTTGACTTGTATATACGCTTGGCACCACAGATTATATGTATCACTAACAAACTATTTTTTGTAAATTAAATGAATTCGGCGGTCTTTCTTTAAAAATTCACTCAATACATTGTCATAAAAACTAGAAGTTCATTTTAGTTCTTGCACTAGGTCCTTTTCAAGAGAAACAATGGCTAAGTTATTTAACCGCTCTTGTCCCTGAGTATTACGCAGGTAAGTATAAATCCGTTTTAGGCCAGAAAATGATCGTTTCCCAGATGCGCTACTTACCGGAATTGTTACAATCAATTTGGCCAATGCCATTAGTTAGGGAAATACATGACACATATTTTTTTCTCCGCAGAATCAGATGATTTTGTACGAATGAAGACCTGCAAATTCCGATGAGGAGTACAAACAAATCAACTCGTTTTTAAGGCGGTCAAATTCAAATCGTTCACTGTATCTTGTTTTTAATTCTGAAAAGAACTTTTCTGGAAATTCAGAGTTGTAACTAGAAAAAGAATCGTGATCCAAGACGAAAAAAATATAGTTTACTAATTTCTGAATAGCGATAAGAAATTTTACTTTTGATATTATCCACTATTTCACGAAAGATGCGTCTGTAGTAAAGTTTTATATCACTTATGTTTCGTCCTCTTCCTGGTTATCCACAAAAAGGTAAAGTTTTTTCGTATATTACATCACTTTCATTATAGAACATTTCAACAAAGAGTTTAAACTCTTCCATTTTTTTAAGACAATACTTAATATCTTCAACTTTTGATTATTTTAAAAAGCACATCAGTCTGTATAAAAATTCTATTAAATGTTCCTAAAAGTAATTAAATTCAAAGTCGCTTAAAATAAATTCATACATTCTAGCTGCAGAATGCGTTTCTAAATCCCAATTGATCGGATTTTCGGTAATTTCAGTGAAGAGTCCAATCAGATTTTTTTGTTCACTAAAAATTACATTAATGGTTCTGGAATTATAAACCCACCTAGTTTGTACAACACATGGTAACGTTTTTGAACAAAATTTATTCTAAGAGTCTGTACGCTTGGTGCTAGTATGAAAAAATGTTGCTAAGTTCTTAACAGTTGAAAAAAAGTGTTTAGTTTCTACAATTATCTCGCTGGATTTTTATAGAAGTAAATTTAAAATATGGGCATTGCACCAAACATACAACGCATCAGGACATGTTTGACGCACTTTTTTTCAACACCATTTTTCTCTGACGATAAAACAGCAGCTCCGTCATAAGTTTGTGCAATCAATTTTTGTGTACATTTATAATCTTTTAATATGTCAATAATGAGTTTTGATGGTGCAGCTGCAGTTCGATTGGAGTTGACATCAACAAATCCCAGGAAGCGGTCGACAATATCATTACATGCATTAAAGTATCTTAAAATAACGTAAAGTTGATCTTTCCCACTGAGGTCTGGAGTCAATTAGTTCAATTTCAGAATGAATTTTCTTAAGAATTACAGCAGCTATACTAGATATAAGATCGTTTTGTATCCTGTTTGATAGTCCACTAAATACGGATCTGTTGTCAGTTTGATTTGCTAATTGTAAATGATCTTCTAAAATGCCATCATAGTTAGCAAGTAATTTAAACATTCAATGAAATTCCAACGATTTGACGATGCAGGAGATTCCACATGTCCACGAAACAGCAACTCCTGTTTTACTAAAAAAAAGCACGTAATGTCTATATGCTTCGATTCCGATCTACTTTTGCATTCTGGCTTTCAATTTCTTCTCGAAACTGACGCGAAATGCTAACTTCTATTTGAGATTTGCCAAAACTGTGCAAAGCAAGGGCAGAATTTAAATGACTGGTTGATTGGTCATGTTTTTTGACGCATTTGAAAAAATTTTTAAGACTGTGTAACCGGACTTGCTCCAAACAGTTTTATCTTTCGAAAAAAGTAGACACGGCAAACAGTATATTTTATTATCATGTATACAACCGCAAAGCCACCTATAGTTATCATAAAACTTACTGTTGAAATATCTTAGTGTTTTTTTCTTTTGTTGTAATTTTAAAGATGGAGTAGGTCGTCCGATTCCAATTACTACTTGTCTTTCGTTATACGTTTTATTATTGAACGTATTCGTTTTTAGTCTCTAAATGCAATTCATATTTGCACTACACTCACAAACAAATGTCACAGAAGCATTCATTATTCTTTACTATGTATGTAATATTGTATTATTGATGAAATAAATACAACGCGGATGCGCCAAGACTGATCAAGCTGTTACCAGTCTGCAACTATCGGGATCGATGGTAAACGATAATGCGCGACCAAGATTTACGATTCCGCTTCTTATTAAAAGCAGTAAAGCACTGCCTATGAATGCTTGCAAGAATGCATAGGTTCATCTGTTTGTGCCTTCACGGATTTTATGCGGTATACCTCCACGCTGCATCATTCTTAATATCTTGTGCATGCAATCATTCAATTATTTTGGGCGCGCTTGCCTTTTCATTTTGGCGGAATATTAAAAATAATATTTGTAATAAATTAATTTGTTAATAGATGCATTAAAATTAGTATAAAAATACTCGTTATTGAAAATGTAAATGTATTTAAATTAAATTAAATTAAAAATATAAAATATACATATAAATTCGTACTTTTTCTAGGGTAGGCATTGCCTTTTTGCCTATATCGTATTCGCCGGAACTTGAAAGTTTCTCGGGTCAGGTTATAAATTTGCCTAATTTGGCACTGCATTATTTTAGAGTAGTGCTAAATAATTATCGCCATTCAAATTTCCCTCAATGAAAAAGGGACCAGTGATATGGTTTCCAACAATCCCTGCCCAAACATTAACTTTTTGAGGATATTGCGTAGTTCTCCTCTCATGCAGTGAGGATTTTCGGTTGATCAGTAGCGGCAATTTTGAAGACTAGCATGACCGTTAAGTGTAAAATTGCACTCATAAGAAAACTCAACATCTTCTAATTGGATAACATTGTTATCCAACATTTCCATCATTTGTTCACAAAAATAAGTTCTCCTATCAAAATCGTCTTCCATGAGCTTTTGAGTTGGAAACATTTTATAAAGATGCATTTTATTTTTTAATAGTCTTAGAATCGATATATGATTAACAAACAATGTTGTGGCTGCTTGTCTACTCGATGTATGTGCGTTTTCCTCAAACTCAAGCATCACAACCAATTTGTTATCATCATTTATAGCATTGGCAGGCGTTTTCTTACCTGCCTTACATGTCCAAACTCGCAAAATTGGTTTACTATTTTACTAATTGTCTCTCGGTTTATAGGCGGCAAATCCGGAAATACTTGATGAAATATGCGAACAACTTCCATTTATGTTGGTGTGTTATCTCCGTAACCAATCATCTGTAGAACTGTTATCTTGTGCATTTCTGTTAATCTAACCATGTTTCTGAATTGCAATTGACGAGATTCAAATGACAAGTGTAACACTGACAACTACTGTCTTGCAGTTATAATCACACAACAATTTGCTACGGTGTTTTAAACAAAACTAACAAATCTATGGTAACCGTTTATGTTTTTTTAGGTGATACCATCTAAAAAGAACACACGTGATAATAATAACATTTTTTAAGAGACTTTTCAAACGATATGTCACAAGCCTATATTTCTCATTTAAAAAATTGGGGGTTGTAACTGTCAATCAAAGGGAGTTTAATGTAGGGATAAATTTTTTCGTTTAGAATGTCAGTTCATAATCTAAAATTAATGTGTTTCGAAGTTTTCTATAAATATGTGTAGTTATCGAAATAATGAATTTATTCCAGATTGTATAATACTCTATTAAGAGAATATTTCCGTTTTGAAGGGACCTACACCTTGAAGAAGTTCTCGGATACTAGAACGGGTAAAATGGTTTACGTGTTTCAGCGAGATAAACTACCACACTTACAGGTTTCACGAAAATAGTGGGGTCTTTGGTGAGGAATCAGTCTGAGTAGGTTCCCGTAGAGGGCAGCAGCTTTTTGGTACATAAAGTGGCAGAACCCATAGGGGTCAGTATGTCATTTTAATACGCACTACTGCGATGGGGAAAGCAACTCGAAACCACCACATTACCTGCCTAGTACACAGTGCACTAAAATTGCTTTAAGATATGATGTTATCCTCTGAGGTAGAGTACTCCGGAGTCAAAATAGCCCATCATTTGTATCTTCGTAGGTTGTGATCGGCAAACTGGATATGAAGGAAAGCAGACCCGAGTCGGGGCTTGGAATGTTAAAGGCACAAAGTAAGCAGTTAAACTAGAGAATTTGGAAATTAAAATAAATAGATTAGCTGTAGATATAGTAGGTATTAGTGGAGTTCGGTGGCCAAGGGTGTGAGTTTTAGACTGAAGACTTTAGTGTAATTTATACATAATCGAAAGAAAAAATTTAATTGTGGAAATTGCTATGCAAAAAAAAAATACTTACAAGGGAACGAAAGAGTACTCATGGTTAGATTAGAATCTAAAACGGGTGAAGCCGGTAGTCATACAAGTTTACATACTCACCCGTGCTACAGTGAAGAAAAGGTCGAAGCGATATACAAAGATACATTATAATTTGAATTAGGGCCGCTATACTTGCGGCCACGTCCCCAATGCTCCACCCGGAGGTACTACATTGGGTTTAAACGCGAAAAATAGTCGTGCTCCTAATTTATTCTTACTTCATAGTTGATTCACCCTAAATAAAAACTAAATAAAAATCTAACAAACCTAAAAATCTAACAAACCTAACAAACTCTAACAATCTAACAAACCTAAAAATCTGACAAAAACTGGAACAAAAACAAAACAAAAACTAAAAACAGGGTTGTAAATAATGGTATACAAAGATACAGAAGTCATACTAAAATTCGTAAAAGGGCATGCAAATTTAATAATTACGAGTGATTTTAATGCAGTGGTAGGTGATTGTAGAGAAGGAGCTGTAGCAGGTTTATTTGGTTTAAGCACAAGAAATGACAGGGTAAGTAAGCTGGTAGAATTTTGCGACCAACAAAAATTTAACCATCACAAACACATTATTTCAACACCACAGTAGAAAACGATACACGTGGAAGGTGCTAGGAAACACAGGAAAATATCAAATAGTACATTCTTGTTAAACTACGGTTTAGGAATTTAGTAAAGAACTCTAGAAGTTATCCAGAAGCAGATATAGACACTGACCACAATAGCGATTACAAAATTCGCGCATTAGTGTAAAAGTTTGAAAAAATGGAACCAAAGAAAGCACTTTGATTTAGAAAAACTAAACGATGGAGAAACCCATAAAAAATTTGAAAAAGTCAAACGAGTTGTTGAAAGACATCAGGAAAATTTCTGGTACCGAAATCCGGCTTAGACATAATAGTCAGAGATATTCTGGGATACAAACAAGAAGAAAAGAGGAAACCGTGGGTGACAAAGACTATTCTGAATTCAATAGAAGAAAGGTAAAAATACAAACACATACCAGACAAAGCAGGGAAATAGAGATACACAGTCATAAAATAGGAAATCATTCGCAAATACTGGAAAGCTAGAGAACAATGGCGCGAGGAAAAGTGCAACAAAGTACAAATTAAGATGGAAATAGGAAAGATAGACAAAGGATACGGACTAATTAGAATGAATTTTATGAATATGAAGCCGTATAGCAAAAATATAAGAGACGAAGGAGGAATCATCATTATAGAAATTGTAGGGAAAGTGGATACATGGTATGAATTTATATGCAGGATCAAAACTAGAAGCACTAAAATAGAAAACGCACATTGAAAAAGATGACTTGAAATATCCTGTGAGTTTCAACTAGCCCTAGAGAGTCTATAAAGTAATCAGACGCCGGACATAGGGAAAGCAGAAACTTAAGCTGCTGATTGCTCGACACAGTTCAACTCTTCCAACTTGTAAGCTGTACGTATAAGACAAGCGAGATACTCAAAGATTTCAAACGTAACATCATAGTCAATATACCAAAAAAGAGAGGTGGGAATAGACGTGAAAATTTTCGAATAATAGGTTTGACAACACTAGTGTAAAAAATATTAACTAAAATTCTACAAAGATGGATGGAAAGGTCGGCTGAAGAAATACTAGGAGATTCAATTTGGGTTTAAGAAAAAAGTGAACACGGAAGGTCATATTAGCTTTAGGTGTCATAATAGAGAAAACAATAAAACAAGGAGAAAGCGTGTATAAAGAGTTTGTAAATTTGAAAAAGGCATCCGAAAATGTAAAATGAGAAAATATGTTCAAAGTACTTAAAAAGATAGGAATGAGTTATAAAAATAGACGGATAGTACATAGCTTATATAAAGAGCAAACAGTTGTAATAGATTAAAGCAAGAACGTAGAGAAGTAAATATTAGGAAAAGGGTGAGACAGAAATGCGCAATTCCTATTAGTTTTTAACTTGTGTATTGAAGACGCGACAAATAATATCAAATGCGGAAGACATTTGGAATTATTAAGCAGGAAAAAACTATTAACATGATCAGATTCGCAGACGAAATGGCGATATTAACATCTAGCAAGGAAAAATTAGAAGCGGTTCTTAATAAAATGGAAACGGTACTAATAGAGAGATGCGGTATGAAAATCAACAAAAATAAAACCAAAGTAATAGTATTTAAAAGATGGAAAAATAAGGCAAAAACAAGAATACAAATACGAAACGAGAATTTACAAAAGGTTAACGGTTTCTGCTGTCTAGAAAGCCAAATAATGCCAAATGGGAGACATAAAACAAAAAATAGCACAAGACCGTGCTGCAATTAGGAAGAAAAAGCAACCGCTATGTTCAAAGACAACAAACATTGAAACGAGAGATTTTTTAAATCGTACGTGAAGCAAGGTGCTGTACTGCTGTAAAACGTGAACAGTAGGATAACGGACGGAAAAAGGATAGAAGCCTTTGAAATGATGTCCTGCAGACGTATGATAAATATATCATGAACAGATAGAGTTAAGAGCAAGAAAGTACTAGAAATGATGACGGAAGATAGAAATATGTAGAAAACAGAAAAATAAGAGAGTTAGAATGATAGGGAATAGCACGAGGTATATTAGGAGCAAAGAAAGGAAAAGGAAAGGTAGATGTAGACCTACATTAGACTATGGCACATAGAGTAAAATATGTAGTCTGTGGGTATATCAGAAAAAATGAGTAGGTTAGCTCAAGATAGGAAGCGATGGAGATACGCATACCACTAGTTTCAGGACTGAAAACCTAATGATGATGAAAAATTTTTTTTTTATTTTAATTTGACCATTATACTATCCATGTCCTTTGCTGTTAGCTTAGTGATGTAATAACGCATAATGAGTTTAATTCAAAAATTATCAATCAATTATGTTTTTAGTATAATTCTATTATTCAGTAAGCTCGACAGGTACACCAAATCTTCCTACGTTCTCTTTTTCAATAATTTCGTTGTTATTCAGTTCAAACACAACAAGAAAGACGAAATATATACAATACTATCTGTCGCTTTGCCTTTAGTCTCGGACTAAGCAATCGTTAAAATTTTTAGAGTCGTTTTAGTTTACGAGACAGTAATAAACTCTAAGCTCAATAGCGTGTTTTCTAGTTTTTAAATGGCAAACCGTTGAGGAAATGTTTGAAAATCAGCTCTCCACCAAACTCCAATGCAAAAAGCCATAACTTATTGTTAGTGATTCATTTACATGTATATTAACTTTCATTACTAGCACAGCTAAAAGCTATACTGAAAGAGCTTTTCTCTATAAATTGGTTTAGCATTTACAAAAGATTTGCTTTTAGTTAACAATGATAAGGAGATTTTTTAGCTATTAGTCGCGCGCTCGACTTGCTGATATCATTAAGAGATAATGCCAAAACTTTCGGTTAAATTCGTTGCAGTTGTAGATCAATGTACATTCGTTTGTTCAAAATGCATTACTATTTATAATTGGAATTCAAATTGATTTTTTTAAATACACTTAACAAAGTAGGACGTTGGTCATTCCAATAATATGTATTCGGTTTGAAATTTCTCGATTATATGGTAAAGCTAGCATCTAATGGACATACAATTTTAAATAAAACACGAGGTTGGCTATTAAATAACAAGACTATTGCTCTAAAACTACTTATTTTAAATCTATGCATATTTAGTTATTATATTCTTCACGATCCTCCCATCCCCGCAATGACTACAACGCTGCAAGCGAATTTTCCATGATGCAAAAGTCAGCTCGTACAAGACGCGTGTCGCTTTTTCTTTTTCAGCTTCACCGGCCTGAAAACTTGTTCTTTTTAAAGCCTATTTAACCTACAAGGACATAGGGTTGCATAGTGTCAAATCAAGCGAATAAGGCGGGTGGTCTAACACTGGGCTGTTATACTTGGATAGAAACGTCTTTACAGACAGTGCAGCGTACTGTGCGTTGTCATGATAAAAACCCACGACATGTTTGTCCACAGTTCGGGTCTTTTTTACTAATATTTCACGGACTTCAGCAATAAACAGTTAGTAAAATTGATTAACAGTTTTACCTTCAGGAACCCATGGGACTGGATATCGTAAAAAACACTGATCACTGCTTTAAATTTTTGTGTGTTTATTCGAGCTTTTTTGGCTGTACGTGAACCAGAGCTCTTCCAATGCATGGATTGCCGATTAGTTTCAGGATCATAAGTAAAAACCCAACATCCACCTCATGCTACCACACTTTCCAAGAAGTTTGAATCATCTTCAATGGCGCTTACGCTGTCAGTACAAATGTTTACACGAGAATGATTTTGTTCGATTTCGATTGTAAGAATTTTCATTTCGCACACATCTATTTCATATTAAAATTATTATGTAAAGTTTGCCTTACACATTATTTGTCAATTCCTATAGTTTCAGCAAGTGTACGAATAGGTAGCCGACGGTCAGATCGGACTAGATTACTGATTTTTTTTCAATATTTTTGTCCGTCTTTTGTGATATAGCGTCCCGACGTACATAATGTTCAACGTCTTCTGAGTCTTCTTGGAAACGCTTAAGCGTTGAAGAAGCTGTTGATTCTTTAATTAAATGTTGTTTCTTCATAAAAAATTCTATGTACAAAATTTAAAAGAAGCTTCTTTGTTAAATCGGAGTTACCACTATCATTACCTCAAAGGTATTTATGACTTTTGTTCATTGACCTGGTTACACTATTTTTGAACTCACTTGTTCAAAATAAAACAACTAATTAAGAAAATTAAATGTTGATTCTTTAATTAAATGTTGTTTCTTCATAAAAAATTCTATGTACAAAATTTACGTTTAAAAAGGTTAATATAATTTTTGTTCTACTCTGATGTAGGACTATGAATTTGAAAGAAATATCAAGAACTTTAAGTGTTTCTTTTACTACAAAAATTAACTCAAATCAATACCAAAAATACCAGATCTGCTATTCGGTTGTAACTAAAATTATGCACAGATGAAATTTTAATTAGAACTCAATGGAGTTGCTTAATTTCATTAATAATAATAACTGTTATTACACTGAATTTATATTGGCAATAAAAATTTATCCAAGTTTTTTCTAGTTTGTTAAACAAAATAATATTTATAGGTCATCACAAGGTTATTTTCTGGTGTAGCCTTGTATCAAAGTTCTCCAAGTGCAGACGTGATGTAAGAATAATATAAATCTCTTACCTCGTTCCAACAGGTGTTGTTTGTGTGTCAGCGCTATATCATGTTAGAACAGATGTTTATAAATACGGTCCTTGGACAAACAAGTGGTGTTGCCTTCACGTGTTGTACTGCTAATAACCAGTTGCGCGACTCCTGCACCCGACCACATGAGCTTAAAGCGTATTTCCTATACGCAACAACGGGACAAACCAAGATCCATTACAACGGTTATCACAAATATGCAAAACTTCGATGTACTACTATATGTAGATCGTTACCAAAATAATTATCTTCGTGTATTTATCCACATAGTTACTTGTAAATCCATACTAGTAATTTCAAAAAATACCATTATTGTTAATTATTGGACGTTAGATTCAAATCAAAAAATTGCTATCTACATTGCAGAACATTTCTTTAAAATTTAAAACATACAGTTTCATCGCAGAACATTTCATTAAATCCAACTATTATATTAAAATTGAAGGACGTTCGTGCTAGACCAATATTTTCTTATCGCTGCGTTGAAGTAATTGAACTGTAAACTCGATAATCGTAAATGCAGGGCTGATTATTATAAAACCAGATAAAACGGAATCATACTAACAAAGGAATATACGAAGAGTGTCTAAAAGAACTTTCAAAAAAGTTTTCAAAAAGAATATACGAAAGAGTATACGAAAGAGCGGTACAACAAAATTATTTAGTTTGTCTAGGAGATTATATTTAATTGCTTACCATTATTAAAAAGCACTAGGTCAAGTGGTTGTTACACTTGAGTTCTACTACGGCGTAAAGCCACACGCAAATTACTTGCTAGAACCTTCAGGTTCTTCATGGTATCTTCGTGCCAAGTGTTCTAGCTAAAGTTTGACGGCCGGTTTTCCTTCTTTAAAATTGTTTTTAAACATCTGCGCAGGGGTCCGGATTTGACCTTCATACAAACCAATCACATGTGGGAGTTTCCACTTTCCTGCCTAGCAACAATTGAAGCTGCCTCTTAATCTCGTGCTTGCCTTATGGTTAACGATTGTTTTTTTATAATACTTAATTTCCATTGCTTCATTACGTGTTACTTGAATTTAATATTTTAATACTCGGAATTAAAATTATCTTCATATACAATAATTGGTAGTTTAATCTTTAAAACTCTAAACTAAAAAAGAACTTGCGCTGAAATCAAACGAGAGAATAGAATTTTGGGATAAGCTTGCGAAATATTTTCTTACCGTAAAAATATATTTACAACCCTTTTTAGGTCGATGCTGCCATCAAATCTAAACTTATGGTACACGTTGACTCCACTTAACTAATTGTTGGGACGGCATGTTTAATTTAAAACCTACAGGCCCTGGATAATACTGGTATTCGGATTACATCTGATATCAAAATGGCTTATTCCACGAGGCAATCTTAGCTATACAAGCATGCGCCGAGAAGGGAGATATTGAATCAAGATACAAACAACTAGAAGTTCACTTAAAGATCACTTTTGCTATTCTAATGTAGATGGCGTGCTATGTATGAAATCAGAATAAAAGGTTTTAATAGAAATTTAATATTTATTGACTAGGTGTATTGAATAAAATTGTATATTTGAATAACAGAAAATCGTAATTCTTACAAACTGGTAGCTTATATAGAGCTTTTTATTATTTTTTTTAGTTCGTCACATTGCACTCCAGTTGTACAACAATCTATAAACAGTAATTTCGATTCATTGGGTTTTCCTAATAGAAAACTTTCCTTTGTCATTATTCGCATTTGATTCATAAAACCAATGTTTACACATATCTAACTTCTATATAGTAAGTTATAATTTTCTAATTACATTGATATCAACAAAATCACTAAAGTAAGTTCAGCGGTTCATATTACACTACTTGTTAATGTTAACCAACGTACAGACAAACCACAATGCTTTTGATTGGAGTTTTTCTAAAATTCTTTTGCCATATGTAGATGCCGCAATAAACACGAATAGAAGCTTGAAATATTACTTACGACCATCTAGATCTACATTAAACGTATCGAAACGATAATGTACGGATAAGCTATCATACAATGCATCTACCAATATAGATCCTAACTACTGGATTTACCTCATAAATCCATCTCGTTTTGGGCATATGTCATTCAAATATAAAGATAAACAAACTACACAAGTATTATATAAGTAGATACTGCTGTAATGTGTTTACCAAAAAAAAAAAGAAACAAAACCACGACACGTATCTTATTTGATTCACTAGTCTGATGATTTTTAGTGTGTAAAAAGTATCAGTTCTTACAGTTCCTATTTTAAAATTTACTTAACCTGCAGATATTCTCTAGCACATTTAATGTAAAATATTTTAAAAAGTATGTGCAATTCTATTAGTTATTGAACGATTGAAATTTTTAGTGTAGTAGAAATTGTTCGGTGGGGTTTGCAATATGCACTAATATAATTCTAACATATTTTAACCATTTTATTGATATTATGTGCCAAGCAACTAATACTTCTGATCCGTTTTTAATGCCGTATGTTTGTTATGATGGCGTGCTTCAATTTTCTTGGCTGATTAAAATTGCAAACTTTTCTGAAAATTCATTAGAATCTTTGTTTAGTTTTCTATCTAAATTCGACGTTTTTAAATTAGAATTTGTTGATATTTAATTTTCTTACACATTATTTGAATTTAATGGTCGACATTATACACTTTACATCCACCTACTTAATTTTCTAGTTGTGATCCAATCTAGTTATATCGTTAAAAATAAATTGTAGATTAATGTATTTAGAAATTACGAGGGCCGTCCGAAAAGTAGTACCCGTTTTTGAATAAAAAATAAACTAGTATATCTTAACAAATTTTAATGTTTTATTTAAAAAGAACAAACCTTACACTACTTCTCCACATAGTCACCTCGCAAATTTAAGCATTTATCATAACGTGAGACGAATTTTTGTATGCCAACTTCGTACTCTGACGCCAATGTATTGAGATATGTAGTCACATCTGCTTTCAAATCATCATCACTTTTCTTTCCTGCCAAAAGTCCTTGAGTTTTGTACACAAATGAAAATCTGAGAGTGCCAAGTCTCGGCTGCAGGGTGAAGGTTAAAAGTTTCCCGTTTGAATTGTTGAACAAGTTGTTCTGTTATTCAAGCAGTTTGGGGCGTGGTATTGTCGTGGAGGAGAAGGACTCCACTAGACACTACATTTGATTTTTCCAATGCTTCACCTGAAGGTACTACATTGGCCAGCAAGCGAGTTTTTTTTACCTGAAGTTGAATTTTGCCGAACCCTTGCTGTTCCAAGTAAGGTAGGGATCTTTAACGTGCGTGACAACACTCACACACGGGACCTCCATTTTACCTCTCATCCAAACGAGGGCGTATTTTTGTAAAAAATGCTCGCCTAACATTTTTCAAGCGGATCGTGTCGGGATTCGAACCCGGGACCTTGGGCGTAGTAGTCACACGCATACCAACTACGCCACGGAGCGCCGACGCCACTAGACAACAGACCTCGCCGTCAAGTTTGAATTGTTCGCCGTAATTTTTTTAATGTCACACTATATGCATCGGCATTTATAGTGTCCCCACGGGGCATAAAATCAATGAGCAGTACACTTCGTCGAACCCAGAAAATGGTTGCCATGAGTTTTTGATTAGACATGACCGTTTTAAATTTTTTCGGCTTGCTAGGTGAATGAGCATGATGCCACCCCTATAATTGCCTTTTAGAGTCTCCTTCACCAGAATAACGGTCCAAAAACGTCAGTGCTGCAGCCATACGGGTTGTTTTGTGTTCGTCAGTAAGCATGTGAAGGACCCACCTTGCACAAATCTTTGCATAATGAAGGTGTTCCTTAACAATTTCATGAATAACTGTTCGTGAAACATTGCTAAAATTTTCACTGATCTCATCAATTGTTACGCGCCGATCGGCCTTCACAAATTCGTTAATTAAACTCAGCAGTTCGTTCGTAATTACTGACGGTCTTTTTTTGAACATTATAAACACTCAAAGAAAGAACACAGTCAGTACCAGCGAGGCGTAATTTTGCACATAGACAGCTGCAATATAACTAAACGTGCTATTACTAATCCGGATGCCACTCTACTCACCAGCGCTCCACACGGTACAAACGGGTACTACTTTCCGGACGGCCTTCGTATAATGATTAGTTTCATATGTAACCAATCTTAGGTACAAAACTAGCTTCTGTTGTAAGACATATATGTTCAATGGCAGTTAAGTCAGCTTTTAACATAAAACACTTTAAATTCGATTGTATTTAATGGTGTCTAAACGTTTGTCATATTAAGCTGATACCGTATCAGCTTGTTTATGTATTTTACATTGCATTATCATTAGACATTCACTTGCAACAGTTTTTTGACCACTGCAAAGCACCAATAAATTATTAGTTAAATACATCTTTTGTCTACTCCATTAAACCAATAAACATTGTCAATTAAATAAATATCCGTATTGGGATCATGTGGTCTAAGCACAATACAGAGATGCTAGTTTGGTTGCTAACATCAGGCGTTAATTATTAGTATAAATATTTCAAGGCCAAACAGCTTTCCTATTTCGTACACAATGTGTCAACGGTCACTTTAGCTAGAACACTTGGCACGAAGATACCATGGAGAACCTGAAGGTTCTAGCAAGTAATTTGCGCGTGGCTTTACGCCGTAGTGAAACTCAAGTGTAACAAACACTTGACCTAGTGCTTTTTAATAATGGTAAACAATTAAATATAATCTCTTAGACAAACTAAATAATTTTGTTGTAGCGCTCTTTCGTATACTCTTTTGTATATTCTTTTTGAAAACTCTTTTAAAAGTTCTTTTAGACACTTCGTATATTCGTTGGTAGTATGATTCCGTTTTATCTGGTTTTATAATAATTAGCCCGTTTAAATGTTGTGTTTCAAGATTATATGGATACTCTCCTTGCATTTACGATTATCCAGTATACAGTTCAATTACTTTAACGCAGCGATAAGAAAATATTGGTCTAGCACGAACGTCCTTCAACTTTAATATAATAGTTGGATTTAATGAAATGTTCTGCGATGAAACTGTATGTTTTAAATTTTAAAGAAATGTTCTGCAATGTAGATAGCAATTTTTTGGTTTGAATCTAACGTCCAATAATTAACAATAATGGTCCTTTTTTAAATTGCTAGTATGGATTTACAAGTAACTATGTGGATGAATACCCGAAAATAATTATTTTGGTAACGATCTACATATAGTAGTATATCGAAGTTTTGCATATTTGTGATAACTGTTGTAATGGATCTTGGTTTGTCCCGTTGTTGCGTATAGGAAATACGCTTTAAGCTCATGTGGTCGGGTGCAGGAGTCGCGCAGCTGGTCATTAGCAGTACAACACGTAAAGACAACATCACTTGTTTGTCCAAGGACCGTATGTATAAACATCTGTTCTGACATGATGTAGCGCTGTCACACAAACAACACCAGTTGGAACGAGGTACGAGATTTATATTAATCTTACATCACGTCTGCACTTGGAGAACTTTGATACAAGGCTACACCAGAAAATAACCTTGTGATAACCTATAAATATTATTTTGTTTAACAAACTAGAAAGAACTTTGATAAATTTTTATTGCCAATATAAATGCAGTGTAATAACAGTTATTATTATTAATGAAATTAAGCAACTCCATTGAGTTCTGATTAGAGTTTCATCTCTGCATAATTTTAGTTACAGCTTTTGAACATTGAATTATTAGACATTTTAGATATTTTCATATACATTTGTAAACCGAATAGCAGATCTGGTATTTTTGTTAATTTTTGTTGTAAAAGAAACGCTTAAAGTTCTCGATATTTCTGTCAAATTCATAGTCCTACCTCAGAGTAGAAGAAATTATATTAACCTTTTTAAACGTAAATTTTGTACATACAATTTTTTATGCAGAAGCAACTTTTAATTAAAAAAATCAACATTTAATTTTTTTAATTAATTGTTTTATTTTGAACAAGTGAGTTCAGAAATAGTGTAACCAGGTCAATGAACAAAAGGCATAAATCCCTTTGAGGTAATGATAGTGGTAACTCCGATTTAACAAAGAAGCTTTAATTGCTCTTTCAGAATATGAAGCCTAATATTTGTGTTCATAAAATTGTGTGCATAATTAATCTTTTCAGTTTTTTTATGAGGTAGCAAGAGTATACTTCTTGTGTCCCCACTGCTAATTTAATTAAATTTTCTTTACAGCTCCTGCGTAAGCAGTTAATACGATATTCCTTTCTAAGAAGTTCCAAGTCCCCCTTAGGGAAAACCTCTGTTATAAATTTAATCACTTGGTGGTGCCCTCCCAAAACCCCTGTTTTGGTATAGATTAAGCCGTAGTAAGCAAATAATGTTTTGTAAAAAGAACCACGACCAATCCTCATAAGCTCTACCCGAGAAATAGACCACTAGCATAGTCGGAAGATATTTGCGCTCCATCATTTTTAGGAAATCCTTCTTTAAAGTTCACTGGTTCCATTTGAGAATATTAAAAAAACCCACGGGTTAACTTAATTATTCAATTAATCCCAACAGTAAGTGTTAATCTTGTAACCAGTACGACGACGATATATTTAATCTTGTAAGACGCTTGCCTTCCGTAGTGGTCTTTTTTAAAAGTCTTTCCACGACATTAGGACGCGGCTGCCCTGAATGCAATACATGTTGATGAAAGCACTAAAAAATTTCAAAAGTAGTTTTCTATTGTTAATCAGAGGTAACGCCAAAGAATATTTTTCTAAAACTGTAGCCTGGAGCAGACGGCTCAAACCATAGACATATATATAAACGTGAGGTCATAGATGAGGATCTTGTGGTTAAGATGTGGAGGTGTTTTGCCTTATGAATCGTTCCTGAACACAATATTCTATTTAGTTTCACAATAAGTATCCAGGCGTTTGTTTTCAGCAAGTAAAAATCATGAGTAAAAAATAATATGCCAATTCTATATGCAAACAAAAGGTTGGTGTAAGTTATGCAATAGAAATGCTATTTTAACGAAAGCATAAATAAGTGAAGTATACTGATTATGAAGTGCCAATACCTTCTATCTAACACTTTTTGTAATTTACACTTTCTTATGTAGTCATACATAAGGTTCAATTTGGCATAAAAAACAAATACCTGCTATGTTGTAATAGTATTAAAATTGTAAAAAGGGTAGTAGCAGAAATACCTGCCAAATTTTCTCCAATAGCTTTTGGGCAATTTGTTAAAACAATAACTCCCAACTACATCAAGGTTTTATTGCATTTTGTGTAGTGTTACAAATTGTGAAATATTGTACAACCAAACACGCCACTCTTTCTACCACTAATATTTCGACCATTTCATAACTTAAAGCGCAGTTATGTTGTGTGCAACAAGGACTTAGATTTGCATCATATTCCGTACTAATTTTCAATATATAAAATCCAATTTTTAAAAAAAATTAATAAAATTATATTAAATTTACATACATTTTTCTCACACAATCGTAACAATTTACTCTATTAAAAGAAAAATCCAACGCCATATTGCGTCAAACATTGGAATCACTCTCCGGGCGACATACGAAGGTACAAAGACGCGCGGAAAAATATTTTTTAAAACGTTTGACTACAGAACACAGATTTTTAGTCTCACAGGTGGGAGTAAAACTATCTAATTTAAATTAATTCTTAAACGTAGAACAATTACCTGCGTTAACACAATAAATAAAATTCATGTTAGTGTGGCTTTGTCGTTACTTATTTAATAAAAAGGTAAAACGACCTTCAAATAACGCGTTGTTGAACCAATTACTTAAAGTAGCCGCAAATGTGTATTGTTATACCCTACATTTGATTTTCCAATGCTCCACTCAAAGATGCTACATTGGCCAGGAAGCGAGTTTTTTTTACCCGGAAATTTTGAATTTTGCCAAACTGTTGCAAGTAAGGTAGGGATCTTTAACGTACGTGGCAACACACACACACACACACGCACACGGGACTCATCCGAACGAGGGCGATTTTTGTGAAATATGCTCGCCTAACATTTTTCAAGTGGACCGGGTCGGGATTTGAACCGGGGTACTTGGGCATGGTAGTCACACGCATACCAACTACACCACGGAGCCGCAAGTATCGCTATACCTTACATATGATTTTCCAATGCTCCACCTGAAAGTACTATATTGGCGAGGAAGCGAGTTTCTTTTAACTGGAAAATTTGGAATTTTGCCGAACCCGTGCTGTTCCAAGCAAGGTAGGAATCTTTAACGTGCGTGACAACACTCGCACACGGGACCTCCATTTTACCTCTTATCCCAACAAGGGTGTATTTTAGTATCGTTATACCACTAGCCACAAGGGTAAGCGTATACGATCCCTCAAAGCAAGACTGAGCGATAGGGTTCCACATAGAAATGGTTTCCAAGACGAAAGAGGTTCAAAGGTAAGAGGAGGTTTCCAGACAAAAGAGCCCCCGGGGCAATAGAACTCCGCAGGTAAAAAGAACTCAGTCGCCTAAGAACTGAAAACCAATTCTAATTGTGCTTTAAACGTTGAATTTTTAATTTTTCGAAAAATTTTGTAATGTTGGTTATCATTTAATAGTGTAACGAAAACTCTTTTCACAAACAAAAAATCCTTATTATCAACTGATTTCACAAGCCTTTTCAGAAACTCGTAACTAGAGTGAAATTCTAAAAACTCTTACCTACATTTTTGTCAAGCAATCGTTAATATTACAAATATTAACTTCTATATTCTACTATGCTATCTTTTAATTACTTATCGAAGCACTAGAATTAATTTGTATCTCAGTGATATAATTAATTTATATCGAAGCACATAATTAATGTATGTGAAAGTATGTATCACTAATTTATATCTCATAACTCGGTTAATTTCCTATCATGATTTTATTTTTCGAATAAAAACGTAATATTATACTCAAAGCTTTAAATCAGAAATCTACTAACTGATGCGCCTGACGTCAATTTATATCTTATCCAATTATTCTAGATTATTTCGAGAACATACTAGAATTATTTAAATAATATATACTCTAAGCTTAGTAAAGCTCTCAAATGCAAACTCGCGTAACAGATCAATCGAGTCCATCTGAAGATGTCGGATCATAAGGTGTATATCAGTTATCTTTTGTGTACACCTGCTTTGTTTACGGTTTGGTGTATTATTCTGGGCGCGGCGTTACAATAGTAAATTTTTGGAGTGTTCTGGATATGGGTGCTGCTTAAAGAACTGCTTGAAGCCCCATCAGAAAAATCTATATTAGACAAAACAGTTTTTATTGAAATTTGAGCATTTGACCTATAGCATTATTCTATCAAAGTGCTTTGCTTGCAGCTTGGTGGAGTATTAATTCAGTTTGAGTTCAACATAAAGACTGTTAACCAACTATGTTTTGAAAAAGTCATATTATACTGCAAGCTTAACAAGCATACCAGGTTAACTTTTATCTTTTTCTTTTCTTTTGCCTAATAACTTTGTTATACCTCATTAGAAAGAACACAAGAGAGATTAAATATATGTTTCTTCTATCATTTGGTTTCAGCTTCGGTCTTTGTAGTCGTTAAAAATTTTTGTCGTTTACGTTTGCGGGATAGTAATAAACCAAAGCCACAAAAGTAGCATGATCCCTGCAAAACTGTACATCGCATTTAATTCTTAAAAACATAGCGTTTAGAAGCCGTGGATGCCTAAAGGATTTTAAAAATGTACACAATTCCTTTCATAAGGGTCTTCTAAACTCAATACACAGCACAAACTGTAAGAAAATAATCTACTTAAATTATTAGGGTGTAATTCTTATACTACTTGATAAAGGCAAAGCTATCCCTTTATAAATATTTTTATTTTATCATGTTTTTTCCAATTTTGTTCGTTATTTCAAAGCGAGAACGTGTTATAAATTACTTGATGATTCCCTAATTTGCAGTATATCGATCACAGCAATGCCTATTTGAACTGCCGCTTTCTGGAGACGCTATTTTTTAGCGTAGTCTTATGAATAGAATACGGTGCAACAATCAAATCATGCCAATAGTGTCGTCAAAGAAGCAATCGTAACACGAGGCGAAGCAATCAAAATAGTTTAGATATCTAAAAATTGTAGTAAAACTCACATAAACATTTTCACATTATGTAATAAATCTCCAGCCAATAAACTGGTGGCATATCGTACTTCTAACCCAACTGTATTTGAATACTCGACGTAAAGAATTTCTGAATACTTATATTTATCCTTTTGTGTTGCACCCAATGCACTATTCGGCCTGATCCAATATGTAACAGAGAATTCTATTAAAGGTCCAACTTTGTATTCTGGTTTCTGGGTTTGGAGAGAAAATGTATTAATATCAATTTTCGACTAAACACACTTGCAAAATAATTTAATTGCTGGTACAGCTAACAGCTGCACTGAAAGAGCTTTACTCTATAAATTGGTTTAGCTTTTGCAAAGTATTTGCTTACAATTGGCAGTGATAGGGAAATTTTTCACATATTAGTAGCGCGCTCATTGTGTGGATATCATCGGGAGATAATGCCAAAACTTGTGATTAAATTCATTGCAATTGTAGATTAATTTGCATTAGTGTTCAAAATGCATTACTATTTATTATTGGAATAATAGATGGTTTTAAACGTACTTAGGAAAGCACTGCGTTGGTCATTCCAATTGCATTAAGTTTGAAATGCCTCAATTAATTGGCAGAGCTAGCAATCAATGTACAAACAATTTAGAGTAATATAGACTACGTTAATGCAGTAACCGAATTTCCCATTTGAGTGAGGGGCTAAATACGGATTATGCTTTAGATAGTTGATTATTATTTACCTCCAATCAGGTATTGAAATTGGAAGGAAGAAAAGCAAATAAAATGAAATAAATGTTTAATGTATATCTTGTTACTATCGAGGGAAAGAATAACTTATGAACAGCTTCGCTGTACTGTAGCTCCTTAAATCAGAGCAGTCTTTCTCGAAAGATAACAAACATAGACTGATGAATTACATAAACGTTGCAAGATCATTTGCAAGCGCCCTCTGCAATTGATGTATTCGGTACACCTTAATGTAACAATTTTTCGTATTTTAGCTAATCCCTTTTATGAATTATTCATCTATGTAATTCATTCATTAATGGAAGAATTCTTGTAATTTTAAGTGTATTTAAAATTAATTACCAGTATCCGTTTTTATTTTATAATACACACGAAGCAATAGATATTTTCCAGTATTTACCTATTTAGTTTAAAATGTTCTTATAAGCATGTGTTACCTTCAGGAGGAAATTTGGTTCGGGTCATTATGTCACGCAATAGCCGATTTTTATAATAGGGAGGCTCAAATTGCAATATGATTAGATAGGATAATGATTTCCAGTTAGAAAAGCGATAGCGATTACTACGATTTCCGCGGATTCCAGCAATTAGGATTCGTATACCTAACGGTCTCGTTGGAGCTCTTCTACGCTTTCCAGAAAGTTATGACAGTCAGTGTATCAGGGTCTCTGGAAAATTTCAAATTCATTTCGACACCGGTATAGATTTGAAATTTGTAGTACGAGAAGGAGTATTCAAAGAGATGTACGGAGGGTCCGAGGCTTCGAATGTTTTGTCGACGGTGTCGTCATTGACTAAAAATTAATTTGGAAAGGAATTACCAAGGTTTTCGACTTCCCTGGAAGAACGGGAGTACAAAGTATCTAATAAAAAAAAGATTTTGACTAAAATATCAGTACGTACTTCTATTTGTTCCGGTGATTGAGTACCTAGTACAAGAAGGTTAATTCTTTTTCACACATAAAGCGTCCGAGAGCGAATAGTAGTGAAAGGAGGGTCAGATTTTTGTAAGTCGGACAGCTCGACTACTTCTCTGGCAAAACTAGAGAGTTCCTCTTCTGGTTTAAGGTCCGAGGTGGTACAAAAGGCTTGGCTAGGTGGTTCCATTTTTAGCAACGGCTTTAAACATGCTTTCAGGTTATCTACAGTTTCCACGGGAGATATAGCAACTCCACAAATCAACAACTCAAACGCGAGTTCGTCTTTACGAGGCCGATGGATGTCCATCTTGTAATCTGCTATTTTACATAACCGAATGTCGACAAAAAAGCTTTGCAATTAACGAAGAAAAAATAGTTAACCTGATATAAACTAAAACAACAGGCCAAATTCTGCGTTATAGAAGAACAAAGCTATCAACAAAAGCAACAAAAATTTAATCCTGAGAGAAACCCCTAAGTACTAAAAGAAAATAGCGAGTGACCACTAAATATGAATAGAAATAAAAATGTCAGTAAGTAAGAACAGTATGTAATAGAAATTATTAAAGTATACCATCTAAGTACTTACCAGTCACGTAAAAAGAAAAAAAAACACTTTTCATAATAAGAATAGTAACTGCCAGATCCACCATAGAAGAAACAATGCGACAAAACGCTAAGCATCAAGTGAAATGGTTTATTCAATATATCTATAGATTTATTTTCCGAAGAAATAATCCCGGAAATCCCAATATAATATAAATAAATTAAGCAGGTTTTATCTTCTCAAGATAACAGCGCTTTTAACTCAATACCAATAAGCTAGCAAGATTCAGGAAAATTTTAATTAATAGAGATTACATTTCTATATAAGTATAAGAAGATAGACAAACGAACTCGTGAACTTAATAAAGAACGATCCAAGTTGGTTGCCTATTTGAGACGGCGAGATAATAAAGAAGTGTAGCAACTTGCAAAATTTAAATGATTGGAAACTGAATGATTTTTAATGTAACGAGGCATTAAATTTTCAAATATAAAATGGAACCTAAAGTCTGTCAAAATTTTAAGTTGGTAAATAAAATTCGTGGTGTAACGTTTGTGAGATATTCATCAAAAATTAATGTTGCCAAGTATACCATATATATATATATATATATATATATATATATATATATATAAGTATAGAGAATATATACAAATATAGGCAACGTGTCGAAAGTATGTGGCCTACGTTTAGATAATAATAAATTAGAACACTGTGGCACAATATAAATTAAAATAATCAATACCCCTTTACCACAAAATGTTTTTAAATACTAAATACGTATTTCGACCACTATGTAGTCATCATCAGTTGTAACCTAAAAAATAAAAATCATTAAACTAAAAGTTGTTCAGGAAACCCTTCTGTGGATATTCTCCTCACCACGGAAGCTGAATTGATCCTTTCCAACAAACAATATACTATAATTTGTTTTGAACACCTGGGGATATTCTCCTCACCAAGTATCGTAGTGATCTCTACAAAACAAAGTGAATTGTTGCCTTAATAAACAAAATCACTTAATTTATAATAAAATTAAAACTGCTTGAGCGAACCCAAAGTTAATCAAGCGTTCCCATTGGTTATTAAGCATGTAGAGGAAGCAATCCAGGTGACGCTATTGGACTCTTCTCAGTATTTTGTGTTTAACTATTTTGATTGATTCATACGCATTTAGGGAGGAATACGTTGGCACTGCCTTCAACAGTTTGACATCCTCTAGTTTAACCCGGTGGCTGGTTTCAGAAATATGCTTGGTGACTTGAGATCTTTTGTATTTACCATATTTGAAATAAGCAATGCGCTCTTTAAATCTAGTTGTAACATTTCTTTTAATCTGACTAATATATGCTTGTGAACATCCTGCTCCCGAACAGCTAATTTCATAAATCCCCGACTTTTGCAACTTGTCCACTTTGCCTTTTGGGTTACCTAGCAGATCTCTAATTTTATTAATATTGCTATAAGCAATTTTGAAAATGAATTGTTTAAATATTTTGTAAAGACCCTTAGTGATGCTGTGAAAAGGAAGTTTGACATTTTGATTACTTTATTAGTGGGACTAGGTTTTAAAACGGTTGATTTACGGATGTTATTTCTATTTTTACATTATCTTAGAATAGTATCTACATTAACCGCAGAGAAACCATTGTAAATCGCTATTTATTTATTCCTCCTTATTCAACCTGTCGCTATTTAAATAAACATTAATTAATCTATTCAATAAAAAATTGGAAACCACCAGTTGAAGTTGTAAACTGTGGGTGGAGGAGGATAGGAATAAAACGATTCGCGTTAGTTTCTTTTCTATAAATAGCAAATTCCAGTTTATTGCCGATTCCAATTACTAGTGTAAAAACGGCAATTGTTCATTATTCCTTATTTCGTATGTGAATTTTATACTTTTAACTTTGTTACATGCCGAAAATTCGCATTTAAACATTTCTATAAGTTCCTAATTTGTAAGTGATTTTGCGCCAATAATTTAAAAGACTTGTCCGTACATTTCCGTCCCTTTTGATAATCGCGTCGGCGCTCGAGATTGCGCAGACGCAGAGTGATACAGAAGTGGTGATTTCCGACACGTCGAGACTAGTCAGCAGACGTCGAGCCTAGTGGTTATTTGTGTGCCGTTATCTTGTCTTTTCTTTCAGGTAATGTAGGTTTCCTTCCATTTCCACCTGATTATTGTACCTTTACCTGTATTCCTGTTGTCCCTCTACACAAGAAAGAAGAAGACAAATTAATTTGGATTCAACCGGGAGCAAAAGGATGACCCACTCCCACAATGCGCAACGGCGCCCAGCTTCCGTCAAAATAGCCGTAATGCTGTGAGGAGTCCTACAGTTTACGTGAGTACCTTTTGTTTTCTCTTTTAATTAAAATAAACATTTTTTGTATGTGATAATAATTGGATCATAAGTATGACGTAACCGTTTATTGCGCAACATTTTGCAAATATCTTTTGTGTAACCAACTGTCGTAGTGGCTCTCATACATTACCCGCAGGGACTTTAAAAAGTATACCTTAGAGTATAGACCTAAAGTGTAACAACTTACGAATTTTATTCATTAAGGAAATCATCAACATTTGATTTTGCAGTGACAGCAAAAACGTGATCCATGTACCTTATTCATTTTCTTTGGAAGTATTTAAAATTCTCTTTAAACTCAGTTTCAAAGCGCGGCATGAACAAATTAGCTATGAATGGTAAAAGATTCTTTCCCATTGCAATCCATTTATGTGGTTCGTACAATTTGTTGTTAAATTGAACACATTTCTGGAACATGCAATGTGAAACAAGCTTGATATACTCTTTGACTTTATCATCATGAATGTTTCTATCTAATAAAGCATTCTTTAAATATGTCAAAGAACGTGGTATAGGAACACTAGGGAATAATGAACCAACATTATATGAAATTAAGACTTCGTTTTCTTCTAATGTGATGTCCTTAACTTTATTAATAAACTCTAAAGAGTTTTGTACAGCCAAACTATTTATCTATAAATTCTTAAGTTCATTTGACAACCACTCTAATAACCGATAAGTCGGGGAGTTAATACCTGAAACAATTGGTCTCATCGATTTATCTTTTTTGTGAATTTTAGGCAAGCAGTACATTTTTGGAATTTCAGGATTTGAAACTGTCAATTTTAATTTTAATGTAGATGAAATTAGGTTCCGGCATTCCTTCAGAAAAGACTTTGTTCCTTTCATCATTTTATTTAAAAGAATCTCATTTTCCTCTTTGTAACTATTGGTCTATAAGGACCGTTAGATATCAAAGTTTCTACTCTATCAATACAGTCCTGTTTGTCTAGAATGACCAGCCTATTGCCCTTGTCCGCTTTTAAATAATAGCAATCTTTCTGTCGTAATTCTTTAATAATCAGAACGTCTTTTCTTGCTTGTTCTGAAACTTTTCTTGCGGAGGGACGAAAGTTATCCGAAAGTTGAACTTTGCACGCGTTCCCAATGAAACTTTTTGATTCGTTATCCAACCTTGAAATAGAGCTGTCAATCACTACAATTATATCTTCTAAAGGAGTTTTCGCACGTTCTAACCCTAATTTTAAGCCTCCATATTCTTCATTATTAAGGTTTTTTGACAACTCGTTAACTACTATTGAATCTATTGGAGGTGAAGCAATTTCCAGTTTTTTGGGGGCTTATTGTGATTCTTTAGTAGTATGTCTAGCTTGGCATTTTGATTAGCATTCCTGATTAACCATTTATGTTTTTGGAAATGACTCTACTCCTGGAAACTGGACTCTAACAAATTGTGCGTCAAAGCTAGGTGCAATTTGAACGTTTCCAGTTCCAACCTACTAAGTTTGCTGTACAAAGAATTGATTTCCAAATTTAGCCATTTAACCTTAGCAAAATTTATTATTGCATTACCGCTCTTATAATTACTGCTAACTTTTACATTGATACATGATATACGATACAGCAACACAGACTATAGGTAAGAAAAAAATAGAAGCGAGGAAACCGTGGGTAACAAAGGAGATATTAGATTTAATAGAGAATAGAAGAAAGCTTAAACCTTTCAGAGAAGTGGATAGTGAAAGTAAGCAAAAATATAATAGAGTTAGAAATAAGATAGTACATGAGTGTAGAAAAGCTAGAAATAAATGGATGGAGGAGAATTGTAAGGGAATACAAGATGATTTGAGACTAGGTAAGACAGACAGGGCTTACAGGGCAGTTAAAAAGTTTTTTGGGGAAGATAGGAAAAAATATAATGGTATTAGAGACGAGAATAATGAGCTTCTAATAAATAAAGTTGAGGTAGCAGATAGATGGAAAAGATATTTGGAAGGGAGACGATATAAATGAGTTAGAAAACGACCAAGAAGAGGATGTAGAAATAGGGTTCTCAATATTAAGAGAGGAATTTGATAGAGCTGTTCGGAATCTTAAAATAAATAAAGCGCCAGGGATAGACGATATTCCCGCAGAATTAATAAAATATGCAAGTCAGAAAACTTTAGATAGATTATATGAACTAGTAAAAGTAATATATGACACAGGTGAGGTTCCAATAGAGTTCGAAAAAAATATTATTATCCCAATCCCAAAAAAGTCAGGAGCTGATAGGTGTGAGAATTTTAGAACGGTTAGTTTAACTTCTCATGCTTCCAAAATACTAACAATAATAATTAAAAATAGAGTAGAAGCTTTGACTGAGAATTATTTAGGCGAAGACCAATATGGTTTTCGTAAAGACAGAGGGACTAGAGAACCGATACTAATGATTAGGGTAATTATCGAAAAAAGGTTACAAAAGAATAAAAAGACTCATTTCGCGTTTGTAGATTTAGAAAAGCATTTGATAGGGTTAATTGGATTGTTATGTTCAGGGTTTTGCAAAAATAGGAATCTCTTATAGGGATAGAAAAATTATTTACAGTCTATATAAAAACCAAAGCGTAGTAATTAGATTTGATGAAATAGAAAAGGAAGCTAAGGTTAGAAATGGTGTTAGACAGGGTTGTATACTCCCTTGATTTTTAATGTTTATATTGAGGAAGCTTTAAACTTAGCTAGAGAGAGAAAAGAGATAGGTATTAGTGTACAGGGACAGAAAATAGACATGTTACGTTTGCAGATGATATAGCCATTATAGCAGAGTCTAGAAAAGAGTTAGGAGAGTTTTAAATATTTTAGATGAGATACTACGGAGTAACTATAGTATGAGAATTAACTCAGTAAAGACAAAGATAATGACAAGTGAGTTACAGTCTAGTTCTAAACCAAAATTAAAAATAGGTAATACCGAGTTAGAGGAGGTAGATGAATTTTGCTATTTAGGTAGTATAATTACAAAAGATGGACGTAGCAGAAGGGATATAGTAGCTAGAATAGCTCAAGCTAGAAAATGTTTTTAAAAGAAAAACTTACTAATAGCTAATAGTATTAGTTTAGATAATAGAAAAAGTTTCTTAAAGTCGTACGTATGGAGCGTTCTACTATACGGTAGTGAGACTTGGACAATTAAAGAAGTAGATAAGAAAAAGATAGAAGCTTTTGAAACTTGGTGTTATAGGAGAATGTTAAAGATTAGTTGTACAGATAGAGTAACAAACGAGGAAGTTTATAGAAGGATAGGTGAGGATCCCTGTATGTGGAAACAATTAAAGGTCAGGAGCGATAGAATGATAGGGCACCAGTTAAGGCATGAGGGACTATTTAGTAAAGTCTTAGATTATAGACTACCAAATAAAAATAGAGTAGGAAGGCCTAGACAAAGCTATATTAGTCAAATTATTAGAGATGTAGGTTGTGAAGGGTATGTAGACCTTTTTAGACTAGCTCAGAATAGAAAACAATTTAAAGCTGCGTCAAACCGACTTTAAGTAAGTTCGAAAACAAAACAAAAAGAAAAATAAAAATCAGTTAACTAAATGTCACCAGGACATGACTCACAATTGGTTAGCGGTCTGGCATGTTGGTAGCGTTTCGTTGCTTAAGCCTTACCATAACATAATTTAATAAACGTCACCATGGCATAACTCACAATTAGGTAGCGGTCTGGCATGGTGGCAGCGATTCGTTGCTTAAGCCTTACCATAACATATAATTTAACACTTTTCCTTTTTGAAGCGGATAACCAGATTATATTTCATTTCCTTATAAATGGTAATCATGTAAACATGTTAGAGTTCTTTAACAACCATCAGGTTGCTAATATCTATGTAGAGCCAGCTGGATAAGAAAAAGATAGAAGGATATAGGAAGATCTAGACCAAACTATATTAGTCAAATTATTAGAAATTTAGGTTGTGAAGGGTATGTAGAGCTTTCTAGATTAGCACAGAATAGAAAAGAAGTTAGAGCTACGTCAAACCGACCTTAAGTAAGGTCGATAACAAAATGATGATGATTTACATTGATAAAATTTGGAAAAACTTTGAACTTTTTAGAAATCTAATATCAGCTTTAATAAAACTAATTCTAAGAGTTAAGCTACGATACTTGTTAAGTTCCAAAGACAGGGATCCGGGAAGACATAGTTAATAATAATAAATTAGAACACTATGGCACAATACAAATTAAAATAATTAATACCCTATTAAAATAATCTTTTTATTTAAATTTGAGCCTCTGACTTGTAACATTATTCTACATTATTTTATCAAGGTGCTTTGCTTGTAGCTTGGTATTGTAATAATTCAGTTTGAGTTCAATTTAAAGACTGTCAATCAATTTGTTTTGTGAGTAAACTTATTATTCCGCAAGCTCGACAAGTACACCAATCTATTTTTATCTTCTTAGGTTATTTCCCTTATAATTTGGTTATCGCTTAGTACAACGAAAAGTAGAGAGAAATAGAGAATAAATATACATTACCTCCCATCACTCTGATTTCAGTTTTGGTCTTTTTAAGCAATAAAATTTTTACAGTCATTTTAGTTTACGGTAAGGCAATAAACTCAAGTTACAAAAGTAGCAGGATCTCTGCAGTACTATACACCGGTCTTCGTTCTGGAAAGCGTAATGTACAAAAGCTGCGGCTACTATAGGATTCTAAAAAATGTAAATTATATCTTTAAGCAGGGTTTTCTAAACTCAACAGACCGTACATCTAGCAAGCAGCTATTTACTTCTGTTACTAGAGTGTACTTATTAATAGAGGTGGGCGATACGGGATTTTGTGTATCGAATATCGATACATATTCTATATCGATATGTATCGATATATCGAATATCGATATATATCGATACGCATCGATTCGTATCGATTCGTATCGAAGTGTATCGATAAGTATAGATATATGTAGCGATTCGTATCGGAACGTTTAGATGTGTAGATTACGTATACATATCAAAAGGTAGCGATACGTATCGGTACGAATCGATTAGGCATCGTTAATTTATCTACTTTTTCTTTGGGAATAAAATGACAAGATCGATGTAAAATAATGCATTTACTGACAATTCAGTCTTTCACTTAAGATTGTTTGTTATCAAAATAATTGAAGTTTCAAGTTTAATATTTGCGACATAAGTATATATATATATATATATATATATATATTAATAGTTATTAAGATGAAATGAAAACACTGGATTGCAGTAGTATTAAGTATAACATCATCTAAACAATTAGGCTAGATAGCTCAATTGGTTAGAGCACTGATCCGGAAAATCAGAGGTTGCAGGTTCAAGCCTGCTGTAGCCGTTCTTTTAGTGGTTTTCAATTACTAGTTCGATTTGAAATGGTAATTCAACTTTAAATACAAAGTTGGGTTTTCATTTCATCTTAATAACTATTAATATATATTAAGCATTCATTTGCATTCCAAATGTGGATTATTCTTCTCTATTAATAATATATATATATATATATATATTGTTATGTAAAGGGGGGGGGGGGTACAAGGCTTCTAAGAGTAGATTTGTGTTAAAAAGGGTATATGCCAAACGACAGAATTCATATACAAGATCCAGTAATTCAAAAACTATATTTTGCCGTACTTTACATATGCTAAAGTATTTACCATTTTAGTTTGAAACGTATGTGCCAAAAGGTAAACAAGGTGACTTAATGACGTTGATACAATGCACGGTACTCAAGGTTTTATACTGAGTTGAAAATTTATAAGCCATTGAAAGTACATTTGCCGTCGGAAAACCGGACGCGTCTACGGATATCTACAATCAACCAAGCGTCCAGGTCTTGTGTGAATTATTTTGGCTTTTCATTTAAGTAGAATCAACTTTTGGACGAATTGTAAATTCAAAATTATAAGTGAATAGTAATATCAAAGATATAATTGGAGAATTGTGAAGTGTTTAGGACCAATGGTAGAAATTAGAATTGTATGTAAAGACTATAGTTAAGATATTTGTGACACTAGAGAAAAGAAAAGTTGTTATTGGATAGTTTTATGCTTTTAAAATGTGATTAAGTAAGCTAGTTTTGTTATGCTTATTGCCTAGCGAAGTAAATAAGGGGATTCTATTTCGATTTCTTTTAGTAAAAAGACGTGTTTTGCAAACCTGCGTTAAAGTTGTAAATATTTGGATAAAATAAATGTTTTTTTGAGTTTAAAGAGTATGATTTAGTAAAGTGAAAGTATAAGAAGCATCGGTGTTATAAAAGCGACGATAATTGGAGAATATAAAGAGTGTTTATAGTGCGACGGGAAAGTAACAGATATTTAGTTGGATTTGAACGAGATTGGTATTGGAATTGGAACGATTTTGGTTAAAAGGCAGTAGGAGATTCGAGTGGTTATACAAAGCGACGGCGAAGCAACGACGATATTTATAATTTTGGAGTGATTTGGATAAAGATTAACGGCAGTAGGACATAGAGTGGACATTGAAGATATAGCAGGGCATAGATTGAATTGGAACAGGACGGCAGGATAGGTTTGGGATTGACTACGGAAGGACGAAAGGATTAATTGGAGCACGCAGAGAGAAAACAGGAGAGCAGCAAAGTACAGGGGAAGAATCAACTCAGAAACCAAGGGAACACGGAAGGATTAACGCAGGTGAAGTAAATACTACGGTTTATTCAAAATTCTAAAATTAGGGTAAATTATTTCAGATTTGGGGTCAGCAAAATTATATTAAGACACCTGGAAGCGATACGCAGGATCATCAGTGATTGTGAATCCTTGTAAAGGCGCGTACGGCGAATAAGAACTTGAGCCAGCAACATTTAAAGAAGGCATCAGCGCTGTATAATTCAGGTGAGTACCGTGAAATATCTTAAAACGTCAGATAAGTCAGAAATTGTATACATAAATTAATTTGGCACCAAGCAACATTGATCAGTAAAATTTGGCATATACAGTAAATAATTCCATATAAAAAGTGGTAAAACAAACGAGTGTGCAGTTTGGTTGGGCAGTGCACATCTACTCACGATTGAACCCACGGTGAGTTGGTGAACGCCCTGAGATAAAGGTTTCATATAGTCGAGGCATAAAATATAGTAAACAGTTTAAATAGATAACCAACCAAACTTTGCTAAAACACATCATATAGGAATCATTCATTGAATACTAAAATTAGGGGCGACGACAAAAGTCGTGTATAAGAATAAATAAACAAAAATAAAAATTAAATCAAATTATATATATAAATTATAAAAAAAAAAAAATAATTAGGGCGGAGGGGTGGAGTAATAAAACCAGCATAAGAATATATATATATATATATATATATATATATATATATAGGGGTGGGCGATACGGGATTTGGCGTATCGAATATCGATACATATCGATATATATCGATACGTATCGATACATATCGAGTATCGATATATCGATATTTATTTTTTGCTGTATCGGGGGGGGGGGGGTCGATACGGAGGTCGTGTCGATACGTATCGATATATCGATACGCCGACCCAGCCCTACTTATTAATTGTAGTACTATTTAAAGAAGACAAAATTTATCCCTTTATCAAGCTTTTTATTTTATCATGTTATTTCCCATTTCAATCGTTATTTTAATGTCAGTACATGTTAGAAATTGCTTAATGATTCATTAATTTGGAGTGTGTCGACAGGGCCGCTCCAACCCCATGTTCAGGGTGTTCAGTAAACACGGGCAGCACCCTTTAATGGGCGGAACTATTTTGAAGAAACAAATTTCTAATATATATGTTTATTTTATAAAATATATTTAACTAACAGCTCAATGCTCAATATAGATTCTGTGTAAGGTAGTGATTTACAATGGAAATATGCTACTGATAAAAGGATGAAGATGTTATTTTTGTTGGGAGGGGTTACAGGTACCTCCCTATCACACACTATTCTATAGGGTTAACAGCGATGTTTTGAACATTGTAAATCATTTGATTGATATTTCTTGAAGTATAAAATTTGTTGGACCTTTACATTGGCTGATTTTCTGCTGTTTGTCACATTTATTATTATTTGGATATTTCGGTCCTTAAAGATGTGTTTGGTTGGCAACCTATCATACACTAAAATTGTAGTCGTCCTGGTAACACTTAAGTGAACTAGGGATATTGGGTGCCTTTGAAAAACCGAAAAAAAGACGAACAAAAAATATGTCAAAAGGTTTTGTTAATTAGGTAAATTTAGATATAATTAGCTGTGTATTGACGAAAATATAAGGATACCCAAGGTAAGTAGTGGTACCATAACTGTAAAACAAATTGTAATACTGTTTCAATATAGTTTTTTAAACCGATACGTTCGCTGGAAATATAAGTTTTAATCTGGCAGACTAACTGCTCCGAAAATTGGAATCCTGCTGCAACAAAACTTTAAAAAATTTGCTATAAATGAGTCACCATTCAGAAGTCACATACTGCGCCAAATGCAAGCGTCCCGAAGAAGGTGACATGGTCCAATGTGACGACTGCAATGAATGGTTCCACTTCCACTGTGCTGGTGTTTCTGCGGGTATTGAGAGGATAGCCTGAAGTTGCTGTAATTGCAAAAACAAAGAAAACCTCAATATCGAAATCCAGCGCCAAGAAGACATGGTAATAGCAAAAAATGAACAGCGTAAGCGCACCGTGAGCGTTGAGCAAAATCGTATACACACTCAAGTTGAACTTACTAATAATAAGCCTAGTTTGTTTGATACTTAATTTGTTACACGCCGAAAATCGGCTATGTATCATTTTTGATTTTAGTTTTAAATATGTGACTGAAATTACGCCAATATTTTAAAAAAGGACTTGTGCATTTCCGTAACCTAGGACAGTTGCGTCGGCGCAAGAAAATGCGCAGACGTGGAGTGGGGAAGGAAGTGCGCGTTTTCCGACACGACGGGATTACCCAGATAGACGTCGAACAGTGAGGTTATCTGTGGCGTGCCTTTGTCTTTTCTCTTTTAGGTAATGTAGGTTTCCCTTTATCTCTGCCGCTATCGTCTATCGTTACCTTCACCTTATTTCTTCGTCCTGCCTATAACAAAGGAAGAGGGAAGGCCAAACAAATGTGGTTTGAACGAGGGCGAAGGCCGACCCACGCCCAACTATCCCCGAAGAAAAGCATGGCTCCTGCCGCAAGAATAGCCGCTAAGTCGTGAAGAGCTCCACATTTTACGTGAGTACATTTTATCTTTTCCTATAAGGCTCATCTTATATCCCAATAAATATTTTGTGTATGTGATACAATTTGAGACGCAATAATGACGTAATATCTTGTTGCGCAATATTATGTACGTGTTTATTATGTTGTCAACTGTCGTAGTGGCTCTTATTAATTACGCCGGGACTTTAATGGTTATACCTAAGACTATAATAGTTGCATGTATTATAACAGTGACGCCTAACGTTGTGTTGAAATTTGTCTTCACCTCTTGTGTATCTTATAAGGTGTTAGTTTTGAATGTCTATAGAAATTGGGTTTTTCACTCAAAAATAAAAAAAATGTTAAATTCTTAATAACTTTTAAATAGAAAAGATATAATTTGGCAACATTGCAAGTTAGCAACATCTATCTTAAGTTGAAATGACATTAAAGACAGCCGATGTGTCAATCTGAGATTTAGACAGCCATGTTTGAACGGTATTTGTTTACTTCATATACGTTATTGCTAAATTTAATTAATTGGATTTTACTTTATAAAATAGTGTGTTTTTGTTTTAAATTCTCTTAAATAATTACCTAATCCAATTTAAAATGAAATTAAAGTGTATACCTTTCAAATGTATTTAGCAAATTACCTTACCCTCAGTTCTACGTGGAAACGTGCTTTTGGATTATTAATCTTTTATGTAAGTATTCTAGTTAAAGTTAAAAAGCTTTTATTTACCATTCATTATGGTTAAAAAAAGGAAAAATCTCTTAAAATGACACTAAGTTTAGTAAAAATAATTACTTTAATTCTGAAATTCTTCTTACTTTATTCTAACCCGTTTTTTGGATTAACTTTTTAAAAATCGTCGTTTAGATAACTCATATTATCTTACTTTACTATGATTCTAGTGTTACCTTAACAATCTAAATAATTAACTATAACTTACAAATTCCTTTATAAGAAAATTTTGCTTTTAAATACAGCTAACGCAATTGAGTTCTTAGTTTACCTTTTACCTTCTAAAACGCTAGAATAAACTTAATTTCGTTATATCTGCTTTCTTAAAGATTAAAATAATGAGCTTAATGATATTGTTTTGCATTTAACTTCATTTACTATCCCCTTCCCTTATGATGGTTGTGATCAATTCTCTTGATATCAAAAAAATATTTTAATAATTTGGAATACTGTTTTTTCTATACATGTATCGTAGAATGTTGCTTTTGTGTAGCGAGTATGATTTTGTTTTGATAACATATTTTTTAGATATATCGATATTCCAACCCAGCATTTTAAAATCTATTTGGTCTAGGCGAGATTTTTCGTCGAAGTTGGTCGCTCAGCTGTATGTAAGTCTAGACGAGATTCAGGAAGAGTTCGTCGCTCAGCATTACATAAGTCTAGACGAGACTCGGGATAAGTTTGTGGCTCTAGCAATTTGTGAATCATTTTTTTAAGAATGATGTTGAAGTTTTTCTTTATTAGTCTAGGTGAAGCTCAAAGGAGGGCTCGTCATCCTAGTAATTATATGCGTTGTAAGATATCTTTCTGTTCTTTAACAATTTTATCAGTAAATTGAGTTTTAATTACTGCTATTTCTTCATATATCGATTCAAACCACACTAGGTGGCAGGAAATTATCTTTAAAATCGTTTAAGCTTTGCGTACATCCAAAATTTTTAACGTTTTATTTCTCTATCGATTTACCTAATGTTTCTGTACCTACTATGAATTAGTTAACTTTATTTACTCATTCCTTCTCTTATACAGCATCTACCTTCTACACGTTTAACTTATTTACCTTAAACTTTTTTTGCTACTTGTTGACTTTTCTTTGAATTTATTGTTAGTCATATATCTGTTTATTGTCTAGGTCCTCCAGTATAACTCTGTCGCTTTAGTTAATTAATCCCCCCACCTTTTCTACACCAGATTATTTTGTTTTTAGCATTTATCTTATATCGTTTAATTTTGTGGTGATTGTCGTAACTTTGGTTGCAATAACTCATTGAATTTTTATAATTGGTTTTAGCTGATGTTGAGTGGATGCTTTTTTCTTTGGGTTCACATAGAAGCCGCGACGTATGCCATAGTAAGAAATAGTCCATATTCACAGTTGCAAAAAACTAGGACTTTCTATTCCATGCGTTTTTCCTCTGAATTATTACAGTCGCCCACACTATCCTTTATCATTACTTGTTTCTCCTTCTACTAACTCATCATAACATATAAACATTTTTTCGTTGTTTTTTATTGAACTTCGTGGTGAGGTACTATCGCTTTTTATTGATATCTTATCGAATCCTCAGTTGTTTTAGTATATTGGGACAGTGTGTCAGTATTCAACTGCTTATATTTGGGCATTCTTGTGTGCTCTGTAGGGATAGTTTTAAGTTGTTGTTTCAACTTTGGTCTGATTTTCTTATCGTAGTGGGTGCACTCGTCAGGAAAATGATTGTACTAGTTCTCATTAAGAGTCTAGTAATTTTTTTTAACTTATGATGTACCTTAACTTGTCTGATTAATATAGCAGGTGGTCCTTCAGTCCGATCTGTGTTTAATAGAGACAACTCTCTACCTTGTCTCGGACGCTTGTCCAAAAACTCTACTTTTTCTTATTCCGCTGTTTCCGTTTCTGCCTTATCTTTCATTCAGTAGACCTGTTCTTGTCCCGGAACACCCGTCTATTACATAAGAGTGATTTTTCACTCACTCCGGGCTACTGACCACATTGGCTGGTTGAGTAGTGTTTTTCTATCCATCTTTTCTGTCTCTTTTGCTCAATGCGAGCCTTTCCTCTATTCTCTTCTACCTGGAAGTGTCTCTTATGCATTCCAAAATGCCCACCTCCCTCTTTCTACCTTTCCTATATCTCTATTGCCTTTTCATTTTCGTTAGTCACCGTGTGGTTGCGCGGGGGGTTTTAACAGACATTATAATTTGAATAAAGGCCGCTATACTTGCGGCCACGTCCCCAATGCTCCACCCGGAGGTACTACATTGGGTTTAAACGCGAAAAATTATCGTGCTTCTAATTTATTCTGACTTCATAATTGATCCACCCTAAATAAAAACTAAATAGAAATCTAACAAATCTAAAAATCTAACAAACCTAACAAACTCTGACAATCTAACAAATCTAAAAGTCTGACAAACTGAAACAAAAACTAAAAACAAAAACTAAAAACAGGGTTGTAAATAATGGTATCCCTAGCGCTGACTTTCGAGTGTACCCGATCAACAAGACACAAGCAAAAATGAGAGGGGAAGGGATCCGTAATACCGGATAGCAGACGCCGGCTCTGCTTACCAGTGCGACCTGAAGGGTCGTCTTAAAATTATCCAAATCTAGCTAACTAACTTAAATCCATCCCTAGCTTTCCCTATCATTCCCTAACTGATTTATATTATGATTACAATCTTCGCAATTATACTCTTCCTTCCCGAATATATACTGCTACCAAAATGGCGACAGAACGTCAAACAAAACAAATAAGCCACATAATACTGCAATACCTGCTAATAAATAAATAAATATAAAGTGTATATAAAATATAAATAAATATAATTATATAAATATGTAAATAAATGTTTAATAAGCGTTAAGCATATAGCAGTGCACAAAATAGCAAAAGCATCACCCCATTTATCAGGTGCACTCGCACAAGCATTATGTCGGCTAACGTCTTTACACACCAAACGTGCTTGTTAAATTGTTTCAAAAACTACTAATTAATGTAAATCAATGCTTGTGCGAGTGCAGCCGCCACAATTTACGGCTTACCTCGATAATAAAATTCTCCAGCATCCGAAGATCTGGTCGTCTGCTTACATCTAACTGTAACTTACTTCTAAGGGAAGATGGGGTGCACTGCTAAAGTCCTGGTGGATATGCACTAAATGTTCTTGGGGGGATCACAATCACTATCACTATCACTTCACTTTTAAGTCCTGGGGGGGATGCGCGGTTTCACTCTATTTTAATATATTTGTTTATTTTATTGATTTAATTTAATGAGGGTTTCTGATTTATTTGTTATTGTTTATTTGTTGTTATTTATTCCCGATTTCCCGATTTTACGCGCATAATTATGAAGATAGGCAGTGATTGTATTAATGGTGTGGGGGTTTCTCGTGCATATTGGACATTTGGGTATAATTATCAAGTTATTTTTATTTTTATTTATTTATTTATTTATTTTTTTTTTTTTATCAGGTTTTGGTTATATCTATGCTCGTATCCTTACTCACGCCAAATCAATCTAAAAAATTTTCAATCCTCCCACCAACCCCACCGAATTTTACACGCGGTTATCATTGATTGTCTAATCTCGCGACCCTTCCCGCAAATTCTTTTAAGGCTGTCCAGAACGCCTTCTGGTTGACCACTTCCCCGACTTCCTCTAGGCTCTTTGGCCATGCCAGACCTAGGATAGCTAATTTGCTATCAGCCAACCCTCGATTTGCCGCTTCAAGCGGGCAGTCGAAGAGCACGTGCTCTGCGCTTTCCGCGCCCTCACCGCATTCACAGCGGTCGCTGTTGGTTAGACCGAACCTTTGCAAATACGCCTTCAAGGCGCCGTGTCCTGTTATCAACTGAACTATTTTATGATCGAGCTTAACCTCAATCCTACCTCTAGCTTCTAAGCTCGGTATGAATTTGTGGGTCAACCTGCCCGTGGCAGCGTTGTTCCACTCTCTTCCCATTGTCGAATTGATTTTTCACGCAGCTTTCTTTTAATTAAAGACCTCGGTATCGACGAATGTGATATCCGAAAGTTTCCCGTCGCGGCCTCTTTAGCTAATTCGTCAGCCCTATCGTTTCCTACGTTGCCATTGTGCGACCTGACCCAACAGAACTTTAAACGTCGAAACCCGAGCGCCGTACGCGCTATCCTCCAGACGTCCGCTTGGAGGTCTGTCGAGGTGTTCATGTTAGTTAATGCCGTCAGCGCTGATTTACTGTCGCTGATTATATAATACTCGTCTCTGCCCGTGTGATTTATTACGTAATCGATAGCCTCTCGTATGGCTACCAATTCGCACTGGAAGATAGTGCACCAGTTCGCAAGTTTGGTTTGAAACCGAAACACCTCCCTTTCCTGCTTAAACACGACAAACGCCGCGCTTGCTTGTCCATCGTCCATACGTGAACCGTCCGTATAAATTTTAATACCCATCGCGTCCTCATCACCTTCGACAAACTCGATTCCCCTAATATCAGCCGGGTGCCCCAACTCAGATACAACGATCTTTTTTGCAATTTCCTATTACCAAGATTAAAATCTTCGATAATTTCGCGCCCTTTTCCTATATTTATTAATCGCCTATCTCTAATCTCCCTAACGACATATTCGATAGGAGAGTCCTACTGATCACCAGGACAGCCTCCGTGGAGGTGGTCCTGTACGCTCGCCGCTTTTACCGCGGTTATGCGTTGTACGCTCGTCAATTGACGCATCTCCCGGACTTTACAACCTTCTGCCCATACAGAAGCTGCGTACAGTATTGCCGGCTCAATTGCTCCGGCATAAACCGTCCTCAGCGATTCGCCCCTGAAACCCCACTTTATTTTAGCCGCCGCCATCATTTTATTTGATATTTCGCGGCCCTTACTTTTACGTATTGTACGTGCGCTTTCCAATTTATTTTATCGTCAATCTTGACGCCGAGGTAGGTAATACAATCTTTAAACGGATTTTCTCCTCCTAGCTCTAGCCTAGGAGGTCTCTGTCCTGGTTTCGTGCCGAAATAAAGCGCCTCTGACTTCGCCGTGTTAAATTTTAGTTTTACCGCCTGCGACCATTCGTGTAGTTTGTTAAGCGCCTCGTTCGGTGTTGTGCGCATATCCATTAACAATCTCGATCTTACAATTAAAAGCGTGCCATTCGCAAACCCAACGATTGAGCATCCTGCGGGCAACTTGACCCTAAAGATGCTCTCATACAACAACTTCCAAAATGTGGGACCAGAACATGACCCCTGCGGGCATCCCTTTCCACCTCACGCGACAGAACCTCACCCGGAATTTCAACCTGTGCCAATCGCCCCGAGAAATAACTCTTGACCAAAGACATCACGTTTCGCCGACAACCCCTACGATCTAACTCGCAAGCGATTAATGGCCACCAGGCAGCATCAAATGCTCCTGAAATGTCCAAAGCAACAACAACACAGTATTCTTTAGCATCTCTCGCCTGCTTTATTTCTCCGACAACGAACTCTAACGCGTCGATAGTCGACTTGTCCTCCACGAAATAACACTGTCGGTTATTAAAACCACCGCTGTCTCGCACTAGGTGCTTAACACGCGTAGTCATAACGCGATCTAAAACTTTCCCCAGCACCGGTAGCAGGCTAATTGGACGATAGCTGACCGGATCTGACGCATCCGCCTTTTTAGGTTTGGGTATAAATTTCACGTTCTGGATTTTCCAGCAACGCGGAAAACGCCCTTTCTAAACAAAGATTAAACAACCCGACAAAGACACACGGGGCTAACAGGCACGCCTCCAGAGCTGCGTCTAAAGTGATTCCATCATGCCCCGGTGCCTTCTTAGGGTTCATCCTCCTATGAGCCCTGACGACCTCGTGAACTAGGATTGCCTTATCGGCACCTGTTCCTTGCGCTTCTGCAGCTACCCGACGTACTAAATCGTGCGACCCTTCATCCCCCTCGGGATTATCCGATGGGAAAAATTTCTCTAGTAAATATTCCGCCGTGGTTTTAAAACCTTCCGTGTATTCGCCATTTGTTTTCTTTATATTACTGAGCGCAATTTTTTGTTGTTTTCCTCTAATTACGCGGTATGCGGTTCCCCAGGGTTCTTTCTCTGAGTTTCGCGTGCAGAATTCTTTAAATTTATTCGTTCGCGTTTCTTCTATTAATATTTTATATTCGCGGTAACTTTGATTATATTCTATTCTCCGTTGTTCTCTTATATCTCCCGAGGCGCGTTGATAGCGGCGCCTTAGGCTACGCGTTTCTGCCCGCTTGGTGGTTAGTTCCCGGGTCCACCAGGGTACGCTGTCTTTAAATGTTTTCTTTTCGGCATGGAATACGACGACGCGTCTACCACCGCGTCGTTTAATTTTTCGCGAGTGTTTCTACTTCGTCTGCCTCTCGGCAGTTAAATAGCTCATTTTCGAGCACAGGATACTTTCGCCAAATTTTTGTTTAAATCGCTCCCAATTTGCTTTTTATTACAGAACCGCGGAAATACAGTTAGCTGCTCGTTTGCACTTGTTTTGGTTTCAACGTCCCATGTTATTAATTTATGATCAGAGAGCGTTTCCTCGTCCGACCTTAATTTCCAATTACAAATCGTTTCTAACATTTCGTGCGAGACTGCAGTAATATCTATAAAACTGCTGCCTCTATGCGTCTCAAACGTAGGTAAATCATTAGTGTTTATCACACTAAGATCCCATTCCGTAAAAGATCAGCAACCTGCGAGCCTCTATCGTCTTCGATAGGGCTGCCCCATAGTGGCGACTTGGCATTAAAATCTCCCCGATGACTAGATTTTTATTTCTGCTGATTTTACGAATAATATTATCTACTTCATTTATCAAGTCTTCGGTTTGGGATTTTCCCGCCGGAATCGACCGGCGGGAGGTACACGCTATTACATAGAACGCATTTTCCCTGATTTGATTTCGGCCGTCGTTACAAATTCGTTCGATAAATTATTTAATATAATTCCGGCGCACGTTCCATTATTTATTATTATCCGCTACGCGGTTGTTCACTATTCGCGTTTAAGACGGTAACCCCTCTCCCAAAACCTGTTATTTTGTGGCCATACAGGTGCGGTTCCTGTATAAACCCGATGTCGATATTATTTTCGATGAATAACTTTATGAAGTTATTTGTTGCCCCTCTACCTTTCCCGAGATTTAGTTGCGCGAATTTAATCTTCTTGCTTCTTATGGACTTTGTTTTATCTTCACAGTCCATAATCGATGTTTCGTGTGATTGCGTTCTTCAGACGTTGCATCGTGGGCATCTACTCGACTTGGCGTCGTGGCGCGTATCGACCTTCGCGCCACCGCCAGTTCTGTCGTTTGCCCTAGCGCAAACCACACAGCAGGGGACTGCCTTCCGGCAATTCTTGAATTCATGCCCGACCTCGGCACAGTTACCGCACCACTGTACCTTCTCCCTGCACTCCATCGATCGATGGCCGTACTCGTAGCACCGGTAACACTGGGTCATCGAGAAGTGGTCCCGGGCCCATACTCTTCGCCACCTGAGGTTAATAGCATCAGCTAATATACGTCTTTGAAGTGTGGGGGTCACTTCGAAGACTACGTTGGCGAAGGGATCTCTAGAGCCCTTTCCGCCAAACCTAAACTTCTCTCAGGTGGTCTTCTAGCTTCAAATCGCCGAAACGGGGATTCTGGCTCGCAATCAACCGCACGAGCTCTTCAGCCTTCATCCCGCTTCGACCCCGGAAGAACGACCCGTGGACGTTTCTTCTCGATGGTCTTCGCCACGAGTTCCTTGCAGTTCCCGCCGACCTTCAACTGCAGTTTCTTGGCGTCGTCGCGACCTGCGCACTCCACAACGACACCGCCCCGGCGCGTTTTACGAGCTCCGACAACAACAAACCCATCTCGAGCGGGATCGACCTTCTGCTTCAGGTTCGTCATCACGTCGTCCTTCTGGCCTGGCCTGGCGTCGACCCTTACAGCAAACGTAGGGGCAGATGCTGAAGCTGCAGCGGCGTAGGAGACCTTGCGCTGCACCGACGCACCCTGACTCTGGCCTCCTGAAACGACAGAATTCACCGCCGGACTTGCCCCAACAACACTTGCTCTCCCTGAACCATCTAAACAAAGACGCAGCGCCCTAACCATACCAATCAGTTGGTTCGTCACGTCGCGGATATCATCTACGGCGTGCCGAACCATCTTCCTATCCTCCACGACGATAGTGGCGGAGGTCGTCGGCACCTTCCCATAGACGGCAGCTTGCGCCTTCCTCACTCTAAACTTTAAGAGTTCCAGCTCATCGAGGTCGCTAGCATTAACGCTACCGTTGCTGCTAGTCGACATCGTGCGCTGGGCTCTCGAAGTAGAGGGCAATTCTGGCGCCGCAACCACCACGGGAGGCCCCGACTCCCCAGACACGACCGCCGCGGACGCAGGCTCCTTCCCTACCTCCTGTACCTCCTCCTGAGTTTCTAACAAGAAATCCTTTAGCACTACCTTAAGCTGTTTCCCCCCAACAGCGCCCTCCGCCGCCGACCTAGCAGACTCCGACCGATCGCCCCTCTTCCTCCTGGGCAGCGGCTCCTCATCGCGGTGGACCACCATGCTGACAAAACTAGCAATAAAATGACACCTAAAACGCAGCTCAAAAACGTCCTAACCGCTACGACGCTAAAAGAACGACGCTAGAAGAACGCAAAACGTTGGTCCAATAAAAAAGTTTTGTTTAAAGGTGAACCGTAAACAACCTTGTATTTATTAAAACTTCAACCGCCCAATTAAATATCAAATTTTAACAAAAATACAACAAGCACTAAGCGTCAAAATAACAACTAGAATCAAATAAATTCCTAACGCAATAAAAATATCTGGATTTAAAATGTACTGTAAAGAACGCTATTTATTTATTTTAAATTTTAAACCGCCAAATCAAATTTAAATAAACTAATTACTTCAAAATATTAAAATATCTAATTTATAAATAAGAACACTTTATTTTTAAATGTGTAATTAACAAAATAAGGTCGAGCGCAATCGGAATGCGGTAACCGGAAATGACCTTTCACTTTATCGCTTGGTAACTAGCACAACCCGTAACTGATACACCGCTTAATTACACCAAAATCGATTTTAAAAGCACTTATAAGTACGCGTGTACTTAAATTTATATTAAAATTGTTTTAAAATTTACAGTTTTTGAGTTATTTATTTGATTTAAAAGGGTTAGATTTTTGTTTTTGGTTATTATTTGATTATACGCGCACTATAAAAATTACACACACTTTTTGGTTGTTTTACCCGGTTTTTACTCGATTTACGCGGTTTTATTTTAAATTTATTATTAAAATGCCTCTTTAAGTTATTTCGAAATTATTTTTGAGTATTAGTTTAGTATATTTTTGTTTTATTAACCCGAAATTTATTTAGTTTATTTTAAAACGCGAATTTAGTTTAAATTACAAGGACAACGCGATTTATTTAGTTTTTATTTAGTTTAAATTCTGTTTTAAAATTTTTATTTTACGGCACCGTATTTAAAATTTGATGGCACACAATTATAAAAATAAAACAATAAAAAACAAAGCTTCAAACAAAATAAATTAAAAATAAATAATAAAACCCTAGATAAAAACTTACTTCTTAGTTGCTGAAGCGGAGCTCTGTTAAACACGTCCGCTCGCTTCAAGCGGTAACTAGAAAGAGAGTCCCACACAGCGGATATAAAATCTTTTACCACTATAAAAAAAAAAAAAAAACGAAACGAATTTTTCAATGCATACTTCGACCACGAGCGAGTCCAGTTCCAGATTTCACAGAGAGCAGACGTGCAGACCAGAGAGCGACTAAAATTAAATTGTGGTTTTAACAGACACCCGGACCACGTTTCGGCGAATCTTTCGTGAGGTCGTGCGGTGCTGCTGTCACCGCACATGGCCGCTAACAGTGCATGTACGTATGAGTGTGTGAATGTGTGAGTGTATATAGAAACGTATGGATATCGTACCAATATCGATCAACCCCGGGTGCAGGAATGCCCCCACATGCTCTTTTTCGGTCCCTCGTACCGTTTATATAAACGGGCCTGCTTCACAGGTCGCTCTCTTTTAGGTGGTACGAGTATTTCTCCTGTGTAACGGCTTCAAGAAGCCACTCTATCGTGTATCTTTGTGATGGATGACGAAACGGCTTGGTGAGCTGGGGAATTCTACGATATATCTTTGATGTATGTAGTCATAGCGTGCCTTAGCGTGCTGGGACGTTTCGGATCTACCTATTGTTATGTAGTTTTATCTTAATATCTTTATTTTACCTATTATCTTTGATAATAACTTTATCTTAATATCGTTATCTTACCTATTATGTTTGATAATAATTTGAGCTTAATATCTTTGTCTTACCTATTATCTTTGATAATAAGATGAGATTTTGCCTTATCTTTTTTATCTTCCTAAAGTTTGGTATTTACGATCAGACGTAGGAATAATTTTTTGAATATTGAGTGAAGAAGCTAACCTGATGGTAGCCATGTAATTTGTTAGGTTAGTAATATAAGAAATTAGTAAGATGGTACCGTTGGTAAATTTGTTGATTCACAACCATGTCATGAACAAGTTTTGATGCGTATTGTTTATTAAGCCAGAGTACCGGTACATAAAAATTTGCTAAAGTGTAGAGTAACTTGCTCTTTGGGACATTTTGAAATTTGGGCATTTCTTGCCAAAGAAGAAACAGTCTAGATGCAACGCTCATATGCGTGTGCACTCGAAAACTGTAATGCTAGCTTTAGTTATAGTATATATGTTAGGCGACTTGTCGCATTTGTTCTAGTTTTAGTAGTGTTTCGTGCTCTTCGACAAGTTTGTGCTGTCAATTATAACTGCGCCACATTAAAGACTCGTGTGTGCATTTATAAATGTAGTTCATAAACAATGGGGCTACACATTCCGTTTCCTGGTAAATCGTAAGACGTGTTATCGGTTGAAAAAACCAGGTGGCGCCTAAAATAAACATTTTCTAGAATTTAAGTTAGGGTTTATGTAGGTTAGTTAGGATTTAGATTTTAAGCTTATACCGTGCTAACAGTCATTTTCCTTTTTTAAGATTTTTTCTTTTATGGCTTTGTCGCGATTGTTACATGCCGAAAATCGGTTATGTATCATTATTGATTTTAGTTTTAAATATGTGACTGAAATCGCGCCAATATTTTAAAAAGGGACTTGTGCATTTCCGTAACTTGGGACAGTTGAGTCGGCGCCAGAGATTGCGCAGACGTAGAGTGGGGAAGGAAGTGCGCGTTTTCCGACACGACGGGATTAGCCAACTAGACGACGAACAGTAAGGTTATCTGTGGCGTGCCTTTGCCTTTTCCCTTTAGGTAATGTAGGTTTCCTTTTATCTTTGCCTCTATCGTCTATCGTTACCTTCACCTTATTCTTTCGTCCTGCCTACAACAAAAGAAGAGGGAACACAAAACGAATCTGGTTTCAACGAGGGCGAAGGCCGACCTACGCCCAACTAACGTCGAGACCCCCGAAGAAAAACATGGCTCCTGCCGCAAGAATAGCCGCTAAGTCGTGAAGAGCTCCACATTTTACGTGAGTACATTTTATCTTTTCCTATAAGGCTCACTTATATCCCAATTAATATTTTGTGTATGTGAAACAATTTGAGACGCAATAATGACGTAATATCTTGTTGCGCAATTTTATGTACGTGTTTATTATGTTGCCAACTGTCGTATTGGCTCTTATTAATTACGCCGGGACTTTAACGGTTATACCTTAGACTATAATAGTTGCATGCATTATAACAAATTAGAACTTAAGTATTTAGAAGAAGAGAGACAAGCTAATCTGCGCTACTTGCAAAAGAGGTACAAACTGCTGCAAAAAAAAAATAATGCGTGCAACGACAACTCGCTAGGGCATTCGAATGTAATAGACGTAAGCTACACAAAGGCAAGAGACTACATTGTACTGGGCTGTTTTAGCAATAGTATTACGGATGACTATAGTCCGACTTAAAACTTGCTAAACTTTGAATCTTCGCCTCTGCCTACACCTGCGGCACCTCTGCAAGCACAACACATTCATGCTTGATAAGGGATACCCAAGGACTTGCCGTTTTTCAGTGGAAAGCCAGACGAATGGCCATTCATTCTAAGCAGCTACAACAACTCAACTAGACCTTGCGGCATTAGCAACGATGAAAACCTACTTCATCTGCAACGATCATTAAGAGGCAAAGCCTTGGAGTACGTCAGTAGTCAGTTATTAATTGCCGCTTTGGTTCCTGACATAATTTCTACGCTAAGAATGGTATTCGGAAAGCCCGAATATATAATTAATAACTTGCTAGAAAAAATACGCGCCTGTAGTGGTGTTAACGTCAATAAACTTGAAGCGTTGATTGCATTTGCGCTCGAAGTTAAAAATTTAACAACAACTATACAAGCCGCAAGACTTGATTGGTATTTAAACAATCCTTTACTTGTCCAAGACTTGATCAGCAAACTACCGGCCCAAATGCGTCTAGAATGGGCCATCACCACAAGACGTAATGTGGAAGCTAACCTCTTGGCTTTTAGCCAATGGCTTTAAAGTTTAGCTTGCGCGGCAAGTTTCGTCCCAGCAGCTCCTACAACTGCAAATCAAGACGAAAAGAGCACATTGTATTGCCTTTTACAAGAAACAAGACACACTGGATACCAAGGTAAAAAAGGATTGGCACCAAGCAGAAAAACACAATCGTGCAGCGTGCTTACAGAAAAAATGTAACGTTTTCGAGAAAATGCCACATACAATGACAGATGCAATGTTGTCCACAAGAAACGGTTGTGTCGTTCCTGTTTAAAGTTTCACAACCCACGATTTTGCAAGGAACGACACGAGTGCGGAATAGACAGTTGTACTGCAAAGCATCACGGGCTATTACATAAAATAGAAATAATGCTCGACACTAGCCTACAGCCAAATACCGTGGCAATACATGTACAAAAAATTTCAAACGTACTGTATCGAATCGTCCCTATTGTAATTTGCAGTCCAAAAGCTTCTATAGCCATTTATGCCTTCCTTGATAACGGTTCTGGGTCAACCATAATAGAAAAAGATGTGATAAAGCAACTGAATTTAAAAGGTGAAATATCTGATGTATGCTTGTGATGGATCGATGGTTCTGTTCCTGTCGAAAATAATTTAGAACGTAAATCTTAAAGTGTCTAACAAATGCAACTCCAACCAAACCTTCACATTGCGGGACGTACACACCGTCAGTAAGCTAGACTTGCCTACTCAAACGCTGTTCATGAAAGAGCTTGAGGTGAAATACAAACATTTAACAGGTCTACCGGTAGAGTCGTACCAAGATGTTGTACCACGAATCATTATTGGTCTGAACAATAAGCACGTGGCCATGCCAATGAAGTTTAAAAAAGCAAAACTACTAAACCAGCTGCTACTAAAACACGTTTGGGATGGACAATTTATGGAGTGTTAAAAAGGAAGACGTTTGTGGGTCGGTAAACGCGAGCTTTCAGTTACACATCTGCGAATGCGCTAGTGACATGGCATTACATAAACTTGTTAGTAAAAGCATGAAGCTTGACAAAGTGGGCTCCGAAGACCTAGCAGGAGATAACACTAATTCCGATAAATTGAAAATGCTTGAAGCGTGTGTAAACCGAACGGGAGACCACTTTACTACTAAACTTCTGTGACGTGCAGACAACATAACTTTACCGATAATTATAACATGGCTATGCGCCGACTAATGTGCTTCGAAAAGAAGTTAAATCAGGATGCGGGGCTCAAGGCTCAATATAGACAGCATGGAACGAAAGCAGTATATACGAAAGCTTACTCCATCTGAAATAAAGCAAGAGTACAAACGGAAATTTTATTTACCTATATTTTTAGTCCGTAATCCTAATAAGCCGAGTAAAATAAGATTAGTGTAAGACGCAGTGGCAATACACTATGGTATCTCTCTTAATGAATGTCTTGAACCAGGCCCAAATTTGCTACGCCCGCTTCTGCAAGTTTTATTCAACTTTCGTATCGGTAGAGTTAGAATTTGTGGAGACATATGCGAGATGTTTCATAGAATTCACATTGATGTAGAGGCTCAGTAGTGTCAAAGATTCTTGTGGCGCAACAGCGAGAAGAATCGGCTACCAGATGTTTATTTCTTGCAAGTTATAAGCTTTGACGCATGCTACTCGCCATAAGTAGCGCAGTATGTCAAAAACAAAAACGCCAAAGAATTTTCCAGGTAGTTTCCACGCGCTACTAAAACCATACAAGAACGTCATTATGTTGACGACTGGCTCGACAACGTTGATACTGCAAATGAAGGTAATGAATTAGCCAAAAATGTTATCGAAGTTCGTAAACGTGGAAGTTTTCATATTCGTAACTGACTTTCAAATTCTCAATAGGTAGTAACTGCGCTCGGTCCTCTAGAAGAAAAAAAAAGACTTTTGCCACACAAGCTAGCACTACATGAAGGAAAGGCGCCAACCAAAAGAGAACTTTTAAGACTGTTGATGTCAATCTTTGACCCCCTCGGTTTTTTATCATGCTATACGATTCAACTCAAAATCCTGCTACAATGCGTCTGGCGTACTGGAATCGAATGGGACGAACCAATCTCTAGTGAGTTGATACCTAGTTGGAAGCAATGGAGTTCACACTTAGAGGAAGTGTCTCAAATTCACATTCCAAGATGCTACAATAATGAAGTGAAAGCACAAGATTACCTAATTGAGTTGCACGTGTTTGTGGACGCAAGCGCGAGTGCATATGCTGCTGCCGCATTCCATTTCCTTTACAAAAACAAAATTCATTTTTTATTGATAGCTTTTAAGGCTAAGGTAGCGCCATTAAGCCCAATATCTATACTCCGCATGGAACTTCTTGCTGCACTACTGGGTTCTCGCTTTGTAAGGAATATAGCTAAAGAACATAAGCTTGTAATCAGCGATACATATTACTGGTCAGGCACGTAAACTGTTTTAATATTGATTCGTTCTGACCCCCAAAAGTACAAACAATTTGTGATGTACCGAATTGCTGAAATACAAACAAACACAAATGTAACGCGGTGGCAGTATCTACCATCAAGACTAAATGTTGCTGACCTGGCTACGAAGTGACATAATAAAAATGTATTTCAGTCGTCTAGCGCTTGGTATTTAGGTCCAGAGTTCTTGAGACTACAAACGGACCAATCGCCCCTGCAAAGTTTTAAATCAACGTATAATTACATTTTAGAACCACAACCATCGTGACGGTCCAGACAAAATGTTTTCCAGTTATTAATACTTTCCGCTTTTTTAAATGGGAACGCTTGGTGAGATGCGTAGCTTACGTCAAACGGTTTATAAGAATGGTGCGCAGAACAAAGCAAAACGATTTACAAGTTAGTGCGGGTGTAGTAGGAGTAGAATCGAAGCATCTAACAGGGGAAGAGCTAAAACAGCCTAGAATTTCTTTACAAGCTTGCACAAACGCACTCGTTTTCACTCGAAATAGCGAATTTGCAACAAGACCCCAGATGTATTCTAGATAAGGGGAGTACGTTTAGGAAACTCGTTCCCTTCGTTGACAACCTAGGGGTACTGCGACTGCATGGACGGTTAGATAATGCTCCAATCTCAGGTGAAACAAAACATCCAATCATTCTACCAAAGGATCATAGGATCACTTATTTGCTGATTAACTGGTATAATCGTAAGTACCGTCATATTCATCACGAAACCGTTGTTAACGAAATCTTTCAAAAATTCTGTATCTTAAGTTTGCGACGTATATTTCGAACAGTAGGAAACAACTGTCAGGTTTGTAATAATCGTAATATTAAGCCCAATCCCCCAGAAATGGTCCAATTGCTCAATGCACGTTTGGCACCGTATGATCGCCCGTTCACATATGTTGATGTAGATTTTTTTGGACCATTTCTAGTAATAACTGGAAGACGCTCAGGAAACAGATTTACGTGTCTGACATGTCGTGCAGTACACATCGAAGTAACCTATTCGCTATCCATGAACTCGTGTGTAATAGCTATTAGAAATTTTAGCAGCAGGAGAAGAATGCCATCGCATATGTTTAGCGATAACGGCACAAATTTAACGGCAGTCGAAAAAGAACTAAAAGAAGCCGACAAGCAACTGGATTCCAACGCCTTGCAAGATTAATTTACTACAGCCGAAACTAAGTGGATTTTCATTCCACCTGCTAGTCCACACATGGGAGGTTCTTGGGAACGAATCATACGTTCTGTGAAAACCGCACTGCACCAGATTATAACACCCGAAACGAAATTATCAGATGAGAAGTTGCATAACCTCTTCCTAGAAATGAATGTATTCTGAATAGCCAGCCGCTTACTTACTTATCGCAAAACACCGCAGAACAAGAGTCACTTACGCCAAATCACTTTCTGTTGGGCAGTTCCTCTGGAGCTACATTACCAGGCAAATTTGACACAACCGATCAATATATTAGGAGTTTTTAGAGACACTCATAGTTTTTATGCGATAAATTGTAAAAAGAGGTGGGTGACTGAAGTGCAAACCGACTCTTACAAGAAGAAGTAAATGAGTGATGTAGTAAGAGTAATTGATCCAAACTTTCCTCGCTGCACTTGGCCTAAAGGGATCGTAATCTAAACCTTTGCTGGTAAGGATGGCCAGGTTAGGAGCGCCCATATTCTAACAACCAAAGGAGAGTACCTTTGTCGGGCAACGAAGATTGCAGTCCTTGATGTGAAGGGTGTGATCGGTCCGAACAACGCATAGTTGCCACTAGTAGGGTATAATCTCACTCAGATCGTTTTACCGGCGGAAGTATGTTGGCAACTCATCATACACTAAAATTGTAGTTGTCCCTGTAACGCTTAAGTGAATTAGGGATATTGGATGCCTTTGAAAAAACAGAAAAAAAGACGAACAAAGAATATGTAAAAGGGTTTTGTTAATTAGGTGAATTTAGATAGAATTAGCTGTGTATTGGCGAAAATATAAGGGTAACCAAAGTAAGTAGTGGTACCATAACTGTAAAACAAATTGTAATACTGTTTCGATATAGTTTTTAAAGCGATATGTTCGCTGGAAGTATAAGTTTTAATCTGACGGACTAACTGCTCCAAAAATTAAGATCCTGCTACAACAAGTGTTTATTTTCATGTTGCCACTGGAAACAAAAGGAGGGTAGAGCTGGAAATGAATAAACATTAAACAGTGACATTATTGTCTACTTTTAAAAATCGGTTGCAAAGTATTTTTGCTTGAAATAGTACATTATGATACTAGTTTATAAGCGAGCCTTTAAAGCACGCACAACGTTGGAGGGTACGACACGAAGCCGAGTGTCCTTAAACGTTGCAAGTGCTTTAAAGGCACTTATAAACGAGTATCATACGCTATTTTTTAATATACCTGCATTTTAACTTGATATATAGATTTTTATATTACTGAATTTATCAGTATTGAAGTACAATACCACAGATTTAGACTCAGTCGTTTTGATTTATAGTAGTTGCCATAGAAACAATTGTGGTTTTCAATTAGTTTGAGAGTTCATTTAATTTATGTTTTCAGCGTAATTAAAAATATTGAATGATAATGAAGAACAACTTTCAAGTGAAATTGAAAGGTTAACAGCGGAAGCTGAATCGAAAATAATTCCTGAAAAGTCTAGGGATGCTTATTATAAAGAATATAATAAGTTATTACTTTGGATGGAGAAGAAAGGTGCCCAGACTGTTAATGAATCAGTGATGTTAGCGTATATGATGAAAAAGTCTAAAACATACAAATCTTTCTCACTTTGGTGTTTCCATTCGAAGCTTAAAGCAATTTTAAGAGTAAAAATTGGTATCGATTTAGCATCTTACCATAAATTGCATGCATTCAGGAAAAGCACAAACGCTAGTGCGATAAAGATCGATTTACGCACGCTAATTAGTTCTTTATACTAGTATTATGGTGCAGGTATATTTAAAAATTCCTTTAAAATCCCCACATTTATAAATCTTATTCACAGAACAAGATAATACTATCTACAAGCTTTTTACAAAATTGATGAATTTAAACAACCGAATGTATAATAGATGCTTACAGTTGAAAAGATGATTCTTAATACCTTTTTTAATCTCAGGTTTGTCATTTTAAAAACCTGCTCTTCTGCGTTTCCTGTCTTTTATTTCGATTTTCTTTAATAATATTATTTTAGTTGTGACTGAATAGGTTCTCATGATTATAACTACCTGTGTAGCACATTTTGAAGTCATTAGCTGTGTAGCATTTGTCCAGTTTCACAGCTTCTACATTTTTAATGCAGTAAAATATTAAGCCTATTATACGTATACTTAATATTTTTTTAATTTTATTGTGCTAAGAGCGTAAGCAGGTTTCAAAAAGGTATGTAATAGTATATTACATTACTAGTGTAGAAAGTGACATATTTTACAAGAGTGGGAGAGTTGTCGCACTCGTGTGGAATGGCATTTTCGACACGAGTACTGTACACAATTTTTCCGACGACTACAACTAATGAAAAAAAATTAGGAAAGATATTTTAAATAAACGTACACTGTTGCTTTTTTCCTTAAACACCTTGCCTTGATGCAAAGTCGTGCGATCGTCTAGTGGTTATGTCGAACAAAATCTACATCGTGTTTTTGGCATTGGGCATGTTGAGTCGTCTAGGTCATTCATGTACTAATATCTCATTCGTCATACACTTAGAGTTGAAAATTATTTCAACACTACAGTGATGTTTACTTTAGCACTCTAGAGTGATATTTACTTTCGCACTCTAGAGTGATATTTACATTCACACCCTAGAGTGATATATATATATATATATATATATATCACATTCTAAATAAATAAGTAGTGTGCAATCTGTTGTTTTCATACGTGGTCGTTGGAAAAATTAATTTTTTGTCTACAATCGCTAAATAAAGAAGGTTTTTTCGTTGGATATTGACAACGAAAAGTTGACTTCATTGAGAATATCTTATGTTCGGTGAGCAATAAAAACCATAAAACACTCGTCACCTTTAGTAACTGTAACTATAAGCCTTCTTTCAAATTTGATAATTGCCAAATCTTTGAAATTTTAAATTGACTCACTGTTCATTGTATTAATAAAATCAATGATTAAAAAAAATTTATTTTATTAAGCGATTGTAGAAAATTTTTTTATACATTTCGAACTAAAAGTGACATTCTTACTCTCAAGCGATTAAAGCGTTCCACTCAGCGTTGCGCGTTAACTGTCACCGTCAAACAATAATATATTACTTTTCGCTCTTATGTATTATTTACGCTATACTAATTTTGCAATAGATTCCAGATAAAAGGAAACGATTATCAGGTGCAGAGTATCGTAAAATTAAACAGCACAAAATGATACAAATACATAAATATATTTCTAAGATTTCTGGATTTCTCAAGAAAGAAACGCCTCAAATAGACAATTTGGGGCTTTTAACCGAAAAGCAAGCATATACTTCTGAAACACTTGAAGTTATTGCCGCAGTCGTCCCCGCAAATTCTTCAACGCTTTCACCTCATTCAACGAAATTGTTAACACTAGACTCTAGCGTTTCTAGCGATAAAATGAAAAGTGAAGTTAAAACGGTTCCTGGTGTTTACCGATTCCAGAATTCAAGAAGGCCGATTTTTTAATACCGAAAATCCGGTCTTGTGCTTCCAAACGTTAGTAAAAGAAATTGAATAATGGTGAACGGGTTCACAGAACATGGTTGTCATATTATAAGACAAAAGATAGTGTCTTCTGCTTTCCGTGCAAAATTTTTGAAAATAATACCCCTACGAAAACCACAGTCAACTACATTAAAGCAGTAGTTTGGTACAATATTTTATTTAATGTTAATATAGCCAGTAAACTACAAAAATCTAAGGTAAGTATTGTAAAATGCATAAAAACTAAATAATCATCTAAAATATTTGAAATTGAAATTGCTGAAAGATTAGAAATCGAACAAACATTTCCAAAAGTTCAAACTGTCAGAAAACATAAAATTAAACAACAATTTCAATAAGAACATGAAGATTAGCCTATTGTAACTCCAAAAGAAAAATTTAAAATCATTTTTATTTTTGTATTTTTGATACAGCAATAAATTCTGTCCAGAAAAGGTTTTCTCTCTTAAAAGAACATGATGACACTTTCAATTTTTTATATGCCTTGGGCAAATTAATATCTACGGATAAAGTTACCTTATCACAATTTTATAAAGATCTACAAATTAAATTAACTGATAATTATTGTAAGAAGCGGTTCAAAAGTGCCCGTTTTGATCTTCTTAATAATCAGGCATTGAAACAGTACTGCTAAGTATAACCGAAGTAATGGTTTTCTTTATTTTAAAATAAATTAGTCAAACTTTTTGAAATCTATAATTTTCAGACCATATGCCAAAAATTAAGCCACTGGCTACAGCCATCTATAAATATAACTATTAAAATTACAATTCTAACATTACTCCCACCTTGAATTACCGACATAAAGAAAATTGGTAAATCAACAAAGGTAACTACATAACACCAATGTGGTCACTCAATGAACGAATAAATTTAATTTACAAGGTGCACTCACTTTTCTACCACTTCTGGTAGTGTAGCCTGATGCACTTTGTTTTTGAAGATTGAATTGAATTGAATTGTGCACTTTCTCTTCTAAATTTTCCCTTTTAACTAGTATTTTGGTGTTCTTCTCAAGAATTTCAGGCCAATCGGAAATTTGCTGTTGTAATTCCAAGGGATACAGTCGCTGAACAGCGCGGATGCATTCACCACCTTTGGTACGCAAACGAGCAACTCGAGTTTTTTCATCTCTAGAAACAAAAATTTCCAAGATTCTTGCTAGGGGACAATAGGTGCGTTTAGCTTTATCGTTTGTTACGTTATTAGGGGCAGGCACGTTAGGCGCCAAAAATGTTACGTTGGCTCGTAGCCGTGCGTAACACCAAGAAAATCAAGAAAATGACCGGGCTCAATCGGAGAGTAGGGGGGGGGTTGTAGAAAGCAGACCAACATACAATGTACGCGGCTGTAAGGAGTTAGTGATAATACCTGCAAGAAAAAGAAATAGTTAAGCAAACCTGAAATAAAGAAAAGAATAAGCATAGCAGCAATAATAAGGCTAAATTATTCAGTACTTTGTAGAATGTAAAAAAAAAACTGTTTGGATAATCTATATAATATAACAACGGTAAAAACAGTAACAAAATTTTCAGTACAAAGTGAGGTAATATTGGGGAGTAGCAGAAACGTTTCCTCACACACCAATTAAACATAAATCAGATGAAATGTTAACAAAAGATAAATAGATAAGACACCATTGGTATGAGTAATTCAGTAGTATTGATTGTTCTTTCTTTCTTTTTTTTTATGTTTTAAAATAGCATGAAAATAGCAAGAAATAGTTAAGCAAACCTGAAATAAAGAAAAGAATAAGCATAGCAGCAATGATAAGGCTAAATTATTCAGTACTTTGTAGAATGTAAAAAAAAAACTGTTTGGATAATCTATATAATATAACAACGGTAAAAACAGTAACAAAATTTTCAGTACAAAGTGAGGTAATATTGGGGAGTAGCAGAAACGTTTCCTCACACACCAATTAAACATAAATCAGATGAAATGTTAACAAAAGATAAATAGATAAGACACCATTGGTATGAGTAATTCAGTAGTATTGATTGTTCTTTCTTTCTTTTTTTTTATGTTTTAAAATAGCATGCAAGTCTATTGCAAAAGGTATCAGAACGACAAAGATATAGCAAAGCAACGGATAGATATTTAAAGTAATAACAAGTAGAAAATAGTTCAACTTACAAAAGGTCCTTCAGTAACGTTTCCCTACAATTGAAGTGTGGGATTCACGATGTCCTGCACTAACGAAGCACTTCACCCTTGACTGGGAGGGTGTTGATGGAACTTAGCACACGTTAGACTAATCACTAATCACTGGGGTTAGCAGCAGACATTATCACGCTGATGGAACCAGGTAGCATTGATAAATTTCTTGTTACTTCTATTTCCTGAGACAATAACTCCGAAATATTTTGTAACACACATTGTAAAGAAAATAGTAATAAGAATTTAGAATCACGGGCTTTCGAGGCACGATGTAATGCATATCATATGATAAGTTCTTGCATTAAACTAACAGTAACGTGAGGTGTTTTATTTGCTACATATGGTAACAAAGAAAAATCTAATGCTTTTGAATAACGAAACTCACGCAAGCCATGATCTATTTTAGATTCTTTGTTGTTCGAAAATTCAGAAACTACAGTATCACTGTATTTAAATAATCCAAAGTATGCACTACTCTCATAAAAAAAGGGACCACGAAACTAGATCGCACACACACTTCAAATATAAAAAGACAAATCAACAAAAAAAACACAATCAGCAAAGCAACGCGTAATCACTAAGTCATTGTTCCGTAAAACACGTGCGGTCGAGTAAGACAAGTTCTATCACTTTTATTTCCAACAGAAAAGCAACAAAAAACAATTAGTAAAGTAACGCGTAAGCAATAAAACCGTCTGTCAATGACCTTAAAACCCGTGCGGTCGAGTAAACACATTCTACAGTTAAAATACAATTTCTATTTCAGAAGAAAAACAACTAAAATCGTGCCGTGTTTGTTCAGTAACAATTCGAGAATTAATCCCGCATTAATTCTCACTATTTTTAAAGCAAGAGGAACAGTATTTTTAACGTACTTAATAGATAGGAACTCAGAACAGAATTCCCCAACTTGTCGCTATTATAACCGCTTATTGACTATTATCTACTTCGCTAATAACATAAGGAACATCTAAAACGTGAATGTAACAATCGTTTCTAACAATTAATTACAGGCTGTTTATCGTTTTCGATAAGTTGGAATTTATTTATTAATGAGAATTAATCTTCAATTTATCTATCTTTTAAAATTAATACACGCGAGTTAAATTGCATACAATATGAAAACTATTCGGACGTATTTACTTGATACAAACAGCGATTCAAAGGAAACGATTCAATCCACTCATTACAATACGACACATTCGCCTAAGGAGTTAATAAATATAAAGTATAGAAATAGTAATTGCAGAAAGGTATTTACTAATTTGAGAAAAAGCGTAAAAAGGTTAAACTATTAAAAATGCCCGTTACAAATTCCCCCCTAGCAAAATAAAGACGTCGGGGTGAAAGAAAAAAAACGACAGACAAGGAACCAAACAAAAAAAATTTTTATCCGGTTCGAAGGACCAACACCAGTATAAGAGAAAGAACATTTTTCCAAAAGAAGACAAAGTCATCTATCGTAACCAACAATGACAGAATAGGTAAAGAAAGTATTAAGTAAACACCCAATGAGGATTAAAGGTTATAGCTACTTTCAAAATCGTCAAAAGACGGATGTTCCCAAAAGGGACATTTCTGTTTTCCACCTCAAAGAAAAGTTTTGGCTTCCCGCGGAGAAACCAAGAGGAAAGAAAAAAAACGAGGAAGAAAACTCGTAGCAAACCAACTAGACGACACAACTGTCAACCTCAAGTGTGCAGCAAAGAAAGAACCAAGACAAAGCAAAGAGCAAAGGCAAGCTAGTACACAATCTAGAATACTTCCAACTGAGGCAACACAGATTCGTATGAAACGATTACTCAAGCAGAGTATGGCTAACAGACCTACAGAAGCGACCAAGTTGAAATTCCTAAAGAAAAAGAAAATAGATCTGAAGCCTACCTCAGGGAATAGATGTAGAAAGCGACTATAATAGTCAAATAGTGAACAAATGGTAGAACTAGTCAGCAGAAAAAATCACGGGATGAGCTAGCTACAAAAATATGAATAGGAATACGAAACAACAAACGGACTCGACAAGGAAAACGAAAAACTAGACCAATCCAATCAGAACCAACACACAAAAAAAATTCCGGCTCGAAGGACCAAAATGTCAGACAAAACTAAGTGTAAATAAATCCACAGAGAAAGATAGGTAAGTAGTAGCAATCGAAGAGGACCAAGGTGTAAAGGCATAAACGCTGCCAAAGTCGTCAAAGGACGGATGTCTCTTTAGAAAAGAAACAGCACAGTTTCCAACCTCAAGAAATTGATTTCTCGCGCGCAGAAACCAAAAGAAAAGAAAGGTAGCGAGGAAGGAAACCCACATCAATAGCCAACATAAGACACAAGTGTCAAGCCTCAAGTAAGCTAGGGAACGACAAACGGAAAACTGGGAAAAGTAACGAAAGGCTTCAACTGTGGTACCAAAAAGGAAAAAAAAGTCGTATAATACAACCAGATAAGAAAAGTAATTTGCTAATAGACTCAAAAGTCGACTAAGTCGTGATCCCTAAAGGACAGAAAGTAGGCCTAAAGAGCAACTACCACAGGAGCAGATAGAACGAGTGATCGAAGTCAGTACATCAACTAACCGCAAGGAAAACCAGTCAGGAAAAAAAAATGGACAGGAATGTGGAAGTAAAGAAAACCCGGAAAGAGTAGAAGAAAAAAAAATAAAAGTCATCACACAATACTACGAAATATGTCAAATATCACAGATAAAGCTAATGAGTTGAAGGAATCGTATAACGTAAGGAGACGAGTGGATTACGGACGAAATTTGTGGCGCTTGCGTCGCCAAAAGGACAACAGATCTAGATCGGGAACATTATGATTATATTTAAGTGAGGTAGCGAAAGTGACGTAAAGAAAAGAAAGAAAAAGGTTGTGTGAAGAAAACTTGTGCGCCAGTGTTTTCCAGAACCAAATTATCAGCGAAAACACAACTCTGATAATTGACAAAACAAAAAAAAAGAATTAAAATCAAAGAATGTCAATATAGGGAAAAAAAATTCAAAAATACACCAGAAAAAATTAATGCCAAACAATATCAAGGTCATAAGAAAAAAAATTGAAAAAAAATCAGGAGCAAATCAAAAAAACAAATCGAGTCCCACGTTAATCGAGCCCTACGTTTATCGATCCTCACGTTGGGCGCCAAATTTGTTACGTTATTAGGGGCAGCCACGTTGGGCGCCAAAAATGATACGTTGGCTCGTAGCCGTGCGTAACACCAACAAAATCAAGAAAATGACCGGGCTCAATCGGAGAGTAGGGGGTTGTAGAAAGCAGACCAACATACAATGTACGCGGCTGTAAGGAGTTAGTGATAATACCTGCAAGAAAAAGAAATAGTTAAGCAAACCTGAAATAAAGAAAAGAATGAACATAGCAGCAATGATAAGGCTAAATTATTCAGTACTTTGTAGAATGTAAAAAAAAAACTGTTTGGATAATCTATATAATATAACAACGGTAAAAACAGTAAAAAAATTTTCCGTACAAAGTGAGGTAATATTGGGGAGTAGCAGAAACGTTTCCTCACACACCAATTAAACATAAATCAGATAAAATGTTAACAAAAGATAAATAAATAAGACACCATTGGTATGAGTAATTCATTAGTATTGATTGTTCTTTCTTTCTTTTTTTTTATGTTTTAAAATAGCATGCAAGTCTATTGCAAAAGGTATCAGAACGACAAAGATATGGCAAAGCAACGGATAGATATTTAAAGTAATAACAAGTAGAAAATAGTTCAACTTACAAAAGGTCCTTCAGTAACGTTTCCCTACAATTGAAGTGTGGGATTCACGATGTCCTGCACTAACGAAGCACTTCACCCTTGACTGGGAGGGTGTTGAGGGAACTTAGCACACGTTACACTAATCACTAATCACTGGGGTTAGCAGCAGACATTATCACGCTGATGGAACCAGGTAGCATTGATAAATTTCTTGTTAATTCTATTTCCTGAGACAATAATTCCGAAATATTTTGTAACACACATTGTAAAGAAAATAGTAATAAGAATTTAGAATCACGGGCTTTCTAGGCACGATGTAATGCATGTCATCTGATAAGTTCTTGCATTAAACTAACAGTAACGTGAGGTGTTTTATTTGCTACATATGGTAACAAAGAAAAATCTAATGATTTTGAATAACGAAACTCACGCAAGCCATGATCTATTTTAGATTCTTTGTTGTTCGAAAATTCAGAAACTACAGTATCACTGTATTTAAATAATCCAAAGTATGCACTACTCTCATAAAAAAAGGGACCACGAAACTAGATCGCACACACACTTCAAATATAAAAAGACAAATCAACAAAAAAAACACAATCAGCAAAGCAACGCGTAATCACTAAGTCATTGTTCCGTAAAACACGTGCGGTCGAGTAAGACAAGTTCTATCACTTTTATTTCCAACAGAAAAGCAACAAAAAACAATTAGTAAAGTAACGCGTAAGCAATAAAACCGTCTGTCAATGACCTTAAAACCCGTGCGGTCGAGTAAACACATTCTACAGTTAAAATACAATTTCTATTTCAGAAGAAAAACAACTAAAATCGTGCCGTGTTTGTTCAGTAACAATTCGAGAATTAATCCCGCATTAATTCTCACTATTTTTAAAGCAAGAGGAACAGTATTTTTAACGTACTTAATAGATAGGAACACAGAACAGAATTCCCCAACTCGTCGCTATTATAACCGCTTATCGACTATTATCTACTTCGCTAATAATATAAGGAACATCTAAAACGTGAATGTAACAATCGTTTCTAACAATTAATTACAGGCTGTTTATCGTTTTCGATAAGTTGGAATTTATTTATTAATGAGAATTAATCTTCAATTTATCTATCTTTTAAAATTAATACACGCGAGTTAAATTGCATACAATATGAAAACTATTCGGACGTATTTACTTGATACAAACAGCGATTCAAAGGAAACGATTCAATCCACTCATTACAATACGACACATTCGCCTAAGGAGTTAATAAATATAAAGTATAGAAATAGTAATTGCAGAAAGGTATTTACTAATTTGAGAAAAAGCGTAAAAAGGTTAAACTATTAAAAATGCCCGTTACAAATTCCCCCCTAGCAAAATAAAGACGTCGGGGTGAAAGAAAAAAAACGACAGACAAGGAACCAAACAAAAAAAATTTTTATCCGGTTCGAAGGACCAACACCAGTATAAGAGAAAGAACATTTTTCCAAAAGAAGACAAAGTCATCTATCGTAACCAACAATGACAGAATAGGTAAAGAAAGTATTAAGTAAACACCCAATGAGGATTAAAGGTTATAGCTACTTTCAAAATCGTCAAAAGACGGATGTTCCCAAAAGGGACATTTCTGTTTTTCACCTCAAAGAAAAGTTTTGGCTTCCCGCGGAGAAACCAAGAGGAAAGAAAAAAAAACGAGGAAGAAAACTCGTAGCAAACCAACTAGACGACACAACTGTCAACCTCAAGTGTGCAGCAAAGAAAGAACCAAGACAAAGCAAAGAGCAAAGGCAAGCTAGTACACAATCTAGAATACTTCCAACTGAGGCAACACAGATTCGTATGAAACGATTACTCAAGCAGAGTATGGCTAACAGACCTACAGAAGCGACCAAGTCGAAATTCCTAAAGAAAAAGAAAATAGATCTGAAGCCTACCTCAGGGAATAGATGTAGAAAGCGACTATAATAGTCAAATAGTGAACAAATGGTAGAACTAGTCAGCAGAAAAAATCACGGGATGAGCTAGCTACAAAAATATGAATAGGAATACGAAACAACAAACGGACTCGACAAGGAAAACGAAAAACTAGACCAATCCAATCAGAACCAACACACAAAAAAAATTCCGGCTCGAAGGACCAAAATGTCAGACAAAACTAAGTGTAAATAAATCCACAGAGAAAGATAGGTAAGTAGTAGCAATCGAAGAGGACCAAGGTGTAAAGGCATAAACGCTGCCAAAGTCGTCAAAGGACGGATGTCTCTTTAGAAAAGAAACAGCACAGTTTCCAACCTCAAGAAATTGATTTCTCGCGCGCAGAAACCAAAAGAAAAGAAAGGTAGCGAGGAAGGAAACCCACATCAATAGCCAACATAAGACACAAGTGTCAAGCCTCAAGTAAGCTAGGGAACGACAAACGGAAAACTGGGAAAAGTAACGAAAGGCTTCAACTGTGGTACCAAAAAGGAAAAAAAAGTCGTATAATACAACCAGATAAGAAAAGTAATTTGCTAATAGACTCAAAAGTCGACTAAGTCGTGATCCCTAAAGGACAGAAAGTAGGCCTAAAGAGCAACTACCACAGGAGCAGATAGAACGAGTGATCGAAGTCAGTACATCAACTAACCGCAAGGAAAACCAGTCAGGAAAAAAAAATGGACAGGAATGTGGAAGTAAAGAAAACCCGGAAAGAGTAGAAGAAAAAAAAATAAAAGTCATCACACAATACTACGAAATATGTCAAATATCACAGATAAAGCTAATGAGTTGAAGGAATCGTATAACGTAAGGAGACGAGTGGATTACGGACGAAATTTGTGGCGCTTGCGTCGCCAAAAGGACAACAGATCTAGATCGGGAACATTATGATTATATTTAAGTGAGGTAGCGAAAGTGACGTAAAGAAAAGAAAGAAAAAGGTTGTGTGAAGAAAACTTGTGCGCCAGTGTTTTCCAGAACCAAATTATCAGCGAAAACACAACTCTGATAATTGACAAAACAAAAAAAAAGAATTAAAATCAAAGAATGTCAATATAGGGAAAAAATTCAAAATACACCAGAAAAATTAATGCCAAACAATATCAAGGTCATAAGAAAAAAAATTGAAAAAAAATCAGGAGCAAATCAAAAAAACAAATCGAGTCCCACGTTAATCGAGCCCTACGTTTATCGATCCTCACGTTGGGCGCCAAATTTGTTACGTTATTAGGGGCAGCCACGTTGGGCGCCAAAAATGATACGTTGGCTCGTAGCCGTGCGTAACACCAACAAAATCAAGAAAATGACCGGGCTCAATCGGAGAGTAGGGGGGGGGGTTGTAGAAAGCAGACCAACATACAATGTACGCGGCTGTAAGGAGTTAGTGATAATACCTGCAAGAAAAAGAAATAGTTAAGCAAACCTGAAATAAAGAAAAGAATGAACATAGCAGCAATGATAAGGCTAAATTATTCAGTACTTTGTAGAATGTAAAAAAAAAACTGTTTGGATAATCTATATAATATAACAACGGTAAAAACAGTAAAAAAATTTTCCGTACAAAGTGAGGTAATATTGGGGAGTATCAGAAACGTTTCCTCACACACCAATTAAACATAAATCAGATAAAATGTTAACAAAAGATAAATAAATAAGACACCATTGGTATGAGTAATTCATTAGTATTGATTGTTCTTTCTTTCTTTTTTTTTATGTTTTAAAATAGCATGCAAGTCTATTGCAAAAGGTATCAGAACGACAAAGATATGGCAAAGCAACGGATAGATATTTAAAGTAATAACAAGTAGAAAATAGTTCAACTTACAAAAGGTCCTTCAGTAACGTTTCCCTACAATTGAAGTGTGGGATTCACGATGTCCTGCACTAACGAAGCACTTCACCCTTGACTGGGAGGGTGTTGAGGGAACTTAGCACACGTTACACTAATCACTAATCACTGGGGTTAGCAGCAGACATTATCACGCTGATGGAACCAGGTAGCATTGATAAATTTCTTGTTAATTCTATTTCCTGAAACAATAATTCCGAAATATTTTGTAACACACATTGTAAAGAAAATAGTAATAAGAATTTAGAATCACGGGCTTTCTAGGCACGATGTAATGCATGTCATCTGATAAGTTCTTGCATTAAACTAACAGTAACGTGAGGTGTTTTATTTGCTACATATGGTAACAAGAAAAATCTAATGATTTTGAATAACGAAACTCACACAAGCCATGATCTATTTTAGATTCTTTGTTGTTCGAAAATTCAGAAACTACAGTATCACTGTATTTAAATAATCCAAAGTATGCACTACTCTCATAAAAAAAGGGACCACGAAACTAGATCGCACACACACTTCAAATATAAAAAGACAAATCAACAAAAAAAACACAATCAGCAAAGCAACGCGTAATCACTAAGTCATTGTTCCGTAAAACACGTGCGGTCGAGTAAGACAAGTTCTATCACTTTTATTTCCAACAGAAAAGCAACAAAAAACAATTAGTAAAGTAACGCGTAAGCAATAAAACCGTCTGTCAATGACCTTAAAACCCGTGCGGTCGAGTAAACACATTCTACAGTTAAAATACAACTTTTATTTCAGAAGAAAAACAACTAAAATCGTGCCGTGTTTGTTCAGTAACAATTCGAGAATTAATCCCGCATTAATTCTCACTATTTTTAAAGCAAGAGGAACAGTACTTGTAACGTATTTAATAGATAGAAACACAGAACAGAACTCCCCAACTCGTCGCTATTATAACCGCTTATCGACTATTATCTACTTCGCTAATAACATAAGGAACATCTAAAACGTGAATGTAACAATCGTATCTAACAATTAATTACAGGCTGTTTATCGTTTTCGATAAGTTGGAATTTATTTATTAATGAGAGTTAATCTTCAATTTATCTATCTTTTAAAATTAATACACGCGAGTTAAATTGCATACAATATGAAAACTATTCGGACGTATTTACTTGATACAAACAGCGATTCAAAGGAAACGATGCAATCCACTCATTACAATACGACACATTCGTCTAAGGAGTTAATAAATATAAAGTATAGAAATAGTAATTGCAGAAAGGTATTTACTAATTTGAGAAAAAGCGTAAAAAGGTTAAACTATTAAATGCCCGTTACACGTTTCCCACTAGAACCACGCTATTTTCCTTGATTATATCATTTTTTCAGCTTTTGTGTAAGGTAACTTAAAAACCTAAATACTCATTACGGAAACGCTCAGGCAAGCTATTTCTCAAATTCTGCATGTAACGAAAACGTTTATCCAAATTTTTTGTATCAATTTCGTCAATATCAATGGTTTCAGAGCTATGTAAGTCCTTCAGAAACATTGATGGAGTCAATGTAATCAAATCATTACCGTCTTCTGTAACATACGTTAATGGTCGAGAATTAGTGATGGCCTTACAATCACATAAGAAAGTGTAAAGCTCTTCATAATATAATATTGCTTTCCCTAGAACTAGTTTCAGTAAATCTTTGACTATTCGTATCAATCGCTCCCACCATCCGCCCCACCAGGCAGCATATGGCGGATTAAATTTCCACTAAATTCACTTCAACCTACTGGCTTCCACTAATTTTTCCCAGTCTATACGGTTAAGTGCCTCAGCTGCTCCCACAAAATTTTGCTCATTGTCTGAATAAACAATGTTAGGACGACCACGTCTACTGATAAACCTTCTAAATAATTCCAAAAATGAAGCTGTTGACATGCATGACACCAACTCCAAGTGTACCGTCCTAGACACGGCACACGTGTACAACGTGATCCAATATTTCTTGCCCCTTTGAGATAGAGATGCCCAGCAAGATCAACCACGAAAATTCAAACACGCCAGCATTATTCACTTGATCGGGTGGTAGTGGAGCACACGCTACCGAAAATGGCTGTGAATTAAATCTGCGACACCTGCCACATTCATCTAAGACACGGCGTATTGATCTACGACTTTTTAAAATCCAATAATTTTTTCGAAGGGTAGACATGACCACATTGACTCCCGCGTGACATAATTGTCTGTGCTTTTCCAAAATTATCATTGTTACCACAGGATGTTTAGAAGGAAGTAGTATTGGACATCTAAAATAGAAGGCATCGTCTTTATGTAGTAATTTAGTTTTTAGACGTACGAGACCTTCCTCGTCTTTAAATACACAAAATTTCATCAACATTTTATGATGTTCTTTAACAAACGATTTTTTTTGTACAAGCAATCAAAGCTTATTCTTAGCATAATCAAATTCGTTTACTCTCAATGAATTAACAAGAATCTAAGTTCTTGATTTACTGATTAACCTAGTAAACCGATACATTCTGGCAATCAGTCCAACTAGGCAAGAGAATCGAGAAACATGTCGATATTAAATACTCCCTGTATGTTTGTTGTGGTTTGTTTAGCATTCTTCTTAAGCTTCTTTGGGAATTAAACCACTCATAGTTCTTAAAATGATCTTTATTTACGTTTCGATCCATGACCTAGGATCGTTGTCAAAATAATAAAAACTTCAAGTTTGACGTTTATGACATAAATTGAAGGTTACTTTGATTTATTGATGTTTGAAATATTTGACTTGAGTACACTAAGCAAAAATTTTTAAGTTTAAAAGAATGATTGCCTTCAATTTGTGTTGCGACCTGGGATCGACTTTCCTAAGGTAGCCAATACGCTTAACGTGAAATCAGCTGATTAATTTTTATTGGTGAATTTTATATAAATTCAATAATTTGGGAAACATTTTTTAACATGTTTCTATTTATACAATTGAGAGATTTCTAATTTTATGTCATGGATCGTAACGTAAATAAAGATTATTTTAAAAACTATGAGTGGTTTAATTCCCAAAGAAGCTTAAGAAGAATGTCGATATTAATCTTTGAAAACTGTGATTCAGTACTAACTGCCAACAAGGTGACACTCTTTCTTATCGCGGTTTACAGCTTCATAGTTACATTGTAGTTCATCTCTCGTTTTCTTTTCCACAGAATCACGAATGCCTATAATCTCCAAATTCCACAAATCTGTAGTGGTTGCGCTACTAACTCACAAAGAAACAACCATTAAGGCCGCATTCTCCCATGGATCAACATCAGAAACTTTGCCCATAAGTGTCCAGCCTAATTTTGTTTCAACGGCTACCGGTCCGCTTTCTAATTTAAAAATCCTTCCAGTTAAAAGATTACCAGCAACATCTACACCAATTAGAAACTCAATTTGTGGATAGTCCTTCCAACATCTGAAAGGGTAATATTGTGACTGCGAAGTTCATTCAGTAGTGAATCATTGTGTAAACGTTGAACAGCACCACATATTAATGATTGATCCATAGCCGCAAATGAATACCAAATAGATTCGTTAAGTGAAGAAACAGAAACGGTATAACGATTATGAACTTTTGGTTCAGATGTAACGCCACCAAACACAATGTGACTGAGATACTCTGTATCCATAGGATTCATTCTAACAGATTTTGCAGTTTTCTCCAAAATGTGCGTATTCTGTGAACTTGTATCAATCGCAGCTCGAATGTTGCGCATCTGTCCACAACCAAATAATTTCAGGATTAAAGTTTGAAGCAATGTATATCGTTTAGAGTTTTGAACAACCATTACACTTGACGTGTTAACAGTAATTTTATTTTCTTCTACTTGTGTTTTGCCATCCGATGATCGGCTAGCAGTTAACTCTGGGCATAAAACAACAAAATGACGAGCATTACATAAAGAACATCTGACATTGGTCCTGCATCTTTTTGAAACATGACCTGCTTTTAAACACTGAAAACACAACTTCTTTTCATTGATTATTTTCTTTTCAAAATAATCGCCTTTAAGATCTATACACTTTTGCATGCGATTGAACCACCCTTCAAAGCACTTAGTCCAGAAGATGGTAGCTCTAAAGCGTACGTTTTGAAGGCCTCAACCGCTTCTTCGGGCGATGAAAATCGTTGTCTACACAGTTTATCTTTAATTACTGGAAACAAGAAGAAGTCATTGGGTACCAAGTCGGGGCTATAAAGCGGATGACCTATCAATTCGATCTTTTGTGTGTTCAAATACTCGTTTGTTGCATGTGATGTGTGTGAGCTCGCATTGTCATGATGCAAAATGATTCGTCGTTTTGGTTTGGTTTCTCTCAATTTACCGAAAACTTCAGGCAAACAAATGGTCGTATACTACGCTGAATTAACGATCTTTTGATTTTCGAGAGTCACAGGACAGGCTTTCGTGGAGAAAAACGCCATTCACATTGAAACACCCAAACCGCCGACTGGCCTTTCTGACTCATACGCATAAATCCACGACTCTTTACCTGTGAAGATGTTGTATACCGCTTTAGATGCACCAGAGTTGTATTATGAAATGATTTTACGGCACCAATCAACACGAGCATTTTTTAAGCATCTGTCAACAAGTGTGGAATCCAACGCGCACACAGCTTCCGAACATAAATGTTCGTGCAAAATCTTATGAAAGCTGGTCATACTAATGCTTTCGATTTCTTGATATGTTACATGACGATCTTCTTTAATTAATTTTCGCACAGCATCGATATTTTCCGGCACAATGACCGATTTTGGACGACCTTCTTTAACTTTGTCCGTGAGCGAACTACGTCCACGTTTGAATTCAGTGTACCAGCGATATACAGTAGCTGTGGATGGCGCTTTATCGCCAAAAGTTGAATTCAGTTGATTGATGCATGGTTCTTGAGTTAGACCACGTCAAAGGTCATAATAAATCATAGCTTAAAAATTTTCGCGAGTTAATTCTATATTTTGGCTAAGATAAAATTTTAAATACTGCAAAAAACACAAATAGTGCTCGCACGTCAAAACGTTTTAAGTACCTATAACCTCAAAAATGTCAAACTTTACGATGGCAATTGTAACATACTGTTTTAATATCGCTCTAATTAGTTCTATGAATTCTAAAAATAGTTATTTTCTAGTTTAATTTTAGCATTCTAATTATTAGAATGAAGGTCTTGGAGCGAACGGCTTCAAGACTACCCAAGTAGCGTCCTAGCGAAGTTTCCAGGAAGATCTAATCCAAGAGTCAATCAGTTTTCTAAAGGCACTTACTTTAAGGGCACTAAACATGTCAGATTAGTTGCTATCTATGATTAGATGTCAATCATGCTTTAGGATCCTATTTATGTCAGGGTGGTCTGAAGCAATTTTTCAATTAGCGGAGCACTCAACTAAAATTAGTTCCGAGATCTACTTGTGTGGCTATCTTAGGCAATGGGCAGTTTAATTAATCTTAAAGATTTACGACCGGCGTATCCTAAGCCGAGTATGAGCGCCAAGAAAGGGGTTATTTTTCAATTAACTTAAATGTATATAAGGATGCCAGCCGGTGGGAATCGGGGTTGTTTATTTCCAGACGCGTTAGAGTCTGAAGCTCGTGGTCTTGCAAGATTGAGTAAGTGTTTTATTTCTCTGAATTCAAGTGCGTGCCGTTATGTTTAAAGTTAGTTTATTTTTCTGAGTAAGTAATTATTAGATATGGTATTACTATGAACTCAAAGCTGTGTTATGCATCATAAGTCATTTATTTGTTTAAATACAATATCTGTCGACTTTCATAACATACAACTTCGGGTTAAATCTCCGTTCCAGTAATTTTATCCAGTTAGGTTATTGTTAAAAACCGCATCTTTTGAAGGGTTTCTTATTTTATTGTGTTTCGACGTTGTCCGAGGCTTGTAATAACTAAGCCACGAATTCCGTTATTGTACTATTTGACCCGTGTGAAGGTCGTGTTTTGCTTGTTATTGATGACCCCGGGATTAAAGGAAGGTCGTTTCAGTATGCAAGTTAGTTAGACTACGGTAGCGTTAATTAATAATATGTATTGGGGTGTTTGCACCCAGAACTGTTGTTAATATTCATAAAATAAGGACTTTAGAATTGTTTAGTTAAGTTGTGTTTGTGCTAGCCGGAGACTTAATAACATTTGTCCCTGTGAAGTGACGTATTTTCTGTCCTGCAATCTTAGTTCATCGCCACGAACAAAGTGCGACGAGAACTATTACCGCGATCGGTCCATGGGCCGTTTAATTCCCATGGTGGCGCCCTATTGTAAATATTGTTAATCACTGTATAATTTTGTATGCATATGTAATTAGGTTAAGTTAGTTAGTAGGCCGTTTAATAAAACAATTGGAATTTTGTCTTAGTGTGTTGTTGTTTAATGAACCTCCCCTTCTCACCGACTGCAGCAGCTTGCGAGGCAATGTCCCGAAACGTGAGGGTACTATAGTGTTAGAGGTCCTTCCATTTATTATTTATTGTTAATTGGATACCCTCACGCGGTAGGTAAATATTTATTATTACACTGGCGCATTGACGTGGTTAAAATCTTAAATATGGTAAACAACACACGGACAAAGTTTTAGATTGTTTTATTTCTATAGTACTATAAAGTATTTGAGCAGAATTAACAGTTTAATATTAGTGATTTAGGAACAGGTTTCGCTATTGTTGGCATTTACCTTTTATTTAGTCATGTATGTAGTGGAAGCCTTAAGAAGTGACGAGCTTAGTCATGAGCTTTCAATTAGGAACGTTGAACCGTCAAAGTTAAGTGTGTTAGAAAACGAAAATTATTGCGTTCAAAACTCATTGTTGAGAAAGTCGACAGTAATGTTTTTTCTAAGTATGAAAAAATTGAAATCGTTCAAAAGGACGAAATTGAATTATTGAAACTTAAGATTTTTGAAGTAGAAAACAGTTTAAATTCTTTTACCATTCTTCCTAAAAGGAAAGAATATATTAAACTTAACACGAGATTAATGCATGTAACACATAGACTAAATTATGTCAATTTCGATATTGAATTTTAGAGGTACACAAAGAACTGCATTCTAGGTGCATTAGAGCTTTTGAGATTTTAGAACAGGTAAACGGGGAAAATGAGATTAACGATAATCCTTCTTATTGTTCGGCTAGTGGTAATAAAGATCCTACAATAACACCAACAGCAGAGGTTTCATGCCCTGGAGCATCAACGGTTTCTTCCATTAATAGCCCATCGGTTTCGATTTCTAGTAATGATTTAGGTACTCTAATTAAGTCCTTGAATAAAACATCGATTTCAGTCCCGATCCACAAGTGGGGATTACAATTTTCGGGTGAATCTGATTCTATATGGGTTTTAAATTTTATTCAACGCGTCAAGGAACTGCAAGTTGCAAGAAAAGTTTCGTCAGATGACCTTTTTGAAGGGGCTATTGATCTTTTCACCAGTTCAGCATTGGATTGGTATAGAGCAACGCGAAGTACAGTAAATTCATGGGAACAATTAATTTCTAAATTAAAACAAGATTTTCTTTCAGCCGATTATGCAGAGAACCTTTTAATGTTAATTAAATCTAGACGGCAAAGCACCGATAATTCACCTACCATTTATATTTCAAAGATGGTAAATTTATTTTCTCAATTTGAAGATTCCATTCCAGTTCGGGTACAAATAAAAATTATTAAAAAAAATTTACAGACTTTTTATGCCACGCAACTGGCGTTAGTTGAAGTGACTGACATTTCCCAATTGATTTCTCTTTGTAAGGTTTTAGAAGACATTAAGCCTGCAAATTTCATTAAACAGGAACATTCGAATTCTGCCAACGTACCAGTTATTTTAGAACGCCAAATTCGACAGAGTTCAGTTTCTAATAATAATTTACCACGGTCCGGCGTTTCGAATTATTTTAAAAACACAGCAACATTTTCGACTATTTGTTTCAACTGTAAAAGACGAGGTAACTCGTTTCATACTTGTCCGGAGAAACGCGGAATATTTTGTTATTCTTGTGGGCAGCTGGAAGTTACGTCCACAAATTGTCCAAACTGCTCAAATAATTCAAAAAACTAAGGACAGGAAAGCGCGTAGTCAGCCGTTGCTTTTCTTCGTTTAATAATATTGCTGCTGACAAAAAGACGTGGTCGGATTGGTTAGTAAAAGTTAAAAATTTTTGTAAATCATCTAAGGTTTTTTCAAATTTTTATAAAGTAAAAGGTGATACAAGACCTTATATTAATATCGAGATATTTAAGGAAACTTATACCGCACTGTTGGATTCCGGTGCGAATACCTCTATTTTAGGCAGACATGGTCTGTGTTTATTGGATAAATATACGTTAGAATTAATTAAAAATATAAAAACGTCTAGATTAACAACCGCAGATGGCACTGCACAATCAATTTTAGGATCAATTAATTTGCCCTTGACTATAAACGGGGTTACTCGGTCTTTAAATGTTTTAGTTTCCGACTCAATAGAGTGTACCTTAACGTTAGGGATTGATTTTTGTCAATTATTTGAATTGAAAGTAGATTTTTCAAAAAATGAATTTTATGCTCATTCTGCGGAAACGAATAAATTAAATTTCATTAAAGTTATGGCCGATTTAAATGAAGACCAGAAAATTGAATTAAACAATGTTATTTCTTTATTTCAATCCCTGGATCGTCCTACCTTAGGCCGAACCACTAAAATTTCACATCATATTACAACGGAAGACGTTGAACCAATTAAACAAAGGTATTACCCATTATCACCGGCGATGCTGGAACATGCTAATAAAGAAATTGATGCAATGCTTGAACAAGGCATTATTAGCCCAAGCAGTAGCCCGTGGAACTCCCCCATGCTATTAGTAAAGAAAAAAGCAAAAGGTGAATTTCGTGTATGTTTTGACGCTAAACGTTTAAATTCAATTACAAAAAAAGACGCGTATCCCATTCCGTTTGTAAATGACATTCTTGATAGATTACGTAATGCGAAATATCTTAGCTCAATCGATTTAAAAAAAGCCTTCTGGCAATTGCCCTTGAGTGACGAAAGCAAGGAAAAAACAGCCTTTACTGTCCCAAGGCGCGGGTTATTTCAATATAATGTAATGCCGATGGGTTTGGCCAATGCTCCAGGCACATTACAGAGGCTCATGGACTCTATTTTTGATTTTTCATTATCCCAATCGGTATTTGTTTATTTAGATGATATAATTGTTATTTCAAGCACATTTAAGGAGCATATTAGAATTTTGAAGGAAGTGCATGAGAAGTTGGAAGGCGCTAATTTAACTATTAACATTTCAAAATGTGAGTTTTGTAAACCAGAGTTACAATATCTGGGATATATTGTGAATAAAGATGGTCTCCGAACTGACCCAGCAAAAATTGACGCAATTGTAAATTTTCCTCAACCCAAGACAGCCACTGAAATAAAACGTTTCACCGGTATGTGCTCTTGGTATAGGCGTTTTGTTTTGGATTTTGCCACAATTATAGCACCTATCAATGATTTGTTAAAGGGAAAGAGAAAATCGCAAGCGAATAAATGGACGGACGAGGCTCTTATTTCGTTTGAAAAAATTAAAGATGCTCTTACAAAGGCTCCTGTTTTAAGGAGTCCTGATTTTTCGAAAGTTTTTTCTTTACAATGTGACGCCTCAAATTACGGCGTTGGTTGCGTTTTAACTCAGGGAGAAGGAGACGAAGAACATGTAATTGCTTATGCTTCTCGCAGTTTAAATTCAGCAGAGAAAAATTATTCAGTCACAGAACGGGAACTTTTGGCGGTGTGTTTTGCTATTCAAAAATTCCGACCATATATTGAAGGAACTCATTTTAAGGTCATCACGGACCATCATTCTTTAATTTGGCTCCACAACTTAAATGATCCTGCGGGACGTTTAGCTAGATGGAGTGTGAAACTCCAACAATTTGATTTCGAAGTTATCCACAGGAAGGGTAAATTTAATGTGGTATCAGATACATTATCCCGAGCTCCTAGTGGAGCCTATGCTATTAGTTCTTTAAATTTTTCTTTAGACGAGGTCGAGGATTGGTACAAAAACATGTTAAATAATATTAAGGAAAAGCCAGATTTATATCCCGATTGGAGAGTAGAAAATGATAAAATGTATAAGTTTATTCCGAATAATTTGAATATCAAAGCCAATTTAATTGAGTGGAAATTAGTAGTGCCGAAATCATGCCGTGCACAAATTTTAAAAGAATGCCATGATGATCCAGTTTCGGCCCATTTGGGTGTATTTAAAACATACACAAAAATCAAAGAGCTCTATTACTGGCCCAAAATGCGGTCATATATTTCTAAATTCATTAGTAAATGTGTTACGTGCTGCCAAAGCAAATCCAGCACATTCAACCATTATGGTTTTATGGGCAAAGAGAAAAAAGTTTCATTTCCGTTTCAATGGTTGTCCATTGATTTAATGGGTCCCTTTCCGCGCTCGAAATTGGGGAATACTTACCTGTTAGTTTGTCACTGACTGGTTTACAAAATTCACTTTATTGCATCCCTTGCGCAGCACTTCAACAAAACAAATTTGTAATTACTTGGACAATTTTGTATTTTTGGTATATGGGGTACCTCAAATTTGTATGATAGACAATGGCCCTTAATTTAAAAGTAATTTATTTTCTAATCTCATGACAAATTATAAAATACCTTCGGTTTGGTTTAACGCCAGTTACCATCCTCAAGTTAATTATGTAGAACGCGTTAACAAGGTAATTGGAGCTGCCATTCGCAGTTACATTCAAGATTCGCAGAAGAATTGGGACGATAATATTCACAAAATTGTCCATGCGATTCGTAATGCTGTTCATGAATCCACAAAATATTCCCCAACATTTTTAGCTTTTGGACGCACGGTTCCTCTGACCGGTGAATTTTATAATAAGTTAAAGGATTTAAATCCAGAGGATCTGGCAATTGATACTCGTGAACAATTGGTTCAAGACCTCAATGAATTATCGCCCATCTTTAAAGAAGTTCAGAAAAACATACATTTGGCGTATGAACGTAATACGCACTCTTACAATTTAAGGCGCAGACCATTAAATTTCAAAGTAGGGGATTTAGTGCGGAAGCGCAATTTTATATTATCAGATGCTTCTAAACATTTCGATAAAAAATTAGCCCCGAAGTTCCTTGAAGCAAAGGTGATAGAAGTTTTAGGTTCTACCACTTATCGACTATCTTCCATGGACGGAAAACCGCTAAGGGTGTTCCACGTCCAAGACCTAAAACCTCACTAATATTTTATTTTCCAATGTTTATTTTTTTCTTCCGCCAATTTTCTGAAAAAACTCAGTTGTCTTAAACATAATTGCGGTTGGATGTGTTAATTTCTACATTTATTTTTTTCAATTTTCTTGAAAGAGCAATTTCAATTTTTCGAGGGGGGCTGTGTAACATACTGTTTTAATACGCTCTAATAGTTCTATTATTTCTAAAAATAGTTATTTTCTGGTTTAATTTTAGCATTCTAATTATTAGAATGAAGGTCTTGTAGCTTAAATATGTCTGCAATTGTAACGGCTGCAAGACTACCTAAGTAGCGTCTAGCGAAGTTTCCAGGAAGATCTAATCCAAGAGTTAATCAATTTTTCTAAAGGCACTTTACTTCAAAGGCACTAAACATGTCAGATTAGTTGCTATCTAAGATTAGATGTCAATCATGTTTTAGGATCCTATTTATGTCAGGGTGGTCGGAAGCAATTTTTCAATTAGCGAAGTACTCAACTAAAATTAGTTCCGAGATCTACTTGTGTGGCTATCTTAGGCAATTGGCAGTTTAATTAATCTTAAAGATTTACGACCGGCGTATCCTAAGTCGAGTATGAGAGCCAAGAAAGGGGTTATTTTTCAGTTAACTTAAATGTATATAAGGATGCCAGCCGGTGGTAATCGGGGTTGTTTATTTTCAGACGCGTTAGAGTCTAAAGCTCGCAGACTTGCGAGATTAAGTGAAGTGTTTTATTTCTCTGAATTCAAGTGCGTGCCGTTATGTTCAAAGTTAGTTTATTTCTCTGAGTAAGTAATTATTATATATAGTATTACCATGAACTCAAGGCTGTGTTAGGCATCATAAGTCATTTATTTGTTTAAATACAGTATCTGTCGACTTCCATAACATACAACTTCGGGTTAACGCTCCGTTCAAGTAATTTAATCCCGTTAGGCTATTGTTTAAAGACCGCATCTTTAGAAGGGTTTCTTATTTTATTGTGTTTCGACGTTGTCCGAGGCTTGTAATAACTAAGCCACGAATTCCGTTATTGTACTATTTGACCCGTGTGAAGGTCGTGTTTTGCTTGTTATTGATGACCCCGGGATTAAAGGAAGGTCGTTTCAGTATGCAAGTTAGTTAGACTACGGTAGCGTTAATTAATAATATGTATTGGGGTGTTTGCACCCAGAACTGTTGTTAATATTCATAAAATAAGGACTTTAGAATTGTTTAGTTAAGTTGTGTTTGTGCTAGCCGGAGACTTAATAACATTTGTCCCTGTGAAGTGACGTATTTTCTGTCCTGCAATCTTAGTTCATCGCCACGAACAAAGTGCGACGAGAACTATTACCGCGATCGGTCCATGGGCCGTTTAATTCCCATGGTGGCGCCCTATTGTAAATATTGTTAATCACTGTATAATTTTGTATGCATATGTAATTAGGTTAAGTTAGTTAGTAGGCCGTTTAATAAAACAATTGGAATTTTGTCTTAGTGTGTTGTTGTTTAATGAACCTCCCCTTCTCACCGACTGCAGCAGCTTGCGAGGCAATGTCCCGAAACGTGAGGGTACTATAGTGTTAGAGGTCCTTCCCATTTATTATTTATTGTTAATTGGATACCCTCACGCGGTAGGTAAATATTTATTATTACACTGGCGCATTGACGTGGTTAAAATCTTAAATATGGTAAACAACACACGGACAAAGTTTTAGATTGTTTTATTTCTATAGTACTATAAAGTATTTGAGCAGAATTAACAGTTTAATATTAGTGATTTAGGAACAGGTTTCGCTATTGTTGGCATTTACCTTTTATTTAGTCATGTATGTAGTGGAAGCCTTAAGAAGTGACGAGCTTAGTCATGAGCTTTCAATTAGGAACGTTGAACCGTCAAAGTTAAGTGTGTTAGAAAACGAAAATTATTGCGTTCAAAACTCATTGTTGAGAAAGTCGACAGTAATGTTTTTTCTAAGTATGAAAAAATTGAAATCGTTCAAAAGGACGAAATTGAATTATTGAAACTTAAGATTTTTGAAGTAGAAAACAGTTTAAATTCTTTTACCATTCTTCCTAAAAGGAAAGAATATATTAAACTTAACACGAGATTAATGCATGTAACACATAGACTAAATTATGTCAATTTCGATATTGAATTTTTAGAGGTACACAAAGAACTGCATTCTAGGTGCATTAGAGCTTTTGAGATTTTAGAACAGGTAAACGGGGAAAATGAGATTAACGATAATCCTTCTTATTGTTCGGCTAGTGGTAATAAAGATCCTACAATAACACCAACAGCAGAGGTTTCATGCCCTGGAGCATCAACGGTTTCTTCCATTAATAGCCCATCGGTTTCGATTTCTAGTAATGATTTAGGTACTCTAATTAAGTCCTTGAATAAAACATCGATTTCAGTCCCGATCCACAAGTGGGGATTACAATTTTCGGGTGAATCTGATTCTATATGGGTTTTAAATTTTATTCAACGCGTCAAGGAACTGCAAGTTGCAAGAAAAGTTTCGTCAGATGACCTTTTTGAAGGGGCTATTGATCTTTTCACCAGTTCAGCATTGGATTGGTATAGAGCAACGCGAAGTACAGTAAATTCATGGGAACAATTAATTTCTAAATTAAAACAAGATTTTCTTTCAGCCGATTATGCAGAGAACCTTTTAATGTTAATTAAATCTAGACGGCAAAGCACCGATAATTCACCTACCATTTATATTTCAAAGATGGTAAATTTATTTTCTCAATTTGAAGATTCCATTCCAGTTCGGGTACAAATAAAATTATTAAAAAAATTTACAGACTTTTTATGCCACGCAACTGGCGTTAGTTGAAGTGACTGACATTTCCCAATTGATTTCTCTTTGTAAGGTTTTAGAAGACATTAAGCCTGCAAATTTCATTAAACAGGAACATTCGAATTCTGCCAACGTACCAGTTATTTTAGAACGCCAAATTCGACAGAGTTCAGTTTCTAATAATAATTTACCACGGTCCGGCGTTTCGAATTATTTTAAAAACACAGCAACATTTTCGACTATTTGTTTCAACTGTAAAAGACGAGGTAACTCGTTTCATACTTGTCCGGAGAAACGCGGAATATTTTGTTATTCTTGTGGGCAGCTGGAAGTTACGTCCACAAATTGTCCAAACTGCTCAAATAATTCAAAAAACTAAGGACAGGAAAGCGCGTAGTCAGCCGTTGCTTTTCTTCGTTTAATAATATTGCTGCTGACAAAAAGACGTGGTCGGATTGGTTAGTAAAAGTTAAAAATTTTTGTAAATCATCTAAGGTTTTTTTCAAATTTTTATAAAGTAAAAGGTGATACAAGACCTTATATTAATATCGAGATATTTAAGGAAACTTATACCGCACTGTTGGATTCCGGTGCGAATACCTCTATTTTAGGCAGACATGGTCTGTGTTTATTGGATAAATATACGTTAGAATTAATTAAAAATATAAAAACGTCTATATTAACAACCGCAGATGGCACTGCACAATCAATTTTAGGATCAATTAATTTGCCCTTGACTATAAACGGGGTTACTCGGTCTTTAAATGTTTTAGTTTCCGACTCAATAGAGTGTACCTTAACGTTAGGGATTGATTTATGTCAATTATTTGAATTGAAAGTAGATTTTTCAAAAAATGAATTTTATGCTCATTCTGCGGAAACGAATAAATTAAATTTCATTAAAGTTATGGCCGATTTAAATGAAGACCAGAAAATTGAATTAAACAATGTTATTTCTTTATTTCAATCCCTGGATCGTCCTACCTTAGGCCGAACCACTAAAATTTCACATCATATTACAACGGAAGACGTTGAACCAATTAAACAAAGGTATTACCCATTATCACCGGCGATGCTGGAACATGCTAATAAAGAAATTGATGCAATGCTTGAACAAGGCATTATTAGCCCAAGCAGTAGCCCGTGGAACTCCCCCATGCTATTAGTAAAGAAAAAAGCAAAAGGTGAATTTCGTGTATGTTTTGACGCTAAACGTTTAAATTCAATTACAAAAAAAGACGCGTATCCCATTCCGTTTGTAAATGACATTCTTGATAGATTACGTAATGCGAAATATCTTAGCTCAATCGATTTAAAAAAAGCCTTCTGGCAATTGCCCTTGAGTGACGAAAGCAAGGAAAAAACAGCCTTTACTGTCCCAAGGCGCGGGTTATTTCAATATAATGTAATGCCGATGGGTTTGGCCAATGCTCCAGGCACATTACAGAGGCTCATGGACTCTATTTTTGATTTTTCATTATCCCAATCGGTATTTGTTTATTTAGATGATATAATTGTTATTTCAAGCACATTTAAGGAGCATATTAGAATTTTGAAGGAAGTGCATGAGAAGTTGGAAGGCGCTAATTTAACTATTAACATTTCAAAATGTGAGTTTTGTAAACCAGAGTTACAATATCTGGGATATATTGTGAATAAAGATGGTCTCCGAACTGACCCAGCAAAAATTGACGCAATTGTAAATTTTCCTCAACCCAAGACAGCCACTGAAATAAAACGTTTCACCGGTATGTGCTCTTGGTATAGGCGTTTTGTTTTGGATTTTGCCACAATTATAGCACCTATCAATGATTTGTTAAAGGGAAAGAGAAAATCGCAAGCGAATAAATGGACGGACGAGGCTCTTATTTCGTTTGAAAAAATTAAAGATGCTCTTACAAAGGCTCCTGTTTTAAGGAGTCCTGATTTTTCGAAAGTTTTTTCTTTACAATGTGACGCCTCAAATTACGGCGTTGGTTGCGTTTTAACTCAGGGAGAAGGAGACGAAGAACATGTAATTGCTTATGCTTCTCGCAGTTTAAATTCAGCAGAGAAAAATTATTCAGTCACAGAACGGGAACTTTTGGCGGTGTGTTTTGCTATTCAAAAATTCCGACCATATATTGAAGGAACTCATTTTAAGGTCATCACGGACCATCATTCTTTAATTTGGCTCCACAACTTAAATGATCCTGCGGGACGTTTAGCTAGATGGAGTGTGAAACTCCAACAATTTGATTTCGAAGTTATCCACAGGAAGGGTAAATTTAATGTGGTATCAGATACATTATCCCGAGCTCCTAGTGGAGCCTATGCTATTAATTCTTTAAATTTTTCTTTAGACGAGGTCGAGGATTGGTACAAAACATGTTAAATAATATTAAGGAAAAGCCAGATTTATATCCCGATTGGAGAGTAGAAAATGATAAAATGTATAAGTTTATTCCGAATAATTTGAATATCAAAGCCAATTTAATTGAGTGGAAATTAGTAGTGCCGAAATCATGCCGTGCACAAATTTTAAAAGAATGCCATGATGATCCAGTTTCGGCCCATTTGGGTGTATTTAAAACATACACAAAAATCAAAGAGCTCTATTACTGGCCCAAAATGCGGTCATATATTTCTAAATTCATTAGTAAATGTGTTACGTGCTGCCAAAGCAAATCCAGCACATTCAACCATTATGGTTTTATGGGCAAAGAGAAAAAAGTTTCATTTCCGTTTCAATGGTTGTCCATTGATTTAATGGGGCCCTTTCCGCGCTCGAAATTGGGGAATACTTACCTGTTAGTTTGTCACTGACTGGTTTACAAAATTCACTTTATTGCATCCCTTGCGCAGCACTTCAACAAAACAAATTTGTAATTACTTGGACAATTTTGTATTTTTGGTATATGGGTACCTCAAATTTGTATGATAGACAATGGCCCTTAATTTAAAAGTAATTTATTTTCTAATCTCATGACAAATTATAAAATACCTTCGGTTTGGTTTAACGCCAGTTACCATCCTCAAGTTAATTATGTAGAACGCGTTAACAAGGTAATTGGAGCTGCCATTCGCAGTTACATTCAAGATTCGCAGAAGAATTGGGACGATAATATTCACAAAATTGTCCATGCGATTCGTAATGCTGTTCATGAATCCACAAAATATTCCCCAACATTTTTAGCTTTTGGACGCACGGTTCCTCTGACCGGTGAATTTTATAATAAGTTAAAGGATTTAAATCCAGAGGATCTGGCAATTGATACTCGTGAACAATTGGTTCAAGACCTCAATGAATTATCGCCCATCTTTAAAGAAGTTCAGAAAAACATACATTTGGCGTATGAACGTAATACGCACTCTTACAATTTAAGGCGCAGACCATTAAATTTCAAAGTAGGGGATTTAGTGCGGAAGCGCAATTTTATATTATCAGATGCTTCTAAACATTTCAATAAAAAATTAGCCCCGAAGTTCCTTGAAGCAAAGGTGATAGAAGTTTTAGGTTCTACCACTTATCGACTATCTTCCATGGACGGAAAACCGCTAAGGGTGTTCCACGTCCAAGACCTAAAACCTCACTAATATTTTATTTTCCAATTTTTATTTTTTTCTTCCGCCAATTTTCTGAAAAAACTCAGTTGTCTTAAACATAATTGCGGTTGGATGTGTTAATTTCTACATTTATTTTTTTCAATTTTCTTGAAAGAGCAATTTCAATTTTTCGAGGGGGGCTGTGTAACATACTGTTTTAATACGCTCTAATAGTTCTATTATTTCTAAAAATAGTTATTTTCTGGTTTAATTTTAGCATTCTAATTATTAGAATGAAGGTCTTGTAGCTTAAATATGTCTGCAATTGTAACGGCTGCAAGACTACCTAAGTAGCGTCCTAGCGAAGTTTCCAGGAAGATCTAATCCAAGAGTTAATCAATTTTTCTAAAGGCACTTTACTTCAAAGGCACTAAACATGTCAGATTAGTTGCTATCTAAGATTAGATGTCAATCATGTTTTAGGATCCTATTTATGTCAGGGTGGTCGGAAGCAATTTTTCAATTAGCGAAGTACTCAACTAAAATTAGTTCCGAGATCTACTTGTGTGGCTATCTTAGGCAATTGGCAGTTTAATTAATCTTAAAGATTTACGACCGGCGTATCCTAAGTCGAGTATGAGAGCCAAGAAAGGGGTTATTTTTCAGTTAACTTAAATGTATATAAGGATGCCAGCCGGTGGTAATCGGGGTTGTTTATTTCCAGACGCGTTAGAGTCTAAAGCTCGCAGACTTGCGAGATTAAGTGAAGTGTTTTATTTCTCTGAATTCAAGTGCGTGCCGTTATGTTCAAAGTTAGTTTATTTCTCTGAGTAAGTAATTATTATATATAGTATTACCATGAACTCAAGGCTGTGTTAGGCATCATAAGTCATTTATTTGTTTAAATACAGTATCTGTCGACTTCCATAACATACAACTTCGGGTTAACGCTCCGTTCAAGTAATTTAATCCCGTTAGGCTATTGTTTAAAGACCGCATCTTTAGAAGGGTTTCTTATTTTATTGTGTTTCGACGTTGTCCGAGGCTTGTAATAACTAAGCCACGAATTCCGTTACTGTACTATTTGACCCGTGTGAAGGTCGTGTTTTTCCTGTTATTGATGACCCCGTGATTAAAGGAAGGTCGTTTCAGTATGCAAGTTAAGTAGACTACGGTAGCGTTAATTAATTATATGTATTGGGGTGTTTGCACCCAGAACTGTTGTTAATATTCATAAAATAAGGACTTTAGAATTGTTTAGTTAAGTTGTGTTTGTGCTAGCCGGAGACTTTAAAAGATTTGCCCCTGTGAAGTGAAGTATTTTCTGTCCTGCAATCTTGGTTCATTGCCACGAACAAAGTGCGACGAGAGCTATTACCGCGATCGGTCCATGGGCCGTTTAATTCCCATGGTGGCGCCCTATTGTAAATAATGTTAATTACTGTATAATTTTGTATGCATATGTAATTAGGTTAAGTTAGTTAGTAGCCCATTTAAATAAACAATTGGAATTTTGTCTTAGTGTGTTGTTGTTTAATGAACCTTTCCCTCTCACCGACTGCAGCAGCTTGCGAGGCAATGTCCCGAAACGTGAGGGTACTATAGTGTTAGAGGTCCTTCCCGTTTATTATTTATTGTTAATTGGATACCCTCACGCGGTAGGTAAATATTTATTATTACACATGTAGCAGCTAAATAGAAAAAGCTATACTCTATAAATAGGATTTGCTTTTATAAAGGATTTGCTTATAGTTAACAGCAATAAAAGAATTTTTAACTATTAGTCCTGCACCCGCAGTGTTGATAGTATTTGGGGATAATGCAAAAACTAGCGATTAAATTCACTGCAATGGCAGATCAATGCACTCTAGTTTGTTCAAATTGAATTACTATTACAACTGGAATTCGAATGGATCGTTTTAAGCACACTTAACAAAGCACCACGTTGATCATTCCAGCAGTATTACGTTTCACATATTTCGGATAATTAGTGTACCTAACAGTCAATAACAAACAATTTTGAATAAAATTGATTCTTTGATACTATATTAGTAACTGTGCTTTCTATTCGACAAAGACGTCATTCTTTTTTGAATTCATATATTAAATTTGGAAAAAAAAAATTAATTAAGCTAATTTGGTGCTAAGTCGTAATATGTACAGCACTGATGACCAAGTGGTCTCCACTGTATCTCATTAGATAAATGCAGTAGCCAATAAAGTTTAATGAATTGCATCAATGTCACAAAATTACTTTCAAATGCTGGTTATGGAATCGCCACATTAAGCTACTTAATAAAATTAGAACTAAAAAGTGTTAATTAATTAATTATACTTAATAATTAGCGGTAGGATAGAGATTTGCACGCATAACAACAAAGTTGCAATCCACATTTATATCCGTTTCACCTAATTAATAAAATAGTCTCTTGTTCTTATGTAAATAAAAGAGTCTTATAACTGCAATGTATGAGGAATGTTTTGTTCACAGGCTTTTGTTGCAATGAACACGAGTTTATCATATATGGAAATAATATTGAATAACCACCTTAATGTACTGAAGAAGCAATTGCTTAAATACAAAGTAAAATTCGTTGCTTCCTACCAGTGCATCCAATGCATGTAGGTTTGGTTGTCCTGAAGTTTTATTAGCTTGTAATATTAAATACTGGAAATGATACGGTCATTTTTCAATATGTAATAGATTATATTAAGAACCTTTTGTACAAAGAGCAAACGATATTAGTTATTACGAAGATTGCATTCGCACTAATGGTTAAGAGAATAAAACGTAATTGTTATTAGTTAATATAAAAGACAACGTTTGTGCCCAGGAGAAGTAAATTTCAATTCAGTTCCAGACCTAATATAATATTTTTGTAAACTACTCGATACAGTTCGAGTTTGTAAACAACTTAAGTGCAAAGTAAAGTAAAAGTAAAATTTAAGTTCAATTACCGCGATTGTCGCTGCTGCATACAGAAACGAACGAAATTGAAACTTACATTAATTAAAGTTAAATTAGTTGTGAAATGTGATTTAAGAATAAATTTAAAATATGTTTATTTTTGAGTTTTAAAGTGTTGTAGCAAGTGGAAATAAGAATTCTGAAACGATTAGAAGTATAAAATTCTTAAAAGATCAATATTATAGAACAAAACTTTAATTTGCTTTGTAGTGCAGCAGTTTTCAAACTGTGAGATGCGTCAAATTAAGGGTACTTGATGCTTTACAAGAGGGGCGTCGAATAAATGAACCAAGTATAAGAATTAACTTTTAAATATTTTTTTTCCAGAAATAACATAAAATTTAAAAGCAATATCAGCAACAAAGCTGTGAATGAACACAAAAAATTGAATCTGTAACACTTTTGCGTTACCAAATACAAAAAGAGAAAAATTAATTTAAAATGGACCAATTAATATACTTCTGATTTCATGTATAACAGTGTTCAGTAAGTATAGTGTTGCAATAAATAATTAGTTCTATTAAAATTATAAACGTAGAAACCGTCAAAGCTCCGTTATACATATTTGAACGTAATTCAGGTTTGTAACTTATCTAAAAGTCACTAAAACGGAAAAGAGTTTAATATTATGCATTTTTTGCATAAAATTAAGAAAATTTTTTTTCAACGTTGATTAGAAATAATTCCTGTGAAATACATATCGAAATGCAACTTAGGATAATAAATTAATTTAAAGCATAAAAGATTAAATTTAATATTTTTTCAGTCAAGTTTCACAGTGAGGGCAAGTAGTTTAAAAATACCTTCAGCATTATGAAGTAAATAACCGTGAATAAACCATTTTGAATTTCTTATACCATAATTATGCCAAATATAAAAGAGCTTTGACAAATTTTAGTTAATTAAATTCAATGTCAAATAGTTGCTGTAAACAAAAATTCCAGACACACCTTAATGTTTCTACAATGTAATAAAACATATAGACGCTTTGTTAGTAAGATTAACAGAGATTAAATTACAAGTAATTATATTTTTTCCTACAATGTAAAAAGGATTGCAAGGTATTTATTCAGATTGATTAAAAAAACGCAACTTATGGACGCGTGGTTCTTAAGTGATGGAATTATACGGAATCACGTCTTAGTCACGTAATATAAGAATTTGATACAATCACAACCTCCACCAAACATCTGAAGAGTGGAAAAGACAAACGTTAGACAGGACCACTAATTAGCCATAGATCTAAACACATGTAAGGGTGAATAATGAAAAGACTGTAATCAAGTACCCACCAAGTAAACGCATGGTTATTATTCCATAATCAAAGGGACCTTTGATTATGAAGTAGTAAACGATCGCTAACGTGTGTGTTAGGAATTTTGACAAAACTTACAACAGTAATATGTATTCGAATGGTTTGGTTTCCAACACGGCAATTTAGAAATACACAACCGACGGCCAACTAATTTACTCTTTTCTCAAATGGTCTTCTACAGTCACTCAAAGGCGTAACCTTAAATCATATTTTACTAGAATTAGATGTTGATTTTGTGGTATTTATGCATGATGTTTATTTTATAAATTATTAATAAATGTATCGTGTTGAATTCTTAGAGGTATGAAATCTGGACATTGCAAGTTAATGGTCAATTAAAGGCGTATTCTAAATTACTATCTTTGTTAACGATCAAGGTTATGATTAAGTGAAGATAAACTGATTATGAAATTGTACCATTTTGTGCGTGTATTTGTTTACAGGAATATCATTTTAGCAAGTGCTTTTTAGAAGCGACAAAGTTATGATATTTTGTAAAGGGCTTCACTATGAAAGAAACCTCTTTTTTAACAGTTGGTCGAAAAACCACACAATATTTGCAAAGCGCGGCTTTGAGTTTTGTACCAGAAATAAATTTCGCTCATTGTAAGCCTCTATAATTTGCTTGGATGATAGAGTCTAAGTTTGTGTTTTGCTTTAGAAAAATTAATTCGCCGTAATACGGTTTAATTATTCACACTAAGCTCCTGTTATAGTTACACAAGGTTGTTCCATTCGTATTAATACACTAACGTATTTATTCTTATTTGATAATCGTAGGTTGGTTTGATGACTTTTAAGGTTTAGTAATTTTGTCTATTAGCATTATTTATCTAGTATAAGAACTGGTCATTTGTTTCACGCTCAAGTGATACGCTTGATAATGTTAGATTTGAAAAAGTGCGAGGACTTCCTCGCTATCTTCATAAGGAACAACATGTCCACGAATAATAAATCGATAGCTGGAAGCAGAGGTTCTGTTATTTTGTATTAGAACACTGACCTGGTCTACATCGTGTTTGTTAGAAACGAAACTTCTCAATGGTATGCTAGTTTTCTACTACTTGATATAAAACTAATTAGTGCAACTTCGATGACAACTTTGATAATAACTTGTAAGATAATCGTTCGAGTTTAACAAAATAGACTTTTGCATTTATATATAAAGAAGATAATTCAGAACGAACTGTAGGATGCAATATTCGCGCTATGCAGTGAGGTTGTTGATACTTACTTATCTTGGTTGTTTTAGTCTTGTGAAGCAGATGTTTCCTGTTAGCTGAAGGACTCTTCCTTGTTATAAATGAAAACTCGTTTTGACCTAGGGTAACTACTTAAAATAGAAATTTTAGAATTTTGATGTACCTGGGGTAAGTCGCAGTCTTTGCTTTGAATTTTGTACAAAGATTATTTGTCGTGTTTGTTAAATTGTAAATTATTGAAGTTTCATAAATAATATTTTGTAAAATTTTGAGCAGTAGGACGTTTATAAAACAATTGATGTAGGTAAAGAACTTGTAATTTTTTGTTATTAAAATTATTTCTTTATCGGAACATTTGTAAAAATTCTAACACGGCTTAGTTTTTCTAGTGTCACATCAGTTTGTGACTTTAACAAACTTGTTTGAACAACACTAAATAATTTTTTGTTTCAATACGACCTAGTTTGCTTGTGGTTCAAAAATAGGTGAAATTTGTGGAACATTTGAATAACAATAAGTTGACTGATTATAGTTTGAATTTTCATTTTGGAAACATGCATATCTTTTAAGAAACATATCTGATCTTACAACAAATCTCAGAAGGAGAACAATACGTAGATAATTGTAAATTTTGCTCTTTCATGAAGTAAGTTGTTAATCAGTATTACTTGACTAAATTTTATTACTGAATAACTATCAAAATTTTGAAGTATTGAATTTAATTTCTGTAAACACCTTAGACTAACGAAGCTAAATTTTGGTTAATACATGAAACTTAAATTGCAATCTGAGTTATTTTCTTTTGTTTCACAAAAAAAGTAATGAAAGTGTGATCACACGCTATTTGTTCGGAAATTTAAGACTTTGATATACGTAAAATACTCAAGGTTTAATATTCAGATAACGATAAACTTATAAGTGGAATTTTCACAGAAATTTTTTATACGTATTTGTGTTTAAGTGGAGAACCACAAACGGTCGTCTTATTTTTGATTAATAATAAATTCTTTCTTACAGGTTTGAAATAGAAAGGATTTACGGGTCAACTACTTTATATTATTGTGATTAAATTTTTTGAAACATACTGGTTTTTGCGTTTTCCCGGAACTTTTGGTATTGGAAATTTAAACGTCGTGACGTCTTTAAGTTTTGTCTTTTCTTGTGCTAAAACAAAATCGGCACTCGACTCACTCTCATGCGAAAACTTTGTATTAAGTTCCACAGTTAGCCGTATTACCATACAGAGGGTTTTCTTTTTACTATTAGCCATTAAGAAAGTAACTTTACCCTGGCCTACTTTAACATTCAGAAAATCCCGGTGTACTTCAGGAATGTTGCGTGTTAGACTATTACCTCTAAAAAAAGTCTTATTAGAGTTTAGGTTCATCTTCCCCTGATACATTTTTGGTTACCTTCACGTCCAGCTATAATAAAAATAAGGTACAGTTTTGGAGAATACGCAAACCATTCGGAATGTTGAAGCCAGTAATATCTAGAAGCACTTTTTCCTTCTTTGGAATCATTTTTGAAATTATATTTTGGATCTGGTTTGTAAGGATTTGTTAAAAGCAAACATCGTCGGAAAGTGTTGCATTCAAGTTAACAAAGTTGCCTAAATCGAGCATGTATTCATTCCTATCAGTTGAAGATGTAAGAAGCAATCCAAAACTACCCGTTTTGATCTTCTTAATAATCAGGCATGGAAACAGTACTGTCGAGTATAACCGAAGTATTGGTTTTCTTTATTTACAAGGTGCACCCACTTTTCTACCACTTCTATTAATGTACCCTAAGAATGCACTTTGTTTTTGATGATTGTATGTTTTGCTCACTTCCTCTTCTAAATTGTCCGTTTTACCTAGTACTTCTCAAGAATTTCAGGCCAAACGAAAATTTGCTGTTGTAATTCCAAGGAATACAGTCGCTGAACGGTGCGGATGCATTCACCACTTTTGGTGCGCAAACGAGCAACACAAGTTTTTCCATGTCTAGAAACAAAAACTTCCAAGATTCTTGCTAGGGCCAATGGATGCGTTTAACTTTATCGTTTCCCACTAGAACCACGCTATTTTCCTTGATTATATCATTTTTTGAGCTGTTGCGTAAGGAAGCCAAACAATCTAAATACTCATTACGGAAACGCTCACGCAGTCTATTTCTCAGATGTTGCATGTAACGAAAACGTTTATCCAAATTTTTGGTATCAATTTCGTCAATATCAATGGTTTTAGAGCTATGTAAGTCCTTCAGAAACATTGATGGAGTCAATGTAACAAATCATTACCGTTTTCTGTAACATACGTTAATTGTCGAGAATTATTGATGGCCTTACAATTAGGGGTGGGCGATACGGGATTTTGCGTATCGAATATCGATACATATTCTATATCGAATATCGATACGTATCGATACGTATCGATATGTATCGATGCGTATCGATATGTATCGATGCGTATCGATATATCGATATTTATTTTTCGCTGTATCGGGGGGGTCGATACGGGGGTCGTATCGATACGTATCGATATATTGATACGCCGACCCAGCCCTACTTACAATCACGTAAGATAGTGTAAAGCTTTTCATAATGTAATATTGCTTTCCCTAGAACTCGTCTCAGTAAATCTTTGACTATTCGTATCAAACGCTCCCATCAGCCGCCTCACCAGGCAGCATATGGCAGATTAAATTTCTACTGAATTCTCTTCAACCTACTGGCTTCCATTACTTTTTCCCAGTCTATACGGTTAAGTGACTCAGCTGCTCCCACAAAATTTCGCCCATTGTCTGAATAAACAATGTTAGAACGACCACGTTTATTGATGAGCCTTCTAAATCATTCCAAAAATGAAGCTGTGAAAATGGATGACACCAATTCCAAGTGTACCGCCCTATACACAGCACATGTGTACAATGTGATCCAGCATTTCTTGCCCCCTTTCAGATAGAGAGGTCCAGCAAGATCAACCTCGACAATTTCAAACACGCAGGCATTATTCACTTGCGCGGGTGGTAGTGGAGCACATGTTACAAAAATGGCTATGAATTAAATCTGCGACACCTGCCACATTCATCTAGGACACGGCGTATTGATCTAAGACTTTTCAAAATCCAATACCTTTATCGCAGAGTAGACATGAGCACATTGACTACCGCGTGACATAATTGTCTGTGCTTTTCCAAAATCATCATTTTTGCCTTACATGTGATTTTCCAATGCTCCATCCGAAGGTACTACATTAGCCAGAAAGCGAGTTTTTTTTTATCTGGAAAATTCTGAATTTTGCCGAACCCTTGCTGTTCCAAGCAAGGTAGTGATCTTTAACGTGCGTGACAACACTCATACACGCGACTTCCATTATACCTCTCATCCGAACGAGGGTGCATTTTGTGAAAAATGCTCGCCTAACATTTTTCAAGCGGACCGTGGCGGGATTAGAACCCGGGACCTTGGGCGTAGTAGTCACACCATTATTGTTACTACAGGATGTTTAGAAGAAAGTAGTAATGGCCATCTAAAATAGAAGGCATTGTCTTTATGTAGTAATTTTGTTTTTAGACGTACGAGACCTTTCTCATCTTTAAATACACAAACGATTCTCTTTGTACAAGCAACCAAAGCTTATTCTCAGCATAATCAACTTCGTCTACTCTCAATGAATTACCAAAAATCAAAGTTCTTGATTTACTGATTAACCTAGTAAATCGCTACGTCCTGGCAATCATTCCAACTAGACAAGAGAATCGAGAAACATGTCGACATAAATCGTTTGAAAACTGTGATTCAGTACCAACTGTCAAGAAGGTGACACTCTTTTTCTTCTCGCGGTTTACCGCTGCATAGTTATATTGTATAAGTGTAACAGGCCAATATTTTTCATGTTTATAAAGCCATTTGGGACCCTCCACCATCGCGATACTAATAACTGACGAGGAGTACAACCTCTGGATGGTACATCGGCAGGGTTCATATCGCCTGGTACATGATACCATTGATCTGAAAACTTACTTACTTACTTACTTACTTACTTACTGATCGAATTCTTTTACTCGATTTGAGACAAATGTACCCCATCGATCATCTGTTTTAATCCCGTACAATTGCGTCCATCGAATCTGGTCAATAAAAGACACGAATAGATTCTGCATTTAAAACTTTCTTCACACTTTCCATTAAGCGTGTAGCGATACAACATGCAAGTAACTCTAAACGAGCTATAGTTGCCTTTTTCATTGGAAAAACGCGAAATTTTGCTTGCACAAGTTGCACGGGCGTTCCGGAAACATTTTCAATCCGTAGAAAGATGCAAGCTGCATAAGCTTTCTGGCTTGCATCTAAAAACACATGCAAGGTCCATATGCCTCCACAGGAATGGCTAGTAGCTAACCATCTAGGTATTTTTATATTGGGTAAAATAAATAACTCTTTTAACCATTTTAAGAATCTCTCACACATGTCAAGTAGAAGTTCTTTATCCTACCTAATTTTCAGACTCCAAGTTTCGTTCAATAACAATTTGGGTATCAGAGTAATTGGGCAAGTAAATCCTATAGGGTTGTACAGTTTATGACTTATCGACAACATGGTACGTTTAGTGATTATAGATACATCTTTCGTACTTTATGTTACATTACAGCATAGCAAGTTTTCATTTTTATCCCAATTAGTACCTAACAAATCAACAGAAGAATTCTCTGTAGTACAGACAGTAGCATCAGTAGGAATGTGTATGCCCCCACCCACGTTACTTAAATTTGGCATCCATTATAATTTGGGAGGCTTCATGCATAAACTTATTTAAATCGCTTACTGCTTCAAAACTTGTCACAGAGTTATCCACATAAAATGTAGATTTCAACTGAGAAGCTGCTTCAACGAACTCGCCAGCAACTGAATTTAAATGGTAAATAATACATGCCCCAAGTAAAAATGGGCTACATGTTACACCAAAAACGACTCGTGTGTGACGGTATTCAACCATTTTTTCGTTGTTACAATTTTCCCACCACAAAAATCGAACAAAATCTAGATCCTCAGACGCCAGACTAATTTGCAGAAAAGCTTTCTGAATATCTGCAGTAACTCCATACTGATGTAACCGAAACTTAATTAGCACGTCGGGTATAAGTTCTATCAAATTATGTCCTTGCTCAAGACAATCATTAAGAGATGGTGAGCCCTTTTTATGAGCTGAGCCCTCGAATACCGGTCTAATCTTAGTGACCTTGCTACAAGCACTTACTGCTGCTCTATGAGGCAAATAGTGCAAGGAACTAACATTATCTTCAGCGGGTACTTTTCAATAGTCCCTTCAGCTTCCCATTCATCAAATATGTGACTATATGTTTGAAAAGATGTCCGTACCCTGAAGTCTTATCGACATTGAAACTAATCTTTTTCTGCAATTGCCCTATTGCTCGGTAAAACTAAATGGTCTTCCAACCACGGCATACATACTTCGTAACGTCCCTCTAGATCTCTGGTTACAATTTTAATAAAACTGGCTAATATAGTTTTATGTAGTTTATCCCTCGTTTTCTTTTCCACAGAATTACGAATGCCTATAATCTCCAAATCCCACAAATCTGTAATGATTGCGCTATTAACACACAAAGAAACAACCATTCAGGACGCATTCTCCCATGGATCAACATCAGGTACTTTGTCCATAAGTGTCCAGCTTAATTTTGTTACAACGGAACCGGTCCGCTTTCTAATTTAAAAATCCTTCCCGTTAAAAGATTACCAGCAACATCTGCACCAATTAGCAACTCAATTTCTGGATAGTTTTCCCCAACATCTGAAAGGGTAATATTATAACTGCGAAGTTCATTCAGTAGTGAATCATTATGTAAACGTGGAACAGCAACACATATTAATGATTGATCCATAGCCGCAAATGAATATCGAATAGATTTGTTTAGTGAAGAAACAGTAACGGTATAACGATTATGAACTTTTGGTCAGATGTAACGCCACCAAACACAATATAACTGAGATACTCCTTACCCGTAGGATTCACTCCAACAGATTTTGCAGTTTTCTTCAAAATGTATGTATTCTGTGGACCTGTATCCATCACAGCTCGAATGTTGCGCATCTGTCCGCAACCAAATAATTTCAAGATTAAAGTTTGAAGCAATGTATATCGTTTACAGTTTTGAACAGCCATTACACTTGACGAGTTAGCAGTAATTTTATTTTCTTCTACTTTTGTTTTGCCTTCCGATGATCGGCTAGGAGTTAACTCTGGGCACAAAACAACAAAATGACGAACATTACATAAAGGGCATCTGACATTGGTCCTGAATTTTTGAAACATGGCCTGCTCTTAAATACTGAAAACACGACTTCTTTTCATTGATTATTTTCTTTTTGTCGTCTAGTGACAAAGAAAACGCTTCAAAGCAATCCTGGCTTAAATGGCGCTCTCCACAAAAATGCAAACATGTTTTCTCTTTGTTAAGTCGTTTTACGATAGCAAATCTAAAGCAGTGGATACATCTTCAGTTTGATTACTTTATGAATGGACTTCTCTACCGATCCAAAATCACTTCTTGCCAACAAAATACGTTCATCACCTGCAACCTCTTCACGTAAAAATCCCATGAGATCCGTTAACCGTTTTGAGAAATCATTACTTGTTGTAACTGCACGCTTTTTTCTCAATTTCTTAAAAGTTCTTCTGGAAGGCAGATTCTACTAAAGGATTTAACAATATGGAGTACTTTTCGGCTGTAATTCCTTAAGTTTCCAGTGCACGCAACTGTGACTCTAATCTGTCATACAAAACTGTCAAAGAGGTTTTTTCTTTCGGGTGTATCGTGTTAGCGACAAGCCGTAACAATTCACGTACATTCACCTCGACTAAGACATCGTGACGACCAAAACGTTCTTTTAACTGCTCAACTGGTTTAGGATAACTTTCGGCTGTAGCCGGGAAACTTTCGCAAATCTCCTGTGCCTTCGAACCTGGCACAGTTGATTGAAACAAATATTGAAATTTATCTGCATCAGGTATTGTAGGATCAAACTTTTTTAATTCTAAATGTGGTACTTTGAATATACGTTCTGCATTATTGCAACCGTTTTGCTGTGCGTACTTGCACAAGATGTTGCTTAGCGATCAAAATGTCTCTATATTTGTACTGAGACTCCATTTCTTCGCTGAACATTTCTTCTGACAAGTCTTCATCAGTTCTCATAACTGCAATAATTTGTTCATCGACTTTAACGATTAACTTTGATCAATCTTCCAACTGGCACAGTCTGCATTCTTGACCAAAGTCGTATTTAGTAAATAGGTCACGCATTGCACTACGCTGTTTTTTTAAGGCTGTTTAAATGTGCCATTATTATCGTACATAAAATCAAAACTCAGTTATCAAAATCTTTGTCAGTTTCTTCCGGTCTTGTCACGGTCGCCAAAACATGTAAGAAACAATCCAAAACTACACGTTTTGATCTTCTTAGCATCATGGCGATGCTCCATAGACTGGTGACGTTCATTGTGTTGTTTTCTATAATTTCTGCTTTTTATTTCATTCGTTTGAAATAAATTTTAATATCCATTGTTACTGATAAAATAACACGCTCTACTAGCAATCAAAAGTTCACTTTTCTGATTCTTTGAAGTTCAAAACAAGAGATTTTTTAATTGAATAGTGATGCAAGATTAAATGCTGAGTTATTAGTGAACTATGGGTGATATCTATTTATCTCGCTAACAACATTTTAAGAAAGTAACGTAAAGTAATCCATAGATTTTCAATTATAATTTTAATCAATATGCACGTTGTAAATTCAAGCAAACTTTCCGTATACAAAGGCTGCTTGTAACGGGCATTTTTGGTAGTTTAACATTTTACGCTATTCCCCAATTCGTAAATACTTTTCGGCAATTACTATTTCTATATTTTATATTTATTAACTCGCGTGTATTAATTTTAAAAGTAGTTTAATTAAAGATAGATAAATTGAAGTTTGATTCTCATTAATAAAATGTTAAACAGCCTGTAATTAATTATAGATTGCATCGTTCTTGTCTGGCCGTCGTATAAATTTTGTTCCTTATGTGAATATACAAGTCTAGATAATAGGCGATAAGCGGTAATAGCAACGAGTTTAAATAAACAGATTAGAGTGAAGAGTTGTAGTTTGCTCTTGGTTCCGATTGATTAATTACGTTGAAAATACTGTTGCTTCTTTGCTTTTGACAATAGTGAGAATTAATGCGGGACTGTTTCTTTTTGCCTTCATGAACAAGCGCGACGCGATCTTAGTTGAGTTTCTTTTGGAATAAAAGTTGTATATTAACTGTAGCAGTGTAGTTCTGATTGCTTTGAAGGAAGGATGCTATATAGACGAACGTGTTTTACTCAACCACACGTGCTGTTACCGATTGTTTTCTTAGTTGAGTTTCTTTTTGAAATAACGGGTGTGTACGGAACATTTGACGGATGGTTTTAGTGATACGCGTACTTTACTAATTTGTGGTTTTAGTTGTTTGTCTTGTGAAATAATAGTCGTAGAACTTGCTAAACTGACCGATTCTTTCTTTAGGATTAATATGTGTGCGATCTAGTCTAGTGTCCCTTTGTTTTATCAGATTAGTGCATACTTTGGGTTATTTAAATACAGTGATACTGTAGTTTCTGAATTTTCTAACAACAAAGAATCTAAAATAGATCATTGCTTGCGCAAATTTCGTTATTTGCGAAATATAACAGATTACCGGTTTACAAAGGTATTGGTTGAAGTATCTCACTGCTTTTTGGAGGTTTATGAAAATAATATACATTTAATCCCAGTTGAAATTAAACTAGTGCTGCAAAATATTTCGATATTATTGTCTCAGGAAATAGAATTAACACGAAATTTATCAATGCTACATAGTTCCGTCGCGTGATGGTGTCTGCTGCTAACCCCAGTGAAATACGTAGGTGTGATTAGTGTAACGTGTGATAAGTTCCATCAACACCCGCACAGTCAAGGGTGAAGTGCTTCGTTAGTGCAGGACATCGTGAATCCCACACTTTAATTGTAAGGAAGCGTTACTGAAGGACCTTTTGTAAGTTGAACTATTTCATACTTATTATTACTTTAAATATCTATCCGTTGCTTTGCCATATCTTTGTCGTTCTGATACCTTTTACAATAGACTTGCATGCTATTTTGAAACATAAAGGAAGGAGAAGAGAAGGAAAGAACGGTCAGTACTGCTGAGTTACTCATGCCAATTGTGTCTTGTCTATTTATCTTTTGTTAACATTTTGTTTGATTTGTGTTTGATTGGTGTGTGGGGGGGCGTTTCTGCTGCTCCCCAATATTACCTCACTTTGTGATGAAATTTTTTGTAATGCTTTTATCGTGATTGTATTGTGTGGTTTGTCTAGACAGTTTTATTTTTATTCTGCAAGGTGCTGAATGGTTTGGACTTGTCACTGCTGCTATGCTTGTTCTTTTTTTCAGGTTTGCTTGACTATTTTTCTTGCAGGTGCTGTCACTGGCTCCTTACCGCCGTATACATTATGTGTTGGCCTGCTTTCTACAACCCCCCTAATCTCCAATTGAGCCCGGTCACTCCGTGATATCTTGGTGTTGCGCACGGCTACGAGCCGGCGTGCTATGACTTTGGCGCCCGAGCAGGGACTGCCACGAATTGCGTAACATGCTTCTTCATGAGTTGACTGCCACTGGCCTGATGCATCAGTAAACGCATAACACTTGCACTCTGAAACTGGCACGTTCCCGGAAAAATGTAAAAGTATTTTTAAACAGCAGAATGAGACATCTTTACTCTATGAATAGTAATTAACGACTCTTGTCTTTATCGCACTGCTTGAGTTATCTCTCCAAAATAACGTGCATTTATGCTTTGAAATTAAAAGTAAATAGAATATTGTAATAATAAATACAGGCAACCAACTTGCGTTAACAAATAGCTACTGTTAGCATTAAACTTTAAAGAAGAAAAAATAAGAAACTCGCAAGTCACAATTGAAAATATATATTATTTTTAAATATGTATCCTTACGCATTACATTTGCAGTTACTGCTATCGTACCTATAGCTGCAGTCTTCGACAAAACAACAGTAACTACTTATTCACACTAATAACAATAACTACAAGGAAACTTACCAATGAATATTTATCAACAGTCAGGTACAGTTTACTAATAATACACAAATTGAAAGTACACCGCATCCAAGGAACACTGAATACAAGCTGTAGGAGGAAGGGAGAGAGTTTTGAATTTGTCTCGACAGTACGAAATATCTAGCGGGAACACGCTTGAAGTTACTTTTTAGGTACACCTTCATAACATAACACAATAATAATTGATAACAGTAGGTTATAATATGTGTACAAATGTTTTTGCGTACTTGTGTGTTTTAATATTCGCCAATCTACTTATACTGAATACATGAGAGTATTCCTTGCTTCAGTATTCGGTTCCTCGTTATTTAACCGCAGCTCTGTCAAGCAAAGTTTGGCAAACTGAACATTATTCAACCTACAAGTACATTCCCATACTATTGACGCACACTGTATATCAAAATGCAGTTCAACTTTACTTTTAATTAAATTATTTCTTAAAGAACAGAGTTAAGCAGTCGCCTTCAAACAATTTCATCAATTAAAATTATAGAAAAGATACGTTATCGTACTTATACGCATAGTTCATCGCTTTCGACGTTGTTTATACAGAGTTAACTTTAATTTGTTGTGACCCATAATCTCAAATTAAGGATTAGCTCGTCCATGAACTGTTGCTTTTCAACAGAACTGCGTAAAATTAATGCATGCAACCTCATTTTTAGTTTTCATTGCTTTTCCAGTCAGTTTTTATTGCTTTGTTTATGGAGTTTCCAGCTGCCAGTAATAAACCACAATTCTCTGTGCAAATACAATTCTAAATTGTTCAAATGGGTTTCTGAATATTTATATTGTTTTGTATAATGCCTATTTCTAAATAAAACTGAAATTCTTTACATATGTGTATTGTAAGAAGATACTTAAATGATCTCTTTGAAAGTAATTTCTAACATTTGTATATTACTGTTAGATGCTGGCAAAAGAAATTGCAAATGCAAAATACATAACGGCGAGAAGAATTGTAACTATTTTATAGATGTTGAGCGTGATTTACCTATATTTATTAAAGTGAGACCAAGCATCATCTAATTCATTTTTACTACTTTGAGTAAAACAGCAAATTTCAGCGGGATGCGACTAACAAGAGGGTTCCTATAAGTACGGTAATGTCAGGCGCCACTAAACTCAAAGATTTAACATAAGCAAGATAGCGTCATGAAAGAGAGCATAAGAACTTTAGTAACGACAATAGGCACCTAAACCACAAAGACTAAGATTGTTATATATATATATATATACATATATATTGCTGTAATTAGAGGGTTAATTTAGGGGTAGGTTATGTCATAGGGGTCGTAGAATAAACAAAAGAAACTCCCAAATAACAAAAGCACATAATTACAAATATTAGAAAAGTAAATAAGTCATAATAAATATGGTTAGTTGAGAGCACACTGTATATAACAGTACAAGCGAATAAACGCATTTCCAAGAGTAGCTCCGAGCAAAAATAAGAATTTAAAAATGTAACGAAATGCATCAAAATTAAATCAAGGAAAAACCTGTATGAATTGGCTAGATAAATATTCAACAAATGCGTTAATATATCATCATATACGCAGGCAAAAATTATGTATTATTTGAAAAGCGTACGTGATAGAAAAGTATTACATTTTTTCAAAAATCCAATTTAACTAGGAAATAGACAAACACCAAATTTATTTCTATTTAGATTAGAATAAGCAAACAACAATAAAACGTGATTTGATGAACGAAGGTTCCTGGAATTTCTGAATTAAATGTGATGTTATGTGAATGAATTACGTGACAACTTGAGCGTTCTTCCAAGTAATTGAACTACACAATTGGTAAAATTTCCAAAGTAAATAAGAGATAAAACAAGTGTGTCGCCCAACACGTGAAATCAACGAATAGAAAACAAAAGGGGCAAAGCTTATAAATATGATAACAATCGAGCAACGAGTTAGTATACGTTTGAAACTGGGCAGTCACTATACTCAAAAGTGCTATATTATTCAGGCAACCAGTAAAATAAAAGTAAAGTAAAAATCATTTTTATAAGAGTGTCAAAATTGTGTAAGCGAGCTGTTCTACTACAAACGTAAGTAAACCAGATTTAGTGAAATTATACAATTTCTAAAAATAAATAAAACAGGGCTCTTGGGTACGAGTCTTAAGTGCGATGTTGAATTCGAGTCAGGAAGACTCTGGAAGTACTGCCTGTTAGATTAATCACTGACATGGTAAATATTCTATTACTGTTTCGTTAATTACGGAGATGAAAAACCTTTTAGGAATAAACTTATTAATAACGATTTGGATAGTATATTTGTTGGATGTCAACTTTCAAATTGGACTCAAAACATTCAGGCTGGGCACGAAAACTCTTAGGGATGCAGAGAAGCTACTGAACCACTCCAAGTTAGATATTTTGATATGATTTATTTCTGTAAACTGTTTTAATTCAGTAATAATTCAAAAATGTAAGGGTCGACAAAACTGGGGTTTTTTTGATAAATTTATGAAAGGCAATAGGCATCTTGAAACGTTTCAAAAGGCCTCTAAATACAATAAAAAGCTCGTTTTGTTGGCTTTATTTTCTCAAAATCTGACAGATGTAAATAATTTAAAAAAATTATACTGTGTATTGTAGAATTGCTTTATTTAAATGAATCAGCTAGTCGAGGCAAAGAGACAAAAAGTTAACATTTTTACAAGGGCATCATATAGGGAAATAACACAGCATTTTATGACGCTTATCGTAGGGGCAGGTGAAATATCATAGCATTTTATGCACGACTAAATCGTGGTGCACGATTAACACAGCATTTTATGGTGACCCAAAGTGTAGGGGCGAGAACACCACTAAAAGAAAATTAAAATTAAAAAGGAAAATTAAAAATTAAAAACTTGTAGGAGCGAGAAATTTAAAAATAAAAAAAAATTTAATTTTAGAAGGGTTATGAATTTAAAAACTTGAAAGAATTTGAAATATTAATAATAATAAAAATAAAAAATGGATAAACGAATAAAGAAAACCAGAGAGGCATTAAGGAACCAAGGGGTAGAAATAGGGTCACAAGAAAGCGTAATTTTACAAGATGTATCTATAGAAATGCAAGGACAACGGCTGACGCGAAGTCAAAGTGAAGAACAACAGATTTCACAACAACCTGAAATCATGTCTATTCTGTTAGCCTTAAACAAAAAGACGGACAAAAGCGAAGAGAACATGGAAAATATTAAGATGCAGATTAAGGAGAATGGAGAAAAACTCGGTGCCAAAATAAAAATTATAAGCGACGGATTAAAGGAAAGTAATCAAACGATCGCGGAAATACAGGTACACTTTGAAAATAAATTCGTTAGATTGATGGACGATGTAGATAAAGTTAGAAACGAGGTTTAGAAAGTAAAATTAGATCAGGAAACATCTGAAAAAGAAACAAATGACCGGATTACAGATTTAGGTAAAAAGATGCAGGAAATTCAGGCAAACTGTGAATTAGGACTTACGGATGTAAATAGAGAGTTAGGTAATTTAAAATCAGAATTTGAAAATGTGGGTAGAAACCAGGGGCAACACACTAGGATAAATAGACCTGATATTTCAGTTAAACAGTATTCCAAATTTTATGGAGATAACAAGATAAATCCAAAGGTATTTTTAAATAATGTAAGAAAATTAATACAGGAATCAACGGATGAAAGGTACAATTTAAATTTCGTTAGATCAATGTTGAAAGGGAGCGCGGAGATATGGTTTGATTTAATAGAAAACGAGACAGGGACATTTCAAGAGTTTGAAAGTAGGTTTTGAGAAAATTTTGGGGGATAATCAACAATACAAAGCGCAAGATAATTTAATTACAGGAAAATATAATCAGAACTTTGGGATGACCAGAGAAATATACGCTATACAAAAATTCAGTCTAGCGAAGCAATTAGATACGCCGATGGAAGAAACTCAAATCATAAAGTATTTAGCGGGACATTTTGGCGAAGAAATAAGACATTATGTAATGATTCAAAATATAGTAAACAGGGAGATTTTCTTGGAATATTTACAACTTTGTGATAAGTTAGGACAAAGTCGTGTAGTGGAAGATAGGATAGTACCAAGACAGCGAGAAAATTTAGGTAGAGTGCAAAAAAACACAGAAAACAATAGACCAAATAATAGGGGAAATTATGGGGTAAATTTTTATAGAAACAATTACAATGACTACGACCATAATAATTTTAGAAGGAACTGGAGCACGAGAGACATTCCAAGAAGAGAAACAAAGCGAACGAATCACGACAGTAATATAAATCAGTGTACGCTACAAACACAACAAACACAACATCGGGAACAATCAGCACAACCTACAAGAATGAACCGTACATATGCAGAAGTTACGAGTCAGGCAAGACCATCTACGTCGAATCAGAATTTTGAAAGAAGACAAACCAAGTAAGCCCTTAAAAATAAATGGATACGAACACCAGCGTGAATATATAAAATGTGAAAGGGAAAAGGAAATGAATAAAAGCTTATTACCGATAATTAAATTGAGAATTGGAAATAGTCGAGGTGGAACACTCATTGATACAGGAGCAGAAGCGTCGTTAGTGTCGGAGGATTTTGTTAAACGAGAAAAGTTAATAGGAAGTATGATGCCCATGAGGAAATTTAATTTAATAGCACCAAACAGCAAGAGATTTGCAAGTGTGAGTAAAATAATAATTCTGGAATGTGAAATGTGTAAGATAAAGTTTGAGAATGAATTTATAATAGTGCCGGGGTTAAGAGTAGATGCAATCTTTGGTATGGACATAATAGATAAGTTGGGTTTAAAAATAAATGTCGAAGGAAAGGCAATAGATGTAAAGGGGGAATATATAAAATGGGATAATGAGGAGAGCATTGAAGTCGAAGGAGACTGTTTGAATATTAATAAATTTGAGAGTGAAGTTGATATGAAGGGGGATATTGATGATAAGATAAAAAGTCCAGAAGAAGTAAAAGGAAGGATAAAGACACTATTAAAGAAAAGTTCAGAATACAGAATAATAGCAACGGGATATGTAAAGAACTCAGAAGTTGTAGACTCTGAGACGTTTAATAAGATTCCACCTGAAACAAAATCAAGAAAATATATCGGGTTTTATAGAAGAGGGCAAGATTATAAATGTGAAATGGTTCCTTTTGGTTTGTTGAAAAATGAAAATAGGATATGGGAACCGAGTGAAGAATTTGGGAATGATGGTTTAAGATTTAGAGAAGTTTTGGAATGTGAAGGAGAACACATTAGGGGTAAAAACTATGACAATAAGTTAACTGCAGAAAAGAATGTTGTAAACATGGTCAATTTTGGAAAGAAGAAGGACGAAATAATTTCGGATAAAAAGTTTTTAATAATGGAGAATACAAATTGTACAAATTGTAAATATGAGAGAACGATAGAACATAGGATAGCTTAACAATGAATTAGGATAGGAGAGTTAAATTAGGATATCATCATATATTAGAATAGATTCGGGAATAGGAATTTTACAGATTGAAAATATTAGAAAACAATAGAACAGAAGATAGGTTTTTAGGATAGGTTTAGGATAAATAGGAGTAACATAGGTTGATGTAAATGGGAGTGATTCATTGGATATAGGAAAAGATGATGATGTTTATGAGAAATAAGAAAAGGTATAGACAAGTTGGAGATAGATAAATAGGAGGGGTTTATTAAAAACATGGAGAGATGTAGATACGTTATATAAATTAATGATAAATAAGAAGGGTTTGTGAATAGGGATATAGAGACAAGAGAAAGATGAAGAGATGAAGAATTATAAATAAATGGGAAAAGTATTGGTAGATAGGTAGTGAAATATTAGTAAAGCACAATAGGTAGTATGTAAATAGAAAAAGTATGGATAGATAGGTAGTGAAATACTAATAGGTTATAATAAAACAATAGTAATAAAAATTTAGAATGAATAGACGTATAGGTATAATATAGATCAAAATAGGAATAGGGATGTAAAAATAATGTAGGAGTTGTGTATATAGTAAAATAAAATAAAAATAAAATAATTTTGGACTTATGTGAATTTTCTCTCACGTTGGGCGCCAAGAACTAACATTTTCCAAAAAATTTTATTTTAATTTGGGGGATTAATGCTATAATTATAGGGTTAATTTAGGGTTAGGTTAAGTCATAGGGATCGTAGAATAAACAAAAGAAACTCTCAAATAACAAAAGCTCATAATTACAGATATTAGAAGAGTAAATAGGTCATTATAAATATGGTTAGTTGAGAGCACACTGTATATAACAGTACAAGCGATTAAACGCACATCCAAGAGTAGCTACGAGCAAAGATTAGAATTTAAAAATGTAACGAAATGCATCAAAATTAAATCAAGGGAAAACCTGTATGAATTGGCTAGATAAATATTCAACAAGTGCGTTAATATATCATCATATAGGCAGGCAGAAATTATGTATTATTTGAAAAGCGTACGTGATAGAAAAGTATTACATTTGTTCAAAAATCCAATTTAACTAGGAAATAAACAAACACCAAATTTATTTCTATTTAGATTAGAATAAGCAAACAACAATAATACGTGATTTGATGAACGAACGTTCCTGGAATTTCTGAATTAAATGTGATGTTATGTGAATGAATTACGTGACAACTTGAGCGTTCTTCCAAGTAATTGAACTACACAATTGGTAAAATATCCAAAGTAAATAAGAGATAAAACATGTGGTGTCGCCCAACACGTGAAATCAACGAATAGAAAACAAAAGGGGCAAGGCCTATAAATATGATAACAATCGAGCAACGAATTAGTATACGTTTGAAACTGGGCAGTCACTATACTCAAAAGTGCTAAATTATTCACGCAACCAGTAAAATAAAAGTAAAGTGAAAATCATTTTTATAAGAGTGTAAAAATTGTGTAAGCGACCCGTTCTACTACAGACGTAAGTATACCAGATTTAGTGAAATTATACAATTTCTAAAAATAAATAAAACAGGGCTCTTGGGTACGAGTCTTGGGTGCGATGTGGGATACGAGTCAGGAAGACTCTGGAGATTACTACCTGTTAGATTAATCACTGACATGGTAAATATTCTATTACTATTTTGTTAATTACGGAGATGGAAAACCTTTTATTGGAATAAACTTATTAATAACGATGTGGATAGTATTTTAGTTGGATGTCAACTTTCAAATTCGACTCAAAACATTCAGACTGGACACGAAAACTCTTGGAGATGCAGAGAAGCTACTGAACCACTTCAGGTTAGATATTTTGATATGATTTATTTCTGTAAACTGTTTTAATTCAATAATAACTAAAAAATGTAAGAGTCGACAAAACTGAGGTTTCTTTGATAAATTTATGAAAGGCAATAGGCATTTTGAAACGTTTCAAAAGGTCTCTAAATACAAAAAAAAGCTCGTTTTGCTGGCTTTATTTTCTCAAAATCTGACAGATGTATTTAATTTAAAAAAGGGAAGATATTTAAAAAGGTTGTAAATATTGAATCATTATACTGTGTAGTGTAGAACTGCTTTATTTAATTGAATCAGCTAGTCGAGGCAAAGAGACAAAAAGTTAACATTTTTACAAGGGCATAATATACGGAAATAACACAGTATTTTATGACGCTCATCGTAGGGGCAGGTGAAATATCATAGCATTTTATGCACGACCCAATCGTGGGGCACGATTAACACAGCAATATATATATATATATATATATATATATTGCTGTGTTTCTTTTGTTGTAATGTCTAATTCTTGCCCCACAAATTGGGTGCCAAAAATGCTGTGTAGCTTTGAAATCGAGCCCCTCGCTTGGGCTGTCAAGAATGTTGTGTATCTTCTATTTGAAGCCCCACACTTGGAAAGACCTAAAATCTGCCAACACACCCTTAAATCATCCAACATCTCGACGGTATTGTTCTAATTTCTTGTTTGTCTCTACAGTAGTGCATTTTCTAGTATACGCGTATATCTCTCCTTTCATTCCCACTTATAAACAAAATCTTAGGTCTTACTTTATCTTTAGACATTATTCTCCCGCTTATTCACAAGCGCTGTTTTACCTAACTTCCGCTATGGTCGTCTATCCTACTCTTGTTTATTTAATGTAACAGTGGTGCTCTATTAGTAAAATATCCCCAGATTTCTATTCCCTTACTGCTCGATTTATTCCGAAAATATAGTGTGTCTTCTTTCCTCTCACTAGCTCCTAACTTATCTGTCTATCAAGCCTTTCAAAGTCAAACGTTTCACTAAACATCTGTTATGCTCCTTCCTTTATTAAAGCATGCAAATTGCTATCTTTCTCTGTAAATCGATATTGTTTTTGTACGTGTTGTCTGCACCTGTGTTTTGCCCTCATTATATTTTTCCAGCTATTATTTGTTAACGAGATTTTATGTTCGTTATCTGTTTACGACCATAACGTTCTTAGAACGTGCAACTCGAATAACCTGTTACGTTTTTTTCGTGGCAGCCACGTTGGGCGCCAAATTTCTGTTACGGTGACTCGTAGCCGTGCGTAACACCAAGAAAGTCAAGGAAATGAGCGGGCTCAATCGGGGAGTAGGGGGGGTTGTAGAAATCAGACTGGCATATGATGTATGCGGCGGTAAGGAGTTAGTAACAGTACCTGCAATAAAAGAAATTAGAATAGCAAACCTGCAATAAAAAAGATTAGTCTTGTAAACCTGAAATAAAGAAAAAGCATAGCATGTTTATGAAGCATAAATTGTTCAGTACTTGGTAGAATGTAAAGAAAAACTGTTTGGATAAACTATATAATATAACAACGGTAAAAGCAATACAAAAATTTTTAGTACAAAGTGAGGTAATATTGGGGAGTAGCAGAAACGTTTCCTCACACACCAATTAAACATAAATCAGACAAAATGTTAACAAAAGATCAATAGATAAGACACAATCGATATCAGTAATCCAATATTGTTGATTTTTCTTATTATTTTTTTTTTTTAATAATAGCATGCGATTCTATTGTAAAAGGTATCAAAACGCCGAAGAATATTGCCAAACAAACGGATAGATATTTAAAGTCATATCAAGTAGGAAATAGTTCAACTTACATAAAGTCCTTCAGTAACGCTTCCTTGCAATTGAAGTGTGGGATTCACGATGTCCTGCACTTCCAAAGCACTTCACCCTTGACTGTGAGGGTGTTGATGGAATTTCTTACACTTTACACTAATCACACCTACGTATTTCACTGGTGTTAGCAGCAGACATTATCAGGCTGATGGAACTATGTAGCATTGATAAATTTCTTGTTAATTCTATTTCCTGAGACAATAATTTCGAAATACTTTGTAACACCAATAAAAAAAAATGGTAATAAAAATTTAGAATCACGGGCTTTCAAGGCACGATGTAATGCATTAAACTAACAGTAACGTGAGGTGTTTTATTTGCTACCTATGGTAACAAAGAAAAATCTAATGCTTTTGAATAACGAAAGTCACGCAAACAATGATCTATTTTAGATCCTCCGGGGTTAGAAAATTCAGAAACTACAGTATCACATATAAAAAGATAAATCAACAAAAAAAACACAATTAGTAAAGCGACGCGTATCACTAAGTAAAACCGTCAGTCAATGACCTTAAAACGCACGTGCGGGTCGAGTAAACACGTTCGCCTATAAAGCATACTACTTCAAATGGCATTAGAACTACACTTATTTCACAAGAAAAACAACTAAAATCGTGTCGTGTTTGTTAATGAACAATTTTAAAATTTACCTCGCATTCCTTCTCACTAGTTTCAAAGCAAACAGCCAACATTCTTTTTACTTAATTCATATCTAGGAACCAAGCACGAAAACTACAACTGCTTGCTATTACAACCGCTTATCGACTCTTATCTAGACTTGTATATCCACATAAGGAACAACATTTATATGAATGCAGCAATCATATCTACTCATTAATTACAGCGGTTTATCATTTTCGATAAGTTGGAAAGCAATTTACGAACAATCCAATTTACAATTCGTTCCTTGCAATTCATTTATTAATTGAAAATCAAATATAGAAATAGTCGTTACAGAAATGTATTTACTAATTGGGAAAACAGCGTAAAATGTTTAGCTATTAAAAAATGCCCGTTACAAATTACCGCCGCTTTAAATTTGCTATAAACCTGAAAGCTTTTATTATTCAGAATATTAAAACAAATCTTAATTATGATTACCGTAATTTACGTTTTACATGCATTTACGCAATTATACGCCTCAAATTATGTTTCCTAACTTATTAATAACTAATATTTAGAATAAAATTTTATGCTGTATTCAACTAACTCTAATATTTACAGGTAATTTGTCAAATACTAACCGATTTTTGTTCAAACATAGCTCAAACTTCGCGTGACCCATTTATACACTTTCTAATTTGCAACAAATATAAATTTGAGCTTGCTAATGACCTTTTATGACCTTAGTATTATATATATATATATATATATATATATATTGCTGTAGTAGCCCCCTCACTTGTTGTAGTGGGATGTAATAAACGTTCTACTTAACGCCACCGCTCTGTGTTTCTCTCAAATTAATTTTTTACTTTTATTATTATGCCACGGCTAGCCCTTTTTAATTTACACAGAGTGCACAACCTTACGATAATCAGTTTTCTTTTTTCACCCCTTTATGATTACCTGTTGGAATTGATAAAACAAAGTCAATCTACATTCATATAATGAAAGGAAATAATATTTACAATTTTTGAAATTCTTTAAATACACCCTTCAATCAATTAATATCATATGGATTATATATCCCTAAATTTATATACTTTTAATTCAATATAAGTCACCAAAAACTATACCTTTACAAAAAAATCTGGAACGTTCGAGACCTCTTTATGATTTATTACGTTAGTTTAAACGTATGCAATGTTCCTTGTTGACTCTTTACAAGTTTTGGATAAATTGAATAAATTCAGTATTAAAATTTTAATTGGAAAGATTTCTTAAAACTAGGTAGGTCTGACCTGCTTTGTTTCGTGTTGTGGATCAACACCCTTTTACTGGTCTTCAATCGAATACCAATGCTCTGCTTTGTCGAACCAATATTTCAGTACAGTTACCCCTTGCTTTTCAAAAATCACCTCGTGCTTTGTTCAATATTTCTCTGCCTATGCTTTGAATCTCTTCCCTTAAATACCACTTGAAAGTCCAGACTTCGGATCATAAATTAGCAGCGTATTAGAATTGTCCCATAATTATACCAGAATTAAAATTAGAATTGTTTTATAAGTGAACCAGAAATAGTCCAGAAGCCTATTAGAATTGAATTGTTCCAAAATTAGAATTGTCTTCGACGCAGATTAGAATTATTTTTATTTGGACGCAGATTAGAAGCCCTATCATTATAAATATTTAATTTAAATTAATTAACCAATTTCTACTCACGTCTTCTAAAAAAAACGGCAAAAACTCTTCAACGTGAATCAAGTGTAGACTGAGCTGTCTTATCACCGGTGGGTGTTAAATAGCTTTTCCCACTATTTTTGGATTGGGTTTCCAAGAAGTTTTGCAGATTGTTTCAACCAACCAGTTTTTGTCTTTAATATTCCCTGTATTTTTAAGATGTTTCTGATGAAATTGTGCCTGTTATTTGCTATTGTTGATACTTTATTATTTGTTATCGTGGTCAGACGTTCAACTTACGTCTGTTGTTTTGTATAAATAAAGCTTTTGGATAATTGTTAAAAAATAAATGATGTAACTTTAGTGCTGTTTTCGTTTATGTATTTATTTATTTAAAAGCGCGTTTTCTTATCAAAGCGCTCATGGTTCCAGCGTAATTGCATAAAGATTTATTAGGTTTCATCTTATCTTCTGCGTATTTTATTTTATAAACTTGTAAAGCACTCCTCAACGTAGCTTAAATACATGTAAGAATATTCTTCTGCTGAATACGCGTTCTATTATTGAAAGATTTGTTTACTTGCATCGTTTAAAGTTAATTACGGGGTGTTAAATGCTTGCTATTTACATAATGTACGAATTGCTTATTTTTCTGCTAAATAAATACACTTTTCTGATTCCCATTGCTATTTATAGTTACTACACGACCCTTACTACTCAATACACTTTTAAACAATCTCTTATCACAGCAATATACATGTACATATATATATATATATATATATATATATATATATATTGAAAATTATGCCATAAATCAACTACAATATATAACCTTAAAAGCATTTAGCGGGTTCCATCAACGTTTACAATAATTTACCGTTGAACTAGCAGTTAATAGAACCATTCCCGTGTGCTTCTGTTTCGCGTATACCCAAATTGATCTTCTACTAGTATTTTTTAAGCCCTTTTTTCCATACGTCTTTGTACAATTTTAGTTAATGTTTTTGACACGTGTGCTGTCAAACTCATTGTTTGAAAATTTGTCACTCACTGTTCAAAGTAGCAAAATGTATCTTTTTTTGCTACAACTTGCCGTCTTTGTGTGCAACTAATAAAGTACAATTCACGACAATCTAGGATTTTTTTTATTCTACATGCAGCGGATTCAATAAGAAATATAATTATGTACTTAAAGGTAACTTATGACAAACCTGCCTGTGGATGTAATTTCATGCCAACATCACTTTCACTACATTGTAAATTTTTTGCAAGTTCGCCTGAATGTATTCCTTAATAATTAAAATACGTCTATTCGCCATCACACTTGAATTCTGTGTCGCGTCACATTTTCGCAATTCAAACCGGTCTATTGCGGCCATCACAAAACCTTTTATACCTGCCGTCTGTTTTCTTAACGTTTATCTTAATAGTAAAATATCTATCTTAATAATACAAATAATTATACTACGTTGCTTTAGGCGTAGATTATTATAAAAATATAAGGCAAATAAATGAGGTTATAATTAATTAATATATGCCAGGATATGGCCTGGTACAACATATTTCGAAGGTTCTTTACAAGCAAGGTGTAGCCAAATGTTTAGTGGTCCCTGCCAGAACTATATATATTACTATGATTGGGTACGCTTAGGTAGGTGTAAATAGGCCAGGCATTTATGTATTTATAGGTACCCTGTATATAAAAATTAATAATTTATTTAAAACGCTTGAATATAATTAGAGTGGGATTAAATTACATATTATAATGTAGGTTTAATTTGTTTGTATTAATTTAGTACAACGACAACAATTAAAAACGATGACAAGGTCGAAAATTAAGTACAAAGATTATTAGTATTAAAGTTTTTCAGCATAAAATCTATAGTTTAAGCAACGTATATTTATTTAATACAGCATAAGCTAAAGCTTCCAACGAACGTTAAAACAGTCGAGGATTTCATAGAACCGAAGTTGGGGTAAATAAACGATTCTTGTAAAGCTAGTTTACGTTGAAGATATAATTCGAGGTCAAATATGTTAACGGAAAAACGCAAGGCTAACAGTAAACGGTCTACAAGTGCAAAACAGATCGATAAAATTAGAAGACATACAACACTTAATACGTGACAGAGGTAGATAAAAGATATCAGGTGTATAAGAGACAAACATTTTTAAGCGCGTGTCAGACAAGTATACTTTAAAAAGCAATAATAGGGACGAAGATGCAACATGCTTGTAGAAAGTATCGATTTTTCAAGGCGCACACAAAGGAAGAGTTAATTAACCGTGAACAATATAATAATAGAGAGGCTACAAGTAAAACAGAAAACACGTTACAGAAAGAAATACCAGTAAGGCAGAAATAACGTAGACATTTTAGGTAGGAAAGAAAGGCAAAACTGAGAAATGTTATTATGAGAGTGGAAGGGAAATAATTGGATAAACGCGCACACGAGAGGCGTGATTGTATTTGTGTGGAGTGGACAGAAGGGTGGAAATTCAAGGAATATTTAGACGGTTGGTACGGTTAGACAGTTTTTCGCGGTAATGAAGTGTTTGTATTGACGATTTCTGAGCTTCGAAAGACCGTTGTTTTTACGTGCAAGCTGATTTTGTAGAATTGAGTAATTACAAGGAATGGGTAAAAAAAATACAGGCAACTCGAGTGGGGCTGTGGTTATATAAGCGCTGCTGGAGGCGGCATTCGCTTTCTCTTATTTTTCAAGTCTACAGAAGCGCATTCTAGCTTTAAACCACGTGACTAGTGCAGTCAGATTTACAATTTACAAGTGTTGTAATGCACAAGAGGGTACAACTTAGTTGAAACGGAGTGAACCGTAGTAAATCATTATAGTAATACTTGAAGCAGGATGACTTGTAAGTAGCGAATTATTTACAAATTGAATGAGGGTTCTTGTTGCACATTGAGTGGAAGAATAGGTGATGTTTGGACCTGGAGCAGCAGTCCAGAAGGATTGTTGAGGACTTGGGGTGAACAAGGAGTTCGAGATGGGATTGCTGTTTACAATGGAAGGCAGCAACATGGAGTGATCCAGGTACGTGCAGTCAATTTGGAAGACGTCTACAGATGCGGTGATGTGGAAGAAGAAAAACATTCTCCAGATAACGAATTTTTTTGTTGAAACTGTTGTGCTTGTGATGATTTATTTAAACTATTAGCGATTTGAGTTTTATTTGGTGAAAATTTTTATGAACTGAAAATTAATTTTATTGGCATATGTAAAGAACAATTTTTTTATTATATATCTGAGGGTGTAAATGCTCGTATAATATTTCATAGATGTAAGAGATAAACGGGTCTTGTGTATGATTTTAAGTGCAAAAATTTGTGCACACATATGAAAAGGTTTATACTGAGCTCATCATAGACCAAGGGAAAATAAATTAAGGTTTTGGAATAGGCCCATCTACTTTAAAATAAAACAATGAATGTAGAGGAGCATTAATTCACGGGTATATTTGATTGATGACTTTATTACCAAGTAGGGGTATGAAATGTTTAACGTGGATAAGTATTGTAAATATTGAGATTGTGTGAATTTATTATTTATGTTGTCAGAATAAAAAGATTGTATGTTTTTGTCAAATTATTTGTTTATTTTTTTAACTATAAAGGTTATTGAGAGAATTAGTAGCTGTGGTGAGTATCTCTAAAGAAGCAGTGAGCAGAGCTTGCCGTGGAATTTCAGCTAGGAAAGCATCTTCAGAAGGTACGCAACTAGAACACTTCGTAATCAAAGCGTGAACTCAAAATTTTATTTAGGTAAAATTTGGTGGAGTTTTTTTTATTTTCAACAAGTGTTATAGCAACTCAAATAGGGGCACGAAGAAATCACCAAGGTTCCAAAGAAAGCAGAAATTTTATGACAGCCCAAAGTGAGGGGCACGAATTCTACGGGAATTTAATGCAATATATATCGGAATAGTAGTTCTGAATGGGTTAGAGTAGCCTTAATTTGCTTAATATCAAAAACATCCAATGAAAAATTGTTTACTATATATTATCAGTACATTTATCTAGGGAAATATCAGTAAGAAAATATAACTTCCCAAATTTTTGAATAACGAATATTTAGTAGTCTTTCTCAAGATAATGTAATCTGTTTTGTCAACAGTGTTTTGCAGGGTTTTTCTTAAACGGAAACAATTTCAAGAAAAAAGCTACTTCTATTTCCGTTAAGGGGGTTCTAAATTACGCTAAAATTTATAATTAAATTAAGATATTTGCATACAGAATTTCAATGAGTCTTAGCAAATCTGTATCCTTATGCTGTGAAATTGAATAAGATCTTACTTTGGACATCTGAAAAGTACAAGCTTATCAATATGTTGATGTGCATTTAATAGCGTTCAACTAAACATTCACCTTCATCTACTCATTAAAATCAAAGAAGCTTAAACAAGGTATAATTAATCTTTCGGTAAAAGCACTCTGCATAAATTGCGAAGTTTTGGGCGTAACATAGGGTTAATTGTGTTATTAAAAGAGCTAACAGTTAAATGTATGAAAATTATTTCCGCTACGAACTCTACACGTGTACTTATTTAAACACAAAAGCACATTTTCTAGTTAGAGTTTTGCTTTAGTTTATAAACTCTATTGGCGAGTTGCCAATAGTCGTTTGTGACCCTTGCACCCAAAAATTTAATTATCTGCTGCAACTATTTTATGTACAATGGCGGTAGATTGGGGATCACAATATTTTGTGTCAAAAGTTAATTGTTACCTTTTTATTTCAAACAACATGAATGAGGTTTTTCCGAATTTAAAGTGTAATCAGTCAATATGAAAACCTAAGGAAACCTTTTCTTGTCGTTTGAAAAAATACCTTTGAAGATATAGATTCATATCCTTTTAAGTGCATTGTAATATAAAATATATGGGGGTGTGAATTATTATTAGCCTAGGGCTAAATTGGAGATCTTCTTATGGTGAAGGGATCTCGACATTCTTCCGACTAAGCTAGGGGTCTATTCCTCAGGTAGAGCTTATGAGGAGTGGTCGTGGGTTTTACGACAAAATATTGTTTACTTACTGACTCTAATACAACTAAAATAGGGGTGTAAAAAGGGCGCCACCAAGTCCTTAAATTTTTTTAATCACGGGTTTGCCCTAAGGGAGGACTTGGAAGTCCTTAGAGAGAAATATCGTATTTACCGCTAAAGCAGGAGCTGTAAAGAAAATATTATTAATATAACAATGAAGGACGCAAGAAATGTACTCTTGCTACCTTATACTATAAAGAAAAAGAATAGCCATTTATATCAATAATTTAAACATTACTATATGAACCAATTTAGGCATTAAGCCTCTTGAGAGTGTTGTTTAGTGCTTCTTTATCAAGTCACTGTTATAGACTTTACTTTTATGAAAGGGTATTTATGTCTTTTTACCTTTTTAACTCAATTGCCCTATCTTTGAACTCAGTTGTTCAAAGTAAAACAATTATGCAATTGAATTTAATGGTTGTTCTTTAATTAAAATTTTGCTTTCTAAGTAATGAAATTTTATGTACAAAATATACATCACAAATGTGGTCTAAAGTCTTCAACACAATGATAGAATATGAAAATTACGACTGCCTTTACTAAGAATAAAAAATATCAATAACGTACTAAACACTTTTACAAGGCTTTCCAAATTAATCACCCAAAATACACAGATCTGTTACCTTGGTTTACAAATGTGTATTAAATATTCAAAGACTAAAAATATTAGTTCTCGTAATTACTTATGATGTGATTGAATCTGAATGAAATACTTTGTAAGAATTAGATAAAGGTATTGATATTTATTTGCAACAATATCATATATAATTCTTGATTCAAACTGTGATAAATTCTAAATAGAGAAAGTTTTCGTAATTACATGGTAAAACAAGAAACATAAATTGCTACAATGTTGCTTTCGATCATCTGCCTCGCTGTTAAGATAGGCGAACAGCTGTAGTCATGTCAAAGTGATAGAAAAACGCTTACCTTGCAGACTATTGTTTTAAACTACACCGAAACAATTACGTTGTCAAATCCAGATGTGCTGGCCTGCGATCCTTTGACAAACAAATGACGTCAACGAACTATCCACATTTTATTGCGTAATATACTGGATCTTTACTGGAAGCATTTACACGAACTTGATGTGCATTTTATCTTCGCAAATCGAAACAAAATCGAACCATAAAACTGGCTATCCAGAGTACATCATTTTCCACGTTTCTTTAACTTGTGTTAAAACAAATTATTTAACGCTAATTGGAAAATTAAATATGATATTTGAACTTGTAAGCTCGCAATCTTTTCATTGCTTAATGTCCAGAATAAACATTATTACATTTACGTTAGTGAGAATAGACTTGATAATTACAAAGACCAAATTTCGCCAACCATTTATGTTAATTTTTTAATAAGTTAATTAAAATTAATGTTAGCAAATTTTAAAGAAATTATTATTGGAAGTTCTATAAGACCATAACTAGAAAATCCACAGCACATACTATAAATTCAGTTAAATCAAAATTAACAAGTTTAAGGAATTCATTATTAGAAATCCATAGAGCGCTGTAATAAAATTATCTAGTCGGACTTAACAATATTCTAATCTGCTTACCATTATTAAAATACACAGAAAACCAAGTGCATCTTGCACTTGGTCAAGCGGCAACGCCTATCCTGCACGCAGGTCGCTGGCGAGAACCCTATTCAACTGCATGGTGCTTGTGACCCCACAAGTCGTCGTGCCAGACTGAATCGTCCGTTCGATGCGCAGAACTCGCATCGAAATCGCCTTACATTGGAAATGCAATTCAAACGACCGTTTACTAATAGGAACTAAACCAATACTATAAAGTAACATTTGGCTTGTGATTGGGGTACACGGCCCTGATCTAAATATTTAGTTACATCGCAAAATTTAATTGTTTATTTAAATAGACAATACAGTTATTTTATAAATAATTTGAAAAGGATTTGTAGTCATCAAAAAAATTGTTACAGCATAATAGAAAATTTTGCCGAAAGTTTATGTATATTTGAATAAACCCTGATCTAATTACATTCGTTTTAAATTACACCACCCCAAATTATTAGTTACCGCTACCTCCATTCGTGTGGAGGAAAATAATGCCAATTAATACAGGTCCTTTAAAGATACATTAATATTTAAACCACGTTTAAATTCGCGGTAAAACAAGAAACGTATACCATATGTACACACATGGCTGCCCCAAGAAAGTATTTCCATTTACTAGTGGTTTTCAGGTATTTGTATCAAAGAGAGATAAACATCTAATTAAAGTCCGATCTCAGCATACAGTGTTACAGGAAGAATTTCTTTGTTACAGTGCATTTATTCCAGAACCTTATATTGCTTAAATAATTGAAATAAAAGTTTTAGGAAGAAAATTGATATTTGTAGATCTCATTAACATGTCGCTTAAGCGCGTTTTTTTTAATTTTCAACTAAGCTTCAAACTCTAGTTATTAATTAAAATCAAGAAGCGAGAAATGAAGAACCATGCCTTTTGCTTAACCACCTTCTATATAAATCATAAAGTTTCAGAGATGGTTTAGACCTAATTGGGATATCAGAAGTGTTAATAGTTTCATCTCTGAAAATTATGTGTAGCAGTAAACTGTAAACGTTTGATTATTTGAATACCAAAGCGGAGTTTCTAGTTAGAACTGCACGTTACTTCACAAGCATTACTGGAAAGCTGCCAATAACCATTCGATAAGATTTTGTTAAATTATAGGTTAATATTCTACCTCAACTGATGATCTGTGTAGAATTGAGGATGTATTTAATTTAGTTACGTAACGTAATAAAAGGAATAAACCAACGTGGTAGTAAAATAAATGCACCTAAAGAAATCATAGAATAGACGAGAAATTAGCAGCGCTTTGCATCACAATTATCTCTAAATGAACATTATGCGCGTAGAAGATAGATACAGATATTACATATACATTTAGTTTATCTAGTTCGCACATGTATGCTGATAGCTTTTCTTAATTACGTTGTAATTACTTTTAAAGAAAGCAAACCGGAAAAGTTTGCGTGTTGGAATTATAGGCCGCATTTCCAAATATAAAGTGGTTTTTGATAAATGCTACCATTTATTACAATTTACTTGGTGATAGTTCTTACCATTTAAAGGTCGATAAAACAGTTTACGAAGTCGGTAATACAGTTTAAGAGTTCATAAATACATCGCGCAAGCGCAATGAATACGAAAGCAATGCAACGCCGCTGGCGGCCGGAAGCGCGAACCTTATTACAGATTCCGCGTTGCCAACTACCATGACGTCACCATTGCTCCAAATTATATTGCGCCATAATCGGAAATATAAAAATTTAAACAAAAGTTCATATCAGTAAACAAATTAAACGCGGTATTACTTACCCCGGAAATCCGAACGTTCTGCGGGGTTGAACCAAAGTTGGCCTCTATCAAGGTTCCTCAGGGCTCCATCCCGGAGTAATTACAGATGGTGACTCGTCATTTCGGGTCGTGCAGTCCGATACGCCTCGTTGGTTTCAAATTTATTACCTATGCAGGGAATGGGCAGGAAAAACCAGGTAAAGGTAGACAAACAAAAGATAATCAAGCAAAGGAATCTACATAGGTAAAGCTAACGATACGTTACCAAAAAACGACCACTTTACTCGAAGATCAAAGGCAAAAAGCCACGTTATAGAGAGCAGAGGAAACTCCTCCCCACTTTTTTGTCTTTTACACATTGGCGCGAACTTATTTGTCCAACCCTCCCGCGTCGCGCGATCTGCGCAAACTCACTATGACGTAACGGAAGTACACGCCTAGTCTATTTAAATTCCGCGCACCGAGTCTTTTGAAATTATGGCGCGAAACTCCCGCACATCAAAACTAACCTAATAACAATGTTTAAGTGCCAATTGGATTGGCACGTAACACATTCCAACTGAAGTACAGAATTATTTAATACTATAAAAGTGCAAACAACACATACAATTACCCTTTTACTGGAAGATTGGAATGGTAATCCAATTTTGAGGTCTTTCTACGGTGAAAAAATACACTCAACGACTGTTCCAGATATATCTCGTTGGAAAAATTATAAAGAAGAGAGAAAATGACCAGGAAGTTCTAGTACAATGGCTTAACGCAAGCAGAAACTAGATCCCCGGCAACAAATTTGCTTCAGTAAATAAGTGGAGATTTTTTGCAGGTTTACTCATTTACGGATAAACTTTTCAAAAAAGAATCATGGCTCATATTTTAGACATACAAGGTTTCCAGTTCAAGTCAAGTGAATTTTTTGTTGAAGAAATTGTAATACTGGATGCACAAAATGGTGTATTATGGCACGAGATTTTGGAGATGTATTTAAATAATTCAAGTTTAAGTAGCGAATTCCAAAAACAAGAATTTAACTAAGATTATTTACATTGGCTGAACTGGGAAACTCCTTCCACTAGTGAATTAACGCCGTTACGTTTAAATTTGTATTTACAAGAAATTGCACCTGCTGGTGCACCGTGTATGTAAAAGGAATTCAAAGACATCACATTATCTCTGGGTGCTTGCCAGCAAATATTGTTGTAAATATGGAAAAACTTGGAGTTCGAAATTTGAAACGATTACGAAAGGATAGCAGACAATCAATTCATTGTCTTTTATATTTAAATAATTCTATGCCAGGAATGATGTAGTTCTGTTAAAAAATATTTTGTTTTAAGTAATGTTTTTTACATATCCATTGTTTTTAATTAAAATGGATTTATTGAAGTATGTATTCAGAGCGGTTATGTACAAAGTAAATATAAAGCTTACTTCCAACGGTGCTGACTAACGCGCTCAATCAACCCAGAAAGCATCTTGCGGTAAAGAATAACAGTAGAAAATAAAAGTTTTAAACACTAACGTATTAAAATGTAAAAATTATTGTACTTACATAAAATACTGCGATAAAAATTCAAAAGCACTTTAAACAGTTTGGAGACACTAAGCTATCGCGTTCGCATTCTTCACAGATACATTTGCTGGTTCTAAGTTTGTTTCGTATTTATAGACAGGGCGTTCCGAAACTCGTGGATAAAATTATAGAGGGTGGTAGTGGGAACAATTTCTTACAAGAATAACTAACCATATATGTTCACGGTTTCAAAGTTATTGCAAATTTTATATTTTTTGTTAAAATCGTGAAGAAATATAGTTTAATAATTCTTAATAAAAAGGTACTTCTTTTTTTGTTGTATAGGCGAAAGTAAAAGCTCTCATAAATGACAACTTTACCAAAACATTATCCATCATCTTAAAAGAAATCAAGATTTTTGCAGCATGTATGTAGTATGAAAAATTTTGCGTGCTTTTCAAATGCAAATTGCTCAAAAAAGGTACGACCAATTAAAAGTACACACCTATCAAAGAAATTTCTTTGGTTCATCCCCTTTCTTTGGAGGTATAACTTATGAATGCCAGTTTATTAACTAATAAAATATTTTAGGCTAATCCTAAGAACAACACTTTTATTGAAAAAATTTAATAATTAACTGTCTGAGAATTTAAATAAAACACTAGCACTAAATAATAAATATCTTTAGAAATAAAGAATTTACAACAAAAGTTTAAATGTTCGATTACCTGTTTGAATGGATAAACAACACCGCTTCAAAAAGTTGCGATTCAGAAACCTGAATGCCTGGCAATTTCTTCTTATTATAACTGCAGCTTGTTGAATTTTTCTATGAAGGTCTTCTTCATTTGCAATGTGATAGTACCACCTCCTCTTATCTATCGATTAGGATTTGACGTTTAAATAGCGTCTCACTTGGCCAGCATTATGTGCTCGAGCATCATCGTGCTGTAACCACATCACTCGTCTGGTTGCTAGAGGCACATCATCTAGTAGATAGTTTAATTTGTCCTCGAGAAAGTAAAGATGTTGTTGTGCATTTAGTCTACATGGCAGTTCAAATGGACCAACCAATGCACTATTAATTATACCTGCCGACAAATTGGCACTAAAACGGTGTTGAAAACATGATTGCCGTACAACTCTAGGATTATGAAGTGCCCAATAGCAGATGTTATGTATATTAAAAATTCCCACCATGTGGAAGGACGACCCATCATACCATAAAATTCTATCAAAGAAGTGCGTATCCTCTTAGTGCACATAATCCTCAGGTACCAGGGCTTGCATAGCTGCACATGATAGATATGCAAGTTATTTCTACGCAACATTCTATGCACAGTAGTCTGACTGATGCCAGTCTCCTTGGCAATGTTCCTGACACTGGTTGTAGGAACAACCGACGCCATTGCTATGACTTCTCCTTCACTTTCAACTCTAGGTCTTCCTCCCCTTGGTCGTTAAGCACCATGTCTTTCGCCTTCAGTTAATTATTTGAATTTTTCAATAAAAGTGCTGTTCTTAGGGTTAGACCAAAATATTTTATTAGTTAATAAACTAGCAGCCATAAGTTATACCACTAAAGAAAGGGGATTAACTAAAGAAGTTTTAATGATAGGTGTGCACTTTTAATTGGTACTACCTTTTTTGAGTAATTTACATTTGAAAAGCACGCAAAATTTTTCATACTACATACATGCTGCAAAAAACCTTGATTTCCTTTTGAGATAATGGATAATGTTTCAGGAAAGTTATGATTTATGACAGCTTTCATACGTTGAAAAAGTTAGCACCTTTTTATTAAGAATTATGAGACTCCATTTCTACACGATTTCTACAAGAAATATAAAAATTGCAATAACTATGAAACCATAAACAATTGAATTACAACGTATATGGTTATTCTTGATGGAAATTGTCCACCCTACCACCTCCTGCAATTTTATCCACGAGTTTCGGAACACCCTGTATATGTTACCGGTAAAGTGTATATAATTCAGGCATTTTGTAGGAAACCTAGGTATTCTATAGAATGTCTAACGATTTCAGGCAAAGTGTGGAATCCATTTTATTTTAATAGTTTTTTACACTTCACCTAGTCATTTCATATAATGCCTAGGATTTATATAAAATGTATATGTAATATTAGGGAAAGTATTAAATATAAATACAAAACAACACTGGACACATTTATTTGAAATATAAGAAACATTATTTTGCATAACGGACACTAAAAATAAACACCTGCATTAAAAGTAAAGTACAATTCTTGTAGTCTCTGGAATAAGATTTTCTTCATTTATTTTTGCAAGCTAAACTTGAGTGACATTTACCAGAAGAAAGTGTCCTTTTCTAAACGCACACACACTTCTGTTTTCCACAATTTTTTTTGCAACTGCTTTTAATGAATCCTTGGCCGGTTCAAGTAGATAGCACAGTTGCAACTGAACGCAATGGTATTTCGGTATCAGAAACATCTTTAATGTCCAAAAATTCTTTCGGACAAACTGTAAACTGGTATCTGGAATATAACAATTTAATAATGCCTTGCTTAGTACCAAGTTGGTATAGTCTATCGTCTATTATATTCATGACAATAGCTAGAATATTTCGAACATCACCACGACCCCTATCAACTTCAGGCACTGGGATCCTTACAGCTGTATCCATAGATACCGATGGATATTTTCTGTCACTATGTTTCAACATTTTTCTGCTAGTTTTTTTAAGTTTTCAACTGCAGATTAGCGACTTTTGGTTGCAACTTGATTCCTCGAGTATAAAGGACATAAAATCTGAGAACAATGACCATCCTTATTTGGTTTATCGGACACACCGCAAATTGATTGAATATGTTGCTTGCATTCTTTGCAAGTCTGAGTTCTATTTGTCTCTGGTAAAGCGTTTGATATCTAAACATCAGTTATATTATCTATATCCAAGAGAGCTGGAGAAGCGTCATCACATGACTCAGTTATGTCTTGGGATGGTATTATTTTTGGATTACTAAATTCATTGATATTGTTGAATGGTTCGATTTTTCATAAGCTGTATAAATTTTAAACCTTTACTCCAATGTCCATTACCTTTATCTTGCATCCACGTAATCAACATGTTTTCTACATATTGGTTCGCTCTTTCAATTCTATCTTGGTTCTGAGAGTGCATTGGCTTACCATGCACAATAGTCAATGACGACCAGTACTGTTTCAGATTGTAAACAATCTGATTCGCAAATTCCCTGTCATTATCCGATTAAAATATAGCAGGGGCGCCAATTAGTGTAAAAATATCTAATACCACGTAAGCGACTTCTTCTGCTCATTTCGATTTAAACACTCTCAATACAAGAAATTTAGTCAACCGGTCTTGGTAAATCAATATAAACTTATAGTCACCATCTAGATGAGACTAAAAGTCGATCAAGTCTACCTGACAGCGAGAGTAGATAAGCAAGGTTACCACGAGACCAAAAAACCGGTTTTCTTATGGGATTTAACATGGGAAATTCTTAGGTCCAAAAAGACCATTTCTGGTAGATACAAAGATCATTCACCCCGAGGTCACCGCAAATAATCCTACATCTTGTAACAAAATCTGTGCAATAGTTTTCTTCAACTAAGCATTTTTAGCTCCAGGCATGAATCTCGCTCTCGACACCCCGATCAGGGTGCTAAACGCTTCGCCCCACCACCGCCACCGTTCTTGAAAAAACATTTGCACAGTGACCTTTGCTTAACCGTTTTATATGATTTTTACCCCGATCAAACCCCCACCCTACCTCGATCAAACCCCCCCACCCTACCTACCATTTAATTTACATGTAAATTCCCGTAAGGAGGAAATGTGGAGAGGGATTTTTTCCTGCTCCTTGGGCACACTTCGTACCTGATCGAACCCCCACCCTACCTACTCAACCCCCCACCCTACCTTCTCCAACCCCCCACTCTACCTACTCGACCCCCCACCTACTCGAACCCCCCACCTTACTTACTCGAACCCCCACCCTATCTACTATTTCTGATCGAACCCCTCCCCACCCTACTTACTCAAACCCCCACCCTACCTCGATTGAACCCTCCACCCTACTTACTCAAACCCCCACCTTACCTACTATTTTGATCGAACCCCCCCGCCCTATCTCGATCGAACCCACCCACCCTACCTACTATTTGGCGGTTGTTGAGGGGGGCCTGACACGTGCAGACCTCCTCCTATGATATTGTGACGTCATAGGGTTATAGTAGATAGAGGAAGTCGGTCCTGTATCCTCCACCACCACCACCACCAAATAGTTTTATTCGACTAACCATTGCATCTTTCGAGATAAACCTATCATGTTTGGTATCAATTAATATTAGATTTTTCTCAACTACCCGAATCTCTAGGAATTTCTCAGATAGCATCATCCCCCAGGGAGCTACCCTCATTTTTAAGATTTTTTACCGATAGCGATTTCTGACCGTTCTTATAAATTTTTTAGCCATGAGATATATCAAACTAGTCTAGAATTTTATGCAAAATTTGAATTTGCAAACAGATTTAAAATCCGATCATCCCTTACCGTTTTACATACATACCCTCTGCGGGATAAATCTTTCTCCACATTTCCACCCACGAGATAAATGTACCTTGTTTGGTATCAATTAATATTAGATTTTTCTCAACTACCCGAATCTCTAGGAATTTTTCATCTTATTATTTTGGTTGGCGCATCAATTAGTGATATTTTTTAGTTTGATATCTAGTGCCCTTTTGGATTTCGCTTTATATCTTGAAAACGGTTAGAGATATTTAAATTTAGTAAAATAATTTTCTTATTATTTTGCTGAGCGCATCAACTAGTGAAATTTTTATTTTGATATCTAGTTCCCTTTTGGATTTAGCTCTATATCTTGAGAACGGTTAGAGATATTTAAATTTAGTAAAACAATTTTCTTATTATTTTGCTGGGCACATCAACTAATGAAATTTTTATTTTGATATCTAGTGTCCTTTTAGATTTCGCTCTATAGTTTGAAAACGGTTAGAGATATTTAAATTTAGTTAAACAACATTTTCATTATTTCGCCTGGCGCATTAATTAATAAAATCATGATTTTTCTATCTACTGCCCTTTTGGACTTCATCCCATATTTTGAAAACGGTTAGAGATATTTAAATTTAGTAAAACAATTTTCTTATCATTTTGCTGGGCGTATTAACTAGTGAAATTTTTATTTTGATATCTAGTGCCCTTTTGGATTTCGCTCTATTTTGGAAAACGGTTAGAGATATTTAAATTTAGTAAAATAATTTTCTTTTTATTTGGCTTGGCGCATCAATTAGTGAAATTTTTATTTTGATATCTAGTGCCCTTTTGGATTTCGTTCTATATCTTGAAAACGGTTAGAGATATTTAAATTTAACAAAGACAATTTTCTTATTATTTCGCCTAGCGCATCAAGTAGTAAAATCATCATTTTCATATCTAGTGCCCTTTTGGAATTCATCCTATATCTTGAAAACGGGTGTAAATATTTAAATTTAGCAAAGACAATTTTCTTATTATTTTCACATAGTAATACATTAGTGAAATCTCCATTTTGATATCTAGTGCCCCTTTGGACTTCATCCCGTATCTTGAAAACAGGTGGAAATCTTTAAATTTGGTAAAGATAATTATATTCATATTAAGTATGACGCATTGATTACCAGTAACCTTGAGTACAAAATAATATTTCTCCAATAGTTGATAAAATGATGGCATTAAATTAATCTAAAACACACTTGTTATATTCTCCTATACGAAGTAATTGTAAATCAGTAATTTTGTTAATATCTGATAAAGATGCGTGAATGAATAAATATAACACTACCACAGATACTTTAGTTATCACATTCCTATTAAATATGGCATTGTCTCCAACTGAGTAATACACAATTCTTGAAAAACGTATTTCCATATGTAGAAATAACTATTTACCCAATAAACAATAACAGTTAAATTTTTTATAATTACAAATGAATCGGTATATTTATTTATATGAAGTATATTGTAAAATATGCGGTATTCACGTTTCTCGATGTCATCTCTGTTACATGCAACCCGATACTGGAAAGTCAAAAACAACGAATGTCAACTTTATTTTCTATTACTTGGAAAGGATGTAAGAAAAGATTCTAGATAACGGTGATTACCTACACGAACCCAACTTATGTGTATTAGCAAGTAGGTGTTACGTATGTGTAGATGAAAACATTTTATACTTTTGCCAGAATTGTGGATACAGACAAGTGATTTACAAGGAAAATGTTATAATTAACTTCATGAAGTACATTTTAGCAGCAAAACAAAAATTCAAACGAGATGTGGTAATAATGTGGTAATAATGGACAGGCAGGCATTTGATCATCAGTTCTGTCTAAATTACATAATAACCGAATCACAGCGAACAAGAGCGTGCACTAACCGGCATGTGAATCGACGAGGTGTTAAAAGGAATCGAAAAAGGTTACAAGATAATAAAGATTTACGAAGTTTGGTCTTATCAGGTAGTTCAATTTGATAGAGCTAAAAAAGTTGGCGGTCTTTTTCGAAAAATGATGGACAAATTTTTAAAAATAAAGCAGCAGGCTGCGGGTTGGTCAGCAAGTTGTTCTTCACAGCCAGAGAGGGATAAATATATTAGCGATTTTTTAAACAACGAAGGTATTCGGATAGAGTATACTGAAATTCTAAACAACCCTGGTTTGCGATCACTAACTAAACTTATACTGAATTCGTTTTGGGGAAAACTAGGTCAAAGAGAAAATCAACCTAAAACAAATATTGTCAGCTATCCAAACGAGTTTTTTCGAATGCTATCAAATCTAAACATTACTATAAATCACGTATTGCCGATTAACGAAAATACTGTTATCTTAATTGCCAATATAGAGAAGAAGCCTGTGATGTATAGGCTACCGTAAATGTTGTAATAGCAGCCTTTGTAACCGCTCAAGCTAGACTTAAACTGTACAGCTATCTTGATTAACTTACCGACAGGGTTCTTTACTACGACACAGACTCTATAATTCACGTTTCTAGACCAGGAGAATATGATGTTTCTACTGGCAAATTAATAGGCAATATGACAGATGAATTGGAGACGTACGGGCCTGGTAGTTACATCGACAAATTTGTGAATGGAAGTCAAAAAAATTACGCATATAAAGTTTACTGTACAGACACACAAAAAGAAGTCCTTGTTTGCAAAGTAAAAGGTATATGGCTTACCTACGCAACCGCACAACTTGTAAACTTTGAGAGCATCAAGAAGATGGTTTTAATCCAATTGCGGTTTTTATTTATAGTTTTAAAAAGTATCAGAAGAACAGAGGAGTACGAAGTAGTGACAAGAACTGAGAGCAAAATGTTCAAACCAAATTCTACAAAACGTAAATTTTTTGATAACCACACTTCACTGCCATTTGGATATAAAAAACTTAAAAACTCGTCATAATTTGTGAATATTTGTGAAAATTTGCATTTTGTATAAACATTTTATGCAATTACGTATAATTGTAATTAGAAATTAATATTAATAGGTGTACTCGTATACAAGTATTATTTTTGGTTCGAATGTATTTAAATCTTTCAGTTTAATAATTTCCACTTATAGAAAATGCGTTCGCAAGTAGTTACTTTATGCCCCACGTTCTCCACATGATAGTTTACTGACTGTATATTTCCTAAAGATTGTATTAATAAATGTACGTACAGTTATCGTATAACTACTAAAACAACATTATTTTCTGCAAAGTGTATTTTTATTTTTAAAATGTTGTACAATAATGACTATACAGTGTGTACAGTATAAAATGCAGTACATGGGGATCTTGGAAACTGTAGGAGATACGATCTTGGTTAAATGGGACAAAAGTTGCATAATCATGAGGGTATCTCAGATCGGTTTTCAAATTTCAAATATTTTTCATAGGTTACTAGATAGAGACAAAAAACACAAAATTGACGATTTCTTTATTTGCTCGTAGTTATCTACTAATTGAAATAGAATGTTCAAATTTGGTACATCATGGTGATTCCACATTGCGCTTCACATTTTCAACTTAGATTTCGCCTAGGGCATCTAGATTTTGCGTGACGATGTTCAACTTTTTATTTTTAAATAGCCGCCATATTGGATTTTTACATTTTTGAAATACTGACAAAAAACCCTTTCCAAAGGGGTATAACATGGCTATGTTTGATTGAATCAAAACACTAAAAATCACAAAATTATGTTTTGGTCGTAGTAGGCTTTAATTTCCATTATGACAAAGAGAAACAATTGCTCTAAAAAATTTTAAACTCAATTTTCAGTGGTAATAAAAACAGTAAAAAACGTAGAAAATTGAAAATAAATCTGTATTAATCAGAACTTACATAACTATGCACTAACAAAGAATAAATACAAACTAGCATCTATTCAATACAAAATATTATTTAAGCTGTTTTTAGTTGTCATTCATGTTCAGACAATTGCAAATTAACAATCAAGGAAAAAAAATATAACAATAGTCAGCCATATGAATTCATTATTTATTTTAAATGTTCAAATAACCCCCCATTTTGTTGAACACACAACCGACACCTTTTATAAACATTTTTACAAGATCGTCTTATCACAGTTGGAGTTATTTTATTTACGGCCTCTTGGACTGCTTGTTGTAATTGGCCTACATTATCATACGTTTTCGAATACACACAACTTTTTAAATGGCCCCATATAAAGAAATCTAGAGGAGTTAATCCGGTGATCTCGCCGGCCAGTTAATTGGTCCCCGATTTCCAATCCAGTTTTCATTATACTCAGAATTAAAAAAATTTCTAATAATCAGAGCATTGTGGGGTGGTGCGCCATCATTTTGAAAAATCATATTTTGCAAAGTAGCGAGTGGAAGCTCCATTAGTCTATCTGCCACATTTCCCTGCAATAAATCTAAGTATCTCGCAGAGTTTAAATTTGCATCATAAAAAAACGGACCTATAATGTACCTTCCAATAATACCAATCCAGACGTTGAATCCCCATTTAACTTGATGTCTAACTTGGCGGTTCAAATGTGGATTTTCATCTGACCAAAAATTGTATTTTGCGGTTGAACATACCACAATTCGTAAATCGACTTTCGTCAGACCACAAAATTGTATATGCAAAATTTGAATTTTGTTGCACTTTCTGATGTACCAAGCACAAAATTCCATTCTTCGAATTTGATCTTCAGTACGCAATCCCTGACATGGTCGTTCATGATATGGATGGTACTTGAAACGTTTTAAAATAGCTCTTGCCGTAGAATGAGCAACCCCTGTTATATTCTGAATTTGTCTAAGAGAAGTACGAGGATTTTCGACAACTGTTTGTAAAACGCTGTTTTCATTATCTTTTTTAATTTGCCTATTTCTCTTAGACAAGCCAAAACTACCATAATTTATTAAATTATTTTGTAATCTCCGAAACATACATCTGTTTGGTTGATGTTTTTCTGGGTATTTATTTAAATACAATTCAGCGGCTTTAACATCATTCCTTCCAGAAAGTATAAAACATTCTAACATTTGATATTTATCACGGTTAGTAAAGCGATCCATTTCAAGCGCAAATGCTTTGCTAAAATTTCTATGTAAATTAATTAACTGTTTTTTTAAACTGCACTACTTGAAACATAAAATAAAAGACAAACTTTGACGTTTCTCAGATGTTGAGCAATTGTTTCTCTTTGTCATAATGGAAATTAAAGTTTACTACGACCAAAACATAATTATGTGATTTTTAGTGTTTTGATTCAATCAAACATAGCCATGTTACACCTCCTACAGTTTCCAAGATCCCCATGTACTGCATTTTATACTGTACACACTGTATATATGTAATTTCTGTTAGATTAAATAATACAATATACGAGTACCGATCTGCAAGTGTATGTGTTTAAAAGAGGTTTACCGCTCAGTTATCATCGAAACTGCAAGCCGGTGTTGGTAAACCGGTATCGATAGAACCGCTTTTGGTAACACCGGATTTTGGTAAAATCGGTTTCCACTAAAACCTGTTTTGGTAAAATCGGCATTGGTAAATTGATTCTGACAAAGCGGTTTTATTAACCGAAAGCCGGTTGTGGTAAAACCCGCTTCGGTAAAAACCGGTTAAAATCGTTTTTAGTGAAATCGGTTTTGTAAAATCGGTTTTTAATAATATCAGTCCTAATAAACCGATTTTGGTAGGTATACAAACCACTTTTAGTAAAATTGGTTATGTTGTAATCGATTTTGAAACAAAATTTTATTTAGACAGATACGGTTTTGTTGTCTCAGATTTCCATAAATTAGATTTTTAAAAATTTTGTTGGCTCATCATTTACGTTTGGCACATCTTTACCCAACTCGAAACATAATTTTCTATTGCAAGTATGTGCAAAAATAGGTCAACGAAGCGGTAACTTGCTGGACGGTTTGGCAAAAAAAAATTGCTTTTGATGGACCGGTTTTATGTAAAACCGGTTTAAGTAGAACCGGTTTTGCTAAAAACCGGTTTTGTATGGTAATGCATCGGTTTTAATCAAATCTGAAAACCGGTTCGAGTTAAACTGTAACAAATACGATTTCGCCCTTCATTAATATGCACATTCGTTATAATTATATAATTCACAAGGATCCTCAACAGTATCGGAAGTTTCTATTTGTACTTCATTAAAATAATATTTATTTGTCACATAGAACTCCATCTGTGTTCTTGATTTTAAAATAACATTTCAGTTACTTTGTTATCCGCGTTAATGCGAGTCTTTAGTTCATTGCGTCTGCCCGCATAGTAAAACAAGGAATTGTGTTTCCACTTTTAACAGCACGATGTAATTAAGACAGACAAGTTTTTGAGGCGTAGCCGAGAGGTTGTAACGGTCTTGAAGCAATCTACCGATTGCCAATTGCTTTGAAATTTCCAGCATTTATAGCAATTCTTGACATGTTGCGTGCATTATACTTAATACCCATGGCTATTGCAGATTTTTAAGTGCAACCTTACAGTTAGCAGTTCTCCTCTGAAATTAACTAAATTTCCATCTTGATCTAACACTTTAACTATTACTTCATTTATTATACGTGACCTGATTGGTAGATATATAATCATAGGTGAGCACTCGACAATTTTAAAACCTGCAAGTACATGAGGAAAAAATTCATGTATTACATGTGCTGGTTTACTATTTAAATAGGATCCACTTGCAATATTACAATCGATTAAAACTGCATTCACTTTACAAATGTTGATCGCGTAGTCTGCTTGATGCGTGGCATATGCTAGCAATTTTCGTAAATTGAAACCGAGTAGAGAACCAATTGAATTCTTTTTGGTAAAATCCACATTTTCACTACATTTAACACTACATTTAAGTGTATTATTGTCAGCTGTAATTTCTATATACACTGGCGTCTTTCTAGCGCTTCGTGATTGTTCCATACGACCACGCCATCTTTTATCGCCTAAAACTTTTTGAAGATATTTATTAATTTCTCTAATCTCATAATCACCTTCAGATATTTCTATGAATTCTCCGTTAGATCCATAATAAAATTTATTATTTATTCCTTTTTCAATGTTTGGAATTGTGTTATAAGACTCAAAATTTGTTAATCCTAATACGTACTCAGAATCATTATCCAAGTTTATAGGCGGATTAAAGTTGCTTGTTAAAACTTAAGTGTTTCCCGTTGGAGTAAAAGTATACGACATGACAACTTCATACGCAGTTCTATGTACTGCTTAGAAATTGTAAGCATAAATGTCCGCAAAACACAGTACCGTACGATTGTTCTTGGTTAAAGTTATAAAGAATTTTACATTTACCCCCGCTATTCAAATAACTTATCAACTCTGTTGGCGGTCGCAGGTTTCCGTAGCTGTCATAGTAAATAGCGCTACTACCGTACTTTTTATAAAAGGTCCAATGCGTGCCTAAACCTTATATTCCATCTAAATTAATTATACCACATTCTTTTAAATTAACTTTCTTGGGAAGATTGTTTCTCATGAACACTCAACGGAAATATGGTACTTCTAATTGCTTAACAAGCTTTATTAATTCTACATTACTTAATGCTCGATTAGGTAAAATCAACTTGCGTTTCTTTGAGGTTTTGCAGGGACTAAAAAAGACCAAAACCTTTTTTATTAGGTTTGATGTACATGCCGTTTCCGACTGCAATGTCCTCCATTGCCTTGTTATGACGTTGTTTTTCCGCTAGTTGATCCTTAACTATTTTAGTATCTGAAACTGCTTTTGCAACAGCAGCTGCACCTCCAGTAAGAGTACCAAGGGCGCTTAGGCCTGCAAAAATTGGTATTAGTGGTAGAAAACCCCCTGTTTTAGGAATTGATATAATACGAGCTGATTTAATATGCTCCTTTTACAATATACTTCATATACCGATTCATTTGTAATTATAAAAAATTTAACTGTTACTGTTTATTGGGTAAATAGTTATTTCTACATATGGAAATACGTTTTTCAAGAATTGTGTATTACTCAGTTGGAGACAATGCCATTTTTAATAGGAATGTGATAACTAAAGTATCTGTGGTGGTGTTATATCTATTCATTCATGCATCTTTATCAGATATTAACAAAATTACTGATTTACAATTCCTTTGTATAGGAGAATATAACAAGTGTGTTTTAGATTAATTTAATGCCATCATTTTATCAACTATTGGAGAAATATTATTTTGTACTCAAGGTTACTGGTAATCAATGCGTCATACTTAATACGAATATAATTATCTTTACCAAGTTTAAATATTTCTACCTGTTTTTAAGATACGGGATAAAGTCCAAAGGGGCACTAGATATCAAAATGATGATTTCACTACTTGATGCGCCAGGCGAAATAAAAAGGAAATTGTCTTTGTTAAATTTAAATATCTCTAACCGTTTTCAAGATATAGAGCGAAATCCAAAAGAGCTCTAGATATCAAAATAAAAATTTCACTAGTTGATGCGCCAAGCAAAATAAAAAGAAAATTGTTTTACTAAATTTAAATATCTCTAACCGTTTTCAAGATATAGAGCGAAATCCAAAAGGGCACTAGATATCAAAATAAAAAGTTCACTAGTTGATGCGCCCAGCAAAATAATAAGAAAATTGTTTTACTAAATTTAAATATCTCTAACCGTTTTCAAAATATGGGATGAAGTCCAAAAGGGCAGTAGATAGAAAAATCATGATTTTATTAATTGATGTGCCAGGCGAAATAATGAGAATGTTGTTTAACTAAATTTAAATATCTCTAACCGTTTTCAAGATATAGAGCGAAATCCAAAAGAGCACTATATATCAAAATAAAAATTTCGCTAATTGATGCGCCCAGCAAAATAATAAGAAAATTGTCGTACTAAATTTAAATATATCTAATCGTTTTCAAGATATAGAGCGAAATTCAAAAGGGCACTAGATATCAAAATAAAAATTCCACTAATTGATGCGCGCAGCAAAATAATAAGAACATTGTTTTACTAAATTTAAATATCTCTAACCGTTTTCAAGATATAGAGCGAAATCCAAAAGGGCACTAGATATCAAAATAAAAAATTTCACTAATTGATGCGCCAACCAAAATAATAAGATGAAAAATTCCTAGAGATTCGAGTAGTTGAGAAAAATCTAATATTAATTGATATCAAACAAGGTACATTTATCTCGTGGGTGGAAATGTGGAGAAAAATTTATCCCGCAGAGGGTATGTATGTAAAACGGTAAGGGATGGTTGGATTTTAAATCTGTTTGCAGATTCGAATTTTGCATAAAATTCTATACTAGTTTGATGTATCGCATGGCTAAAAAATTTATAAGGACGGTCAGAAATCGCTATCGGTAAACAATCTTAAAATGAGGGTAGCTCCCTGGGGGATGATGCTATCTGAAAAATTTCTAGAGATTCGGGTAGTTGAGAAAAATTTAATATTAATTGATACCAAACATGATAGGTTTATCTTGAAAGATGCAATGGTTAGTCGAATAAAACTATTTGGTGGTGGTGGTGGTGGAAGATACAGGATCGACTTCCTCTATCTACTATAACCCTATGACGTCACAATATCATAGGTGGAGGTCTGCACGTGTCAGGGCCCCCTCAACAACCGCCAAATAGTAAGTAGGGTGGGGGGGTTCGATCGAGGTAGGGTGGGGGGTTCGATCAAAAATAGTAGGTAGGGTGGGAGGTTCGAGTAGGTAGGGTGGAGGTTCAATCGAGGTAGGGTGGGGATTCGAGTAGGTAGGGTGAGGGGTTCGATCAGAAATAGTAGATAGGGTGGGGGTTTGAGTAGGTAGGGTGGAAGGGTTCGAGTAAGTAGGACGGTGGGTTTGAGTAGGTAGAGTGGGGGGTTCGAGAAAGTAGGATGGGGTGTTCGATCAGGTACGTGCCAAACCCAGGAAGCAGGAGAAAATCCCTCTCCTCATTTCCTCCTTACGGGAATTTATATGTAAATTAAATAGTAGGTAGGGTGGGGGTTCGATCGAGGTAGGATGGGGAGTTCGATCGGGGTAAAAATCATATAAAACGGTTAAGCAAAGGTCACTGTGCGAATTTTTTTTCAAGTACGGCGGCGTTGGTGGGGCGAAGGGTCTAGCACCCTGATCGGGGTGTCGAGAGCGAGATTCATGCCTGGAGCTAAAAAATGCTTAGTTAAAGAAAACTATTGCTTAGATTTTGTTACTAGATATAGGAATATTCGCGGTGACCTCGGGGTGAATGACCTTTGTATCTACCAAAAATGGTCTTTTTGGACCTTAGAGTTTCCCATGTTAAATCCCATAAGAAAACCGGTTTTTTGGTCTCGTGGTAACCTTGCTTATCTATTAGCGAGAATTAAACTCAGAAGAAATTATAGGCTTCACAACAATACCTTTTATAACAGATTTTTGTTTTTGCTGGCAACGTTCACAAAGTTGAATATAAAGCTCTATGTCAAATCGGGTTACGTTTTTATATCGACTTGACAGTTCTTTAATCATGCGGTCTCTTCCTCCGTGACCGATAGAAGTACGAGCTTCATGCAAAACATCAAATAGTTCACTATCACAAACATAGTAGATAATACTGTACCCAGTTTCTTTAACAGGACAAATAAGTTGCTTTTCTGATCAATTGTGAGTACATCATAGCATTTCAATAATCAATAATCCCGCGGAACTTTTCCTGTAGTCGATTTTGCAATATTCACATCATTAATTAACACTGCATATAAACACAACTTTTTCTCTTTGAATTTCGGTTAGGTTTAAGTTCATTGTAAAATTTGGTTTTCATAAGCAGCTAACGCGATTCGGATATCGTAACAGAATAAGAATATTATGCTTACTGACAAGTTAAGACACGAAGAGCACGCGAGTGCCTCGCTCATTACTATAACTTTTGAATAAATCTTCACCTTTTTTTCAAACGTTGCCGGTTATTAAACTGGCATTCTATACAATGTCTAAGAAACGTATATAATATGATTTATTTTACACCATACCTGGTGATTTCAGGAATTGTAATTAATACCTAGAAAATCTATACAATGCCGGATTTTGTACTTTGCCGGTAACATATACACTCAGAGAGAGTATAATTAATTGTTTTACGTTTACCTAATTAAACAAGATTATTTATGTGTAAGGTAGCAGGTGGAAGATAAAATGTGGAAGGTAGAATGTTGAGAGTAATATGTGAAAGGTAAACTGTAAAACGTAAAATGTGGACGGTGAAAATCTGAAGGTAGAATATGGAAAATGGAATGTGGAAGGTGGTATGTGCAAGACAATATCTGATAGGCAGATTGCAGAAAGTAAAATGTGGAAGGTAGAATGAGGAAAGTAAAAAGTGTAGAGTAAAATGTCGAAGAAAGAATGTGCAAAGTAGAATGTGAAAAGTAAACTGTGGAACGCAAAAGGCGAAGAGCAAAAAGCGAAAAGTAGAATGAGGAAGCTAAAATGTAGAAGGCAAAATGTGAAATGTAGAAAGTGGAAGATAAAAATCTGGAAGGTGGAATGTAGAAGGTAAAATGTGAAATGTATAATGTGGAAGTTAATTGAAAGCTAAAATTATACGTTCAAGATTATACAGCGGCTGCGCGCCCGCCAATAAATAGCCGATGAAGAACATTCCCAAACCTCAGTGTACTATACATCGTCGAGTTGATCAAAATTACAAGTTAAAAATTAATTTTTCCGGTGTTGACGTCACTGGTAATGCACTGCAATTAGATCTCAACAAACTAATAGGTAAGAACACCTACGAGTTAGGTGATTTTAAGTCAAATTCTCATCACCGTAACGTGGAAACTGGGTTTGAACGATGTGCACGACCAGCCATTAAAATTGTTTGCTGTAGAGATATTTCTAGAAATTATACAGTAAAAATAGATCTCAGTGATTAAACCAATTTTTGCAACTTTTGAGTGGAATTTAAAATTATACAATTTGCACAAGATTTACAACACGTGCGATTACATGGATTAACTGATAGCGTGGGCGAAGCAGTACTACAACCTTATTGTAAATTTAAATTGAAGCTGTCTACCAATACATCTAGTAGAAATGAATTGTTACTATACACTTTTAAAGACGCGTATTCATTAAGCTTAAAATATTGAGAAAGACCGAAATGCCGATGTTTTAAATAAACGTGAACACTTTATGCTCGTCCACTTGCGAGAATTAATAACCTACAAATTGCAAGAACTAAATTGTAGCTTTCAAACATATTACAAGGAGTTTGGCGGTATAAAGCAACCTTAGATGTAAATATGACAGAAGAAGAAAAAGGTACAATTTTATTGGAAAGTGAAAATCGAGCTAGCCATTATATGTTCAATGACAGCAGCAATGCAAATTACCCGACAGTGCTGGAATGATTATATGCCACCTCCAGCCAATACACAGATATGAGTGTGGGGCGACCGTTTACGCAACTGTTTAGAAGAATTGTTGTCTCTGATTCACCCAATTTCGGACATGGCAGTGGATGCAAGTACTATAAAAAACATGCACGTATTTAATAAAAATTTTTAATTTTTTTGTTGTTTTTATTCTTAGGTTTAAGGTAATAGTCCCTAATGAGAAAAAATGACAATGGATTATGTGGGAAGTACACATATAGGATTCAGCGATTTTATATATAGATATTAGGTAATTGGCAGTTCATGTAAGTACTGTAGAAGACATGTACATATTTAATAATTTTTTAAATTTTTATTCTTACGAAAAGTGTACGTATCATACTTCTTTGAGTTTTATTGTGGTCAAAAGTTGTAAGTATGATAATAATTTTCACGTATACGAAATGAGTGCCCGTTAATAAAAATAAACAGGGTGAGCCTACAAATTGTATCAAGGTGGAGTGAGAAAAATGAAAATTATGACAAAATGGATGCAGTGCTGTAGTCAAAGTGAGAGTTGTATTGAACGTGGCGTTGTGGGTCAGATAAGTCAGATAGCTGGTGAAGGAGGGGGAGGAGGTGGTAGTGTCGGTGGGTAGTGGGAAAGGTGTAGGAGAAGGAAGTGGAAGTGGTGTAGAAGGTAACGGAACAGGTGGTGGTGAAGGAGAAGAAGGTGGTAGTGGTGGAGGAAGACGTAGGAGGAGGCGCCAAGGCCCTTTTATCGCGTTTACTTTCTTTCAAAATCAATATAGTGTTATATATCAATTTCTTTGCATTCCGCGTTACCCCACAATATTTTGTCAATCACTACTTCAATTTTCTAAACTAAGAATGCTTAATTCATTATCTATGTTTACCATAATAATATTCTTGTTTGCTGTTTATCAACATAGAAATATCCCTTGCAAGAGTTACGACCAAAGACTCTGCAAACGAAATATTTCGTTGAATAAGCTAAATGTTGCAGATTGGCAACTCGATTGAAAGTGACTCCGCCGAGAACCAAATATTAAAAGGCATCGGTTAACACGGTTTACATTGAACGCATGCGAGTGTAGTGTATAAAACCCAATCGACAGTTTCTACACAGCTCACTACGATGTGTAGGCAGATTGAAGCATGATGGCACTATCATTAAGAAGTCAGGGTTACTCTCGGCACCGAATTTTGACCAGTGTATTATCCAGTACACCCAGAGGTCAGTTCACGTCCACGTCAGCTTCTAAGTAAGCATCTTTTATGTCAGCTTCCCGTCACATTAACTTCAAGTAAATGCAGTTGTTCAGATTACACTGATAAACATTATAAAAGTTGGGCTCCTCGCATTTGTTGTTTGAACTGTATTAGGTTGCTCGCCGGGTGAATGAATGGTTCGCATCATATGCCTTTTGCTGTACTTATGGCATGGAGGGAGCCAACAGATCATTTAATAGACTGTTATTTCTGCTTGGTAACCATAAAGGGCATTATATTTAAATCAAAATGCTAAGTAAAATACCCAAGCTTATCTTCTGCAATCTGACCTGCTCCTCACCGTGAGGATTTACCTGTGCCAGAAACTTCGGCAAATGTGATATACAGCGACAGTAATTTGGATACTGATGAAACACAAACTCGTGAAAATTATGTTAGTTTCGAAGGTAGTACTTCATCATACAAGCCCCATTTATTGACTGAAGAGAATCTTAATGATGTAGTACATGATTTGAATTCGTCTAAAAAGCAGTCTGAAGTTTCAAGAACTCGGTTAAAAGCATGAAATTTTCTTGATGGAGGTATTAAAATAAGTAATTTTCACAACCTCCATGATGAATTAAAATCTTTTTTTACAAGAAAATGATTTAATATATTTGTTTGGAATATGTTTGTGTATTTGGAATCTTAATGTTCTAATACGTGATTTGAATTCATCTAAAAAGCAGGTGGAACTTTTAGGGTTAAAAGCATGGAATTTTCTTGATGGAGGTACTGAAATATATTATTTTCGCAATCTCCATGATGAATTGAAAGATCTCTTTTTACAAGAAAATGATCTAATATATTTGTTTGAAATGTGTGTGTATTTGGATTTGTAATTGTGAATTTGTAAATCTGGAGCGATTTAGCTGGTTTAATCGAAAACTTGAACAATTACCTTCGATGCGTAGTTTGCTGCACGTGTATTCATTGAAGTATAATAATAATAATTTATAAGAAACTGGAAACCTACTTAAGATTTGAAATGTAAAGAATAATTCAACGTAGAATACATTGATTGCTACTGAATTCACACATACCCACACACATCCATGCGCATTCAACGCACCCACACTCTATCAAGACAGGTTTAAAATACAAATAACCTGATAACAAGATGATCAGGTATTGTCAAAATTATAAAGGAATTATCGTTTAAGGTTATTTACAGTTTACATGTTCACAAGGCAAATAGTTTATAGTTCACAGTTCTAAATGTTTTATTGTTCAATTTTAAAATTCGATGTGTACTTTAAATTTTATATAGTTCAATGACATTGACGTGCATTCAACCTCAATTTAGTAAGTACTTATTGTATATTGCTTGATGCCCATAATGACGTTTTTGTAGTTTCTTTAATAAAGTTTTGAAATAAACCGAAAGCTTAGAATATAATAAAGAGTACGCTTGAATAACCAGCTGACCTACAACCTGCTAATATCATTCAATATATGCATATGCACCCAGTATGTTGTACTTTATCTAATAGCAAGATATCTAGACGGTTGTGGTGAATGCTTTTATCAGTAATTATGAATCTGTCCCAGTATAGAACAAATATCGAATTTTCGAGTATTGATAGCGGTTTGTATTTATAGTATGAAGTAAATTGTTTCAGTAGGTTGTATTTGAGTGCCAAATGTTGATGTAATTCCAGCAACTTCATTATGTTGGTCTAGGTATGCGGTGTTTGCTAAAATAGTATAACCGGATATTATGTGTTCTATGCATTCTTTTGGTTTGTTACATTTCCTACATCTGTCTATAACATTTTGTTTCATAATATGTCTAGCATAATTATGAGTGTTCATAACTTTATCTTAGATGGCCAGTATGAATCCTTCTGTTTCCAACTAAAGATAACCTTTTTCAACGAACTTCGTTCGTTTATGAAATCGATTTGTCGTCCGTCTGTCCGTCCGTCCGAGGCCTTTCTAATGGTCGGACATCAATGTGTGATACATCAATCGATTCAGCTCGGTGTCCTGAGCTTAAGTTTTGATGTCAGTTAAAATCGGGCCACGGGGGCGCCGTGCCCCCGCGATATTCCGTCGGGAAAAAAAAAATTTCAAATAGGTCCAAAATTAATGTGCGATACATATTTGGACTCCCCTAACATAGCTGAGTCGAAATATGGTACCCCCCACAAAATCTGACCACGGATACCCGACCCCCCCCCCCCGGGAATTAATTTTTATCAAAAATTTCAAATAGGTCCAAAATTAATGTGCGATACATATTTGGACTCCCCTAACATAGCTGAGTCGAAATATGGTACCCCCACAAAATCTGACCATGGATACCCGACCCCCGGAATTAATTTTATCAAAAATTTCAAATAGGTCCAAAATTAATGTGCGATACATAAATTGTTTTAAAGTAAGTCTACATTTGGAAGTTCGTTGCGACAATGCATTGCATTTTCAACTTGTTTTTTTAAATAATACTGACTGGTGTTTGTCGACTTCATCAGAGTCTATTTGTAGTGGATATGTACCACGTAGGGATTTTTCTTTCCAAGATGATATCAGTTGTTTTTCTATTTTTATTGACGGTTGAAAAGTTTTTTGTTTTAGATTTAGTGGTATATAGTGATTATCCTGTTTACAAATGTCTTCAACAATTCTGCTTTTTTTATTGAAAAAGTATTCACGCATTTTAAGTACTTGGTTATTACATAGGTTTTTTATATTTAATATTCCCCTTCCACCGTTTTTTCTGGAAGTGTATAGTCGATCAACATCGGAATTTGGATGCAAACAACCGAATTTTGTAAGAAGTTTTCTAGTGAATCTGTCTAAACCGTCTAAATCTGTTTCGGTTCATTTTATATTTTATTACTCCGAAGGAGTAAAATAATGATGCTACAACCCACAAGTTTATGGCTGTTATTAAATTTTTTGGATTTAGTTTTGTGTTTAGTAATTTAGTTACTCTTATGTTGTATAATTTTGTCAATTCGTTTTTCACTGATATATTATCAATTCCTATGCGTTGTTAAAACCCTAAGTATTTATATGTTTCTTCGGGTGGTAGTTCTTTAATATTAAGTATCATTAGTGTAGTTAATATTACCTTTTATTAATTTGGTAATAGTCGACTTGTTTATCCCAAATTCCATTTGCAGAGCATTACTGAAAATATTTGTGGTGTGAACTAATGACTCTAGTTGTTTTCTTGAATTGGCAAAAAGTTTTAAATCGTCAGTAAATAATAGATGATTAAATGATATGTTATTATTTAGTTTATATCCTAAGTGTGTTTGTTTTAATAAGTGAGGAAGTGGATTTATTGCTAAGCAAAACCAGAGAGGACTCAGGAAATCACCTTGGAAAATACCGCGATTTATACCTATGGAACCTATAGAGCTTTGATTGATATTTAGAAAAGTTTTCCAATTTGTCATTACGTGATTTAACAAATTTTGAATAGCTGTGCGAATCTTGTACAAGTCGAGAACAAATATTAACCAATTATGAGGTACAGAATCATATGCTTTCTTAAAATCTATGTAGCAGCAATGTAAGTTATGTTTCTTTGTCTGTGCGTGTTTCATAATTATTGTGTCGGATATTAACTGTTCCTTACTTCCAAAACATTCACTAACACATCCTTTCTGTTCAGTTGTAATGATATTGTTTTCGTTGCAATGTTTATAAATAAAATTTTTAATAAGGCTAGTTAGTAATTTGTAGATCGCTGATAAACACGTAATTGGTCTATAATTTTGAAGATTCATGGGGTTTTCTTGTTTCAGAATAAGGTATGTTTGACCAAATGATAAATACTGAGGTATGTTTTTGGTTTTTTTAATGTTTTTGATGTGATGATTAAAAACTTTTTAACCAAAAGTTATGAACGTTATCGGGTCCTGGAGTTTTCCAATTTTTAAGTTTACTAATTGCGATTGTGATTTCTTCATGTTTAAATATTGGTTCAGTCATGGTTTCAATTTCAGCAACTTCAGAGGTAAGTTCATGCAACCATGGAGCATTCAAATCAACCATCACAGTATTTGACCAAGTTGTTTCCCAAAATTTTGTAAATACTTCTTCATTAATTTTATAACTTGAACTTATGTCATTATTACTGTAGAGATTATTTAAAAATTGTTTTTGGTTCACTACAAAACTTTTATTTTATACTTTTCTTTTAGAAATTTTATTATATCAGCGTATTCTGGCTCCCTTTGCTTTAGCTTTATGAAGTAATTTGTCATAGAGTTCTTGCAGTTTGTGATTGGTAGTAGGCGATTTTTTTCCAAATTTAGCTTCTGTAATATAGTATTCATTCTGGCTTTCATTTTTACTGATGGATTGCCGTTTAAAAATTCTCTAATTGCATCAGATTGTTCTCTTAACTTATCAATTTCTTTTAACAATCTTTTTCTCTAAACGGGATCTTCCCTAATGGTTTTTATTTCTCGTTGATCAGAGATTTCGAAAGGATATTGATTATGAAGTTCAAGCACCATAACTGCGCCGGCATATAAAGCATTTGCAATTGTATTTAGATCGTCCTTATTTTGTAAGTATGTGGCAATAACAGCACCTACATTTCGAATAATTTGTTGCGAATTTTTTTGAGATATTAGTCGAGGAAGTCTTGGTCTTTTTAATGGATTAATATTTCCGTAAAATTCTAAAATTGATATAAATCGATTATATGTTGTGCCGCATTCGTTCAAATTTAGGGCATTGTAGTTCTCGTTATTCAATGCGTATGCGTCTTGTATATCGATTTCAGCTTCTTAAAATTTTTGCATCATAGGTAGCTGATTGCCTACTTCTCGTCGAAGTGTAGCTATTTCAACAGGTGTTAAGTATCCCTTCCGTATTATTACATGCTTAGTTACAAATATTTTATTGGGTAATCATTAACTCTGGGTGACGTTTTTAAACTCAGAAAAGAGTAGTTTCCTCCATCCTGGTAGTGATTCATCCTTGCATTCGTTAATATAATAAAAAGTTTTTAAAACCTCACAGTTTAATTCTCGAGTCCATCTTATTCGTTTACTCGTCTTTATCATATTTTCGTTTGTATTATCAATGCGATATTGGGAAGCCATTACTTCTAATTCAGATTGACAAGTGTCGGTCGTTTGATATCATTCATAAAAGGATTTTTATTTGATAGAGTGATCGTTTTCTTGATAATATCACTTCTCAAATTTTCTGTTTTATTTTGATTGCTGTTTGAAAAGGATCGCAATTTAAGCTTTTGACTGTTCGTAATAGAAGGATAGTTGTTTTCATTAATAGTAATTATTTGTGAATTTTGCTTTGGTGCGCCACTTACTAAGTTATTTTTGTCTATGTTCACGATCCTATTTTTACTAAATACTTTAGTTCTTTCTGCTTGTGATTTTGAAAAACTAATTGAACTAATACTACTCATTGATCCATTAGCAGCTTTCCCTTTGTTAAGTAGAGATTGGGAGTTAGTGAATTTATTTAGCCTATTGAACGTGCACGTTATCGTAAGGAGTTTTGTGTGTGTTTCTTCACATCTTGTATTGAATAATAGTGCATTTAAACTAGCAGTATCTTTAGTAATGAGATGCGAGCTAGAGTTTGTATTAATTTTATAATGTACGTTTGTTGTAGTTCGTAGGTTGTTGTGACTTTTTGAAGCTCCTGCACCTAAAATATCAAATTTTGATACTTGCCAATTTCTTGTTGTTAGAAATATTGCTAATTTGTTGTCTTTGTGATATTTTGAAGAACAACGGAAAAATTTTCCAGTGTTGAAGTCTTCAAAAATCAACTTCAAGTAAGTGTCACTTTGATATATTTGACAGGTGTCTTTAAAATCTTTGGCATATTTAGTTGCTCTTTTCGACATTTTTATACACGTAAATCACGATGCACTAATAGTTTATAGGTTTCTTCACCAGCTACACTATGATAAGTTTACACGCTTGTAATATTCTGTTTAACAATTTAGGTATAATTTGTGTTTAATGTAGGAACAGTTAACTACTGTTTATTTATTTATTTATTTATTTATTTATTTATTTATTTATTTGTTTGTTTGTTTGTTTGTTTGTTTGCTTTATTTATTTATTTATTTATTTATTTATTTATTTATTTATTTATTTATTTATTTATTTATTTATTTATTTATTTATTTATTTATTATGTATTTATTTATGTATGTATGTATGTATGTATTTATTTATTTATTTATTTATTTATTTATTTATTTATTTATTTATTTATTTATTTATTTATTTATTTATTTATTATTATTATTATTATTATTATTATTATCTAGACACATTATCATTAGTATTATTGGCCTTATTATTATTAGTGCTATTGGACATAATATACTTGCTATTGGATATTGACTATCAGAGTTATGGTACACGTTATTAGTGTTATTTGGCACAAATGTGTCTTGTTTTAACCTTTCGTTATATAGACTCAATAACCACATAAAACAAACTTCTTTAGTGTGTGCTCAATATTTTGTTGCCTACTCGACTGAGTGACACATTTCAGGTAGTTGTCTCAAAGGGAATAAACATTTAAATGGGTTCAGATCCTGGTAGACAAAGAGTCACGAGAAATTTCCTTTTCGCGGGGCGTTTATTCCAAAATCGTAAAACGATATAATGGTTGATCTCAAGTTTTAAAAAGTAAATTTACATTCCCAGATCTCTTTAATATCTCGCTTATAAACGATTTTTAGAATGTTCAAGCAGACCTCAAGCTCTAGTCATAAGTTAAAATCAAGAAGCGAGAAATAAAGTAATATGCCATTTGCTTAACCAGTCTTTATATAAATCATAAAGTTTCAGAGGTAGTTTAGAGTTAATTTAGTTATCAGAAGTGCTAACAGTTAAATGTCTGCAAATTTGTGTAGCTATAAACTCTAAATGTTTAGTTCGTTTAGTTATTTGAATACCAAAGCGCAATTTCTAGTTGGAGCTGTACATTACTTCATAAAGTCTACTGGAATGTTGCCAATAAACGTTTGATAAGTTTTTGTTACACTATAAGGTTAATATTCTACTACAACTGTTGATCTGTGTAGTATAAAAGATATGCTCTTCAATTTATTTATCAGAAACTACCATTACTAAAATACTGGTGAGTTTTAAAATCTCTTTTAAAGCCACAACCTAGTTAATATTTTGGTTGAGGAAGAATATGCCCTTAAACGCAGCCTTTGAAACTCACATAATAGAGTTAAATTTAACTCGAGTGTAGAATTGACTCCGAACGTTATTTTAAGCTAGGTTTTGAAGAAAATCGAGGAAATTATACCTGTAGTCAAGTTTGAATTTTGAACCTTGCAAAAACTTATCGTGTCCACTCGAAGACTCTATACTTTAAACGATTACACTTTGTAAACTGAAATTTCACGTTTGTTCTATTCTTATACGTCCCCAATTTGAAAGCGAACCATGAATGGTTAACCCTTTAACTGTCGACGGTACACATTCCCACCACTTGGTTTTATGGCCAACCTATGCATTAGAATAGTCTTGAATACAGACCTTAATATTTATATAAATTTCTATAATCTCCCGTTGGTTCATATTTATTATCTGATAGCTCGTCAAACGGATTTCGCCTTCTTTCAAGGAGCCGCGACGCTCTTTTTTCAAGATTTTCTAACTCCTCAATTAATAATAAATGCAGAAATGGTCTTGCTATATTTAATTGAAGTGAGGTTATGAATAGCAAAATAACATAGGCAATACAGAAAGACAGTGTTCGCATAAATATGCACTTAAATTTTTCCACTTGCAACATTTACGATTGATGAATCTAAAAACGCATGCTCAAGAATAGAAACCTTTGAATTCTTTTCAAGATACGCATTCGAATACCGACATTCAGCATGTGAAAACAGAATATTGTAAAGGGCCAGCTATTGGCAACCCGTCAAGTCTATACATATAGAATAACGCAGTTTTGTTGACTAATACTTTCAACAAAGTCTTATTTGTGTTAGTTGACCAACTAATACATAATGCAACAACTTACAGGTATAATATCGAAAGGTAAAACGCAGGAGTAAATCAGTTTTACGAAAATTAATAGCAAATAGAAGCAAATCGGTGCAAATATGTACTAGTATATTTTTGCAGTATGAAAACATGAAATTTAACTCCCTAAATACCTGCTTATGCAAACTAAACTGTAAATTTTATTGTGACCAATATTTTTCGCTTTTCTCACCTATGTATTACATACAAACGGCAAACTGTAGTTCAACGCTGAATCGATTATGACATAGAACTTGATGGAAAGTGTTTTACGGTTGACGGTATACGAATAAGAAATTTATTGTGTTTCGATCAAGGGTTAGGTACATTTTTGCTGCTTTTGTACTTGTACAGCTTTTTTATTTTGCTTTGTTTTGAAAAAGTCTTCAAAGTAACCCGGTTTTTCTAAGCGAAACCTAATTTAAAACGTTCGCTGCGCATTAATATACTTCAAAATAAACATTTAAAATTTCAGGCACAGCTATTGATTGTGAACGTTTTCGTTACCTTGAACGAGATCGTGACAGTCAAGAAATTTTTGCAGCATTTGAATCAGTTATGCAAGTACGAATATAAATTATTTTTTCAAAATTGCTTATTTTAGCGTACTGTTGAGGCGTGTGGTTTAGCGGTGAACACTGTCTCTGTGATTATAAAAGTGTAATTGACGCTGAAAAAGGGAACAAGCTGCCACAGTCTCCTAGTAAAACAAAGAAATGCACAAAACCAAAGTCAGTCGAAGTGGATAATTTTGTCAAGGATGCTATAAAACAAAAAAAAATTACGAAATACATTCCAAACGTAATATATTTTGATAGAGCGAAATGCAACCTTATATTTTTAAAACTTCGTGCAACTGTGAAATCGTTGAAACAAGAATTTGTACTCATTTGTACTCATTTGTACTCTTTGACTTTAGCGCGGAAAGCTTGAAGAGATTCTTACTAACAAAAGTTGGTATGACAAATTCAAACAAGGTATTAATAAAAAAGCCACTTCGAGAGGGAAAACGGTAATTTTTTAATAATAGTACAATTATTGTTCTTAGCAGTTATGTTTTAGTTTATTGTACTTATATGCACGAAATAAAGATGGCTTTATTCCAGGTTCTTTACCTTTATTTTCAACAAATTCATTACTTGCAGATTATCATGGCAATATGAATGCAAGGTTGTTTACTTAATGCTTCGAAGAATCTTTCATTGCGAATGTGGAAAGATCTAACGTAAATGTATTTGATAATGTACCGTATCATTGAAGCATTTTTTTATAGTAAAATACTGAAATGCCTATACCATTATTTTTTAAATTTATGAATTCTCCTATATAAATAGCTATATTAAGTATTATTAAAGTTATCAAAGTAAAGTTGATTACAATTCAAGTTGTAATGGCTGTTTTTGTATATTCTTTATTTGAAAATTTTACGTTACAAAAATAAATTTAGTTCCATAAAAATACTGTACGAATGACAAATTATCAAGCTACAATATTAAAATTCCCAATGTAATTCCGTAAGTGGTCGATCCAAGAGAAATTATGAGTCCTAAGGAGTGCCCTTCAGATTTTAAGCAATGAAGATTGTTAATTATTGTTTGCAGTGTACTCTAATGAAGCCAGACGTAGACTGCGTTTATTAAAATTAAAACATAAGGCCATACATACAATAAGGCTAGGGAAGATGTTAGGCAACCCAATTTACAGAAGATACACTTGGTGTTGTCTACCTAACATCTCTCCAATTAAATAAATAAAAATTAATTATGGTTTTTAACTAAATAATCTCTTGCTAATAAGTAACATAGTCCTGAAATTTTCGAGGTAATTTTATTTCACGTTTGTAGCGCACTTCACTTTTACAACTTTCATCAGGATACACTGTGACACTGTCGTTATTCACTTCATTCGGACTAATGACATAATCTGCTGTATAGGTAGGTGAAAAGTGCATATCATGGTTACTACTGTTTCTGATTTTTATGTAAATTTCATTTCTAATTATGCATTTCCATCTTCCATAACAATTTTGAATGTATTATCCCTGATTTTCTCTACATGTTTACCTTTTTGCCACGTACTTTTTGGAAACATTTGAAACCATACCAAATCATTTTTAAAAAATTTTGGTCTGAAACCTACACATCTTTTATCATAGTTATTTTTAGCAATGGTTTGTTGAACATCTAGTTGTTTGTTATAAATTTTTTTGTTTATTGGTTTTGGTGCGAGGTTTTTATTGTCAAATATTAGGTGATCTCTTAGATATCTAGACATTAGAATTTGCGCAGGCGAGAAGCTACTGTTTAAAACAGGAGTATTACGGTAGGCAGAAATGCAAGATATATGCCTTCATCCATAGGTGTTGTCGAGCCGAAACGCTCCGGAACGTCGTTCAGGTACTTCTTTTTGGACAGGAACGCGTTCCGGAACTAAAGATGATTTCTGATAACGAGAATTGGCTGACGTATTGAAAAAAAAATTAAAAAGAATTGCTGATTTTTTTTTTAATTTTTGACGAATTTTTATATGTATTATTATAAACAAGGGTTTGAACCGAACCCGAACCGGAACAAAAACCGGAACGAACCGGCTTGTTTTTCCGAACCGTGAACCGGAGTCCAGAACGTTTTTTTTCTGCTGAACCGGAACTCGAACCGAACCGAAACAAATACGTGAACCGGTTTTTGAACCGGTTCAACGGGAATTAAACTTTATTTATAATAAACATTATAAGAAAAAAATATAATATTTTAAAAAAGTAAAGATTTCATACATAAATTTTAATGCAAACGGCCCACGGACCGTACGTTACTCATCCCTGGCATAGTTTATTGCCATACCCAAATGGGCCTGCGGCTAATGCTAAGAATTTTTATTATACATTTGTTGTGAACTAGAATTTCCAGATGTTGGTTTCCAGTATTGGTAGATGTTTTAAACTTTATTAGTTTATTACAGTGATGCTAAGAAAAATGCCGACAAACGTACCGATTTTCATCTGAAATGTGCATTGCTGGGAAATTCTCATCTTTGTAGTTTGTGCATCCCCCACCCTTAGTGTAAGAATTTGAGTATTTAAAACCATTTTTTTAATCAGTGTCAAACCATCTTTGCGACAGCACATTTATAGAAAGTGGAAGCTTTAGTTAGTGAATAAGTGCCACACAAAACTATTGTATGCATTAAAATTAAAACATTTATTACATACAATGTAATAATAAGATTAATAAGTACTACTGTTAGCAAAATATTCTATGCACGCTCTACCTACGCTACCTAAGTCAAAGTGTCGATTAAAAAGTGTTAGTGTCAATTTCGAATATTTCTAAGAATAAGAACCTCTCGCTACAAGATTACGTGCGCGCTGCATATATGTATGTAGTAGTTGCATTTTTCTATAATATTTAATCTAATAAACTTAAAGTGTAAGGTGTAAGTATATCTCGTTTTCATTATTGATAAAAAAATGTCCGTTTTTTTTCTTATTAAATAATAGTATTTATTTTATTAGTAATTTCAACATGAGTGAAAAAAGAAAAAACAGTAGCATCACCGATTTTTTTTAAAAGAAATTAAAAACTAGCAGCGAAGATGAGTCAATGACCCAGGAAAATGCAACATTGAGCCAAGTATCCAACACCAACTTTAACGCTGATCAACTGGAATCTGTTGAACTTGCAGGCATAACATCAACGTCAAAAAGTACTTATAATTATAATGATAACGATACTGACGAAGTCTTGTGGCCTAATATTTGGAGTGCGGAAATGTGGTTAGAAAAGAAAAGACAGTTTTCTTGGTTACTTTCCGAATCCGAAAAATTAGGTTGCTCCTTTTGTAACAAAATACAGCACTTAGGGGTATCTATAACCCGTGGTGTATATATTTCAAAGAAATGGAGTTCCACATCCGTTTCTTACTACGGTACAGATAAAAATCGCAGTTAACGTCATTAAGAAAACAAATTTTTGAACACGTGAAAACAACAGCGCACATTAATTCAGAAAAAATTTTAAACAGCGAACAACATCAGCCAATAGAAAATGTAATAGACAATTTAAATAAGGCGTTTATTAAGAGAACGTCTTTAGTATTTAGAACTGCTTATTATTTAACCAAACACGACCGACCATATTCGGATTATTATAATTTATTGCAATTGCAAGAATTAAATGGAACAATTTTGGCACCTGGTTTACGGTCCAGATATACCTGCACAAATATAATTAATCACATATCCAAAAATATGAAATTAAGAATTTGTTCAGAAATTATTAAAACAAATGGAAAGATTTCGATTCTCATTGATGAATCTAAAACATTACGTAAAAAATCTACTCTAATTATATTTTTAAAATTCGAAATAAATAAAATCAGCGAAACACGATTCCTTCTTTTTGATTTAATAGAATTGTCCGATCAAACAGCATCCACCATTACAGAATTCCTTATAAATAATTTTGAAAAATATGGCTTCGACGAGAATTATTTGAAACAAAATTTAATTGCATTTACCAGTGACGGAGTGTGTGTAATGTTAGGAAAAGATCAGGAGTGGCTACAAAATTATTGAATAAATTTCCAAAACTAATCACGTGGCACTGTTTAAATCATCGTCTGGAGCTCTCTGTTAACGATGCTGTCGCGGAAGTAAATGGTATTAACCATTTTCACATATTTATGGATAAATTATATACCATTGATCATCAATCTCCTAAAAATCAACGCGAACTAGAATCATGCGCGGAAAATTTGAGAGAAGAAATTTAAAAAATAGGACGTGTTTTAGGAATAAAGTGGATAGCTAGTTCATTCAGAACTGTTAATGCAGTTTGGCAAAATTTAAAATTTCTTGCTGAACATTTTCATCAAGCCGCAACTGATGAAACTCGTTCAAAAACTGATCAGAGTGTATACGTTGGTCTAAAAAAATATATCATGTCTAAACAGTTTATAATTAACTTGGCAATAATGTATGACGTTTTGTATGAACTTTCCATCTTGTCTGAAGTGCTACAGAACAGAAGTGTAACGATAGTATATGCGGACAAACTAATCCGTCGAACTATTCGCTATTTGGAATCACTAAAAGACGTTAAAAAAGGAAACAAACTCATAGAAGCATCAGAGGCTGTTCAGTGATGAAATTAGGAACATTAACTTTAACAGATAATAAAAATTACTATTATTAACAGAAATCAATTCCTTGTAAGTCTTATTAATAATATGAGTAGAAGACTACATACAGAAAATGATTCGATAAGTGAATTTCAGTACTAGATCCAACGGAGTGGCCAGCATATATTGAAATTGGCTATGGAGAAAATGAAATCCAGTCATTATGCACCAGATTTAATTTAACATCACCGATGCGATGTATCAATGCGTTTAGAGATTATATTGATACTGGAGGCAAAGTAATTCCTGAAGATGTAGAAATCTTAATTCGATACATAAATATTGTACCTTGCAGTTCGGCAGAGTGTGAGTGCGGATTCAGTAATATGAATATTATTTTAAATGTACAAAGAAATAGAATATTAATTGAAAATCAAGCAAATCTTTTATTTATAAAAATGAATAGCCCACCACAACAATCATTTAAACCAGATGATTATGTAAAAACTTGGTTAAGGTCTCATCGTTCAGCGGATGACAACAAAACAAGGAAAATTCAACCACAAGATCCTTAACATAATCCTATTTGGAATATTTTATAAAAACCATTAGTGTTTTCATGTAATAAACATATATATATATATATATATATATATATATATATATATATATATATTAATAGTTATTAAGATGAAATGAAAACCCAACTTTTGTATTTAAAGTTGAATTACCATTTCAAATCGAACTAGTAATTGAAAACCACTAAAAGAACGGCTACAGCAGGATTTGAACCTGCAACCTCTGATTCTCCGAATCAGTGCTCTAACCAATTGAGCTATCTAGCCTAATTGTTTAGAAGATGTTATACTTAATACTACTGAAGCTTGGCCCTTGTTAATGATTTTCAATTACGTTTTGCATTTAAGGAAATTGAATCTAGTTATATACATAATTCATGTACTAATAACTTGATCATCCCATTTTTGCAACGTTCGGAATAATACAAACATGTAATTATATTATTATTAATAGAGAGAAATAATCCACATTTGGAATGCAAATGAATGCTTAATATATATTAATAGTTATTAAGTTGGGTTTTCATTTCATCTTAATAACTATTAATATATATTAAGCATTCATTTGCATTCCAAATGTGGATTATTTCTCTTATATATATATATATATATATATATATATATATATATTTTTGTAAATGGTTGTTTAATATTTTTTTTTTGGGTATATATATATATATATATATATATATATAATTCTATATCTTTCTGTATTTTTTAAAATTACTGTCCATGCTGAAACGTACTCCTGCAATTTTTGAAACTGCAATTCTACGAATCCTCGTTACCAACGTTACCTTTTTGTCAGAACTGTATAATTTTTGTATATAATTTTAAGTGTCAATTATTTTTTCGTTTTAATTTCAATTACTTGTGTTTAATACTTGAAGTAAGTTACATCTGTATGTTTATATAATTTCTGCTATTTCCATTCTTTTATAGCTTTTGAAAAAGGCACAAAGTATGTGCCGAAACGTCAAGTTGAAATAAACCTATTTCAAATTAATCATTTATTTTAATCATTTTGGACTATATACCCAAAAAAAAAAATATTAAACAACCATTTACAAAAATATCACCAAGCAGTCCATTATTTTTGAACAAATATATATATATATATATATATATATATATATACATACATATACACAAAATGAGTTTCGTAATGATTTTCGTTTCTTTTCTTTTTACGCTATATACAGGGTCGATCCTGGCGACGGGCGAAAATTAGAAAAATCTCCTCCACCCCGTCGTTAAATTTGGGACAAGAGACCTAAAAAAACGTCGCCGCCAGGATTATCTTGGAAAATCTCCCCCACCGTAGTTAAATTTGGGACATGAGACCGCACAGAGCGGCCGCCTAACCAGGATAGGCCCTGTCTATATAATTAAATATACGCGTTCCGGTAAAAAAAAATTAGCACAACACCACTTTCTTCATCATTGTCTAAGCATTTTTTAAGTAATTATTTGACGGTTTGTATAGTTCGTTCTGCGAATCCATTGAATTGTTGATGATGCGGGAACTATTGATAATATTGAAATTCAAAATATTTGAAAATTCATTAAGTTTTTCACTTCGACATTGAGTTGCACTATCACTCACGATTATTTTGGGAATCCCATGTCTTGACCGATTTTAATTTATTAATTATATATTCTGATGTTAAATTGTTATTCAAATCTATAACTTCATGATATTTTGAATAATAATCAACTATTATTAAATAACTTTTACCATGAGCTTCAAATACATTGAGCCAAGTATCCAACACCAACTTTAACGCTGATCAACTGGAATCTGTTGAACTTGCAGGCATAACATCAACGTCAAAAGTACTTATAATTATAATGATAACGATACTGACGAAGTCTGTGGCCTAATATTTGGAGTGCGGAAATGTGGTTAGAAAAGAAAAGACAGTTTTCTTGGTTACTTTCCGAATCCGAAAAATTAGGTTGCTCCTTTTGTAACAAAATACAGCACTTAGGGGTATCTATAACCCGTGGTGTATATATTTCAAAGAAATGGAGTTCCACATCCGTTTCTTACTACGGTACAGATAAAAATCGCAGTTAACGTCATTAAGAAAACAAATTTTTGAACACGTGAAAACAACAGCGCACATTAATTCAGAAAAAATTTTAAACAGCGAACAACATCAGCCAATAGAAAATGTAATAGACAATTTAAATAAGGCGTCTATTAAGAGAACGTCTTTAGTATTTAGAACTGCTTATTATTTAACCAAACACGACCGACCATATTCGGATTATTATAATTTATTGCAATTGCAAGAATTAAATGGAACAATTTTGGCACCTGGTTTACGGTCCAGATATACCTGCACAAATATAATTAATCACATATCCAAAAATATGAAATTAAGAATTTGTTCAGAAATTATTAAAACAAATGGAAAGATTTCGATTCTCATTGATGAATCTAAAACATTACGTAAAAAATCTACTCTAATTATATTTTTAAAATTCGAAATAAATAAAATCAGCGAAACACGATTCCTTCTTTTTGATTTAATAGAATTGTCCGATCAAACAGCATCCACCATTACAGAATTCCTTATAAATAATTTTGAAAAATATGGCTTCGACGAGAATTATTTGAAACAAAATTTAATTGCATTTACCAGTGACGGAGTGTGTGTAATGTTAGGGAAAAGATCAGGAGTGGCTACAAAATTATTGAATAAATTTCCAAAACTAATCACGTGGCACTGTTTAAATCATCGTCTGGAGCTCTCTGTTAACGATGCTGTCGCGGAAGTAAATGGTATTAACCATTTTCACATATTTATGGATAAATTATATACCATTGATCATCAATCTCCTAAAAATCAACGCGAACTAGAATCATGCGCGGAAAATTTGAGAGAAGAAATTAAAAAAATAGGACGTGTTTTAGGAATAAAGTGGATAGCTAGTTCATTCAGAACTGTTAATGCAGTTTGGCAAAATTTAAAATCTCTTGCTGAACATTTTCATCAAGCCGCAACTGATGAAACTCGTTCAAAAACTGATCAGAGTGTATACGTTGGTCTAAAAAAATATATCATGTCTAAACAGTTTATAATTAACTTGGCAATAATGTATGACGTTTTGTATGAACTTTCCATCTTGTCTGAAGTGCTACAGAACAGAAGTGTAACGATAGTATATGCGGACAAACTAATCCGTCGAACTATTCGCTATTTGGAATCACTAAAAGACGTTAAAAAAGGAAACAAACTCATAGAAGCATCAGAGGCTGTTCAAGTGATGAAATTAGGAACATTAACTTTAACAGATAATAAAAAAATTACTATTATTAACAGAAATCAATTCCTTGTAAGTCTTATTAATAATATGAGTAGAAGACTACATACAGAAAATGATTCGATAAGTGAATTTCGAGTACTAGATCCAAGGGAGTGGCCAGCATATATTGAAATTGGCTATGGAGAAAATGAAATCCAGTCATTATGCACCAGATTTAATTTAACATCACCGATGCAATGTATCAATGCGTTTAGAGATTATATTGATACTGGAGGCAAAGTAATTCCTGAAGATGTAGAAATCTTAATTCGATACATAAATATTGTACCTTGCAGTTCGGCAGAGTGTGAGTGCGGATTCAGTAATATAAATATTATTTTAAATGTACAAAGAAATAGAATATTAATTGAAAATCAAGCAAATCTTTTATTTATAAAAATGAATAGCCCACCACAACAATCATTTAAACCAGATGATTATGTAAAAACTTGGTTAAGGTCTCATCGTTCAGCGGATGACAACAAAACAAGGAAAATTCAACCACAAGATCCTTAACATAATCCTATTTGGAATATTTTATAAAAACCATTAGTGTTTTCATGTAATAAACATATATATATATATATATATATATATATATATATATATATATATATATATAATAGTTATTAAGATGAAATGAAAACCCAACTTTTGTATTTAAAGTTGAATTACCATTTCAAATCGAACTAGTAATTGAAAACCACTAAAAGAACGGCTACAGCAGGATTTGAACCTGCAACCTCTGATTCTCCGGATCAGTGCTCTAACCAATTGAGCTATCTAGCCTAATTGTTTAGAAGATGTTATACTTAATACTACTGAAGCTTGGCCCTTGTTAATGATTTTCAATTACGTCTTGCATTTAAGGAAATTGAATCTAGTTATATACATAATTCATGTACTAATAACTTGATCATCCCATTTTTGCAACGTTCGGAATAATACAAACATGTAATTATATTATTATTAATAGAGAAATAATCCATTTGGAATGCAAATGAATGCTTAATATATATTAATAGTTATTAAGTTGGGTTTTCATTTCATCTTAATAACTATTAATATATATTAAGCATTCATTTGCATTCCAAATGTGGATTATTTCTTATATATATATATATATATATATATATATATATATATATATATATATACATACATATACACAAAATGAGTTTCGTAATGATTTTCGTTTCTTTTCCTTTTTACGCTATATACAGGGTCGATCCTGGCGACGGGCGAAAATTAGGGAAATCTCCTCCACCCCGTCGTTAAATTTGGGACAAGAGACCTAAAAAAACGTCGCCGCCAGGATTATCTTGGAAAATCTCCCCCCCCCCCCACCGTAGTTAAATTTGGGACATGAGACCGCACAGAGCGGCCGCCTAACCAGGATAGGCCCTGTCTATATAATTAAATATACGCGTTCCGGTAAAAAAAAATTAGCACAACACCACTGTCTTCATCATTGTCTAAGCATTTTTTAAGTAATTATTTGACGGTTTGTATAGTTCGTTCTGCGAATCCATTGAATTGTTGATGATGCGGGGAACTATTGATAATATTGAAATTCAAAATATTTGAAAATTCATTAAGTTTTTCACTTCGACATTGAGTTGCACTATCACTCACGATTATTTTGGGAATCCCATGTCTTGACCGATTTTAATTTATTAATTATATATTCTGATGTTAAATTGTTATTCAAATCTATAACTTCATGATATTTTGAATAATAATCAACTATTATTAAATAACTTTTACCATGAGCTTCAAATACATCCATTCCTAATTTTTGCCAAGGTTTCTTTTTGTGTTGTGTGGAGTCTTGGGCAATTTTTTTTTTTAATTTGCGTATGTATTGCACATTTTACATTTTTCTATAGGTAGCTCTATATCATTATTAATTTTTGGCCAATAAACTGTATTTTTTGCTCTTGTTGTACACTTTCGAGCTCCTAAATGACCTCTGTGTATATCTGATAAAATTTCGTTTCTTCAAGTATTTGGAATAATTAGTCTGTTACCAACATATATCAACCCTTGTGCCGATTGAGTAATAGTCTCTTTTAATTTATAAAATGGTTTTAGACTACTCGGTACTTGTTTAATTTTTTGTGGCCAATTATTTTGTATGTACATTTTAATTTGGCATAACTCTTCATCATTTTGTGTTGCTTTTATTAATTGCTTTAATCTTTCATCAGTCACTTTTATATTATTTGGTATTAGACAAACCTGCAATTCTAAATCTAAATTATCTTTTAGTTCTTTGCACATATTTAGTTTTGAAAGGGTATCTGCGACTAACAGATCCTTTCCACTTTTGTAAATTAGTTTGATATTATATTTTTAAAGAGATAACCTCATACGTTGTAGCCTGGGCGGACAAAGATTTAATGACTTTTTAAAAATAGAAATTAGAGGTTTGTGATCTGTTTCTACATAGAAATCTCGACCATAAACGTATTGATAAAATTTGTTAACACCAAAGAAAATTGCTAGGAGTTCTTTTTCTATTTGTGCATAGTTCTTTTGGGTGTCTGTTAAAGAACATGAAGCATATGCACATGGTTTATTATTTTGTAACAAAACAGCTCCCAATGCGTGATGTGAAGCATCTACTGATATTGTTACGGTTTCTTTTGGATTAAAATATTTTTAAATTGGTTCAGAAGTAACCATTTCTTTTAATTTTTTGAATGCATTAGCTTGATGCTCATTCCATTGAAACATAACCTTTTGTTTTAATAAATCTCTGAGGGGTTTGGTTATTTGAGATAAGTTATTTATAAATCTACCTAGTTATGTAATCATACCTAAAAATCGTTGGAGGTCCTTTATATTTTGGGGCTCTGTCATATATTTTACAGCTTCAATTTTATTTTCGTCTATACTTATACCTTCTTTTGAAAATTTGTACCCTAAATATAATACTTCTTGTAAACCAAATTGACATTTAGATAATCTAAATTTTATATTGTTTTGTGATGCAATTTCAAATACTTTGCATAGCCGTTCATCGTGTTCCTTTTTTGTTTTACCATGAATTAAAATATCGTCTATATAGATTTCAACACCTTCAGATTGAAATATTGCATTAAAATATTCCTGAAATACTTCACTAGCTATTTTTATACCAAATGGCATACGTAAGAATTTAAATCGACCAAATAGAGTACCAAATGTGCATAATTTGCTAGATTCTTCATCTAATGGAATGTTCCAAAACCCACTAGTTGCATCTAATCTAGTAAAAATAGTTGATGCGTTTAGTCTGGATGTAATTTCATCAATGTTTGGTAATTTGTATTTACTATCTTGCATAACATCATTTAAGTATTTAGGTTCTAAGCAAATTCTAAGAAAACCATCACTTTTTTTAGTTAAAACGTACGAATTGACCCACTCTGTACTTCCTTGTACTCTTTCAATAGTTTTTAATGTAACTAATTTATCAAGGCAACGTTTGAATTTTTTGTGTAATGCAAATGGTACATTTCTGACTGGATTTACTACTGGAGTAACATTTTCTTTTAATTGGATGTGATATGGTTTGCAAATCTCTCCAATTCCTTTAAAAATTTCACCATACTTATTAATTAATTAGTTATAATGATTGTTAGTAATAGAATTGATTGTTCTAACCTTTACTTCTTTATGTAATTTTATAATCCCTAAATCTGAACATGTACTTAAACCTAAAATCGGTTCAGATTTATTTTCTGTGACATAAAATTCTACATTTTTAATAAATATGTCATTGAATTTTAAATCTAAATAGCATTTACCAATAATTGGAATATTTTCACCTGTATAGGTTGATAAAGTTTAATATGTTCTAACAATTTTCTTTTTTGTATCTAACTCCAGCTCTCTTAAATTTAATAAAGAAATTAAATTTGTACTAGAACTTGAGTCTATTTTGAACCTAGTATGTGCATTGGATATTTGAGGTTATAGGAATATTAATTGTACAATGTTGGTGAACATTTGATGAACTGATACTATCAATTACCAGATCGCTTTCTAAATTAATTGCATTGACATTGTATCTATTAGTTTTATTTCTACAAACATTTGCAAAATGATTTGCTTTTTTACAAATGTTGCATTGCTTTCCATATGCATAACATTTATTAATTCTATGAGTACGACCACATTTTGTACAATTGTTGATAATTTTACCTGTATTAATTACGATCGGTACATTTCTTACAGCTGAAGAATAGCGATTGTTTGACCTTGATCTCATGCGATTAGTTGTATTGCTCGTTCTGTTAGAAAGCCCTGCCTGTATGTTATTTTGTCTAATAGCGTCTATTTCGTGTTCTTGTTCTCTATATGAAGTTGATATGCTTTCCTTGTTTTGCATTAGTTGAAGATTTTTTTCTAGAACTTTGCGTTATAATACAAAATTCTATTACCTGCGTTAGCTTCTTATTTTCATATTGCAGCAGTTTTTTCCTCAAGATGTCATCTTTGATGCCTATAATGACCATTGTTTTTATTAGATCGTCCTTTAATTCCTCGTTTCCGAATTCGCATTGATTTTCTTGATTTTTTAATTCGGTTACAAACTGTTCGATCTTCTGACTTGGATTTTGTCTTGATGTAAAAAATTTATATGGTTCATAAGTTAAGTTCTTCTTTGACACAAAATAATTATTAAATTTTTGTTTTGGTGCTTTAATTTTATCCTTTTCTTGCTCGGTAAATAAGAATGTGTTGAATATTTGAATTGATTCTTCTCCCATGCAGTGTAGTAATTGAGCACATAGTATTTTTTCTGGTTTCGCATCTAGTTCTGTTGCAGTTGAATAAATTTCAAAACGCTGTAACCAGTTTTTCATTCTTTGCTGTTTCCTTTAAAACTGAGATTTGGTACTAAATTATTTTTTATTTTTATATTAATAATTAATTAATTGTATTCAGACTGCTAGTATTTTAATTTGCAGTACACAAATATGTTGAGGTTCTTCTACTACTACGCAGCGCCATGTTAATTATTGTTTGTAGTGTACTCTAACGAAGCCAGACGTAGACTGCGTTTATTAATATTAATACATAAGGCCATATATACAATAAGGCTAGTGAAGATGTTGCAACCCAATTTACAAAAGATACACTTAGGCTTGTATACCTAACAAAGATGTATGAGATCTAGCTCTGGTAGTCCACTAAGGCCCGCTATCATAAGCGAAGATGAGTCTTCGGATGGTGTATTACTGAAGAAGCAAACGGGCTGTGCGCAACTATTCTCCTGATGAGCTATCAAACTATTCAATTATCCAACTACTTTAAAGAGGGAAGTTAGGAAAAACTAATTTTACCATGGATGTTAAATAAAGATATTTAGAGGTAGACATGTTATTGAAAATTAATATTGTTAAGCTTTCGATATTACATCTATTAGTACAAATTTATTAACATAAATTATCAAGACAACCTAATTGCATTTGTTGAAAGTGTGCCAAATAAACAGCCGTTAATCAGGACGCCCGATAATGACAGTGTCTTCAGCTGTATTCGAACCAACGACACTTTGTTAGGTTTTCATACATTCGTTTGTAGTATTTCTGATAGTCTAATCGCCATACGGTGAGTTTGTATATGCATGCTTTATTTCTTGTAAACTTATTATTTGGTAATTACAGCTATGGAAAGCTAATAAAAATGAACACGCTCGATTTGACAAATCCTCTTACATCCTCCGTCCTCCCTCATTCTCTTACCTCGTCTGTCCTCCTCCAACCTACGTTCTCCATCATCTTCCAAACTTCTCCATTTTCCATTATCTTCCTACCTTCTATATCCTCTTTTATTATCCAACATCTTCCGCCCTCCTCCGCCCTCCGTCCTCTTCTTACCTCCTCCGACCTCCGTCTTCCTCATACCTCCTACGTCCTCTTCCAAACTCCTCTATCCATCATCATGCTCCAACCTCCTACGTCCACCTCCAACCTCCATCCTCATCACTCATCTTCAACCCTCCTCCGTCTTCCTCCAACCGCCTCAATTCTCCACAGCTGTCATTTTGACATTTTTTCTTACATCACGTTGACACCCCGCAATTTGTTTCTTACGTTACGGTTTTTGACTTACTGTGTATATACCCACACTTGTTACATCCTGAATATACATTTCCACATTGTTACGTCACAGCTTTTAGAAAAAAAATTTGATTGAGGCGGGATTTACACCCGGACTGCTGTCAGGCAAAGCGAATACCCTATCCACTAAACCACAGAATCAATCGACATATGTACTTGTACATCCCTTAGTAATGCTAAACGTATAGATTATATTGTAATTTAAAGATTAGCTTAAGAATGCATCTAAATATGAAGAATTTCAGGATTAACATCTTACAGATTCCATTTTAATTTAGAAATCAATTTAAGGACACCTAACCTCGAATTTTATTTATAGACTTATCTTTTATATTTTTATTAGCGAGCACCAATCAGTCACATAATTCTCAACAAGTACGCTCTAGACGTCTGCAACGGTCAACAGACACTTCTAGACTGAACAATTTGAAGTTTAACTTTGTTTTAACTGTCCTACTATTTTTCCCGTCGATTTAATTATAGACATCATTATTTGTCAATACTTACATGACACCGTTTTTGATTACGTCACAGATATAATTTTTTTAACTACGCCATCTTCTGACTACCTAACCCCTTATTTTAATGTAGTGTAACGTGTTAAAATATTGGACAAATTTTGGTATATAACTGCGCTGTCGCTACATTAAATTATGTTGATTTGGTTTCACATTTTGTATTATATATTATACAATTAATTGAAATACTTATAATATATTAATAAACTTTGTTGTTGTGTATTTTGTCATTAGCATTCTGTTTTTTGCTATTGGTTCTTATTCTTATTGCATCTCAAGTCAGGTGTGTTTGAAAATGCCTTAAAGATTGTTGCTTTCAAGTTATACGTCGACAGATTAGCGCCGGCGCACAGAGTGAACTTCATTCAAGAAAAAGATAAGGTTTGGTTCTAAAAAAGATTAGCCATTTTGACTTCAATGCAGTGGTACAGTTAAAACGCGGCAAAAAGATGTGGGCCAAGTTTGGTGCCAACGGGTGTTTGAGGATCGCGATGAGAGAAGAATTTTAGTCGTTAGAAGGTGCTGGGTTTGTTGAAATTAAATATAATGTCCGTCTACTCTTTCTGGGTTTTGCCGTTACCACTAAAATATTTTTCAATATAATTATTGAATTTCAGTACTCATCAATGCTTTTTTTAATAATATATTAAAAATTTGTGTATCAAGAAATAATAAAGCTGCACACATGGTGTTTATTCAACTGGGATCACAAACGTCAAGGCGTCAGATGTTTTGTTTAAAAAGTTCAATGAAAGGAATTTTGTGCTTAAGATGAAAATTATTATTTCTTCTTTGGAATGGTTGTTGTTGAGAAAGAAGTTTTTGCTTTTACGGAAACCAGGTATTTCAGAAACCTTTCTTATTACGAAAATTGATACCGGTGAGTGTTTGACTTTCTTTATTGTTTACATTTAACATTTTTGCTATTGTGCGTATAATCATATTAAAATGCTTTTACAATTATTGAAATTATTTTAAGCAAGGGCATGTACTTTTCAATTTAACTTCAGTTTAAAAAATAGGCTTATGAAAAATTTTGTTAGATTTTTTAATCAAATTTAGAGTTCAAAGTTTTATATAAAACATAGAAATCTGTTTGTCGAATGTAGACGAAGTTGATTTCTTAAAATGTGTAAAAAAAGTAATAAAATTGTGATCCAAACACGCCAGGCCTGTCCGATTGAAGTTCAAGATACCCTTTTTGTAAATACCTTAAAGAACTTTTGTTCTTTAAACTTGTTTGTACTTTAGTGGACATTATGTTTTTGATTTTAAACATCTAAACTTTTTTATCAATGAACTAGACAGATTTTTGAAAAGTACAGGTACGCATTTGTTGTGAGCACACTTGCGGTGTTTCTCTTTGTGATAACTTAATTGTTTTATGTTTCAGGTTTAACTTGACATGCCTTTACATGTTTTCAAGTCGTGGGTCTATTGATGAGGTAGGCTACTTAAACAACGTTTTCTATTTCAATAAATAAATCAAAGGTGACTTTTTAATGCTTTTATAAATCTAAAGAACTAACGAATGCTAATTTAAACATTTGGATATGCAGACAAAATTTGTTTTCAACAATTAAAACCCAACACTTGCCATATACATGGTGATTTTCAACAATTATTAAATTTAATTTTTTTTATAACTTGCTTGATTACATTAATGAAAACAAAAATGCTTCAAGATTTGATATAAAATATAGTATTATGGTTATAATATTCTATTCATTGAGTACTTTTTTGAAATTTAATAAATATATATACTGCTTATATTTTGAATGTCGATACAAGAATTTTGATAAATATAGTACATCTACAAAAATAAACGCAGATTTTCTTTTAATTAAAAAACAATAACTCTTGAATTTTGATAGTGCATATTATAATTGCTTGTTAGTACAAGTTGAGTTAAAGCACATTTGGTTTTTTTCTTATGTCGCATTCATGTTGGAATATTCTGTGATTTAAATTGTGAGGAGTTTGTCCAATATAAATTTTGTTGCAATCCAAACAACTAATTTGGTAAATTACTTTCTTTGCTTCAGCGTTTGCGTTTTATTTTTTAATTTAGATTGTATATCATTTAAAGTAAAAATGTTTTTGTGGCAATTTTTGAGTTGATATCTTTAAATACGTTTACTAATTTAGTGGAGAGGTTTTGATAAAATTTGAGAGAGGTTGCATAAGAAGGTACAATCCATTAACACATTAGGAGACTACGTTATACACAACTTTGTACTACGCGTTGAAATAATTCATAAAACGTTTCATGTCAAGGCATCTACGCTTAGTTTTACATATAAGTTTTTATAAAGAAGTTTCATTTAAAAATATGGCTATATTTGATGTTGGTTTATTATGATCCCATATTCAAAGCCAAGAAATGAATTCTTACAAATCCACGCCTCGATTCTAGAAGACAGCTTGCCCAAAATATTTTATATTTCGATTTACTACTAACAATAGCCAGAAAACTGCCAAATAGATTGTAAATATGAAAACCTTTACAAATAAGTTTTGTGAATGCTTGTCTCCCTTTCAGTGGACGTTCTTTAAACAACATTTCATTCTAGACTGATCGATGTAATAAAGAAAAAATATGACACACAAACGTCAGGCACTTTAACCTCTGTCACAAGTGGTGTTTGTGGAAGTAATTTTTAGAGTATGAGCTTCTACTATAACAAGGACTTAGAAAATTTAAAATTTAGCCGTTGATTTCGTTATTAGTGGAACACGTTCTGAACACTCTGAGGAATGCCCTTTTAAAATTTGCCAGTTAACAATTTGCAATGCGATGACGTTACTTTAGATATACATAAAGTAAGATTGCATGTACTAGTTTAGGGTATAAATTATTAATTTAGGATAGATAGAGTGTGCACGCATTCGGCATATTAAGATTATTTAATGTTAAGTACACGGGATATTTCAAATCCTTTTTATAGTATTTTATTAAATAAGGAAATAGCGTTATAACCAAAAGTAATGAAATTATTTTTCGTTAAAGTAAATTAGAGCATCAAATACAAATACACAGCATTAGTCATTAATTAGGACAAACGACGCGACAGATCGCGTTGTTCGACAAACTCCAAAAAACTACAAAGTAGGCACTGACAAAAACGTGATAACACTAAGAAATGATATAATCGAAGTTAGCAACATTGAGAGAGCAAGAAATAAAAAAAAACATCCAACGAACAAAATCGCATACAACATACAACAAATTTACGCAAGATCAAGGCTACACCATTCAGAAACGCCCGCTTGTAGTAGGCAAGGGTTGTTTTAAACGCGGTGAATATATATATATATATATATATATATATATATATATATATATTGAATGTTAGATTGATGTATCGTCGTGTACACGATTTAAATTTTTAAATTTCCCAATTGTCGTCATCGGTCTTGGTGGCGTAATTGGTAAACGCATGGTTCCGGCAAAACTAGCATACAGGTTCGGATCCTGTCCAAGACCTTATATTTTCCATCTTTCAATTATTAGCTCGATTTGAAATGATCATTTGGGCTTTGCATAAAAGTCTAAGTTATTATTTCATCTTATTCACTATAATACGATAGTATTTATCAACTTACCTTGTGTAATTAACTTCCTAAAATATATATATATATATATATATATATATATATATATTACTGTGATAAGGGGTTGTTTAAAGGTGTATTTTATAGCAATGGTCGTTTAGGAATCAGAAATCATAATAGGAAGCAGAAAACTGCATTTATTTAGTAGAAAATTGAGTAATTAGGATAGTTTGTAAATAGTAAGCAGTCAACACCCTGTATATAGAGTATAAGTAGTTTTAAGCGACGCAAATAGACACATCTTAGGACAATAAGACGCATAGTTAGCATAGAAGTAAGTAATACATGCATTAAGTAGATAACGGATATTCAACACCCTGTAGATAGAGTTTTAGTTAATTTAGGTAATGCAAATAGCGATATTTTTAGTAGAAGCACGCGTATTTTTAAGTAAACATAACAAATGTAATTAAACACGCATTCAAAAGAATTCCAGTCAGTTATGATAATATGGAGATAAAAAATAAAGCTTCAAGAAGCATAGTGTAAATGCGTACAAACAATTAACTATTTTGATAAGTAAAGGTGATTAAAAATTGCGTAAATAATAAGCCTATATGAAAATTGAAAGTCGAATTGCATCAGTTGTTTGTGTACAACATGGAAAAGCGATTATATTTCTCAAAACACCGCATGTCTGATAACGAAGCAGCTGCAAGCAAATAACAATTACTTGGAGGACAAGAATGTTACATGAGAAACTACTTTAAATGCAAAGACTTGATTGGTTAAAATTAGCGACGAGCTTGTAGGCCATGCCCACAGACGGAGTAGGAGATGAATCATATATTAACAGCTACAGTGATAACGAACTCAGTTCTCAACTCAACAAAGGCCAAGGTGCATCTCTCTGAATGTGAGAGTAACGCGTAATAATATTTAAAAGTGAAAATTGTTTAAGTGCGACGAAGATAAAAATTACTATTTCCGATTAAACGTAAGTAGATTTTGGAGAATTTATTTAAACTAAAACATAATAATAATAGGGCTCTGAGTCCGGGGAGTATAGATGGTATTCTAAGTTGGAGGCGGACGAAAATGTTTCGAAGTTTGATGATAATAATTCAAGTATAATAATTTAAATGATATTCTGAGGCTGCGTGTGGATAGATAATATTTCGAATGGATGTATAATAATTCTGAATTGGGGAGAATAATTTTGATCCAAATGGATGGTATAATGCATGGAAAATATTAGTTGATAATGGATGCGCCGGTTGCGAGAAAGAAATAACGAAGTAAACAGACCAGGTTAGATTTTTTAGTTTTAAGACATTATTTTTCTATTTGAATTTAAATATTGGATATTGAATTTGCTTATTTAATATAAATTAATGTGACGAAGTCAACAAAACAACGAACTTGCATGCATAGAAGGTGCGTTATATGATAAAGGGGTTTTGAACGTTCCAGGCTTCTTTTTATAAAAACAATAGGTTTTTTGGTGACTTTAGATTGATTAAAAAGCATATGATTTTTGAGATAAATAAGATTTACAACATTAATTGATTGAAAAGTGTATTTTAAATAATTTACAAAACCTGTACATAATATTTGTTTTCATTATATGGAATTGAAGTAACTTCATTTTATAATTCAAAAATAAAAGCTAGTCGAGTCCAAATGATAAAATTTATGGGAGTGTAATTAGATAATTTAAAAAGAGAGGCGGAGTTATAAGCTGAATACGCCATTGATATCAAAAAAGGCGTTATCATATCAAGTTGTGTTATTGGTCGACGCAAGGTCGGTTCAAGACAAAATCCTGTTAGTTTCTAGAGGGAGTTCATAGCATAAATATTTGACGGCCCAACGTCGGGGCACGATAATTCCTGTTTATTCATATCAATATATATTACGTAACAGCATCTGTAAATATTACGTAGTACGTAAGTTAAAAATCCGTAAAATTCTCTTAATTAAAAAGTATTCGATACCATTCGTGCTTCTAAAAGTACTTTTTCCGTAAAGTTCATTTTATAAAAGAAATCCATTCTATTAAAAGCATTTAACGCAAAACACATTCAGATCGTACGTTTTGGTTTGAAAACTGTATTACATTTTTCGAGAAAGATCTAGTTTATTCATTATACAGATCAGAAACTTCAAAGTTTATTCATCGAGTACCAAAACCCATAAATCAAATTAGATAAAGAGCAAGTGACATAATCATCTTCAAAATAACAAATAATAAATGGACATTCCAACTAGGAGAACTATAACAAGAGATAAGGCGTTTAACAACCCATAAATTACAAGATAACGAGCAATAAAAACGGCTATAAATTTATAACTATAATAAAGCATTTAACGACGTTATTTAGATAAGATGAGGTCCTAGTTAAGCCGTAGAGCATTAATTTAAGAAAATTTACATCAGCCGTATGGATAAGACCAGACAGATTGTTGAAGATCTGAATGAAGTGGGGATTTGATACTATACCGGGTGTTTCATTAACAACTGTTAACTGGAGATACTATGCATCAAATAATGAACATTGGGCCAACCTTTTCTTATCCGAATTTTGAAGGTTCAACAAGTACAGGATTTATAGGTTATAGTTTTATTTCAATGTTTGGCATTATTCTGAAAATTTTTGGGTTATTGATTTGGAAATTGGCATCTTTAATTCATTAAGACGCTTACAAGGATGTATTTTAAAATAAATTTTCGAAATGTGCTCCATTTATTTGGATACATTTTGTATTACGTTTTTTAAGAGACTAACGAGTTCTAAACAATGATTCTTGATTGCCTTTGATTTTATTCGCAGCCGCTTGTATTTTTCCTCCCACCCCCACAACTCTTCGGGAGAATCAACAGTTTCCTTATACACCCTGTTTTTCATTCGATGCCAAATTTAAAAGTTCAGAGGATTTAAATCGGGTTTCCTAGGTGGGTAAGAAAATTCACTGCTACGACCAATCCACCTATGTAGAAAGACGCCTAAATATTCGCGTATCAGCCGAGAGAAATGTGCAGGGGCTCCGACTTGCATAAACCACATATGTGCCCTCAAATTAAGCGGTACTTCTTCAAGCACAAATCGTTTATATTTTCTTGAAGTAAATCTAAATAAAGTGTGCAATTTAGAGCGGGTGGCAGTTTGAAAGGCCCAATAAAAAAATTGGAAATAATAGCACACCAAACGTTGGTCCTTAATTTGTGTTGAAAATGTTCTTCTTTTACGGTATAGGGATTTTCTGAATCTCACAATAATTGTTTCTCCAGTTGAAAACTCTAGGACGAGTAAACGTTGACTCATCAGTAAAGAAAATCTTATTCAAAAAACTAAGATCTACGTTTTTCTGTTCCTGTAAAAACTAAGTAAAACGAAGGCGAACTAGAGAATCTTGCGGCAACAAATTTTGAACTGAAGTAAAGTGGAATGGAAGAAGTCTTTCTTCGTTTAAAATTCTCCCAATCGATGATTAACTTATGCCCATTGCCGCATTTAGACTGAATTTTCGTACACTCCAACCAAAACCTCCTCTTCTTGCTCAACCGAGATACTTTTTGATACGTTATTTTCACTTTTGGGCCGAAAAACACCCTTTTTGTCTAAACAATTGTACAGGTTTGGAAACAGTTTTTGATTCGGTTGTCTTCTTCAGCGTATAACTGGGTATACCTTCAGGTCGCAACGAGGACATTGAAATTTGTTTGCGCAAAAACGAATATGACAGATATGGTATCTGTCATCTCACTATTGGTAAAGTCACTATGACGCGGCATTTTTAAATATTTTAGTGGAAGAAATTTAAAGCAGAAGGTTAAAGGAAACACTTACTAAATTGATACTTTAAATACCTTGATCGACTCATTAAATCTTTAGAGGGTGTCACATTTTTGGTAAGCTCTTTATTACGGGCTGTGTTGAAAGATGTTACTTACAAGAAACTTCCTATGGTAAAAACTTAACGTTTAAATTAATAAATGTCCTACATGATGACTCTGTCATTATTTCTAGATAAAATCCTTTCACAATCAACCATTTGTTTTCTTTTATCAAAGACAGAACTGTTACACTTAACAATTTTAATATCATTTATTCCATTCCTTGTAGTGTCTGTGATAATATCTGTATTGGACAGTCTTCTCAATGGTTACGATCCAGAATTATTCAACATAGGAGTGACTGCAAAATTTAAAAATATTCGTATGCAATAACCTGTTATTCAAAAAGATATAATCAACCTGGCTTTAATAGGGTTAAAATTTTGGATATTGAAGTTAACTACAGGGGGAAACTTTTTTTTAAAATGACACATATCACAAACAACAGTAACGCCTTAAATTATAAATCGGATACTGCTGGTTTAAGTGCGATATATTCGTATATTTTAAAACTAGATAATATAAATAGCAATAATTGTAGAATAAGAACGCTGAGTTAAAATATAGATTTTTATCACCTTAGTATTGTATTTTAACTTATAGGAACATCTGCCACTAATCAGTCCTGTATACAAAGCCATTTAATGCATCCACGTAAAAACAAACCCTATTGCATTTACAAAGCATAAGAACGAAACTATCGTTTTTAAGATAAGCGAAACTAAAATCTGTATTTTATTAAATTACATCTACAATCATTACGAATATAGTTGCGAGTTTTAATTGAGTAATTGGCATCCGTGTATGAATATATCCTTCTAAAAGTTCATTTTCGTTAAAATAACACTTTATGAGTTTCAAACAAAACACATTAATTCTAGAATTTTCGGTTACTTAATAAGATAATACGACATTTTACTAAGAAATGTTTTTAAAAGCCATTAAAAAAGTTAATTATTTGTATCGATGAATAAACGTTCCAATTTAAGGAACCGGCCGCTATTAAAAACACATAAAAGTTAGATGAGCAAGTTTAATTGTTCTACGTATTACAATAAAAAAGAAGAAAACTCCAAATTTTAACTTTGTGCATTAGAAAAAGATAGACGACGTTTCGAGAGAATCCGAAATCATAACAAACCGCGATAGCGTGACACTAATTAGCTCATAAAATTCCGTGAAATCAGCAAAATATTTTAGAATACACTAGAATGGATTGGAAAAAAAATGACGTAATTAAAGATTTTTTTATATAAACAGAAGTATAAGATTCGGAAGTCGTTCATTTCAAGACATCGAAGACTTCGAGTAAAGATTAATTCTTCGAACGTGTAAGTTCGAGCAATTTATAATTCATTTTACGGCATACAATAAGTTACGTAGAACCTTGCATAAATATGAAACATGATTATTTTGTAAAACACTACAAGAATTCAACAATCTTCGATATAGATAATCCTAATGCAAGAGAATACGCTGAGTTTATTTGATTAAAAATAAAGATGTAACTTGCAAACTGATGTTCTAACTTCAAATGGAGGTTTAAGATGGAACCAGGAAGTATGTAATACCGTCGATAATAATGGAAATCCGGCTTTAATAGGCGCTAGTTTTGCAAGTATAAATTTTGGTTCTTTGTTTGTAGCTGATAAGAATACTTAAACACTTGTAACTTAAATTGAAATAAGTTCTTAATCTTATATAAAAAATTTTTATAAAGCGAATATTACCAGCAAATTTTGAGGTCAGAGTTTGAAACGGTTATTTATATAACTTTACTAAATGATCTGTGTAGCTTCATTGGCAAATTATACTCACCAGGGTGGTAATAAAAGATCGGTAAATTATCCACATCTAAATTAAGCAAGATTTTGTACTTGTTAACAAAGATTAGGTAAAAATCATCTTTAACTAACGTTTAGGAATAATTTTCTGTATGAACTTAAGCTGTAAGCTGTTTTAAAAATTCTTTTATATGAAAAAAAACGTTTTTGAATGCATAGATGTGTCTTGAGTTTCCTATGTTTCATTTCATTTTCGTAAAGTCCACAGTATAATTTCTGTTGAGCTAGCCAGCCAAGGAAAAGGAAGGCAAGGTGGTAATCTCCTATTTTCTATTGCATTCTCATTAATAAAATTCGCTCTACCTGTGTCACAGCTAAATCAGTGGTGCTCTTACTTATATTGGCGTCTCGCAATAAATATTAGCGGCGCCCCAACGCGATGTTTATCACAGCACTATTAGTAGCGCCAGACGCGAGGTCTAGTCACAGCACAGCACAATCAATTGTGCTGATAAAATGTGTGTTGTTGAAGGCGATCATAGAAGTTTGTAATTTGTGGACCTTCCCCTGACATGACAGCGCGCAAAGTAGTAGAAGAAATTACATATCATTACAGTAACCGACTAGTGTTCGAATTTCGGAACCGATAGCTACGGTAGCGTAGCGAGCAAACGCGCGCCGTGTCCTAGGCGGCAATGTAACGTGTGCTATATGGAACAAAGTGACAAACCAATGAATAATGTTAGAGTGTGTAATATTATATATTCGTTTTAATCACTTTCATAAATGCAGACATGTGCAATTTTACTATATAATATTAGCTCAAATATCGGCTTGATTCTTCCCTATGCTTTACTATTTTCTATATCTTACTTATCATTTTCTAAACATTTGTGATCTTGCAATAAACCACAATTAGTTACTATTTAAAGTTAGGTTATTGAATCTTTTGTATTGCTACATTTTTTTTTGTATAATTAACGGAGTGTAAAAATTGATTGTAGATTTAGAACAACTCAAGTAACAGAAAGTAAAAGGTAAGAAAACAAAAGTGGCAATTCGAAACACAGCATTTCCTCTTTTTGATGCTGCAAGCCACGAGTGTCTAATTGAAACGACGACTTGTGTATAGTCACCAGTCATCAATTTAACTTCTGAGTAGTAACTAATTTAGTTGATTGCTGATCAGTGTATGATATAGAGCTTACCAGTACTTAAAACAATGGCAATTGTTACATATAAAGATTGTTATAATTAAAGTTAATTGTAACCTTTTCATACATGGAGATATTTCAAAGTTGCTTTAGATACCTTGTAACGTGAATCATAATACAATCGACAGAAACAACAGGTACCGGGCTCAGTAGGAGAGTAGGGTAGGTCGTAGAAGACGAGCGACAGCCTCCGTTGCGCGACTGTAAAAAAAGTCGTATTGTGGTAAATAACTAAAATAAATTAAATAATAAAACAACATAAAATCATGTAGGATGTTACTTCTACTACTCGGTAAAGTAACAAAAAATACCAACTCAAGTAGTATTATCATCGTGGAATAAACGAAACCTTAATACAACTCATAAGAAAATATTATTTTAAAGACATGAAGGAACTAACTACGGATTTATTAATCAATGTGAACTATGTGACAGAGAAAAATACGACAGATCACAACCAAAAGTACCCTTAATGCTAAGTAAAACACCCGACAAACCTTTTCAAAAATTACATGTAGACACTTTAGTAATAGAATCTCAGAACTTTTTAATCAATCGTAGACGCATTCGCAAAAGTAGGACATGCTATACCCATTACTTCAAAAAACAGTATTGATGTAACTCAAGGATCTTTACAATACTTTACATTTTATGATCCACCTGAATCAATAACTTTAGATAATGGAAGTGAATTCAGAAATGAAACTATACAAAATACCCTAGAACATCATAAAATGGATATTCATTTTATAACAGAAAATCACCCGGCATCGAATGGATTAATTGAAAGATTACACTTGACGTTATTAGAAACAAATCAGACTTTTAAGGTTAACATATAAGAAAGAACACATCACTAATTTAATGCCATACATCCTAATTGCTTATAATAATACAATTCATTCCTCAACTAACTTTACACCCCTCGAATTAACATTAGGACACTCAGATTCTCGTAACCCTTACGATATACACTACAATAAAGAAGTATATCAATAGTACGCCAAAGATAATTAAAAATTACTTATAATAACGTTAAAAATAAATTAGACAGCGATAATAAACGTATTATAAAAACTCGCAATGAAAACACCAATATCCAATATCCTCAGTAGGACAGAACGCATATGAAAGAAGTTTTAAAAGAAAACGACACAAAACGGCCCCCAGAAATTTAGGTCCGTTTAAAATCAAAAAAATTTCAGAAACAAGTGTAGCAGTAGTAGACAACGGAAAAACCATAAGATATATCCATATAAAGAATTTAAGACACCTTGTAATTTCAGATACACAGCCATCACCCTTGCCGTCAACCTCCACCCAGGTAAAACAAACAACAATGAAATATTAGTAGAAGATATAAAAAACAACCCCAGTATACTACCAGTATAGTTGGGAAGTATGCAGAACACAGTAGACTATTGGACTTTCGCACAGAAATTTGATTTAACTGAATTAAAACGAGAATTTTATGTAATTAGAGACAATTATGACAGACTGAAAGAATCAATGGACACAGCCAAATTCGGAAAAGATTGTGCGACAGAAATGCTTAATTACAAAAGTGTAATGGAAAATATCCTAAAGAACACAAACGACAAATTCATTCAATTAATACTAACAGACCAAACCACAAGACAGAAAAGAAGAATTATTAGCGGATTAGGTAATATTTTAAAAGCTATCACAGGTAATTTAGACAACCAAGATCCTAAACGATACGACGATGCAATACAAGAATTAATTGACAACCAGGATAATATAAAAACTGTTGTTAGAAACTAAATTTCCTTAACTCAATCAACCATAGTAAAATTTAACGATACTCTAAGAAAATTAGTAAAAACCAGGACAGTATAATAAATAGAATACTAGCTCTTGAAAGCAACATGCAAATCACAATGATAGGAATGCGAGATTTAATAAGATTTAACAGGATATTTAATCAAATGATATCAACCCTTACTGTAATTCAACAAATTTTAGCTACATTAGAAAATTCTGGAACAATTGCTAAATTAAATACATTACATGCTAGTATTATCGAACCAATTGATTTATTAAACGAATTATTAGGAATTAGATCACTTATAACGCATAATAAACCACCGTTTGAAGTGACATAATCTAACATACTTGTATTTGAAAAAATTGCCATAGTAAAAGTTTATGTAAAGAATCATGAAATTACGTTTCTAATAGAAATTTCCATTGTAGAGGTTAACAATTACAATTATTATCATTTATTTGCTTTTCCTATAAAAGTTAACAGTCAATATCAAGTTATTATCCCCAAGACCAAATTCCTTTTCCTAAATAAACTTAGGTATGGATTCACAAATGAAATATGCAAAGAAGGGGCACCCATCCAATACATATGTCAATCATTAACGACAACAGCTATTCAAACAGATAGCCCTTGCAAAGTACAACTATTACGATTCTCTAATCACTATGAGAATTGTGTGCCAAAACCAGTAAAAATTACGGATGTGAAAATTCAGAAAGTTACGGACAACAAATGGATTGCGGTATTTCCTCAAGAAGTGATAGCAACCGCCAATTTCAACAAAGACAGAACGGTTTAGCCCTAATTGGAAGCAAAGTAATTATCATAAAGGAAGATTGCTATTTAAAATTAAAAAGGGAAATTATTCAGTATATCAAAACCCAGCAGTGACGAAGAAATTCGCAAATCTATCTGAACTACAGTTCAAGATTCCTCAAATCAAAGACAACAAAATTAGCAAAAAACCGCTGCAACTAGAACATCTAGACCTCGACGATCTCAACCATGCAGTGAAATTAATAGACAATTATAAAGAACATTTGAATGAGTAAAAGTGCCAAAGTTACATTATGGCAATATTAGTGTTTGATCATTGTACTACTTTTATTAACTGTATGTTTATTGTATAAAATGCATATTAGATATAAGGACAATGAAACCACAAATGAAACTTTAGGGACAATGAGTTTTAAAAATTAAGTACAACCCTTAATTTTCATCTAAGTCGGGAGGAGTTACATATTCCCCATATCAATATGTATATAAAATGAAACGCATTATTGTGTCTTAGTAATAGTATGTTATATTGTATTATTTAAAAGTAACAATATTAAAGGTTAATCAGAGTTCATGTCAGACACGAGAACGAAAGCAACTACTTTGTATTCCAGACGCAACCTGATATTGCAGGTGCAGATACAATGAACTGCAATATAGCAGTCTTAATTAAAACATTACTTAAAATAAAACATTGTATGTTATCAAGAAATAGCAGACGGTGAGATCTGCACTTTCCCAAAAGATGATGTGAGAGCAGGGATTACATAAATTCCCTGAGGAGCCCCTGATGGCCAGTGAGTCTCGAACTTCATAACTTTAGCATCGTTGGTAGTTCAAGCTACTCATTGATAATTATTAAAATATTAACTTTGATTAATTTGTTAAATTAAGAGTCACGTTGATGAATATAACGTACAAGTTGTTAAACCATTTTGTAATTACTGCATTAAAAATAAATTTGATAGAAGTGTTTTTGGGAAATAAATGTTTTTAAAAAGAAACTCCCAAAGGCCCAAAGCCTATTTCACGGAACAACCTAAAAGTTAATTTGACGCTTATACAAACAAGTATAAGTTTTGCGGTGTGGTACAATACTTAACATACAAAATCATTTCAAGATAAAATGAATATCTACCTGAAATTTTTAATCAATTGTATTCAAGACAATTTTTAGGGGGGTGTTTGTGGCTATCCAAATCTTTTGCTCTACCTGCGGAAAAGACCCCGAAACAAGATAGATACATAGGAAACGGCGCAACGTAAAAGGTCTACTTTTGCGCACTTCAGAGTCCAAAATACCGGTAAAAAATCCCTTTTACTACCGGGAACGGAACCACATCCCAACTTTCGCAAAACAGTCAATTCTCATTGACTCGTGATCATCAGACAACTGTTGAAAGCAAACCGCACAATTTCCAACGGAAGTCAGATAAATGTTCATAAAGCTACATATGAAAGTTAAATGCTAAAAAGAATTTGATACGCGTCAAAGCAACACGTCACACAACTTGATTTTGCAAGAATATTGTAGATAATGTTTATTTGGATGAAAAGAAGTTTTAATTTTAAATATGTTATTTTTATCTTGCCTGGTTTAAACCTAAGTATTTGAGTCGATGAGATAAAAGCACCCTACTAAGCGACGTTTTTTATTCAAGCCCAAAAGCCTCAAGATTAGGATAAAAGCTTATGTATGAAGACTCGACGTATAGGTTCGTGTGGGTGCTTTATCAATTCTATAATTAAACGCAAAATAAGGAAAAATGATAAAAATTACAAGCTTTCTGTGCTTGAAAATATCCGTTTACTTAACCTGGGAAGAATTTCTTTCAAGCCACTAACTAGCAAGGAATTTGATTCGTTTTGTTGTTGTCAGGCAACCGCCAGCTTATAATACTCATTTTTTAAAATTTAAAAATTTCATCAATTTATAAAAATTGTATCAATATGTGAACAATAAGATTCCCAAGGAATCATACTACATGTGCTACCGTTTATTTGTTGATGGTATACGAACTGGAGTTACTTGAAAGGAAATGCCATAAATACCGCATGTAGAAATTCACCAGAGGTGTGCTGTGATAAAAAATGCACCCTACGCTATGAAACATTTTCTAACTTTCACGGAATGTGCAAGTGATTAAAAATGCAAACAAAGGCATTCCAAAAGATACTGCTAAAAATTTGTGAACCATTTTTAGTTATTACGGTATTTAAAGAGTTTATTAGATTTTTAATACTCAAAATGAGAGGTATCTATTGGTTTAATCAAATAGTTGTTTCTCTGTCGATTTTCCTCTGCGTATTGTACCGGATGCAAGTTAAATAAATTGACAATAAAAAATTTGCAAGATAAATAGATTTTCACGTCTTTTCATATCTACATCACCAAGTGCGAGAAACTTATACGAAAAGGTGTATCCTAGTACACCACACTTTAGACAGTTCGAATGATAAAAACTTATGCAGTTAAAAACTGTAAGCTAGTTTCAAGTATGGAAAAATATAATAAAGAGGCCGTTACTAAAATTTCTAGATAGGATGAGACAAAAGTGTTTAAAACTAAAGAATGACTTTTTTACTTTTCAAAATATTTCTTTTTGTTCTATATATTTTTCCATGCGAATAAACCAATAACCAAAGCGTTTTCTCCATTAGAAAGGTACACTAAAAATTTATTCTTTAAACGTTCCTATAGCATCGATATACATTGAAAATTTTTGACTACAAAATTGATTTTGGATTTTTGTAAATACGAAAGAGCAACAAGTTTGGACTGTGAGGAGAATGATATTAATTCAAACACTTTACTGCTTAAATAATTCATAGTTTGCAGTGTCGTGTAAGAGCTTGCATTGTCCTTCTATTTTGCATTTAAAGGTCTACGATCTTCTAACGTATTAATCCAGTTTTTGAGATAAGGCAAGAAACCATTCGCTTGGAAACACCTCGGTTTGCTAGCTTTGTTTCACTTCGGAATGAGTTGACTGCTGTTGTGGTATCTGATTCATATGCCTACTCGGCCTTCAGCAGCACTAACGATGTCAAATATCAAATTTGATATTCGTGAGTTAAATCGTTTCAGAATTTCTTGACATCATTTGACCCGATGCACTTTTCACCTAAAGTTAAATTGTGGGAAATACAATATGAACATAATTTTTTAACACTTAGTAATTCTATAAAATTTAATAAATTTGTTTTGTAACAGTTTTTTTATTTTGATTTATAGAAAACGCGTTTAGAAGCTTTGTCCCAAGAGAAGAGATAGAGCAAGTCGGGCCTCATGTTCTGGACGGTATTGTAACGGTTTTTGATTGACCTAATCTTTTAGAAAATTGACCAGATTAAAATCAGAATGTTTCTATTCTTTAGTAAATAATTTGTATCCAATAACAATATTTAACAAAAGAAATAAATAATTGCACATATTTTAGTTGATGAAAAAATTAGTTGCACAAAAGTTCGTTACATAACGAGTTAGCTCAAGGGTGATTGTAGGTTTAAGGATGCTTGGACATCAATGATGCTAATAGATTCGAGGGTACATGTTGGCTAGAGGCTATTTGCTGGCTTGAAGGTATTCATTGACTAGAAAGTATTTTGTTAGATCGAAGGGTTTTTGTTGGCTTTAAGGTATTTGCTGGTTCAAAGGAATTTGCTGACTCGACGGAATTTATTGGTTTGACGGATTTTGCGCTGATATAAATACAAATTAAAGCACTTAAATTTTTTACCACTAATTCTCACCATCAACGACTTCCTATCCTGCTTGACTCGAAAATGATGTGGAAATAAGCGGATTGAGAATTCGACTTACAAGGACAATTCAACCGGGAGAAATCTTATCAGAATAAATTCTTGGTGTCTACGTGTCGTGTGTATGAAACAAGTTAAAAACCTTGAACTAAATTGTGGACAATAGAGTGTTTGCACGGAGTTCGAAAGGTTATCTTGCTATTTACGATTTTCCAAACCTGGTTTCGAAACAAAAAAAATTGTTACAGTTTCATGTGAGTACCCAAGCGTGACTCAATATTTCTTTATGTTACATCTCGACTGTCATTATCATTGGTGGATCAGCATCAATGTTTTTCTCTATTTTCGATATTAATGGTCGACCGTCACGAAATTCATCAACAAGGCTATTACAAACAAAATCAAATTTTTGGAACCACTAAAACACAATTGTATTTGATGGTGCCCCATCATCAAAAGCGATTCTTAATACATTTGTGTACTCTTTTTGATATTTTTTCTCGAAAATAAAACGCCATTATTACTCTAAAATGTATTGGATTTAAATCCATGATATCTTGAAGTATTATTAACTTTAAAATTATCCTGTATTCAAACTGTTTAATATTTTTGTTTGACAACACGTCAAAATTTATGAATTTTTGTCAAACATCTCATGACTACACTGTTGCAGCACCCAGACATTTTAATGGTAACCCTTTGCTATATTTTTTAAATGATGTTCAAAAGGGTACAAAAATAATAGGCACTGACTAAAAAGACATTTTTCATAATTTGAATAATTATAATGACAATAACAGTTAACAACAACTTCAAAAACATGTTTATAAAACTAGTGATCCTAGATCCAAACTTAAATTAAAGTAATGGAAATTTTGAAATAAAACAAAATCTAAAGGCATTTGGAATTTTTTTTCCGGAAATTAAATTTAAACTTCCAAGATGAATTATTTTTAAGAACGAAGGAGGTTCGTTTTAAACTTATTTTACGCAATATTTGAGCGACAAAATCACAAAATCAACGTAGACGCAGTTTACAACGATCATTACTCAGGAAAAGGAAAGAATACCAATTTCTGGTATCACGAGTTTGGATTTCTACTAAAAGCGTTAAAGAACTTTTAATGGTGTTAAATCTATGGTATAATCTATCGAACCCCAACTTTAAAGCAGTCGAGTTGTTGCGAATTGGCTCTCGTTTGATTTATCTAAAACCTTTTTCAGATAATGAATGCTCCTCTACAATAATTGATATTTTTTATCTGACTGTTTAAATATATTTTGTACAATAAAATGTTTTAATTTTTAAACCTCGTAATATCTGTTGGCGATTCATTTTAATTACCTCTTCTTTCTTATGTCGCGTTGAAAACCTATTCTATCTTTAATATTTAAAAAGGTAGAACACTTTAATTTTTCTGAATTTATTTAGTCTTTTGATAATTTGCTTTCAAATTTTTTGTGCGTATGAAAAATTGCTTTTTCATCTGTTCAATATATCTTTACCTTTTATTTTTAAATTGTTAAATATTCAAAGTATCTTGACTAATTTCTCTAATAAATTTTCCATTAACATTTTACCCGCACACACCCCCCTCCCCGCCCTTTATTTATGATTGTTATATCTTTGGAATGAATAAAGGCATAAATCTTTTGTCGGAGCTAATGTTACGTTGACGTTTTTCACATGGGGCAAAAATGGTGGTCGACAATAATGAAAAAGTCAATAGTCGCAGCTGCAGTTACAAGACATTTCTATTTTTGTTGTTTTTATTCTAGAATTTTCACTTAGTATCCTATTTGGTTTCCCCCCAATCTTCTTTATTTAAACCTAGGAATTCCATTGCATTTATCTTTTTTATCTGACAACTGGGAGAAAAAAATAGAAGAAATAAAAGAGCAGAATACGTTCTAAGGCATTTTTGGGGAATAGTATGGGATATATTACAAGCAGAGATGGGAAAAAAGAAGTAGATGTAGACCTAGATCAGATTAGTGATAGAAGTAAACTGTGCAAATTTTAGGGAAATGTGTAGGTTAGTTCACAATAGGAAGTAATGAGGGTACACGTCTAACCAGTTCCAGGACTGAAGACCTAATGATGATAATGATCTAACATAGGTGTAAGACGCTGTTGCTTCTTTTATACAGTTCTTGATAATAGTGGTGTGAATTTACAGTTTATATCTTTCCCTTATCAATTTTTTATACCTTTATCTTGGGGTTATTTTTGGAAAATATGTTAGAGATTTTACCTTTATCTTGAGAGTATCTTTGGAAATTATCTTGGGACTTTATCTTTATCTTAGGGTTATCTTTGCAAATTATCTTGGGATTTTAACTTTTTCTTGGGGTTACTTTGGAAATTATCTTTGGAATTTTACCTCTATCATGAGTTTGTCCTGGGAATTTATTTTTTGTTCTTATAATTGGGCAGCATTTTTTTAAGAAATTTTAATTAACTGATATTTTGAAAGCAAGATTTGTATAATCAGTATGAAGGGAGCGATCATAAGTGGCTTTAGCTATACAATTTGTTACGACAGTTAGGAAAATGTGTGTCGGCAATATCGTAACAAGTCTGATTGGTTACACAAAAAAATTGTCCGCTTGAATAATCCAATCCTGTAAAAGATAAAACAAGTTCTGGAACAAGGAGTAGTTAAGTGGAGACCTCTTTATGATTTATTACGTAAGTTTAAACGTATGCAATGTTCCTGTTGACTTTTCACAAGTTTTAGATAAATTGAATAAATTCAGTATTAAAATTTAAATTAAAAAGATTCCTTAAAAATAGATCTAACCTGTGATCTCCTGATATGTTGTTTCGTGTTGTGGATCAACACCCCCTTGTTGTCCTCAATCGAATAATGCTCTGCTTTGTTGAACCAATATTTCAGTGGGGTTAACCCTTGATATTCTAAATTACCTCTTGCTTTATTCGATGTTTCTCTGTATATGTTTTGAATCTCTTCCCTTAAATACCAGTTGAAATTCCAGACTTTAGATCATAAATTAGCAGCGTATTAGAATTGTTCCATAATTATACCAGAATTAAAATTAGAATTGTTTTCGACGCAAATTAGAATTCTTTTCGACGCAGATTATAATTGTTTTATAAGTGAACCAGAATTTGACTGGAAGCCCATTAAAATTATTCTTATATTATTCTTATATTCGCAGATAAGAATTATCCCCTTAGGACCATGGATTAGAATTAGAATTTCTTTTCGGCCCAGCTTAGAAGCCCTATATCATTATAAAATATTTAATTTAAATTAATTAACCAATTTCTACTCACGTTTTCTGAAAAAACGGCAAAAACTTTTTATATATTCTGAACACAATTTTTATGCAGCACTATTTTCACTATATTAAAAACTTTATTTATTATACGTGTAGATTTCTGGTTAAAAGTGATGTGGATTCAACGTGCATCAAGTTTAGACTGAGCTATCTTATCACCGCTGGGTGTTAAATAGCCTTTTCCCACTACTTTTGGGTTGGGTTTCTAATCACTTTTGCAGATTGTCGCGACCAACCAGGTTTGTCTTTAATATTTCAAGTTGTTTTCTGATGGAATTATTTCGGATTTTCATGTCATGGTTGTTTATTTGCGATCTTGGCTTGCCTCATTGTTTGTTATCGTGGCCAGACTTTTAGCTTACGTCTGTTGTTTTGTATAGATAATGCTTTTGGATAATTGTACAAAAATTAATGATGTAACTCTAGTGCTGTTTTCGTTCATGTATTTATTTAAACCGATCTTTGAAAATGCGTTTTCTTATTAAAGCGCTTATGGTTCCAGCGTAATTGCATAAAGATTTGTTAGTTTTTCTCTTATCTTCTGCGTCTTTATTTTATAAACTTGTATAACACTTCTCAATGTATGTTTAATTACATGTACGATTATTTCTCTGCTGAATACGCGTTCTATTGGTGAAGGATATGCTTACTTGCATCGTTTAAAGTTAATTACGGTCTATATACAAGGTGTCAAATGCTTGCTATTTACATAATGTACGAATTACCTATTTTTCTGCTAAATAAATGCAGTTTTCTGCTTCCTATTGCTATTTACAGTTACTACACGACCCCTGCTACTCGATACACCCCTAAACAATTCCTTATCACAGCATTATATATATATATATATATATGTATATCGCTGTGACAATGCCTTACGTTGGAGCGCCGCTAAAATTGCGCTGTGACTAAGGTACAGCAAACTGTATTAATGAGAGTGCAAAAGAAAATATATAATTATTGACTTACCTTTCTTTTACTTTGCTTTGCTTGACTAGCTCAACGGAAATTATACTGTGGAATATACAAAGATGAAATGACACACACAAATCTCAAGATACACCTAGGTATTCAAAAAAATTTTTTTATACAAAACTTATTCTAATTCAAATACTTGCAATGGTAAAATAGCGTTTATCAAAATCTCACTTCCAACGTAATTAACGATATTAAAAACTTCCTGATTTCATCTTAAATTTCCATCAGTTTATCAGTCTGCAAAAGGGCATTTCCTATTTTTTCATCAATTTAACTCAGCGGTAGCTCATGTTTCCAAGAACGTTTAATTTTCCTAGTGTTTTACAAATAATAATACTTCCATATTTACACAAAGTTCTACGTTTCTTATTGCATATCTCAAAATGAATTATAAATTGCTAGAACTTAACTCTCCGCATCTGATAGTTAGCCTGGTATTTACGATTCTTTTGGCTACGTCTAGGTACGTAGCATATTAGACAGGTTGCGACTACAATATCTGGCGCCCAAACTCGAACCACAACCCTGAGATTGTCACATGTTTTACCTTGCAAGTGATTTTCCAATGCTCCACCCAAAGGTACTACATTGGCCAGAAGCGAGTTTTTTTTACCTGGAAAATTTTTTATTTTGTCAAACCCTTGCTGTTCCAAGAAAGGTAGGAATCTTTAACGTGCGTGATAACACTCACTCACAGGACCTCCATTTTACCTCTCATCCAAACGAGGGCGTATTTTTGTGAAAAATGCCCGCCTAACATTTTTCAAGCGGACCGTGTCGGGATTTGAAATCGGGACCTTGAAAGTAGTAGTAACACACAAACCACCTACGCGACGGAGCCGCCCTCTCATGTTTTACCGCCTAAAATAGCCCAGAAAGTATCCTCTCTGGAAGGTGGAAAGAAATGTAATGTACAAATATGTAGCAAAAGAAAGTAAAATATGTGCAAACTCAATAGAGTGGAAGCAAATATTACCAAAAGTTTGACAAAGAAGAAATTATTTGGCAGTGTTTCGGGCAAATATTAAACAGGTTGCGACCGCTAGAGTAGACTGTAAACACTGCTTATTCTATACCTGATATTTATTTATTTATTTATTTAGTGTATATTGTGATATTAAAAACTACCATAAAATAACAAAAGGCTTAAGTTCAGCTAAAGCTGATCTACCTCCCAAATCAAAGTATAAAGAAAAAGTAACTTAATTATTCATATAACGTAATAGTTATTGATTGACATTGTAATATGTTTGCTTTAATTTTTTTCTTAAAGGTTGCTATGACCAACTGCTTTGAAAATAGATTATTAAATTTGTTTGATATGTGTGTCGTTAAGTATGCAAACGAAGATTCAAAGTTTGTTGTTTTATGACCAGGTACAGTTAATATCTGACTAGATCGAATGTTTATATTATGTGCATTGGCTCTGAGGGTTAAGATTTTATATAGATATAACAGCTTTCTAGTCTTAACACAGTGAATATGATGGTTGCATATCGAGCTAAAAAACGTACCCCATTCTTAATATGTTCTTGTCAATATATTGGGGAGTCACATGATCTTGATACCTGATATTAAACGAGAACCGAAAACATTGATTATGAATTTTTTGCACCATTTTTTGGCATTTTTTTGATGCAAATTAGAAGCAAATGCTACTAAAATAATTAAAGTTATTTAAAATTAAAATATTGGCCAGATTCCATTTAATCATGGGACCTAGGAGATTTTTATATCAATAAATTAACTTGAACTTTATGAAGGCTTGCCACACAACTTTTCAAGGTTCAAATCACAATCTATCAATACGCCTAAATTTTTAACATATTTTTCTAAAACTATCACCTTATTGTTAATTAGTATATTATAAGTTATTATATTTTCGTAGTCAGAGTGCTTTTTTTGGACCAACACATATTGCGAGAGTTTCGTCTAGATTAAGAATTAAACCATTTCGACTAAACCATTTATTCACTATTGAAGATCCTGATTTATTCAGTGGGCTGTGTGATCTGTAAAGCTGGGTGTCATCGGCATATAGGTGCATGGAACTGTAGTTGATACAATCTGGTAAATCTGCAGTAAAGATGGCAAACAGAATGGACCCAAAAATACTCCCTTGCGGAACCTTCTTACTAATTTCTCTATAAGAGGAAAAGTGCCATGTAGAGGTACAATTGCATTCTGTTTACAAGATAACTTTCAAACCACTTAACAACAGTTACATGGCACCCATAATAATGTAATTTTCCCAACAGAAGTTTGTGGTGGATCACATCAAAGGCTTTGCTAAAGTCTAGAAGAATCAGCAATGTTGTTTCTTTATTATCAATAGCTTGCGTTAAATCTTTCATCACTCGTAACAGTACAGTATTTGTACTATGTAGTTTTCGAAAACCTGACTGTGTCTTAGGAAGAATATTTTTGATAGCAAACTTTTTAATTTGTATTAGAACTATTTTTTCTAAAATCTTGGAAGCTGGTGGAAGAATACTTATAGGTCAGAGATCCTTCGGATCACAAGGAATAGGAATAGTTGTTTTAGGTACTTTAGTTGTTTGCCAGATTTTTGGTACAAATGACGCCTCAAGCGAAAAATTTACTGTCTGTGTCAAAACTGTGGTACAGTATGGCAGAGCAACTTTCCACAGTTTTAAATTTATGCTATCAATTCCTTCTGCAGAAGAAGATATGCTGTAAAATTCGTTTAATTCATTTACTTCAATGATGTGTAGCGGTATAACGGTGGACTGTTTTCTGTGTATTTGTAGTTTATTTAAGTTTCTCCATAATTGTTTAAGGTTCATTGATTTTCATTAACTGTAAGTTGTATAAATGCTCGTGTTTCTCGTCTAATGGCACCCGTAACATATTTTATGAATTGTTTAAAGAAGTTGAAGTCTTTCGCAACTTTAGTGTTTTTGGTATTTACTGTATGCTTTGTCTCTTATTTTTATAATTTCTTTTATTGTAAATGTTATATATGGAGGCTTGGGTTTTTATAGTAAAAGTTCTAATAGGTGCACGTAAGTCAAACAGCTAGAACAGCACTGTTGAGATAAGAAACTTCATCATCAATGGATCTGCTATTATACAGTGGTTCCCAGTTAATTGTGTTTGCATCTCGTGCAAAGTCATTTATGTTAATATTATTTGGGTTTCTGCAGACAAAGGTTTTTGGTGCGTGTAAATTGAGCTCAATATAAAGCTCACATTCCACAAATAAATGGTCTGTCATATTATGGAGATCAACATTATCAAAAGTTTTATGCTTAAGGTTTTTTGAGATGCAGATTATATCAATTAATGTCTGCGCAGCCTGTGTAATTCTTGGAGGTTTGGCGTTCTAATAGATTTGAAAATTGTTTTGTTAAGTGGAATTTTCTAACAGGTTAATATTAATATCACCAACAAAAATAATATTTTGTGCTTCAAGACAAGCTTGATGTAGTGACACATGTAGATCTGATAGGGTAATGGTATTGTCAGGTGGACGATATACCACACTAAAAGCACACTTTATCTAATTAATGACTATGCCTATCTAGAATTGTTCAAACCTATTGTTATCCAAATAATCCATATTAATTATATGGGCATTTAGGTTTGGATGTACATACTAACAGACACCAGCTCCCTGTGTAGATCTATCCAATCTTATAAGCTTATCGTTAGATACATTAACTTGTAAGTCTGGTATATCATCTATTAACCAAGTTTCAATCAACGCAATAAGGTCCTATTCCTGAATAGTTACAAAATAGTACAAGTCTTGAAAACATGATATTATGGATCTGATATTTACATGGAATAGTTTTATAGTTGGTTTCTTAATTCTAGTTTTGAACATACCCAATTTGATCTGTTTATTAAACAAATTTATTGAAGAGAGCATGGGTAGAATATAACGTTCCGTTGTTTGCTATTGTACACCAAGTATTTGGTTTTTAAGTTTGTGAAGTAATTCTTTGTGCACATGACAATCAGGATCACAGGTTGCATGGTTTATATCTATATTTAAATCTTTTCGTGTTACCTTAAAGTTACTACAATGGATGCATTTTGCTCTTTGGCACTGCAATCCTTCACAGTGTACTGGCTAGAGTATTTAAGGCAAATAGGTAATTTACTTGTTCACTAAGATGAAGTAGGGCGAAATCCACTGCAGTTGAAGTGTCTTCTTAAATCAATGGCATCGTACACTGAGCAATAATCATATCCAACATAAATTTTACCTGTTTGCAGTGCCCTATGATAGGTTAAAGCATCCACTTGAATAAGTGCTTCATAGAGCTTACGGTTTTTCTTTAGTGGAGCTAGACTTACAAATTGGCACATGGTAGTATTTGAAAATATGCCTTTGTTTTATTCTGGGATATATTCCATGAGTATATCTTTTGATAGTCTTCAGATATCCCAACAAATTTAAGTCTGAGGTTCAATACAGCCAGTTTTTGTATATCATATTACTCAGTTTGCCTGATGCTAATTTACTAAATTTCTCAGAGTCTGAAAAATTTTGGCAAACTACAATTAAGGCCTCTTTACCAGCTTTCGAAATTCTTGTTATTTCAATCTTGCTTTGCGCAGGATCAATGTTATGTAGCACATCTAGTTTAGTTGTAGCTGTTGATTGGGTCGAGCTCTTAGGTTTCACCATGAGGGTACAATCAGTTTTTGTAATATTGTCATATGACTGAGCAAGCGATTGATGATTAACGTCTATGTTTTTCTCATTCGGTGTAATAATTTTAGTTTGAAGATTGCAAATTCCTTCCTGGAACATTGTTTGTACGGTAGCAATATTTTCAGCAAATATATCTTTCATAGTTTGTTCGATATTGCGAACAGATAATGGAGTCGACTTGAGTGCTGCAAGGCACTTATCACAGAAGAAAAATAATGCTCCCTTTTGCGAGGACATAATCCTGCTTTCTGTTGTACATAAAACAAAACATTTTTTAGTTTGTTGATCGGCTCACGACAACTATTACACTGTACAAATTCATCCTCGTCCTCAATTGGTAATTTGCATTGATGGCAACCTATCTTTACAAGATGTGCTAAGCCCAGCCCTGATCACATTTAATAATAATACATTTGCTGCACTAGATAAGTAGAGGATTTTTCTTGATATTCTTTAAGAATTAAACCACAACAAACATACAGGGAGTATTTACAAGTCAGGTATGGACCTGAAATTTGTATTTGTTTTAAACACTAAGACGTTCTAAACCTAAAGCTATCGCACTCCAAAAATTCGTTCACGTTCCTAATAAAATGCAGAAACAACGAAATAATACCAAAAGCATTCAGAATTAAATTTGGTCAGACAAGCAATAAACTATTAAGAATTCTTGAAACAACAAGTTATAGTATGATGAGAGAAAGACTACAAAACCACCCACGCATTATTTATAAGTTAAAACAAGATATTGAAGGCATTATAAATTTCATACAAATAACGGTAACAAAAGATAATTTTGGTAAAATTCTCGTTAGCGCAAAAACTTAGAGCGAATCGGAATTTTCCACACAAAAATTTACATCACAAATTTAATAATCTATTTATAGAGAAAAGTAACAGCAAACTAAAACGTTAAAAAAGAGCAACACCATGCTAAACATTATCTAAATTTATCAAACAGAACTACTAGCGACACAGAAAAACTAACCTTATCAAAAAGGCATGAACTTTGCAGTAACACCAAAACCAATACCAACATTTGAAATAATCAGCTGTATTAAAAAAACAACGAACCAACTCGAAGAAGATCAAGCAAATGAATTTAGAGTACCATGCAAACTCGAAATAGAGAAAAATCACAAAATAAAACCAAATGTAAGTAGTAACGAAATAAAAGCAACTCACAATCTAAAAAACGATAACTCAATTATAATTCTACCTGCTGACAAAGGCGATGCAGCAGTAGTAATGGATAAAAACGATTACAACGCAAAGTCAACAAACTGTTAAACACTGAGAATTACACTAGTTTAGAAACGGACCCTACAATATTAATTGAAAATAAAATATATAAATATATAAAAATATATAAAAACTAATAAAGAAGTAAACTGGTCCCACATTACAGTAAACCACCCCACTTTGACGGTCTAGCAAGGATTCATAAAAAAAGACATTTCTTTGAGACGTATCGCAAGCTCCATAGATTCGCTATGCCTTAATTTAGCAAAATTTCTCCTAAAAATTATAAATCCATTAGCAGTCAAAACGAATTCTTTCATAAGAAACAACCAATACTTTTTAGCAAAATTATCAAACATCAAAATTAAAAATACGCACACAATGGTAAGTTTTGATGTAGTAAAATCTCTTTACAAATGTCCCTGTAAATAAAACGCTTAATATTATAAAAAACACACTACAAAAAGATGACAACCTTAAAGAAAGAACAAAACTAAGTATATCATCGATCATGGAATTACTTGATGTGTGCGGTCATACCCTACATGTGATTTTCCAATTCTCCGCCCGAAGATACTACATTGACCGGGAGCGAGTTTTTTTTACCTGAAAAATTTTGAATTTTACCTAACCCTAGCTGTTCCAAGCAAAGTAGGGATCCTTAACGTGCGTGACAACGCTCACACACGGGACCTCCATTTTACTTCTTATCCGAACGAGGGTGTATTTTGTGCAAAATGCTCGTCTAACATTTTTCAAGCGGACCGTGTCTGGATTCGAACCCAGGACCTTGGGCGTAGTAGTCACACGCATACCAACTACGACACGGAGCCGCCTTGTATGCGCATATACCACATATAATGACCAATTCTACAAACAGAACTTCGAAATGGAAATGGGAAGTCCACTATCGCCAATCTTTAGTAATATATTCATGAAGGAATTTGAAAAAGATGTAATATTCACACAAGAATTGAAACCACTAATCTGATGGAGATACGTAGATGATATCTATGTTAATTAGCCTCATAATACAGAACTATTTAAAAACTTTGTAGATTCAATTAAAAAAATAGAAACAAATTTTACATATGCATTAGAGCATCATGGAAAACTTCCATTTATTAGATATTCTAGTTAGTAAAAACTATACATTACATGTGATTTTCCAATGCTCCACCCGAAGGTACTACATTGGCCAGGAAGCGAGTTTTTTTTTTTACCTGGAAAATTTTTGAATTTTGCCGAATCCTTGCTGTTCCAAGCAAGGTAGGGATCTTTAACGTGCGTGACAACACTCACACACGGGACCTCCATTTTACCTCTCATCCGAACGAGGGTGTATTTTTGCGAAAAATGCTCGCCTAACATTTTTCAAGCGGACCGTGTCGGGATTCGAACCCGGGACCTAGGGCGTAGTAGTCACACATATACCACTACGCCACGGAGCCGCCGAGTAAAAACTATACAACAATTAATACATCAGTATGCAGAACACCAACACACACAAACAGAAACTTAAACTTCGATTCAAACCATTCACACTGTGTCAAACGAGAAATTATCAAAACCATGTATGATAGAGCAAAATTAATATAATCAAACGAAGAAATTTTAAAGAAAGCGAAAAACTTAATCAAATGTATACTAATAAAAAACAAATGTTCTAAAAGAATAATAGAGAAAGAAATGAATAAAGTCCTAAAAAATAGAAAAGGAAAACCAAAAACAACGATACGCATCAAAAAATGCTTCAATACCATACATTAAAGGATTCTCCGAAAAATATCTAGGTAGCATTGCAAGTTTTTCCTGAGGTTTTCTTGCGATATTAACATAAAATACAGCCTGCATACATAATTTCTGTTTATACATACAATAACTAATTACATGACAATAAGCATATTAACAACCCCCGTAAAACAGCATTGGTATGTGACAAGTCTAAACCCGCCTTAGGGTCGCCGCAGAACCATACAAAATATTCGTAGAACAACATTGGTATCTCACAAGTGTAACTCACCATAGGTTCGCCTCAAAAAGAGATAGCCTAAATCATAAGGAGTTTCCCTCCTTAAGATAAATATAAAAAATGTTTGCCTAAACCTTACGGCAACGTATTCGCACACTTCTTTAATAACGATTCTATCAATCGTATAAATGGAAACGTTAAAAATGTTCTCTAATCCTCAAGTTATTAAATTTATATGAAATTTAGCTATTTGAAAATTAATCAGCTAATATCACGTTAAGCGTATTGGCTACCTCAAAGTCGCTCCCAGGACGCAACACAAATTGAAGGCACTCATTCTTCTAAACTTTAAAATTTTTACTTAATATACTCAAACCAAATATATCAAACATTAATAAATCAGTCACCTTCAATTTATGTCATAAATGTCAAACTTGAAATTTTTATTATTTTGACAACCATCCTAAGTCATGGATCAAAACGTAAATAAGGACGATTTTAACAACTATGAGCGGTTTAATTCCCTAAGAAGATCAAGAAAAATACAAAACAAGTCACAGCAAACATACAGGGAGTATTTACCAGTAGAGGATTGTTGATAACCATAATAATTGGTGATAAAAATACCAGTTTTCAAATACAACTTGTTGAATAAATTCCAAAGTTAATATCTTACACTTCAGGATTCAACTTTACTTAGAATTTCAGCTAGAGTGTTTATGGTAGGAATCGTTAAAAATATAGAACCCTTAAACCTGTAGTTATTGATTTCATTTTTTATTTAGCAATAATAAACTAGGCGGTGGCCGCTCAGCTGCATTATTTAACTGCATTTACTTAGCGGAAAGCTGTATTAATTTAATGGTGTTATTAAAGTACATACTTTTTGATAGTTCCTGCAGCGATACACAAAGCATCCACAAGATGATCCGTAAGGTCTTATTGCGGCGTCATTGTTTAATCATTTCAAATAGTTGCTCTTGCATTTAAAAAAAAGAAGATTATTATTTAGTGTTTCGAGCAAGTATTAAACAGGTTGCGACCGCTGCAGAATATAACATTGGCAAAAGAGATAGATACCAAAGACTGTAAATTAGAATAAAGATGTAGGTATAGATAGTTGCAGCAGACTGAATATGTTGGGATAAGAAATATTGAATAGCTTTATCAATCAAGCTTGAAGTATGGCTAAGAAAAAAAAGGGGAACGTGGGAGGGAGAAGGAGGATTCGCGTCGGAGAGTTCTAGTTCTATCATTTGCAGATGGATTAATTTGAGCTGATTGAATCTTCTAGATTTTCAGAGAAATGTCTACTACAATTATCTTCCCGTTTCAAAGCTCAAATATTTAATCAGAAATTAATTCCATCGTAGATACACCCCTTTATTGAAATCATATCTTTAATCACGATTGTGCAATATACGATTCGCTGTTGGGGTTTCTTTGCGTTTTGTCGAAATTAAGATACCGCACAAAGCGCTCGTACTAAAAAAACAAAATTACTCTGTGATTGCAGGTCGGTAATTTTTTATTTCGTAGTTATAATTCTATGAAAATTATATTGAAACTAAAATACATGCAAAGCGCCTTTTCTATTATAAAGACAAGTATTTATAGAAATACTTGATTATTATTCAATATATAGCATCCACTTGAAAATCTTCCTAATTTTTGCTCAAGAACAACCGACATTTACAATAAGGTTCTAAAGCAATTGCAAGACAGGTTAAAACTCTTTAGAAATTAATTACATAATAGCTAATAAAAGAAATACGATAAAAGAATTAAAAAGTTCCTCCAAGGTAGAAATCTTAAGAATAAGATTTTAATAAAAGGCTATAAATGCTTTAGTATAGAAAGATTCCGCTAATGAGACGGAAATACGCGTATATCTTTTCAGAGCGTAATAAGCAACCGAATGTAATTTCCGAAGACGAAGATGAAATGCACCACCTTATTGAATTTTCCCTCAATTTTTTTACCCGATAAAGCTAGTAATTTTATGTCACTGCCCAGTAATCTTGACTATTTATAACAGTTTTAAACAATGATCCCTTTAGTAAGCTTTTTTACGAGTGATTTGCGTTTTTCACAAATATAAAAAGGCTTTGTTTCGAATAGATTTTAGAGAAAAATTATAAGTTGACTTATGAATGACGATGTCTTCTTATTGCGATACCAAACTTGTAAATTTTTCATGCCCTCAATTGTCATAATTATCTTACAATCTCGTAAAGTTGCGTATAATAATGGAAAGCAAAAAGATATAAAATACTTGCTTCTATTAGCAGTTTCGGCTTCCAAGGTGTCCTTGCTTAATAATTGAGCATTCTCGCTTCAGGATAATATAGAATTAGAAGCATTTCTTTCTGCTGACAGGCGTATCAGATCTTAAATTCCATTCTAGTTATTATAAAGATGTTACGTGAAATAAAGAAACAAAAGGAGCTTGCGGCAAAAGTACAATACCAAAGTAAGTTTTTGACAAAGGTACACTTCTAAGCAAAATGTGGAAAATTCTTTGTAATCTGTTAGTTGTATCAAGATTTTTGTTCGAATGAAGTATATTGTGCTCAAACGACGATTTCATTCCACCTCGTTTTTAATAAATTAGTGAATACGTACAGTTTGAGTTCTGAAAATCAGGTTGGTATTTCAAGAAAAGATTTGGTGATATATTCCGCCTAACATTTTGTCAATCGGAAAATAACTGTCGAATTCAATGTAAACAATAACGTAAGTCCTCAGGATACAGGGGAAACGTGAAGTAAACGCATGAGAAAAACTGAAAATGCTGCTTTTGAGGAATACTTGTCATAGTTGGCAACTAAGCTGGACCCTACTCGATTAAAATTTGTTTCGGATATCCTAGAAGGTAGTACTAATTGAAAGAAATCGAGAAAGTAGATCTGCTAGTGCTCTACAAAACTCTATAATAATAATACAAAAATAGACCACAAATTTATATACAAACTTCGGCTGCTTCAGGAATAGATTAATTGCGCGATATTCTAGACAGAACAATGCAAGGTGAAAGCACCTCGGGGTGAAGTAATTAACCAAAAGTCTGTTACGTACAGATTTGCTCCCAGGAAATCTAGCCAGTAATGTACATAGAAAAACTCGGTGAAGCACTTCACCAAATTTCTGTATTCCGATAAAGTACAGAATCCCTCAACTGTACTAATAAGTATGGTTGCCGACTAATTCAAAGGGAAGAGCGGAAGTGTTTGAAGAAGGTTCCAGAATACTATCATGTGTGAAATATCAGTCTTAAAGGAGAAGACGCCACCTAATCTCAAAATACGGAGGTTCCTCGGGAAAAACCCCAGTCGAAATAACAAGAGGATACAAAAACCAGAGATGAGGAAATTGATTCTGGTCTAAAATTCACTGAAGAAATAATCGAGTACACTCTAATGATAAACCAACCTAAAATAAACTTTATCATAACGACACTAATATACCTATCTAGTAACTGCTAGCCGAAAAGGAAGTTTTTACAATCAAATGATAAATTACCCGTATATGGATCACGCCTCCTAGATAATTACAATATACTTTAGTACATCAAGGCTGGAAGTATTACCTGTACATTAGTTGTGGAAAACACCAATATGCTTTCATTACAAGTATATATGTGTATATATATATATATATATATATATTGTTATGGATTCAAAGAGTTAAATTTGGGGTAAGCAATGCAATTTCAAACACCCTGTATAGAGAAAAGAACTAATTATTTACGCACAAAATTAATTTCATTTATGTACTCCAAATGAACAAGTATTAACGTATTTTTATAATTAATGATTGAAAAGTAATAGGTTCATAAAGGAAAACCAGTTTCAAAAACAAATAATTAATTTAATTTATTTTAATTCAACGTGTAATAACGTCAGAAAATGCATCGGGGTATATAAAATCAATAATCCCAAGGCGAAAAGGGTTCGTTGTAACAAACAAGGACGTTAATTGTATCAAATACCGTGAAATATAAACTCCAAGAAGTGTTATTTTAAACGATCAATAATTGAGAACATCTGCATGTTGGAAAGGTCACTTTCTTCGTATTTATGAATATAATAACACGGGTTTCAACGAATATATTTTCCAACCGTCAGTGGCTTCGAATAAAAGCTAACAAGAGTTTCTTAAAGAGCAGAAGGGATGCACAATCAATACGATGCCACAGATAGAGATGAATATAAAAGCATTCGATTTCAAACGCACGTATTCAACCCACGTGTAGCCCATAAAACGCGGTCAGCAATATTGATTTTCTACCACTCAAGTGGGGTTGGAACGCGACATCCAATATGCATAAGACAGGGTTAGCAATATTACAGACGGAATTTTATGTCGACATAGGACTGTGTCATTGGTTGAAACGAGTAGTTGATAAACAGACGAACATGTGACAGGTGATTCGGGTTTTCGGATTATATAGCGTTTCACGAGCTAAATTTCTAGAAGTTTTAAAGCGGTTATATCCAAAATTTGCAGAAATATTATTTTCAATTAAGTATTTCGCGTAAAGAGTGGCCAAGGAGAGCAGTTTAAGTGTATAAATATTGAAAGAAAATTAAAATGGCTCGCTTTTACTCTTTACTACTCTAGATTTTTGCATCGCCTTAACTACGTATAATAATAAATCGACGTTATAGTAGAGTTTTGTGAGTATTAAAATTTATTTGTAACATAGTAAGGTAGTACTAACTCGTATAACTTGGTATTTGGGGCCTTATAGTTATTAACGCGAGTAGTGGCGAGTGATTTAAATTAACTGAGGTCCAACCAATACCATGTCAAGCTAGTAAATTAATAAAGCAATAAACACAAGTGTAATATACGTGAATTTGGATGCTGGGATGGTGTGGTAATTGGTGGCACGGAGCTCAGTGTAGACTGAGTTATCATCTATAAATATTTGGTGGATCAGAGCGCATAGCCAAGAAGCCTAAGGGTTTTTAGAGGACAGCATCATCGACGGAGATGGAGCCTTGAAGCATTTTCCAGGTAACTCCTTTGAATTTGCTGTTATTTGATAAACTGTTGGCATTATTTGTGATGTGTGAGTGAACTTTGGGGGTTATTTATGTTTTTTTTAACGTAAGTTATGTATCCCCCAATTATCTATATGTATTGAATAAATTGAATCTAATAGGAATTATTAGAAATTGTTAAATAAAGTATAAGTTCATTGCAACAATGTAATAAAATGTAGAATTAAGAGAAAAGCAGACATGAGATCTGCTAGTTCCCACAGCCGTGTGAGGGGCAGGTTATTATAAAAAGCCCGGAAGTTTAAGGCCCGGCAGTCAGTCTTCGAACTCCATACTTCGTTGTTCAAGCTACTCACCTTATTACAATTAATTAAATGTTTTTGAATTAAAGTTATTTTACAAGTTATTCAAAATTCCATGTTAATTTCTGTTTAAGAATCAATAAAGAATTGTTAAGAGTTTTCGGAATTGTTTTTAAAAACACCGCTCCAAAGGCCCGAACCTTAACTCGTATTGGAAAAGATAGGTGTACTTGATTATTATGAAAGTATTTTAAATATTAAAAGAAAAAGGTGTATGTAAAGTTTACTAAATTTCATTACGAATTTAAATTAGATTGTTAAGGGTACATGGGTTATTAATTTTGTAGTATTTTTATGCAAGGTGAAAAGCATACATTAATAAACTGGGTTACTATGAACTCACCATAATCCAGTGTGCAAAAATAAATATAGGGAATTGTTTGGGGCCCATTTACTCCTATTGTTTTAAATGTGTTGGCAATTAAAAGTTTAAAACAAGGACTATACAAAATAGCACTTATTGAGTTGTAACTAGACTACCGAAATGTACATATCTGTGCATAATCTGTGAATAATTTTTGTAAATAGCGGTAAATAATGATTGTATGATGGTTGTATTATTTTGTGATTTTATTGAATGGTGTGTGAATGGGAAGGAAGAATGATTGTAAATTTAGGTATCCATAAAGAGGCATAGCTGAGCTAGCCAGGGAAGCTGGTGACGATATCTTTGTTGCAGCAGAAGAATCCGGGTAAAGAATATTTTTATAAAATTTTATGTTTTTTTTTAAAATCGGTTGTTCACGAATGGAGAGGTTAAAACCATTGATCCCCGACCACAGCTATCTTATGGCGACCCGAACGTGCGGCACGAGCTCCAGATAAAATTTAAGCAATTTTATTCCAGGAAACTGGCGATCTGAGAGAGAGAGTCTGTCTGAGATAAATTTAAAAATAAATTTTGAGTGTGTGTGGGAGTGATTTGAACGTATGCAGAAAAAAAAAAGAGTAGTTAAGAAGCCAAGGAGTGGAAATTGGAAGTGACGATAGTGCTTTATTTGATAAAGCAGGAAAAATGGAGGAAGCTGGAGGTAGTGGGGATCAGTCGAGGACGGAGTCGGAAGAAGCGGGAAATGAATTAATTTTGAGAATGCTAGAGAGGATGAGTGAAGAATCTAACAGGAAATTTGATCAGATGAATGAGACGCTGAGTGGGGTGAGAGAAATGGGTGAAGAATCAAAACGAAAAGTGGTGCAGATGAGTGTCGAATAAAATCGGAAGTTTGAGCAAATTAGTCAGAAAATTGATAATTCGACGAAAGAATTTTCAGAATTCAAAAACAGCTTGACCGTAAAAATGGGGAAAGTTGAAAATAGGGTAGATAAAAATAAGCGTGATATTAGAGGTTTAAGTCAGGAAATAGGACAATTAAGGACAGAAGTAAGGATTTTCAGTGAGGATGAGATTAATGGTAAAATGACTGAAGTAACGGACTCATGTAAGGATCAAGTAGGTAAGGTCGAGAGAGAAGTGACCGGAATTAGACAAAATGTAGCAAGTTTGATGGGGGATGGTCCAATATTTGTAACAAGTAATATGTCGCTGGATCAACAAATGAAATTTTATGGGGATAGTAGGATAAACCCACAAATATTCATTAATAACATTAGAGGTTTGGTAAATAATTTATATGACGAACAGGCGAAACTTAATGTTGTGAAAGCTTTACTAAAAGACCATGCTGAAGCTTGGTACAATTTAATCGGACAGGAAATCGACACGTACAGTGACTTTGAAGACAGATTTCTTAAACATTACTGGAGTGACCACAGACAGGACCAGGTACGAGACGATCTTATCACAGGTAAATTTAAAGGGGAGTTTCAGGAAGCAGGGAGCAATATGCTATACGAAAGTATAGCATAGCCAAGCAACTTAATCCACCACTGACTGACAAACAAATAATTAAATATTTATCACGACATTTTGAGGTCGAGGTGAGGCAACACGTAGCGTTGCAACATATTGTGGACAGGGAGATGTTTTTGGAGTACCTGCAAAGGTATGATGACGTGAATAGTGGACGACCTCGGGAAAGTAGAGAACGACAAGTGAATGCAGTTAGATTTGAGCGAAGACGGGACAACTACGCACGACGGGGTACTAACTTTACATATAATAGATAGAACGGGGAACCTCGACGGACGTTTTTCAGGAGCAACAGTGTTGGAAGGGGCCTGCACCTAGACCGGGGGTATCTAGACAGAACAGTTCACCGGACATGAGGGGGACATTAACAACAAATAGGGAAAGTGACAATATCAACAGAGTAGAAACGCCAAGGACATATGCTGAAGTGGTAGCAAGACCAGGACCGAGTAGGGAGACCAGACCTGGACAGGATTTTTAGACAAGAACAAACCACTAGACATCGCTGTGTACAAGTATGAACATCCACGGGAATTTTTAAAAATAGAGGAATAAGTTGAGCCAGAAATAATAGAAGAATTTTGTTTTCCCATAATTGATGTTAAAATTTTGGAAGAAAATTTAGGAGCATTATTAGATTCAGGAGCTGAGGCGAGTTTAGTATCGGAGAAATTCGTCAATGAAATTAAGGATAAAGTGTGTGACAGGATAATGCCAATAAAAAGAAGTCACCTGGTGGCGCCGAATAAAAAGCGATTTGCTGTTGTGAATAGCGTAGTTATTTTAAAAGTAGAGTTAGGTTCAGTTAGCTGTGAACAGGAATTTATAATTGTACTTGGGTTAAAGTTTAAAGGGATATTAGGGGTCGATTGCATGACGAAGTTAGGGGTTATAATAGATATGGAGAGGAAAATAGTTAGGATTGGGGATAGGATATTGCCCTGGAAGGCAAGTTATGATGTCACAGAGGATGACATGGGGTTATGTATTAATAGTATGGAGGTAGAAGAGAAAGAGGTGAAAGAGATCGACTCAGGTGAATATAATGAGAAAAAGTTAGAAGAGATACAATTGGTAGTGAACGAAGAGGCTTAACAAGTAGAGGTAAAGTCGAGTGCAACATTGTTAGAGTATAACGAGTCAGAAGTAATAAAGATAGAAGCGAAAACAGCATTATGTGACACACAAGAGGTAAAAGTAGGCATAAGTGAGTTAAGTGGCAAAAATAATTTTGGGAATTTGAATTTAGGAGATTTTTACGATGAGAATTATGTACAGGAAGGGTCTAGAAGAGATGAAGAGTTTTCTTTAGAGGAAAAAGATGAAGATGTTGAGGTAGTATTGTTTGATTTGTCCGCAGGAAAGGAAATAATAGTGAATGAGAAACAGACATGTATAGGAACAGAAGAAGAAATAGTTAAGAGTCAGGATAATAGGGATGATTTTAATGTATGTGAAGTAATAGGGATGATAAGTATAGAAATAGTTGGAGGAAAAATAGGGATGCAGTGTATTAGGATGGTGATAAGAAAGACTTGGAACATCAAGAAAAGAGTCAGATTTAAATAAGAGAAATGAAACTTAATTGACAAAGATAAGTAAAGATAGGTGTATAATAGAGTATAAATTTAAATAGATAGGGATAGAAATAGGTGTATATAGAGAAGTAGAAGTAGGTGTTTATAGAAAAATAAAATTAGGTATAGGATAAATATGGAAGATAGTTAGAAGTAGATATAGAGTTAAGTGTGTATAGATAGGATAAGATATAGATAGGGATAGTAGGTAAGGTGTAAAAATACCAAAAGGACATAAGTAAAAGAGGGATAGAAGGGTATGAAGGTGAAGTTAGGTAGAAAAGTACAAAAGTGAGGTACGTAAAGAGTCAATAAATGACGAAAGGGTAAAATAAAAGAGAAAATAAACTGAAATAAGAGAGGAAAGAGTTAGAAATAGATAGAAATAGTTAGGTAGAAAGTAGTGATAGGTGTGAATAGTTAAGTATAAATAAAGATACGTATAGATAGATAGAAATAAGTAGAGATAAGTAAAGATAGATAGAAATAGGTAGATAAGTAGTGATTGGTTGAATAAATAGGTATAGGTAGTGGTAGGTGTGTAGATAGGTGTATAGATATAGCATGTAAGACTAGATGGTAGATAGCTAGATATTTAAATTCTAGAAAATATTTGGGGGTTTTCTTAGAATTGAAATAGGGGGATTATGTTATGGATTAAAAGGGTTAAATTTGGGATAAGCAATGCAATTTCAAACACCCTGTATAGAGAAAAGAACTAATTATTTACGCGCAAAATTAATTTTATTTATGTACTTCAAATGAACAAGTATTGACGTATTTTTATAATTAATGATTGAAAAGTAATAGGTTCATAAAGAAAAACCAGTTTCAAAAACAAATAATTAATTTAATTTATTTTAATTCAACGTGTAATAACGTCAGAAAATGCATCGGGGTATATAAAATCAATAATCCCAAGGCGAAAAGGGTTCGTTGTAACAAACAAAGACGTTAATTGTATCGAATACCGTAAAATATAAACTCCAAGAAGTGTTATTTTAAACGATCAATAATTGAGAACACCTGCATGTTGGAAAGGTCACTTTCTTCGTATTTATGAACATAATAACACGTGTTTCAAAGAATATATTTTCCAACCGTCAGTGGCTTCGAATAAATGCTAACAAGAGTTTCTTAAAGAGCAGAAGGGATGCACAATCAATACGATGCCCATAGGGTCGCCTCAGATCCATATACAATCTTCATAGAACAACATTGGTATCTGACAAGTGTAAAGCCGCCATAGAGTCGCCTCAAAACCATGTTAAAATCTACCAAAGAGGTAACTTAAATCATAATGAATTTTCCCCCTCAAAATAAATATAAAAACTTCTTTAATAACTATCCTCTCAATTGTATAAATAGAAACATGTTAAAAAATGTTTTCCAATTCCAAGTTATTGAATTTATATAAAGTTCACCAATAAAAATTAATCAGCTGATTTCACGTTAAGCGTATTGGCTACCTTAGAAAAGTCGATCCCAGGTCGCAACACAGATTGAAGGCAATGATTCTGTTAAACTTTAAAAAATTTTGCTTAGTATACTCAAACCAAATATTTCAAACATCAATAAATCAAAGTCACCTTCAATTTATGTCTTAAATGTCAAACTTGAAGTTTTTATTATTATTTTCACAACGATCTTAGGTCATGGATCGAAACGTAAATAAAGTTGATTTTAAAAACTATGAGTGGTTTAATTCCCAAAGAAGATTAACCTGAATACACATGCTGTGTGAGAATTTCAGGGAACTATGTAGGCTAGCTCAGAATATAAATAAGTGCAGGTACGTGCCCAACCAGTTTTGAGACGGAAAACCTAATGGCTGCGAAATACCTGCAACTAATGTTGACTGTGCGAAAAGATAAATTGGAAAATATATTAAATCGCCAAATGGTTAAGTGTTGGGGGAACTTGGCAGCCACAGACTGCTTACCTCCCTTCACAACCATTGAAGGTCGGAGAAATAGGGCATATAACTGTAAAACAATAGAAAGTGATCGAACTGCATTTAACAAGAAAGAACATCGCCTATGAGGAAAGACAACAAACAGAATAAGAAGAAAATTGTTGAAAGCATATGTGTGGAGCACAGCACAGTATGCCTATGAAATACGGGAAGTCTGAAACGCAGACAGAAAAACGGTAGCAGCCTTTTGAAATGATGTGCTTCAGATGTATGAGGACGATAGCATGGACAGACAAAGATAATAACAAATAAGTTACAGAAATAGTAGGGAAACAAGGATATCTGAGGAAAAAGAGAAATAGTAGGGTGGAATACGTTCTAAGGCATTTTTGGGGAATAGTATGTGATATATTACAAGCAGAGATAGGAAAAAAGAGGTAGATGTAGACCTAGATCAGACAGTTATAGATGCAAACTGTGCATATTTCAGGGGTTAGTTCAGAATAGGGAACAATGATGGTACGCGTCTAACCAGTTCTAGGACTGAAGACCTATTGATGATTTTATGCAAAGTGAAAAGCATACATTAATAAACTGGGTTATTATGAGCTCACCTTACTCCAGTGTGCAAAAATAAATATAGGGAATTATTTGGGGCCCATTTACTCCTATTGTTTTAAGTGTGTTTGCAATGAAAATTTTAAAACAAGGACTTTACAAAATAGCACTTATTGAGTTGTAACTAGACTACCGAAATGTACATATCTGTGAATAATTTTTGTAAATAGCGCTAAATAAAGATTGTATGATGGTTGTATTATTTTGTGATTGTATTGAATGGTGTGTGAATGGGAAGGAAGAATGATTGTAAATTTAGGTATCCATGAAAAGGCACAGCTGAGCTAGCCAGGGAAGCTGCTGAAGATATCTTTGTTGCAGCAGAAGAATCCGGGTAAGGAATATTTTTATAAAATTTTATGTTTTTCTTGAAAATTGGTTGTTGACGCTGGAGAGGTTAAACCAATTGATCCCCGACCACAGCAATATATATTGCTATGATGTAGTCTATTTGGTTTTTAAGCCCCTACGATGGGTGTCATTTTTATTGCTGTGATATTTTTATTTGATTACCAGGACTAGCTCACTGAATGCTCGACTTCCCAATAAATCTTATTTTATCCTTTAAATGGATCCAAATAAAGCAGTTCAAAATTACACAATATAATAATTGATAATATGTACAATGTTGTGTAACCTCAAAATTTTCCCTTGTATAGAATATTTACATTTACCAAATTTATGCTTTCCTGAAAGCCAGCAAAAATATCTTTTAATTACACTCAAGATCTTTGAATGTTCTAAGATGCTTTCCCTTGTTTTCATATTTTCAAATAACCTTTTTGATGACTCTTACAAATACAAAATGTATAGCAAATATTAACTTTGAAACAGTTTTTAAAAAAAATTAAATGTATAAAAATCGCTAACCTGGAATGGTAACAGGAGTTCCCTCATAGTGTCTGTGATCTGCATCCCTTGTTGTCCGTTTTACTTATTGGTCAGAATTATCAACTTTTGATCTCTGGTATTTTTCCTTAAATTAACTTTGAGTACCCTTTTGATCTCACTTTCAGACGTATTTTTAGATTTGTGTTAAGGCTTAAATCTCGACATGAACATCAACTCAACAAAAGCCGTTTCAACAAAATGACATCAACTTAAATGCCGTCCCAATAAAATGGCATCAGCAAAAGCCGTTCCAATAAAAGACGCCCTGTTTTGTTAAATATTAAAAATAAATTTAATTAATTGTTTAACTTACGTCTATTTGTAGATCGGCTTATTTTCGTCGCACAATTTCTCACTTTCAAATTTTACTTATTCTGAATTTTGTTTCACTAATTAATTACGTAACTTTCTACTACATTTGAACATAGTTTGTTTTGGTTGAATATAAACCAAATGTTTATTCATTTCCTATTGTATTTATAAGCCCTTCCCACTATCGTTTCCATTCGCGTGTTTATCGATTAAGGCTTGTACTTTGCCTTATCTCTGGCAGAACTCGGTATTTTCGCATATTCCCTGGTTTAATTCTTCGACGAAATGCTCCATCAATCACGTAAGCGTTCTGTATATTACAACATTTTGTTAGGATTTCCGATTATTGCTGTTATTTAATCACGTATTTAATGTTTGTCGTTTAAAAGTCCAAGACTTATCATATAATTGACCCGCCTGGTGTTTGTTTGTTTGTTACAGAATGTTGATTTTCTGAACAAATGGATTTTTTCTGGTCACGTATTTAGTGACGTATTAAGATGCGTTTTCATATAGATGCGTTGATATTTTTGACGTAATTATTAAATATTTGGGATGCCAATTTATCTATGTTTCCCAATAATTTTATTTGATGTAATTATTTGCTTCTAAAATTTTCTTTACTCGTAAATTATACTTAAACATATTATACGACGCACACATTACTATTCTAATTACTAAAGGAGCTTCTTTCTCCTGCATTTAATCAAATATCCTTTATATACAGTGTCCTTGCAATTGACTTTTTCTAGAATAGTCGATTTACTCCCATAATTGATGGAATTATTTGATTTTCTTAAAGTTAGAGTTATTCATATCTATCCTACGACCCCCGTGACTTAATCTACCCTTAAACTACCCTCTAATTATAGCAATATATATATATATATATATATATATATTGCTATGTTAATAGGATCATTTAAGGGTAGATAGGATTACTAGTATAGTACGCTTCATGAAAACACCATGAGTGTTCAGAAAACAAGACATTTTTACGAAGAAAGTGAGAAATTTAGCGATTAGGCAGGAAAGCAAGTGACAACGCCCTGTATATAAACTATAGTTATAATTATTTTAAGAAATGAAAAATACTCTAGAAGATTTAATTAAATAAACAACTTGGCAAGTCACAAAACGACGTGGATAGAAGCTGCAACACAATACGCGTGAGTAAAATATTATCATTACACTAAGAATCCCAGTTAAACAAGCAAGTTTGAAAATGCGTATGATAGAAAACGCATATAATTTAATACATAAATTAAATTAAGACTACATGAGCAGAAAGGTAAAATTCAACACCTTGAAAGATTAGAAATAAATACGGCGTGGTGATAAAAGCAAACTTCATCAAATTTATTGTACAAACAAGAAGTACGTGACCAAGAAAAGTGAAAATTCAAGAGAACCAATGCCAATAACTTGAAGTCCTACGTGTAGGAAATAGCGCATCAATTTCGTTTATACATCAAAAATTAGTAGAAATACCCAAAATCTTGCATGTAAGAATCACGTACAAAGCTTTAGTCGTTGAACTATACGCTTGTCAACAGATAAGTGTTTTTTTAAATACGACAGGATTTGTAAATAAATCAGTTTAACTTGAATTAAGGCATGGTTCACATCACCTGAAAGAAAATATTTACGTAAAAGAATTAGAAGTGATTTGATAGTTAATAAATTACATAATGGTGATAGTGCATACTTAAATGAGGTTCGTCGTTTTAATACTTAAAAACGTAAGTAACAAAAGATTGTTTTTAAATCAAATTCCAAGTTTTTAAATTAACAAAAGGACTCTGAATAGTTACTGTATCCGATGTGGAAATTTAACAAGTATTTAAACAATTACTGGATCCGACCAGGAAATTTAACAAGGACGCTAAAATAATTTATGAATTAATCAAGAGAAACTATACTAAGAAAAATGCAAACCATATCTAAAGTAGCTCTGGATTCAACGTTGGACTATTTAAATCACTAAGCTGAAACGGGAGCAGTTGGAGCAGGAACTGGTTCGAACTGGAGACAACAGGTTAGCTAATCTGAATATTTTGTTGTATTTTTATTTATGAATATTTTAAACATTGCTTTCATGAAAACTTTATGTTAGGGTCAAAAAAGATCGTTTTAGTACACGTTATAAATTACGTAAAAATTGAAGGAAGTTTAATGAACGTTGATAGGGCTTCCAATAATAATAATAAGGGTGAATTTTGCTGGATTTTTGTTTAATTAACGGGAATGATAATTATTGAAAGAATTTAATTCAATTATTAAAAAGAGGTTCTATTCAAAGAATTCTTAAATGTTTTTGTACATTGTAAATATTTTGAGAATATTATGGTAGTTGTGCTTAATGGTGTTTTGACTTAAAGGCATAGAAAGTAGAGGTAAAAGGAAAATTAAATTTCTTTGTTGTCGTATTGTCGCAAGCTCCGTGCGTGGTTAAAACTAAGCTAGCCGAGGTATTAAAAATTAAGATTAAAATTTACAAAAAGACAAATTTTAACCTTTTTATTTTACAAAAAGGGAGCACCGTGTTATTACAACGATATCACAGCATTTTTAAACAAAGAAAATAGAAAAAAACTCATCAAAAATTACATAACTTAAAGAAAAACGTTTCGGTGAACAAAATTACTTTCTAGGTACTTAAGCTAATAATAAGAACGTACTGTGAGTGCGTTTATAAATTTATGCAGAAATAGTATATTGTATACCCAGTAGAAAAAGCTCAACATTTCTGTACGATGTGAAGATTGCTTGTCGAGGTGCAAGCCAAGACAAGCAACACGGAGTTCGGGAATGTTGCTTTTCCTACGTGGTATACATACTATTTTTCCGCAAATCGTTAAAAAACGACAGAAATTAAAATACTTATTTTAAAACCTTGATTAATTTTATTTAGGTGCCGTCAAATTCTTAGTAAAAATTTTTGCGTAACCATGGAAACGTTCCTATTAAGATATTGAATTGTCAAACTTGACAGATTGAAATATGATTGCTGGTATTTTTGAAAGTAACAATACAAATTTTGTAATTGTACAAATTGTAAAATACCTGAAAATATAACACACAACTTACTTCAGAATCAAATACATTCTGAAGTTAATTGTTTGTTATATTTACATAATGTGTTAAGATTGTTTAAATAGAACTTACCATGTAAGCATGTTCTCAGTCATTTTTGTAGCTCATATGTATACACATATTATTTCTATACAGTACAGTAATGAAAATTTTTTTATACAGTAATTTGTCGTTGCTTGGCAACGACTAAACATTTTGAAATATTCAACTTTTCTTTAAGAAATTTTATCAGAAATGTCAATATTTCTGAACGATTTGCGGAAATAATCTTAATTAGCATACGTTTACTGTAGGTGATTTAATATAAAAGATTTATTGTAAATGTTACCTCGTTGACTGTATATATCTTAAGAAATAACTAAAATCAATGATATTCTGAACTCGATTCATTCTAACCAGAGCTTACGAGATTTCTGGAACTTTTGTTATACAGTTTGACGTTCTTTATTAACAGGACTTTTTGCAACACGAAGTTGTCTACTAAAGGAACAATTCTCCAAAATTAAAAATAACCAACCGGGTAGGTTATAATTCCGAACTTCATTGACTAATTAGATTAATCAGCTTAATACCTAATTATTTAAGGTTAACTGTGCCCACTCAAGTTTTTATGTTAAGTCTTTCGATGGTAATCACAATGTGTTCAACAAAATTATCTTGCTTCTATTTCCGACGAGATTATTTTCTGCAGAATTCGGAATAATGAATTAGGACTGCAGATTATAACTATTTTTGTCGTTTTTGTCTATCTAACATATGTAGCACATTAACTTGAACTACAGAAAGCGAATCTCCATTTTCCGATTCCGCGTCATTTTACGTGTGGAACTTCTTCGTTACAAGGCAATGAAGCCATAGGCGCCAACGTTATACATTATGAATCAAAACAAATTAATAATGTAACTGCTATAATTTAAAGTACAAAGTAACTATGTTATTATTTCTAACCTTACTATCGTCATAACGAATTTGACAATCTTTGAGTATGATAAAGTAAAATACAAAAATTAATCGTCCTTAATCAAGAATCCACGTAACCTAAAAATTATATTTTTTAAAAGAAAAATTTCTAATCCAATTGGTGAGATTTACAAATACAAAACCCTTACAATGAAATATGATTATAAACATTTCAAATACGTTTGTCATTTTGGCATTAATAATTAGGACTATACTTACAGTTACAATAAAAATTAAAGCACTACAGCGGTTCTCAAGTATATAAATAATAATTAAAGCTATTCATGAAAGTGTTTGTGCTTAAAACCAATTATATAAGGATAAAAGAAATCTTAATAAACTACCATATTTAACAATTCTAGTTGATTATAATTGATTATAATTGTCCATAACCTAACTCACTTAAGATAAGAATCCAATTTATGGTTAAACCACTTTACAAAGATCTAATACAAACTGTTTAACGAACAAAGATCACTCATAATTAAGCAATTTTGAAATCAATAAGCAAAGCTTTGGTAGCATAAAATGCTTAAAAATCAACGGATTTTTAAATCATTAATTTTTAAAGATAAATACCAAGTTAAATACTCCAAAATATTAGGTGCATTTCCCTGGCACCCCCACCACAAAAGTTTTTAATTTTCATTATGCCAACAGTGTGTACTACGTTTGTGCCCGAATGTGAGCGTTTGTGCAACAAACAATGATTTGCAATAACCATCCTTAGGTGGGGGTGCTACGGAAACGACAGCACCCTACCTTAACATATTTTAATTTTGATTACGCCAATCGCTTGTGCAACGTTCCTGCAGGATTGTCCTCAAATATGAGTGTTTGTGCTGCAAGCCCTGATCCACAACAATCATTCTAAGGTGGGGATGCCACGGAAACGACAGCACCCCCACCTCAACATTTTTTAATTTTGATTAAGCCGATCGTTTGTGCTACGCCTGTGCAGGTTTGTATCCGAATTTGAGCAGTTGTGCTGCAAACCCTGATCTGTAGTAATGATTCTAAGGTGAGGGTGCCACGGAAACGACAGCAACATACGTCAAAATTCTTCAATTTTGATTACACCAATCTTTTTGGCTACGTTTGTGGAGGATTGTGTCCGATTTTAGGAGTTGGTGTTGCAAATCCTGATCTGCAATAACTATTCTAAGGTGGGTGTGTCACGAAAACAACAGCAACTTTGCCTTCGGGTTTAAATTTAATGGTTGTTTCATAAGTCAGTTTGTCATAATAACTAAATTCTAGAACCAAGTTAAGGGATAATACGGACGAATGGAACCCTGTATGGCCCTCCAGTAATAGTTCTAATATTAACGTGTACTAAAATTTGGACGCGCATGTTCAGCAAACCTCTGACTTATAGAGATTAGTTAAATTGTGCTGCAGAAACCAATCTAGAAATATTAATAAGAAAAATGCTGTAGTAGAAACTCCTGTCGTAACATTTCAAGAAGTATTTAAATTTTACGAGAATGTAAGAAATGTCCACCAACTATTGTTCGTAATTTACCATGTCTTGACAGTTCTTGAAAAATCTACAGTAGATATCTAGTTAAAACAATATTCATCCAAATAAGTACATACATATTTTAAAACACAAAAATGCATTATTTAAGAATAAACGAGAAACTGGCATGGAACGGCGATAGACTCTCGTATTCTTTTAACAACTTTTGTGGTATCGTCATATCAGCTCCATAGTTTTGTATCATCCCTCCAGCAGTAGCTTATATAATGCCCAATCGCGCGATGAGATTTGGAAACTGGCAGTATAAACGAAACTATTCCTCGTAATGTATACCGACTAAACCAAAATAATGAACAAACCGATTGTGAAATGGCAAAACAATATTTAAAGCAACAGATAGCTGATAGCTACACATAACATTAGTGTCGACAAAGTTATTAGTTCGAAATATAGCGACACCGATAGTGAAGAAGAAGAAGAAATAGAAAAAAGAGAAGAACAAGAAGACGAAGATGAGAATTTATTAATTATTGATGATCAATACGGTACTCTGGATATGAAGGAAGAAATTAAAGTGATATATAATGCATGCTTACTAAAGGCAAAAACAAATGGATATTCTGGAGATCATTATGTAGCATGACTCAAGTATTGAAAAAAAGCTTTGTGATTTTTGTAAATTATTACCCTGTTGGTCTGCTGTAATGACACCGATTTTTAGTTATGGTAGTGTATCAGTAAGTAGTGTGACGTCCAAAAGTTTTTTTAGACTTGAAACGTGTAGTTTTCAAACATAAAACACTCTCAATACGTATTGACGATTTTATAAATACCCATATCACATCAATAACTGGAGACAATTATATAGTTTAATAAAAAATAATCCACAATAATTTAAATAGAAACACCAAAAATTTGAACGATTCACAAAATCGTGTTGACGACAAACATTCAAAAATAGGCTCTGAAAATGGTGCATTAGAGAATTGGAGAGGATTAAGCGAATCTAAAAGAAAAAAGCAAATTACCTTGGTAAAGATCTTTCAGTTTTATAATACAACGAAAGTAGTAGAACTAGAAGTAAAATAATTGAAATTTTACGAAGTGGGAACTACCAAGACTTATTAATCCCAATTAAAATTAATTATCAATCTTAAACATTATTTAATACATGTCCGTTTGATTTGTTATTTCAATTGCTATGCACTACTTACGTGGACGATACTCAATATGCTCAATTTATCCACAACAAAATAGATAAAGAAATCTTTTTTAAAACAATTTCTCGTTCAATCCGCGACAGTATAAATATACAAACATACAAATGACGAGCAATCACTTTGAAAAATTTGTATGAAGTAATACTCTTTTCGGAAAATCTCACAGCAATTAATTGTGCATCTATTGTAGATTTTATAATACAACTATTTAATTGTTATGCCTCATATGAAGAAGAAATATCATGTCAAAAATGTAAAATATATTGTTCAAGGAAACATATAACAATTGTGGCTGATTTTCCCTCAGATGCACTTGATTCCTAGAAGGCGTCCTAAATCAAATCTTAACAAATGGGTCGTTAATATGTGAGAAATGTCATGCAAACTCGTGTATAATCTAGGATCGTTGTCAAAATAATAAAAATTTCAAGTTTGACATTTATAACAAATTTAAGGTGACTGATTTATTAATGTTTGATTTAAATACATTACTTGATAATTTTAAAGTTTAGAAGAAAGAGTGCCTTCAATTTGTGTTACGCCTCGGGAGCAACTTTGAGGTAACCAATACGTTTAACGTGAAATCAGCTGTAATTTCTATATTGTTAAATTTCATACAAATTCAATAACTTGACGATATATATATATATATATATATTGCTGTGATAAGGGGTTGTTTAAGGGTGCATTTTATAGCAAAGGTCGTGCAGAAATTAGAAATCATAATAGGAAGCAGAACACTATTTATTTAGGAGATAATTGAGTAATTGGGATAGTTTGTAAATAGTAAGCAGTCAACACCCTGTATATAGAGTATAAGTAGTTTCAGGCGACGCAAATAGTAACAATAAGACGCATAGGTAGCATAGAAATAAGTAATACATGCATTAAGCAGATAACAAATATTTAACACCCGGTATATAGAATTTTAGTAAATTTAGGTAATGCAAGTAACAATATTTTTCAGTGGAAACACGCGTATTTATAAGTAAGCATAATAAATGTAATTAAACACGCATTCAAAAGAATTCCAATCAGTTATGATAATATGGAGATAAGAAATAAAGCTTAAAGAAGCGTAGTGTAGGTGCGTACAAACAATTAACAATTTTGATAAGTAAAGGTGATTAAAAATGCGTAAAAAAATAAGCATATATGAAAATTGAAAGTCGAATTGCATCAAATAGTTGTGTACAATATGGAAAAGCGATAATATTTCTCAAAACACCGCATGTCTGATAACGAAGCAGCTGTAAGCAAACAACAATTACTTGAGAGGACGAGAATGTTACATCAGAAAACTACTTTAAGTGTAGAAAATAGAAAGACTTGATTGGTTAAAATTGGTAGGCCATGCCCACAGACGAAGTGGGATATCTATCATATATTAACAGCGACAATGATAACGAGCTCAGTTTTCAACTCAACAAAGGCCAAGGTGCGTCACTTTAAACCTAAGAGTAAACGCGTAAGAATAATATTTAAAAGTGAAAATTGTTTAACTGACAGATAGTGCGACGAAGATGAAAATTACTATTGCCGATTAAACGGCTCTGAGGCCGGTGAGAAAAGTCATGATAATCTAAGTTTGGGTGCGAACAATCTAAGTCTAAGGCTGGAGAGTATAAATCTAAGTTTGGGTGCGAACTATCTAAGTCTGACGATGATAATCTAAGTTTGAGGCCGGGGAGAATAAAATCCAATTCTGAGGTTGGTGAGAATAAATCTAAGTTGGATGCGGACAATAATGATTCTAAGTTTGATGATAATAATAATTTAAATGTAATAAATCTAAGTGTGGATAGATAAAATTTTAAATGGGTATATAATAATTCTGAATTGGTGGAGAATAATTTTGATCCAAATGGATGGTATAATGCATGGAAAATTCTAGTTGATAATGGATGCGTCGATAATTTTGGTTGCGAGAAGGAGGTAACGAAGAAAACAGACCAGGTTAGATTTTTAGTTTTAAGACATTCTTTTCTATTTGAATTTAAATATTGAATATTGAATTTGCTTAATTAATATAAATTAGTGTGACGGAGTCGACAATGAACTTGCAGACGTAGAAAGTACGTAATATGATAAAGAGGATTTGAACGTTCCAGGTTTCTCTTTATAAAAACAATAGGTTTGTGGTGACTTTAGATTGATTAAAATGCATATGATTTTTGAGATAAATAAGATTTACAACATTAATTGATTGAAAAGGTATTTTAAATAATTTTCAAAACCTGTACATAATATTTGTTTTTATTATATGGAATTAAATAACTTCATTTTATAATTCAAAATATAAGCTAGTCGAGGCCGAATGATAAAATTTATGGGAGTGTAATTTGATAATTTAAAAAAAGAGGAGGAGTTACAAGTTGAATACGCCATTGATACAGAGTAAGGCGTTATCACATCAACTTTTGTTATTGGTCGACACAATGTCGGTCCACGATAGTTCCTATTTATTCATAGCAATAATTAATATAACGCCCAAACGATGGGTCGCGAATAATTGTGTAGGTTTATAGCATAAATTATATGATTACCCAAGCCTGGGGCACGGATTAAATCAAAGTAAATTTGATAATACAACATTAGATTAAGAGGGCACGAATTAAATTAAAATAAATTTAAAAATACGACCGCGAGATTTGAAATAAAATAATTAAATTAAACCGGGAATTTAAAGAGTTTTAATTAGCGTATTTGTACAGTAATTAAATTTAGGTAGATTTATTTCAGTATATAAAGTTTAGCGTAAATATAATAAGTGCAAAGCATGGAAAAAAGAATACGGGAAACAAGGGAAGCTCTAAGACTGCAAGGACTGGAAATAGGATCCCAGGAGAGCGTGATAATCCAGGAAACCAGTTCTATTGAAGAAAGGCGGAATTCACAAGAAACTAAAATGATGGAAATTCTAATGGCATTAAACAATAAGATGGACAGAAGTGAAGAAGCCATGAAAACCATTACTACAAAAATGAATGAGAACAGCGAGAAATTGGGGAATGAAATTAAAATTCTTAGTAATGGATTGAAGGAAACTAACCAAATGATTGCTGAGATGAGGAAACAAATGCAAGAGAGAATTGGGGGAGTTTCTGAGGAGATAGAATGCGTATGGGACCATATTGCAATAGTTAAATCAAAACAGGAAAAATACGAAAGCGAGTCCAACGATAAAATTACAGATTTAAATATTAAATTAGGTAACATTGAAGAAAATTGCGAAACGGAGTTCAGATCAATAAATCAAGAAATAAATAATTTAAAGAGTAATTCTGGAAATTTTAATAATAGAGAACCAATGAGGCTAATTCAAACAAATCTTTCAATTGAACAGTTTACAAAATTTTACGGGCACGGAAAATTAAATCCGAAGTTATTTTTGAAAAGTTTTAAAATGGTAATACAAGATTCTACAGACGAGTTATATAAATTAAATTTAATCAAATCTATAGTGAAAGGAAATGCTGAAAAATGGTACAATTTAGTTGAGAGTGAAATAGAAACATTTGAACAGTTTGAGCGGAAATTTTTAAGACAATTTTGGAGTGATAATCAGCAAGATAGAATTCGGAATAACCTGAGTATGGGAAGAAACAATTCAGAGAAAGGAATAACGCGAGAATTATATGCGATTGAGAAGTTTACCGTAGCGAAACAATTGGATCCTCCTTTACAAGATAAACATATTATAAAATATTTAGCAGGTCATTTTAACGCTGAAGTAAAGAGATACATAACGACGCAGAATATAGTAGATAGGGATACGTTTATTGGGTATTTGCAGAGATAAGAGATATGATGATTTAGAATCGGATTATAAAATGGAAAATAATATTAGTGATCGACGCACGAATTTTATAAGGACGCAGGGAAATAATACGGAGACTCGAAATAAGTATCAACGAAACAATTATAATTACGATCGTGGAAGAAATTTTAATAGGGGGAACTATAGCAATTTTAATAATGATTTTAGGCAAAACAGGAACACGGGTCAGATACCAACGAATAGAGAGAACGAATCATGAAGAAAATAATAGAGAAAGAAATAGGCAAGAAAATGTTGATCAACGGACACAAGCAAGGAATATTAATAGCACGCAAATAAGGAATACGAATCGCACATACGCAGGGATAACGAGTCAGGCAGGACCTTCAACGCGAAATCAGGATTTTTGAGTACGGACGAACCAAGGAAAATTCTACGGATTAACGGATATGAACACCAGCGCGAGTTTATTAAACATGAAATGGATAATGAATTAGGAAAATTTGAAAGAACCTATTACCAATAATTAATTTAAAGGTGGAAGATAAAATAGTTAGTGTTGATTGATACTTGGGCAGAAGCATCACTTGTTGCGGAGGAATTTGTTAAACGAGAAAAATTGGGGGATAAAGCGATACCTATAACGAGGTGTAATTTGGTGGCACCAAATAATAAAAAATATAGTGTAATAAATGAAATGGTAATTCTGAGATGTGAAATGGGAGATGAAATATGGGAAAATGATTTTATGGTAGTACCTGGACTAAAGATAGATGTTATATTTGGGATGAATATTATAGATAAGTTGGGGTTGAAGATAAATGCAGAATGCAAAGAGATTGAGTGTAATGGTAAATATATTAAATGGTATGAAGAGGGGAATATTGAAATAGAAGACGACTGCGTGAATATTAATCAGTTTAGTGATGAAATAGATAATGAGGGTAATGAAGATGAAGAGATTAAGTGTCCAGATGATTTAAGAAATAGGGTAAATATATATTGAGTAAGCATTCAGAATTAATAGGGTCGCAGTCGAGAATTGCCACGGGTTATGAGCACAAGTTGGAAGTAGTAAATACAGAACCGTTTAACACTAAAATATATCCTATTCCAGTAGCATAAAGAAATAGAGTGAAGGAAGAAATTGAAGAAATGTTACGTGAAGGTATTATAGAAAGCTCCAGTACATATTTTGTGAATCCATTAGTAGTCGTCGTGAAGAAAAGTGATGATATAATTAGGTATTGTTTAGATACAAGTGAAATTAATAAGCGAACGAAGCCGCAGCCGGGGAGAATAAAATCGAATTCTGAGGTTGGTGAGAATAAATCTAAGTTGGATGCGGACGATAATGATTCTAAGTTTGATGATAATAATAATTTAAATGTAATAAATCTAGGTTAGATAAAATTTTAAATGGGTATATAATAATTCTTAATTGGTGGAGAATAATTTTGATCCAAATGGATGGTATAATGCATGGAAAATTCTAGTTGATAATGGATGCGTCGATAATTTTGGTTGCGAGAAGGAAATAACGAAGAAAACAGATCAGGTTAGATTTTTTAGTTTTAAGACATTTATTTTCTATTTAAATTTAAATATTGAATATTGAATTTACTTAATTAATACAAATTAGTGTGAGGGAGTCAACAACAAACTTGCATACGTAGAAAGTACGTAATATGATAAAGGGGTTTTGAACCTTCCAGGCTTCTTTTTATAAAAACAATAGGTTTTTTGGTGACTTTAGATTGATAGAAAAGCATATGATTTTTGAGATAAATACGATGTACAATATTTATTGATTGAAAAGTGTATTTTAATAATTTTCAAAACCTGTACATAATATTTGTTTTTATTATATGGAATTAACTAACTTCATTTTATAATTCAAAATAGAAGCTAGTCGAGGCCCAATGATAAAGTTTATGTGAGTGTAGTTTGATAATTTAAAAGGAGAGGAGGAGTTACAAGTTGAATACGCCATTGATACAGAGTAAGGCGTTATCACATCAAGTTTTGTTATTGATCGACATAAGGTCGGTCCACGATAGTTCCTATTTATTCATAGCAATAATTAATATAACGCCCAAACGATGGGGCGCGAATAATTGTGTAGGTTCATAGCAATATAATATATATATATATATATATATATATATATATATATATATACACGAGACAAGCAAAGCAGTATAACCTATTTTTACTAAAAAGTTCTGATAAACACAATAAATTATTTTTTTCGATGTTTCATGTTTTGTCAATTTTTTTTTATTGCTTTTAATTAATAGAGACACTTTTTGTACAGAACTACAGGAATATAATTTGTGGATCTTAGATAGTTAACAATGTCTACATATTTTAGTGAACTGTTCAATTAGCGTACAACAAAAATTGAAATATCGATATTAACATCACTATTTTAATTGAACATTAATTTGTTACAAGAGTCAGCAACGTTGAATTTTTTTACCAAGTTAAGGCGTGGAATTATTAAAGATAGAAAAGAAAAAATATATTGGTTTATGTTGGTATACCGATTAATCACATATATGACATATATCAGATTTTAGATTACTCAAACTATACACCTTACAAAAAATGACTTTCTCAATGTAAAAATCAAATAGGTAAAACGATTCCCTTAACAGTATTCTATTTATTTTTATATTTTGCGACATCTGCCTATATATTTAACGTATAATTCTACAATAATATAAACCATTGCTTCTTTTTTTAACTGTATCCACTCATAGTTCATTATCTATTCAACATAAGCGGTCTATTAGTGGATATTATAGCCACTATCGTAAATATAATTTTTCCTGAAAGAATGGTTTTTCGGAGAGATTAAATAAATGACACGCTAGTATAAAAAGCTTTCTAAAAGCTTTACCACAGCTTAAATCATTTTACGGTATTTGAGCACTGAAGTATATTATAAATATTGGTAAACTTTTTGCTATAGAAAACGATTTTGTATTGTAGAAAGGTCTTGAATAATTAAAGGAAGGAGGCATTTGTGTTTCAGACTGAAAGAAGAAAATTTGTGTTTCGACTATATGCCGTAAATGAGTTAATAATTATTTGACTAAATGTTATATACAAGAAAATTGTAGTAGTACATTATGGGCGTAATCACCGCCTCATTTCCACCAGCATCCTCATTTCCACACACATCTGGACCAAAAAGTTTTCTTCGACTAACCATTTTCATCTTTCGAGATAAATATATCTTAAATTTTCATCTTTCGAGATAAATGAGCATCCACATTTCCACACACGAGATAAACCTATTTTAAGATTTTTTTACCGCTCACATTCTGGACAAAATAGTTTTCTTCGACTAACCATTTTCATCTTTCGAGATAAACCTATCTTGTTTGGTATCAATTAATATTAGATTTTCTCAGCTACCCGAATTTCTAAGAATTTTTAGATAGCATCATCCCCAAGGAGCTACCCTCATTTTAAAATTTCTTACCTGTAGCGACTTTTGAGCGTTCTTATAAATTTTTTAGTCATGCGATACATCTTGTTAGTCTAAAATTTTATGCAGAATTCGAATCTGCAAACAGATTTGAAATCGGACTACTTCTTGCAAAGTTTCACTTTAAGCTCTCAAACCTCTTTAAAAATTTTTGCTCGTATATATTTAACTCCATTTTTTAAAACTTTTTCGCGCTCGTATATATTTAACACCATTTTAAAACCTTTTCGCTACCTATGACATACGCTTTAACCAATACAAAGAAATAAGTACACAAAAGTTTAATAATTTATTTACAGTTTAATAAAGTAATCATTCCAATGTAATGGGTTTTAAATATGTGAATGGGAAGGTCAACTTTTGGTGTAAGGATCGCTTGGTTAATAATTAAGAAAGCGCATTTTGCTTGTATGAAATCTATGGAATTTCTCCTGTAATGAAAGAAGAATGCATTCGTAATTTAAAATGCATGCTACAACTTTCGCTAGATACCAACCATGTTAATTAGTGAATTACCGATTTAGATTCTAATATTAATTGATTTGTGTATGACATCATTAACTACCTAAATTTCAGAATTAACAAAATGTAATAAGCCAGATTAAGTACTGTTCAATAATAATCAGAGTGAAAGTAAATGGGTCTTATTACATATTGAAATCCTAAATTACCTTACGTGACGCGGTAGAAGCATTATAACGCAAATTCCGGAAACTTCAATGTAGTATTAATTCATTTGTAACTCGTAATCCAGCAAATATTCTAGATTCTTAACGGACATGTGAATCACATTTAAAAGCTGTTTATAATTTCTTCTCCAAACAAATGCGGTTATTACAATAGGAAAGTACGCTAAATGCAAGTCAATTAACAGCAATTAAATATTGCTTACTGACCTACCTTAATTAGGTTGCTGTGCTATTAGGACCAGGGTATGCAGACTTTAACACCTCCATCTCGCACGCTTTACACGTATGTTGGTTGTTTCGTACAAGACCCTTTAACAACTGGCGGAGCTGAACGTTTACTGTAATGACATACCGTGCTGTTTTTCCTTGTGTCGCTGTGAGCTATTCTTGTAAAAGCGATACTGCAAGACCCAGAGCTTAAGTACTTTGCTGCCAACGAATGTATAAGCAACCGTGGACCACGACATTAAATGGCGGGCTTGAATATTTTTTGGAAACAATCGAAGATTACCGAAGACACTCGAAGAGTGCACAAACGCGGTCACTAAACCACAATTAATAATCGCCTTTATAGGTTTAACATTTCTACCATTACCCAATAACTGGTGCTACGTACATGGAAACTTTAATTTCTTATTGGAGAGAATCCTTATTCTCCCACGCACTGTTGCGTAGCTGGATGCCCACCCCTTTTGGGAATATATGCTCGTTATAGGTTGTAAGACCCTCGGTTTTACTTAACTACACTTTGTGAGATCCTTTTAATCTTTTTAATCGCGTCCTTCTCGCGCACAATACAGTAGGACTTAGTCTTACTACCAACAAATTATAACACCAAGGCACCGTTAAACTCGTCTTTAAATTTCCCCACAACTTTTTGTTAACATGCGGTAAATTGTGTTTATTATTTGCGGGGTACACCACTTTAAACTTAAAAATAAAAACAGGATAGTTTAATACGTCTATTAATAATTTATGGTAATGTTAGCGATACAAATATGTAAAAACAAACTTTATCAAGAAAATATAATGTTTTAATAGAATACATACACGTATTGATAACATCTATAAACCGCTGTGGTAACCAGAGTCTGGCGAATCTGGGATAGCCAAATCTCTAAACATTTGCGCAAGCGATTGCCTTGCAGTTGCATCTTTTAAGTACTGAATGGGAAACATTTAATAATTTCCAACACTGTCAAGTAATTTAAATTGCTGCAATCATTAGACAGAGAAATAATGGTACTGCTCTCTCCTTTAATAACGTTTGAACCCTTTCTTCCTCCGTCGTATTTCCACATACTTTTTATATCACCAACAAATTTTCATAAAATTCTGGAAAGTTTCTACACCTTAACTCTACCATTTTATAACAGATCAATTCTCGCAAATTTAATAGCTTGATGCACTCGTACGCAGGTAGCACAATAACATTCCCATCTTTCGTAATCTCCATATTATATAAATTCTCTTTTCAAAATTGTTCAACAGCCATATACTTCTATTAAAGGCTGTGCTCAGCTGCAATTTGAAATTTTGATCCAATTGTATGTCAACAACACCGTTTCCAGTAGTCAAACCATTTAATCGGACTTGTTTTGAGTCTTGAGCAAATTGGCGAATTTGAAATTCCACTTGAAAAGTACACAATTTCTTCCAATCGAAGTAAGAGAATGTTATCGTAGAATCAGCACACATACCACTACAGCAAATCACTTGGATGACAGGTTGAAGACCACCATATAAATCAAAACCAACTTCTAATATATGGTGGTGATAATTTGAAGGAAATTCGCCTAACCTATAGGTTGACTTACCAACTAGTTGGTTGATATTTAATTGTGGTACTCGCACATCACTTGTAACGTCAACACAAGAAAAATCCATCTTTAATTTATAATTTTAATCCAACTCGACGATACTTTGACGACTAATGCACTGGAACATGGCTCTCGCCTTTTATGCCGATGGTCGAGCGTGCGCAGCTCCTTATTATATTAGTTGGTGTTATATGCAAGTCTTGACTGGAAAAGTGACGCGTATAATTGTTTTATAGTGGGTTTTACCTGTATGTATTTAACCACCAACGCCATTTTAGAATTATTAAACAAAATTACTCTTAACAGTATTTTTAATATACCATCGTGTAAGATTTCAATATTATTATGTTTTCCTCAGGTTCTCAAATCCCTCGAAATTTTTTTCAAATCGAATGACCCTTTACTGATTTGCAGATTAACCTTTTGCAAGCACCGTATATAATTCACCTTTAATCTATTTCTAAACCGTATCGCTCTGTCTTTTGAGATAAACCCTGGTGTGTCCCACAATCGACTTCCTTTCCACCCCAAACACGTTGACACTGATGTTGTTTAATTCCTCGAACCGGGGTATATCCTTTATGGATATCGGGAACTGCAGTCCTGTCAAATTGAGAATGGTGCTGTAATGGGGGTAGCTACCGACCCTCTGCGGATTGTGAGCACTGGGGTAGAGCGCAGCTATCACGCACCAGGCAAAGCATGCGTTGTCATCATTTTGTATATTAATAACAGCTCTGGTGTTTCGAGCCCATTTGGGGAGCTCGATGTATGAGGATCCACGCAAAGGGTTGTACTTGTTTACATTAATCTCCAAGTACAACGCCTGTTTCAGACTCCATCCTAAAACTTACAAATTAGAAAAAATCAATAATTGTAGAAACTAACCAGAATCACGCTCCTGGAACTCCTCTGACTTAGCTGACATCCTCTCCACAAAGGAATTGTAGATCTCCCCAAGGTTACTGGAGGAGGTGACCACAACATTTCGAGTGTTGAAAGATTTAACATCCTCTACACTGTCCATCTTGGTGTAGCCACCAAACACCTCCAAGTTAACCTTGAGGGATAGGTGATCTTTTAATTTCTCACCAACTAATGCGATGAACCTCTCTTTCTGCCGACGCAAGAATTCTGAACTGTCTAGAAATAATTAGGTTAAACACTCATTCAATGTTTTAAAAGTATACATACCACTAGTATTAGCATTTTTAATTCTGTATGTAGCTACTCTTGTTTTAAAAGCGGTAGCTACAACCACCACAGCATCGCCCCCTTCCAAGACGCGACTAGCAGCAGTCTTGTGCACGTTGGATCGCTGGTGGGTTGCCAAGTTGGTAACGTCCACATCACTAGGTGAAACCCAGCGTCGTTTAACCTTGAGTAACATTTCATACCAGTCTATTCACGTCGGTGAAAATCAATTAACTTCTTGCTTACGCGCTACATCTATAATTATCGGATGTATCGAGAACAAAGTTAGACGAGGGTAAATATTTATACATATTTTTCGAAATTGTGAAATTGGAATAGTCTGCATTTGCATTTTGATAAGTAAACATCGTAATAAAAATGAGCGGGAAAAGAATTATATCTTTAGATGCTATAAAAATTTTAGAAGAAGTTGTCAAGGAGATGAAAACAAGTTTATCAAACAATTCAACTAGCCAACATTTGAATGGTATGTCTAATGAATCTCTGGTAAATACTAAAATAGTGCAAGATAAACCTACACATGATAATGTTGATGCGAAAGATCAGAACATAGACTCCAAGTCAGACGTTTCTGACAGAAAAGAAAGAGACAACTTAAATCGTATACTACAGAGGATTTAAATAAAGCCCTTGACGAAATAAACAAAGGATGGATTACTGGTTCAGAAGCATCCGAAATCTACAATGTTCCAAAAGCTACACTCTATACGAAACTCAGATCAAACGAAAATCATGTGCAAAATTTGGCAAATATGTATACTACACATTTGCCAAATAAAAGGAGGAAAAGTGACTTTTGTGTGTGTGTGTATTAGTTTTAATGAATAAAAATATATTTCTATGTGAAGTGTACCTGTTAAGTATTTGAATTGAAATATAAATATTGTTTCAAACGTTTTGGTTTTATTTATATATAATGGTATTGTTAGGATACAATTACTCGGAAGCAGTAGCAGAATCTTGGTTTATGTAATATCATAGAAGTTGAACAAAAAAAAAAAATTTCAAACTAAAAGGTATGTTTCAAACAAGTAGTTGTACTCATTTCTATTAAAATTAAATGTAGCGCTCTTTGTTATAATTCTTTTCATAAGAACTTAGATACCCATTTCAGTTACGTGAACATTTGAAAAATTAAACAATACCAATGTAAGCTTTATATTTTAAAACATAAACAAGCTAATATATACAAAAATAATTTCTAAATTCACATCATTCATTTCTTATGATAACAGTTGTGGTGGTTAAATTGTTATTTTAAAACTTACAATTTAGTATATATTCCATTTGAATATCTGCCAACAGTTTTATAAACCCCATCTCCTCGATTATTTCCATAAAATCATCCAGATCCTCGGGCATTGATAACACTGCAGTACAGTGCTGTATTGCTTCCTCGTATGACTGACACATAAGACATTTTTCTTCTTCTATCGAAAAGCGTTGCCCACATTCTGCTTTTTTTACTCGTAGAGCATTGCGAAATCTTCGAATAACCTCTCCAAAGTCTTTATACATATTTGTTATATTGTCTCTTTAAACCGTACAATCAACAAATAATAACTTCTACGCGAACAGTCCTTTTATATGGGCTACTCCTATTCGGATATGTACCGATTGCATCCGATTTGTGTGCACGCACGAAGCAACCGGAATGGAATGTATTCTATGAACAAAATCATTACATTTCTTAAGAAAAATGATAAGAACTTTAAAAATAATTATAACTCTTGTTAGACCTCTAGTCTCTAGATAAACGTTATTATTTTAGGTTGTGTCACTGTTTTCTAAATCAATTTCCTACATACTTTTTCCTAAACTATGCGTATCAATTGACGGTTATACTTTACTCCATAACCGACTTGTATATATTTTCGTATTCGTCTCTAGCTAACACGTCCGTATAATAAAGATGTACAGGCTCGTCGTCAACTGGTAACTTAATCTTTTTTAAAAGCCAGCCTTTGATTTCAACTTTAACGCTTGTTGTAGGTGTGGAAATTCTTTCCGCTATTCCTTGTGACTAGGAATCGGTAATTTTGCAAGTGATCAATCAATTGTTTGTGCACCTCTTTGAATTTTTGTAGAGATGTAGCGTCTCCCTTTTTGTATGCAGCAAAGTTCTTTCGTACAGAATCCTGCATAAAATGAAGCTTACGTTTATTTACAATAAAATTGTTAACGTTCGTCATCATCGGACTCAGGATGGGAACTAACTTTTTTTGAATAATGTTAAATATTTATATACTCGAAATTCTTCCTATATCGACCATTATCCAAATCAAAATCTTTCACAACAGTTATAAAATTATGTTTTGAGTCACCCCAACACTGTAAACACATTTCTTTAAATTTCGGATATGTCATGTCACCACTTATATGATCCGAAAAGATATGTCTGAGATTGGTTTCATCCTGTTTCCATAATGCGATTACATTGGCGTTATCTCTAAGTCTATGTTTTAACGCACTAGCGTAAGTTTGACATAGATAGAACGAATCTATTGCTTTATGTCGGCCGAACGAGAAAAATTGAGTGATTTTACTTTGCTCGTTTACAGGTATATCATCGAAAACCATAATTGAATCTTCTTTGGTATCCCCGGGTTCGATCAAATCATCGTAATTTTCAAACTCATGGTACCCAATTTCTTCTTTTAATGGCGTAAAAACGTTTCTTAACAATTCGTATTTCGGTTGATATAAACTCTTCGAAAATACATAGACATTTTGGAATCTAAGACCGTTCTCGTGCAAGATCAGAGATATTAAAGCGTTGGTCTTCCCACAACTCGATGGTCCCACGAATATAGCTCGTATGTTAGACGGGAACAAGGACCATGTTTACCATCTTCTTTTGCATTAGCAATAGCAAAGTTATCATAATTCTGTACAGGTATTTTAACTTCTGGTATAACATCTCTGGATGCATCGTTGGAATTATGTAATTTCTTCACGTTCTGCAACCTTTTAACATATCTGCATAACGTTGTTCTAGGTATATTATATTTTTTATTAGCAGCGTAGAAACTCGAGCCATCCAGGATATCCTCTGCTGCTTTTGTAATAGATTGTTCGGAGCACCACTGATTGCTTGAATGCGACATCTTTCGAAAAATGTCTTACTATAACTAAGCTCAACCCAAAACTACTTCCTTATATACCAAATTTAATCTCCTGCTCACATAACCATGACCATATGACCACATGACCACATGACCACATGACCATATGACCACATGACCACATGACCATATGACCATGACCATATGACCACATGACCACATGACCATATGACCACATGACCACATGACCGCATGACCGCATGACCATATGACCTAATTGCTTTTAATGAGTTTTCTCATTAAAACCCATTACACTATTTTTTAATGAGTTTTCCATTAAAAACCATGGACCTAGTTAGATAAAGCGAAATTAATTTTCACCCGTCGACTGACCAGACATTAATTTCCTTTATTACAGTCCTATAATTTACTCGGAATTATCGAATGAACAAAGTTAGACGAGGGTAATATTTATACATATTTTCGAAATTGTAAATTGGAATAGTCTGCATTTGCATTTTGATAAGTAAACATCGTAATAAAGAGCGGAAAGAATTATATCTTTGATGCAAAAAATTCTTAGAAAAGTTGTCAAGGAGATGAAAACAAGTTTATCAAACAATTCAACTAGCCAACATTTGAATGGTATGTCTAATGAATCTCTGGTAAATACTAAAATGTCAAGATAAACCTACACTGATAATGTTGATGCGAAAGATCAGAACATAGACTCCAAGTCAGACGTTTCTGACAGAAAAAGAAAGAGACAACAATCGTTACTACAGCAGGATTTAAATAAAGCCCTTGACGAAATAAACAAAGGATGGATTACTGGTTAAAGCATGAAATCTACATGTTCCAAAGCTACACTCTATTACGAAACTCAGATCAAACGAAATCGTGTGCAAATTTGGCAAAATAATACATTTGCCAAATAAAAGGAAAAAGTGACTTTGTGTGGTGGTGATTAGTTTTAATTGAATAAAATATATTTCTATGTGAATGTCTTTTATTTGAATTAAATATAAATATGTTTCAAACGTTTTGGTTTTATTTATATATAATGGTATTGTTAGATACAATTACTCGAAAGTAGCGAATTTGGTTTATGTAATATCATGAAGTTAACAAAAAAAAAATTTTAAATAAAGGAAAAAAGATTGTATATTTTATTTTAAATGGCTTTTGTTTAATTTTTTATAAAATTGTCCCATTTTTATAAATTTGAAAAATTAAACAATACCAATTTGTTTATTTTTAAAAATAAAAAGTAATTAACAAAAATAATTTCTAAATTCCTCTTTTTTTTATAAATTTGGGTTTAAATTTTATTTAAAATTAAATTTAAATACCATTTAATATTAACATTTTAAAACCCCATTTCTTATTTCCATAAAATCACCAGTTGGTTGATAAATAACACGTATTTTCCCGTTACTGCCCTCATTTTTCTTCCTTTAAAGCGGGGCCCCCTTTCTTTTTCTCGAAAACTTGCAAATCTTCTAACCTTCCAAAGTCTTTATAATATTTGTTAATTGCCAAATCAACAACAAATAATAACTTCTACCGGAACAGTCCTTTTATAGGGCTACTCCTATTCGGATATGTACCGATTGCATGATTTGTGCACGAAAGCAACCGGAATGGAATGTATTCTATGAACAAAATCATTACATTTCTTAAGAAAAAATGATAAAAAAAAATAATTATAACTCTTGTTAGACCTCTAGTCTCTAGATAAACGTTATTATTTTAGGTTGTGTCACTGTTTTCTAAATCAATTTCCTACATACTTTTTCCTAAACTATGCGTATCAATTGACGGTTATACTTTACTCCATAACCGACTTGTATATATTTTCGTATTCGTTCTAGCTAACACGTCCGTATAATAAAGATGTACGGCTCGTCGTCAACTGGTAACTTAATCTTTTTAAAGCCAGCCTTTGATTTCACTTTAACGCTTGTTGAGGTGTGGAAATTCTTTCCCTATTCCTGTACTAGGAATCGGTATTTGCAAGTGATCAATCAATTGTTTGTGCACCTCTTTGAATTGTAGAGATGTAGCGTCTCCTTTTGTATGCAAAGTTCTTTCGTACAGAATCCTGCATAAAATGAAGCTTACGTTTATTTACAATAAAATTGTTAACGTTCGTCATCATCGGACTCAGGATGGGAACTAACTTTTTTGAATAATGTTAAATATTTATATACTCGAAATTCTTCCTATATCGACCATTATCCAAATCAAAATCTTTCACAACAGTTATAAAATTATGTTTAGTCCCAACTGTAAAACATTCTTTAAATTTCAATGTCATGTCAACTATATGATCCGAAAAGATATGTCTGAGATTGGTTTCATCCTGTTTCCATAATGCGATTACATTGGCGTTATCTCTAAGTCTATGTTTAACGCACTAGCGTAAGTTTGACATAGATAGAACGAATCTATTGCTTTATGTCGGCCGAACGAAAAATTGAGTGATTTTACTTTGCTCGTTTACAGGTATATCATCGAAAACCATAATTGAATCTTCTTTGGTATCCCGGGTTCGATCAAATCATCGTAATTTTCAAACTCATAAATTTTTTTTAATGGCGTAAAACGTTTCTTAACAATTCGTATTTCGGTTGATATAAACTCTTCAATACATAGACATTTTGGAATCTAAGACCGTTCTCGTGCAAGATCAGAGATATTAAAGCGTTGGTCTTCCCACAACTCGATGGTCCCGAATATAGCTCGTATGTTAGACGGGAACAAAAGGACCATGTTTACCATCTTCTTTTGCATTAGCATACAAAGTTATCATAATTCTGTACAGGTATTTTAACTTCTGGTATAACATCTCTGGATGCATCGTTGGAATTATGTAATTTCTTCACGTTCTGCAACCTTTTAACATATCTGCATAACGTTGTTCTAGGTATATTATATTTTTACTAGCAGCGTAGAAACTCGAGCCATCAGGATATCCTCTGCTGCTTTGTAATAGATTGTTCGGCACCACTGATTGCTTGAATGCGACATCTTTCGAAAATGTCTTACTATAACTAAGCTCAACCCATCATTCCGCGCCACATGCTTTTCCTTTATCTAACCTAGGTCCACACTTGGTTTTAATGGAAAACTCATTAAAAAAGCAATTAGGTCATATGGTCATGCGGTCATGCGGTCATGTGGTCATGTGGTCATATGTCTGTCATGGGTCATGTGGTCATGTGGTCATATGGTCATGTGGTCATGGTCATGTGGTCATATGGTCATGTGGTCATATGGTCATGAGGAAGAAATAGGTTAGCAGGCCGCGGCGCTGACCCAACCTATTAATTTTCCTTTATCTAACCTAGGTCACACTTGGTTTTAATGGAAAACTCATTAAAAAGCAATTAGGTCATATGGTCATGCGGTCATGCGGTCATGTGGTCATGTGGTCATATGGTCATGTGGTCATGTGGTCATGTGGTCATATGGTCATGTGGTCATGTGGTCATGTGGTCATATGGTCATGTGGTCATATGGTCATGTGGAAGGAAAAATTAATAGGTTAGGTCAGCGCCGCGGCGCTGACAACCTATATTGGTCCATCGTGGTCACACTGGTTTAATGGAAAACTCATTAAAAGCAATTAGGTCATATGGTCATGCGGTCATGGGTCATGTGAGTCATGTGGTCATATGGTCATGTGGTCATGGTCATATGGTCATATGGTCATGTGGTCATTGGTTGAGTCATTAGTGTCATAGTAAGACATTTTCGAAAGATGTCGATTCAAGCAATCAGTGGTGCTCGAACAATCTATTACAAAAGCAGCAGAGGATATCCTGGATGGCTGAGTTTCTACGCTGCTAATAAAAATATAATATACCTAGAACAACGTTATGCAGATATGTTAAAAGGTTGCAGAACGAAGAAATTACATAATTCCAACGATGCATCCAGAGATGTTATACCAGAAGTTAAAATACCTGTACAGAATTATGATAACTTTGCTATTGCTAATGCAAAAGAGGATGGTAAATATGGTCCTTGTTCCGTCTAACATACGAGCTATATTCGTGGGACCATCGAGTTGTGGAAGACCAACGCTTTAATATCTCTGATCTTGCACGAGAACGGTCTTAGATTCCAAAATTATGTATTTTCGAAGAGTTTATATCAACCGAAATACGAATTGTTAAGAAACGTTTTACACCATTAAAAGAAGAAATTGGGTACCATGAGTTTGAAAATTACGATGATTTGATCGAACCGGGGATACCAAAGAAGATTCAATTATGGTTTTCGATGATATACCTGTAAACGAGCAAAGTAAAATCACTCAATTTTTCTCGTTCGGCCGACATAGCATAGATTCGTTCTATCTATGTCAAACTTACGCTAGTGCGTTAAAACATAGACTTAGAGATAACGCCAATGTAATCGCATTATGGAAACAGGATGAAACCAATCTCAGACATATCTTTTCGGATCATATAAGTGGCGACATGACATATCCGAAATTTAAAGAAATGTGTTTACAGTGTTGGGGTGACTCAAAACATAATTTTATAACTGTTGTGAAAGATTTTGATTTGGATAATGGTCGATATAGGAAGAATTTCGAGTATATAAATATTTAACATTATTCAAAAAAAGTTAGTTCCCATCCTGAGTCCGATGATGACGAACGTTAACAATTTTATTGTAAATAAACGTAAGCTTCATTTTATGCAGGATTCTGTACGAAAGAACTTTGCTGCATACAAAAAGGGAGACGCTACATCTCTACAAAAATTCAAAGAGGTGCACAAACAATTGATTGATCACTTGCAAAATTACCGATTCCTAGTCACAAGGAATAGCGGAATGAATTTCCACACCTACAACAAGCGTTAAAGTTGAAATCAAAGGCTGGCTTTTAAAAAAGATTAAGTTACCAGTTGACGACGAGCCTGTACATCTTTATTATACGGACGTGTTAGCTAGAGACGAATACGAAAATATATACAAGTCGGTTATGGAGTAAAGTATAACCGTCAATTGATACGCATAGTTTAGGAAAAGTATGTAGGAAATTGATTTAGAAAACAGTGACACAACCTAAAATAATAACGTTTATCTAGAGACTAGAGGTCTAACAAAAGTTATAATTATTTTTAAAGTCCTTATCATTTTCTTAAGAAATGTAATGATTTTGTTCATAGAATACATTCCATTCCGGTTGCTTCGTGCGTACACAAATCGGATGCAATCGGTACATATCCGAATAGGAGTAGCCCATATAAAAGGACTGTTCATCGTAGAAGTTATTATTTGTTGATTGTACGGTTTAAAGAGACAATATAACAAATATGTATAAAGACTTTGGAGAGGTTATTCGAAGATTTCGCAATGCTCTACGAGTAAAAAAAGCAGAATGTGGGCAACGCTTTTCGATAGAAGGAGAAAAATGTCTTATGTGTCAGTCATACGAGGAAGCAATACAGCACTGTACTGCAGTGTTATCAATGCCCGAGGATCTGGATGATTTTATGGAAATAATCGAGGAGATGGGGTTTATAAAACTGTTGGCAGATATTCAAATGGAATATATACTAAATTGTAAGTTTTAAAATAACAATTTAACCACCACAACTGTTATCATAAGAAATGAATGATGTGAATTTAGAAATTATTTTTGTATATATTAGCTTGTTTATGTTTTAAAATATAAAGCATACATTGGTATTGTTTAATTTTTCAAATGTTCACGTAACTGAAATGGGTATCTAAGTTCTTATGAAAAGAATTATAACAAAGAGCGCTACATTTAATTTAATAGAAATGAGTACAACTACGTGTTTGAAACATACCTTTAGTTTGAAATTTTTTTGTTCAACTTCTATGATATTACATAAACCAAGATTCTGCTATGCTTCCGAGTAATTGTATCCTAACAATACCATTATATATAAATAAAACCAAAACGTTTGAAACAATATTTATATTTCAATTCAAATACTTAACAGGTACATTTCACATAGAAATATATTTTATTCATTAAACTAATCACACACACAAAGTCACTTTTTCTCCTTTATTTGGCAAATGTATATACATTTTGCCAAATTTTGCACACGATTTTCGTTTGATCTGAGTTTCGTATAGAGGTAGCTGGAACATTGTATTTCGGATGCTTCTGAACCAGTAATCCATCCTTTGTTTATTTGTCAAGGGCTTTATTTAAATCCTCTGTAGTATACGATTTAATTGTCTTTTTTCTGTCAGAAACGTCTGACTTGGAGTCTATTTGATCTTTCGCATAATTTCATGGTATTTATCTTCATATTTAGTATTTACCAATTATTAGCAACCATTCAAATGTTGGCTAGTTGAATTGTTTGATAAACTTGTTTTCATCTTTGACAACTTTTCTAAAATTTTTAAGATTAAAGATTTTTTCCGTATTTTATTACGATGTTTACTTATCAAATGCAAATGCAGACTATTCCCTTTCACAATTTCGAAAATATGTATAAATATTTACCCTCGTTAACTTTGTTCTCGATACATCCGATAATTATAGATGTGCGTAAAAGAAGTTAATTGATTTTCACCGACGTGAATAGACGGAAATGTTACTCAAGGTTAAACGAGCTGGTTTTTCCTAGTGATGTGGACGTTACCAACTTGGCAACCCACCAGCGATCCAACGTGCACAAGACTGTGCTAGTCGCGTCTTAAGGGGCGATGTTGTGGTGGTTGTAGCTACGCTTTTAAAACAAGAGTAGCTACATACAGAATTAAAATGCTAATACTAGTGGTATGTATACTTTTAAAACATTGAATGAGTGTTTAACCTAATTATTTCTAGCCAGTTCAGAATTTTGCGTCGGCAGAAAGAGAGGTTAATCGCATTAGTTGGTGAGAAATTAAAGATCACCTATCCTCAAGGTTAACTTGAGGTGTTTGGTGGCTACACCAAGATGGACAGTGTAGAGGATGTTAAATCTTTCAACACTCGAAATGTTGTGGTCACCTCCTTCAGTAACCTTGGGGAGATCTACAATTCCTTTGTGAGAGGATGTCAGCTAAGTCAGAGGAGTTCCAGGAGCGTGATTCTGGTTAGTTTCTACAATTATTGATTTTTCTAATTTGTAAGTTTTAGGATGGAGTCTGAAACAGGCGTTGTACTTGGAGATTAATGTAAACAAGTACAACCCTTTGCGTGGATCCTCATACATCGAGCTCCCCAAATGGGCTCGAAACACCAGAGCTGTTATTAATATACAAAATGATGACAACGCATGCTTTGCCTGGTGCGTGATAGCTGCGCTCTACCCCAGTGCTCACAATCCGCAGAGGGTCGGTAGCTACCCCCATTACAGCACCATTCTCAATTTGACAGGACTGCAGTTCCCGATATCCATAAAGGATATACCCCGGTTCGAGGAATTAAACAACATCAGTGTCAACGTGTTTGGGGTGGAAAGGAAGTCGATTGTGGGACACACCAGGGGTTTATCTCAAAAGACAGAGCGATACGGTTTAGAAATAGATTAAAGGTGAATTATATACGGTGCTTGCAAAAGGTTAATCTGCAAATCAGTAAAGGGTCATTCGATTTGAAAAAAATTTCGAGGGATTTGAGAACCTGAGGAAAAACATAATAATAATTGAAATCTTACACGATGGTATATTAAAAATACTGTTAAGAGTAATTTTGTTTAATAATTCTAAAATTGGCGTTGGTGGTTAAATACATACAGGTAAAACCCACTATAAAACAATTATACGCGTCACTTTTCCAGTCAAGACTTGCATATAACACCAACTAATATAATAAGGAGCTGCGCACGCTCGACCATCGGCATAAAAGGCGAGAGCCATGTTCCAGTGCATTAGTCGTCAAAGTATCGTCGAGTTGGATTAAAATTATAAATTAAAGATGGATTTTCTTATGTTGACGTTACAAGTGATGTGCGAGTACCACAATTAAATATCAACCAACTAGTTGGTAAGTCAACCTATAGGTTAGGCGAATTTCCTTCAAATTATCACCACCATATATTAGAAGTTGGTTTTGATTTATATGGTGGTCTTCAACCTGTCATCCAAGTGATTTGCTGTAGTGGTATGTGCTGATTCTACGATAACATTCTCTTACTTCGATTGGAAGAAATTGTGTACTTTTCAAGTGGAATTTCAAATTCGCCAATTTGCTCAAGACTCAAAACAAGTCCGATTAAATGGTTTGACTACTGGAAACGGTGTTGTTGACATACAATTGGATCAAAATTTCAAATTGCAGCTGAGCACAGCCTTTAATAGAAGTATATGGCTGTTGAACAATTTTGAAAAGAGAATTTATATAATATGGAGATTACGAAAGATGGGAATGTTATTGTGCTACCTGCGTACGAGTGCATCAAGCTATTAAATTTGCGAGAATTGATCTGTTATAAAATGGTAGAGTTAAGGTGTAGAAACTTTCCAGAATTTTATGAAAAATTTGTTGGTGATATAAAAAGTATGTGGAAATACGACGGAGGAAGAAAGGGTTCAAACGTTATTAGAGGAGAGAGCAGTACCATTATTTCTCTGTCTAATGATTGCAGCAATTTAAATTACTTGACAGTGTTGGAAATTATTAAATGTTTCCCATTCAGTACTTAAAAGATGCAACTGCAAGGCAATCGCTTGCGCAAATGTTTAGAGATTTGGCTATCCCAGATTCGCCAGACTCTGGTTATCACAGCGGTTTATAGATGTTATCAATACGTATGTATTCTATTAAAACATTATATTTTCTTGATAAAGTTTGTTTTACAAATTTGTATCGCTAACATTACCATAAATTATTAATAGACGTATTAAACTATCCTGTTTTTATTTTTAAGTTTAAAGTGGTGTACCCGCAAATAATAAACACAATTTACCGCATGTTAACAAAAGTTGTGGGGAAATTTAAAGACGAGTTTAACGGTGCCTTGGTGTTATAATTTGTTGGTAGTAAGGCTAAGTCCTACTGTATTGTGCGCGAGAAGGACGCGATTAAAAAGATTAAAGGGATCTCACAAAGTGTAGTTATAAAACCGAGGGTCTTACAACCTATAACGAGCATATATTCCCAAAAGGGTGGGCATCCAGCTACGCAACAGTGCGTGGGAGAATAAGGATTCTCCAATAAGAAATTAAAGTTTCCATGTACGTAGCACCAGTTATTGGGTAATGGTAGAAATGTTAAACCTATAAAGGCGATTATTAATTGTGGTTTAGTGACCGCGTTTGTGCACTCTTCGAGTGTCTTCGGTAATCTTCGATTGTTTCCAAAAAGAAATATTCAAGCCCGCCATTTAATGTCGTGGTCCACGGTTAAGCTTATACATTCGTTGGCAGCAAAGTACTTAAGCTCTGGGTCTTGCAGTATCGCTTTTACAAGAATAGCTCACAGCGACACAAGGAAAAACAGCACGGTATGTCATTAAGCAGTAAACGTTCAACTCCGCCAGTTGTTAAAGGGTCTTGTACGAAACAACCAACATACGTGTAAAGCGTGCGAGATGGAGGTGTTAAAGTCTGCATACCCTGGTCCTAATAGCACAGCAACCTAATTAAGGTAGGTCAGTAAGCAATATTTAATTGCTGTTAATTGACTTGCATTTAGCGTACTTTCCTATTTGTAATAACCGCATTTGTTTGGAGAAGAAATTATAAACAGCTTTTAAATGTGATTCACATGTCCGTTAAGAATCTAGAATATTTGCTGGATTACGAGTTACAAATGAATTAATACTACATTGGAAGTTTCCGGAATTTGCGTTATAATGCTTCTACCGCGTCACGTAAGGTAATTTAGGATTTCAATATGTAATAAGACCCATTTACTTTCACTCTGATTATTATTGAACAGTACTTAATCTGGCTTATTACATTTTGTTAATTCTGAAATTTAGGTAGTTAATGATGTCATACACAAATCAATTAATATTAGAATCTAAATCGGTAATTCACTAATTAACATGGTTGGTATCTAGCGAAAGTTGTAGCATGCATTTTAAATTACGAATGCATTCTTCTTTCATTACAGGAGAAATTCCATAGATTTCATACAAGCAAAATGCGCTTTCTTAATTATTAACCAAGCGATCCTTACACCAAAAGTTGACCTTCCCATTCACATATTTAAAACCCATTACATTGGAATGATTACTTTATTAAACTGTAAATAAATTATTAAACTTTTGTGTACTTATTTCTTTGTATTGGTTAAAGCGTATGTCATAGGTAGCGAAAAAGGTTTTAAAAATGGTGTTAAATATATACGAGCGCGAAAAAGTTTTAAAAATGGAGTTAAATATATACGAGCAAAAATTTTAAAGAGGTTTGAGAGCTTAAAGTGAAACTTTGCAAGAAGTAGTCCGATTTCAAATCTGTTTGCAGATTCGAATTCTGCATAAAATTTTAGACTAACAAGATGTATCGCATGACTAAAAATTTATAAGAACGCTCAAAAGTCGCTACAGGTAAGAAATTTTAAATGAGGGTAGCTCCTTGGGGATGATGCTATCTAAAAATTCTTAGAAATTCGGGTAGCTGAGAAAATCTAATATTAATTGATACCAAACAAGATAGGTTTATCTCGAAAGATGAAAAATGGTTAGTCGAAGAAAACTATTTGGTCCAGAATGTGAGCGGTAAAAAAAATCTTAAAAATAGGTTTATCTCGTGTGTGGAAATGTGGATGCTCATTTATCTCGAAAGATGAAAAATTTAAGATATATTTATCTCGAAAGATGAAAAATGGTTAGTCGAAGAAAACTTTTTGGTCCAGATGTGTGTGGAAATGAGGATGCTGGTGGAAATGAGGCGGTGATTACGCCCATAATGTACTACTACAATTTTCTTGTATATAACATTTAGTCAAATAATTATTAACTCATTTACGGCATATAGTCGAAACACAAATTTTTCTTCTTTCAGTCTGAAACACAAATGCCTCCTTCCTTTAATTATTCAAGACCTTTCTACAATACAAAATCGTTTTCTATAGCAAAAAGTTTACCAATATTTATAATATACTTCAGTGCTCAAATACCGTAAAATGATTTAAGCTGTGGTAAAGCTTTTAGAAAGCTTTTTATACTAGCGTGTCATTTATTTAATCTCTCCGAAAAACCATTCTTTCAGGAAAAATTATATTTACGATAGTGGCTATAATATCCACTAATAGACCGCTTATGTTGAATAGATAATGAACTATGAGTGGATACAGTTAAAAAAAGAAGCAATGGTTTATATTATTGTAGAATTATACGTTAAATCTCCCTTATCTAATGTTTGAAAAAATTCTCTTACTGCTGTACATTCAATTCTACTAAAACAACTGCTACTTTGTAAAACCAATTGAAATATGTATATTTAAAGTCCCTTTGCGGCATATTCCAATTACAAACTTCAACGCCTTCAAATTAATTCTTCGACACTCATGTGCTCATAACATCAATAAGCCATTTACAAATCTTCTATTTCTATCAAATATTTTCAGCTAATAAAACACTTAAACATAACACCGGTTTTTTTTTTTTTTATTTGTGCATCACCATGTTTACCTCTCCTTATATTGCATCTACACACTTAATTATATAATTTTTGATTACGTATCCCAGTATTCCCGGGTTTAGCTAACCTGGTTTAGCTTATTTCAATTATTATCTTTTTCTTTCATATATCAATAACTTACAACTACAACTTTACTATTGTGCATATAAATCAGTTTTAGTTACATTTGTCTTACAATCGCTATTTTCCCATCCTCTTAAAATTTAGAAAATTGTTCCAAAGGAATGACGTTACTACTATACTTAACATTATCTACATGAGTGTGTACTGCTCCTTTTTTCAAGTTATCTGATTCTACCTCCAGTTTATTAAGATTTTGCCAACTTTACGAAATGGCACCCTCGTATTCTGCTCGTTTTCCTCTACTGTTTCTTATAGATTATCCATAATACGATCAACATTACCCAACCTCGTATTTATTACTGTTTTTCCTTCTGACATACTTGAGTTAACTACTTCTTGAACCTCTTGTCTTATGAGAAATGTAAAATTATAAAATCTATCGTATATTCTTTTTATTTCCTGACAGAATTTTTCTTTTTCCAATTTCTGATCCAATTTTTAAACTATCGTTTCCGGATTCTAGCAGAATTTTTCCCGATTTTGTTTTGTCTCTTCTTGATTTTTTAAAATTATTGATCGAATTTTTGACTTAACGCTTAAAGATCATGACTGGATTTTGCCTTATTTTGTTTTGCTTCTTTCTGACTTTGTTTTAAGGAGGTCATTATGTCCATCATACTTGATACTGCTTTTTCTTAAACCTTATTTTTTTTGTTTGACTATTTAAAACTTCTATTTTTCGTCTTTCTGCATCCTCAATAAGAAAGCTTTCATCAGACACAATCAACACCCGTTCCGATCTTAGTAATTCTTCGTGCTTTTCCTCGTTCTGCTATATCATTGCTATTTGTCTTTCAAAATATCTGAGAACTTTGCTATTTGATGTTCCGAACCTTTGGTATTCATGATCAAACGTAGGATTTATTGTTAAATGGAAAGAGCTAACCTACCTTTTAGTTTTGTATTTTAGTAGGATATGATTAAGAAAATTATGTATCGTTAATGCAGTAGTACTGGCTAATTTGTTAACTTAACCTTTTTATTGTCACAACGTACTTTGTCTTTGTCTTCATAAATATGTAATCGTAAAAATGAATTTTGTATGTGAGCTTAAGTGGTAGTTTCAAGTGTTTGAGTCTCATACTCCCTAACTACTTTTGTTTCGTCGTTGTAGCGGTAAACAAAACTTTTGCGCGTTTAGATGATATGATCTGAATATTGGCTGGTTAGTTATTTCCCTTTCTAAGTATCGCAAGAATTACTAGTGTTTAAAAGGCAAATGACGCCCATAAATGATATTTCATATATTTTCCGTGCTTACGAGCGTTCGTATAAAGAAACTTTTTCTTTTTATTCTTTTCTTTTTTGAAGCTTTGACGCGATAACTACGCTTCTTGGCGTTAGAAGTTTCATTTAAATATCAGGTATAGGGGATTTCTAATCCAAAATTGAAAGCATTATTTCCCATCATCAGTTTAAGTAGGTTGATGCGTTTGAGATTGGAGTTGTTAAATTCCCATACACTAGTAGGTAGAGAACCTATAGTTTATTGTATGGTATCTGAAATATAAACATTTTCTCATGTTCGAAAAAAATGTGCAGTCATTGTCTTCACCAATGAGAACGTTCGACGATTAGAAAGATTTTGAACGAGTTTGTGTGAAAGTACGTGGTGAACGTGAAGTTTATTTGAGGTTACCCTCGTGTATAGGCGTATTAGCAGTTACTGTGGATTCAATACAATGAAGCAGCCCGTAAATTCATCCTCCTTTCCCGTACCATCTATCTGAATATCTTTGTTCTAAAATATTGTTGGTCAGCAACAACTTTACTGTAAATTTGCAGAAACCGTCGCCGACCCCAACGAGGCCCCTATCGCACATGTAGGGATCAAGAACCAGTATACAAAGATCAAAGAATATTGAGCCTACTTTAACCTGCCTCTATACATAAAGGTAAACCGTTCTTTGGTTAATTATTGTTCTTCCATTATAGAAAAATTTTGTATAATGTTACACCCTCTGAATTATCAAACTCTAAACTAGAATACGTTTATCTAAAATTCAATTGATAGTTATACGACATGGAAAATTTAAAATTCTATTTCATAAAAGTGATACACTCCTATTAGAAATCTGTAATATTTTAACATGTGTTAATAATAACTCATGGAAGGTACTTATTTCTATGAAATCAGTATTGTTACTTTTAACTAGCATGCTTGGGTAGCGTAGTTAAGTACAAATTTTGTCATTTTTTATTTATTTAGGGTTTGATAGACTACTATCTAGAAGGTTTAAGTAGATATAACAATTTTATTCATTGTTAGGTTTTCATTTACATTCAAATTCCCACCTGATGTGATTAGCTCGCATTTGGAAGATTGTTTTATCATCATCTGGTTTTCTTATCAAGACAAATTGCTTTTGATGTTGTTCACTTTCCGGTTGAATTTATACAAATAAGGAAGTGGTCATTGAATTATTCTGAATCGTGATCTAGCGATTCTGGGTCCTTTTTTTAGGAATTTCCTGTATCCTTGGGATCTCTATTACATTAACTCCAAGGTAATCCCTGGTCTTTGTGGATAATGGTTGGATTAGCTTTGAACCAGCAAATAAAGTATCAATAATGGAATGGTAGGCTGATTAAGCAAGGAAATCTAACTTAAACAGCTATTGTTTTTTATACCTGCAAAGCAAGCGCTTCAGTTCTGTGAGTACGTACGACATGTTTTTATGTAAGTTTCCTTGTTACGACCAGTTTTATTATCTTAATTAACAATCCAAAATTCTCAAAATATTATCAACTTTAGCGAGGTCTGCAACCCACGTGGTTGTTAAACATACTTAAATTATACAAAGTAACATTTACTGTCACCAAACACCTTTCAATATTTTTTGTATGAAATTTAGAAGACATATTTTAATTGTTGTGTTGTACAATTTTTGAAGATTTATTGAATTACTTTTTTTGTATAATTTGTTTTAAAATAACATTTTTATAATAGCTCCAAGCATATATAGCTCTGTCCGCCGCCTCTAGAGGAAAGTTAGTCGTAAACCATATAGCTCTGTATTAATAGCTAAAGGTAGGTTTATTAATTTAACTTTTCTTTTTTTTTCGCCGCCAAACGATTCGATCGTGTTTGTATAATTTTGGCAATTTTGAATAAATTTCTTTCATGGCAGTTAAATTTAATCAAATTTTTGGAATTTTTTAAAATGAAAGGTTTATTTTAAGGAATTTGAAGCAATCAGAGTCAACTCGCGACCTCGCACCATATTGTCTAGTCCGGGGTATTTTATGATTCTATCCTTATTTAACCCCTACTCGCTCGTAATTGCTAGTGGACCGGTTATAAGTGGCGCCCAAACGCAGGGACTGGATTGCAGAAAAATTCACTTGGTAACCGCACTTGCTTGTTTGGATTTTCTTCATTGAATTTTTTTCACAACTTAATTTGTTGATACATAAAGGTGAATGTTAACGCACTCAGAACTGACGAGCTGAGTTAATGAAAAACGTATAATTCTTCGTTCCAAATTAGCTCTTGAAAAGTTAAATTCTTCACTTATAAATTTATATGCTCCGGTAAAACATGATATTAAAGAGGAACTTGATACATGTCTTTCGAAGTTGATTGAGCTGGATGATTTAGTTAAGAAATATTTAAATAAACCATTATCATCTGACTACGATAGATTAAATACTCGTTTGTCTCATATATTTGCACGGCTGAATAAATTAAAGCCCAATGATGAACTTTGTAGTGACCATTCAACTGTAATCAGTCAATGTTTAGATTTACTTGATTTGATAGATAATACGCATGAAATAAAAAGGTTACGCGGTTCTAATTCTGCGGTTGAAAATATAGAGCCGGAAGTTAGCAAAAATACGGAAACTTACCAACCCTGTTTCCAACTCTACCGTTACACATGCTCCTGTTTATATACAGTTCCATCTAGCCAAAAACAAACCGTAACTAGAAATACCGAGTTACAATTAGATAATCACGTTGGTGATCTAGGCAGGAATTAAATAATTTCCAATTAAATACTAATTCACAGCTTGAAAATATTATACGAGATAAAAGTAAATCCAAACCAGTTTGTAAATGGAACATCACTTTTAATGTAGATACAACTGTTATGGGTGTCAATTCATTTTTACAGCATGTTGAGGAATTGCGCACTGCTAGGAATCTACCAGTGGAAAGTTTATTCTGTAGCGCAGTCGATCTATTTTCAGGTCAGGCGCTGGTTTATTCAGAGCAATTTTTGTAATGCTTTTATCGTGATTATATTATATAGTTTATCTAAACAGTTTTATTTACATTCTACAAAGTACTGAATAACTTAGACGTATCATTGCTGCTATGCTTTTTTTTCAGGTTTGCTTAACTAATTTTCTTGCAGGTATTGTCACTAACTCCTTACCGCCGCATACATTATATGTCAGTCTGTTTTCTACAACCCCCCCTACTCTCCGATTGAGCCCGGTCATTTCTTTGATTTTCTTGGTGTTACGTACGGCTACGAGGCAACGTAGCATAAATTTGGCGCCCAACGTGGAGCCTCGAAGTAACGTAACAAAGCAGCCCGTAAATTCATCCTCCTTTCCCGTACCTTCTATCTGAATATCTTTGTTCTAAAATATTGTTGGTCAGCAACAACTTTACTGTAAATTTGCAGAAACCGCCGCCAACCCCAACGAGGCCCCTATCGCACATGTAGGGATCAAGAACCAGTATACAAAGATCAAAGAATATTGAGCCTACTTTAACCTGCCTCTATACATAAAGGTAAACCGTTCTTTGGTTAATTATTGTTCTTTCATTATAAAACCATTTTGTGTAATGTTACACCCTCTGAATTATCAAACTCTAAACTAGAATACGTTTATCTAAAATTCAATTGATAGTTATACGGCATGGAAAATTTAAAATTTTATTTCATAAAAGTAATACACTTCCATTAGAAATCTCTAATATTTTAACATGTGTTAATAATAACTCATGGAAGGTACTTATTTCTATAAAATCAGTATTGTTACTTTTAACTAGCCTGCTTAGGTAGCGTAGTTAAGTACAAATTTTGTCGTTTTTATTTATTTAGGGTTTGATAGACTATCTAAAAGGTTTAAGTAGATATAACAATGTTATTCATCGTTAAGTTTTCATTTACATTGAAATTCCCACCTGATGTGATAGCTGGTATTTAGAAGATTGTTTATCGTCATCTGGTTTTCTTATCAAGGCAAATTGCTTTTGATGTTGCTCACTTTTCGGTTGAATTTATACAAATAAAGAAGTGGTCATTGAATTATTCTGAATCGCGATCTAGCGATTCTGGGTCCCTTTTTTAGGAGTTTCCTGTACCCTTGGGATCCCTATTACATTAACGCCGAGGTAATCCCTGGTCTTCGTGGACAATTGGTTGGATTAGCATTGAACCAGCAAATAAAGTATTTATTAATGGAATGGTAGGTGATTAAGCAAGGAAATCCAACTTAAACGGCTATTGTTTTTTATATCTGCGGAGCAAGCACTTCAGTTCTGTGAGTATGTACGACATGGTTTTATTTAAGTTTCCTTGTTAAGACCAGTTTTATTATTTTAATTAACAATCCAAAATTCTCAAAATCTTATCAACTTTGGCTAGGTCTGCGACCCGCGTGGTTGTTAAAAATATTTACACAAAGTAACATTTACTGTCACCAAACACTTTGAATATTTTTTGTATAAAATTTAGAAAACGTATTTTAATTGATGTGTTGTGCAATTTTTGAAGCTTTATTGAATTACTTTTTTTGTATAATTTGTTTTAAAATAACATTTTTATATTAGCTCCAAGCATATGTAACTCTGCCCGCCGCCTCTAAAAAAAAGTTAATCGTAAACCATATAGCTCTGTATTGATAGCTAAAGATAGGTTTGATAATTTAAATTTTCTTTTTTTTTGCCGCCAGACGATTCGATTGTGTTTATATAATTTTGGCAATTTTGAATAAATTTCTTTTGTGGCAGTTAAATTTAATCAATTGATTTTTATGAAGATTATTAAAGTGAAGTTTGAAGCGAATCATAGTCAACTCGCGACCCTCGCACCGTACTGTCTAGTCCGGGGTGTTTTATGATTCTATCCTTATTTAACCTCTACTCGCTCGTAATTGCTAGTGGGTCGGTTATAAGTGGCGCCCAAACGCAGGAACTGGATTGCAAAAAATTTCACTTGGTAACCGCACTTGCTTGTTTGGATTTTCTTCATTGATTTTTTTCACAATTTAATTTGTTGATACATAAAGATGAATGTTAACGCGCTCAGAACTGACGAGCTGAGTTGAATGTAAAACGTATAATTCTTCGTTCCAAATTAGCTCTTGAAAAGTTAAATTCTTCACTTATAAATTCATATGCTCCGGTAAAACATGATATTAAAGAGGAACTTGACACATGTCTTTCAAAGTTGATTGAACTGAATGATTTAGTTAGAAATATTTAAATAAACCATTATCATCTGACTACGATAGATTAAAGACTCGTTTATCTCATGTATTTGCACGGCTGAATAGATTAAAGCCCAATGTTGAAATTTGTAGTGACCGTTCAACTCTAGTCACTCAATGTTTAAAACTACTGAATTTGATAGGTAATACGTATGAAGTAGAAAGGTTAGACGGTTCTAATTCTGAGGTTGAAAATATAGAACCGAAGGTTAGCGAAAATACGGAAAATTTACCGATCCTGTTGCCAACTCTATCGTTACACATGCTCCTGTTTCTTATACAATTCAATCTAGCTAGGAACAACCCCTAACTAGTAATACCGAATTACAATTAGATAATCCCGTAGGCAATTTAATGCAGAAATTAAATAATATCCAATCAAATACTAATTCACAGCTTGAAAATATTATACGAGATCAAAGTAAATCGACACCAGTTTGTAAATCTAATATCACTTTTAATGTAGATACAACTGCTATGGGTGTCAATTCATTTTTACAGTGTGTTGAGGAATTGCGCACTGCTAGGAATCTGCCAGTGGAAAGTTTATTCTGTAGCGCAGTCGATCTATTTTCAGGTTAGGCGCTGGTTTGGTTTAGAACAATTAGGCATCGAGTTTCTAATTAGTTAAAAGTGGTTGCCCAATTAAAATTTCCTTTTTTACCCACTGATTTTGACGACGAACTCTTAGAGGAGATTAAGCGTCGTAAGCAAGGAAGCAATGAAAGACCTAGCATTTTTATTGTTACCATGATGAACTTATTTAGTGGGTTAACCGAGAAACCATCGGATTTATACAATTAAAAATTATAATGCAAAATTTCAATCCGTATTACGCCACCCAAATTAACACAAGTTGCGTCACTAGATCAACTAATACAATTAACTAAATGTTTAGAAGAGACGAAATAGTCGTTATTGTAATCCCATATCCTCCCCTTCGTTTCGTTTAGAACCTGATTTAATGTATAAACCTACTACTAGTAAAACGGTCAACATTGCGGATACCAAAATCAGCGATACCAATATTGCAAAGAAACCTTTAAATAAAACAAAAAAATAGAGGTTGTATTTTGGAATTGCAAAACAGGAACATTCGCTTCGTACTTGTATTTCTGAATAAAGAAATATTTTTGCTTTTTATGTGGACACCTGGACGTGTACCATTCTAATTGTCCCAAATGCCGTCCAAAAAACGACTAACCTGGAGCAAGCCTTTCAGTCGCTTTACTCCGGCAGTCGAAATTTTAAAGACTAAATTTGAAGGTTGGAAATTTTGGTTAGAAACCGTGAATGAATTTTATAAAAACTCGTCCAAAATTTCCACGTTATTTTCTCATAAAACTAACGATAACCGTCCATATGCTACCGTTACTATTGTTGATGATACTTTTCAATCTTTATTTGATTCTGGGGCGAATCAAACGATATTGGAAAGTTTGATATTTACCTTATCAATAAATATGATCTACATTTACGAAAAGTTCACGAAGGTAAATCCTTAAAAACCGCCGATGGACAAAGTCAACCAATCTTAGGGTTGATCTTACTAGACGGAGTTAAAAAAAATCAGCGCCATTGTCATACCCTCTAGTATTATACTAGGCGTCGATTTTAGTTACGCGTTTGGTATTAAAACTGATTTCAGCCAGGACAGTTTTAAAATTACCGAAGTATATTCCTTGCAAGCTATACGTGGTATTCAGGATTTAGATGACCAGCAACGATTAGACTTAGACGCGGTAATTAATTCTTTTAGAGAGCTAGCCCATCCGAAGTTAGGACTTACCAACAGGGTCGTTCCTAAAATAGATACGGGTGATGCAAAGCCTATTAAACAGCGATATTTTCCCTTATCGCCGGCTATGCAAGATAATGATAATAAAGAAATAGAAGCAAACACTATGCGCCCTTCTAAATCACCATGGAGCTTGCCGATGGTTTTGGTAAAGAAAAAAGATGGTGAAAGTTTTAGATTGTGTTTCGATGGTAGAAAGTTAAATTCTGTAACTAAAAGGACGCATATCCTTTACCTTATTTATCTACTATACTAGATAATTTAAGGGATGCCAAATATTTGACCTCTATCGATATGAATCAAGTTTTTTATCAAATTCCGCTCGATCCAGAATCGTGCGAGAAAACCGCTTTTACCGTACCACAACGCGGATTGTTTGAATATCTAGTAATGCCCTTTGGAATTGCCAATGCTCCTGCTACTTAACAACGCTTTATGGATTATTTATTTAGTGGTTTGATAGGCCAGAATGTGTTCGTGTATTTGGACGATCTGATTCTCGTTTCCCCAATGTTCAAAGAAAATATAAACATCCTGAAAGAAATTTATAGCCGCTTAAAAGATGCAAACTTAACAATTAATTTCGATAAATGCGAGTTTTGCAAACCATTTTACGCTATCTGAGTTACGTAGTAGATAAAGACGGACTTCATACTGATCCCTCTAAAATTGAAGCTTTTCCAATTACTCTAAGCCAAAAACTGTTACTGTCAAACGATTTTTAGGCATGAGTTCCTGGTATCGCCGTTTTGTTCCCAACTTTTCTACCGTAGTGGCTCCTATATCTGATCTTATAAAAGGACAGAGAAAAACAAACTATAGCTTGGACAGCAGAGGCTGACACCTGCTTCCGAAAAATTAAATCGTTATTAGTTTCTGCCCCTATCCTGTCGAGCGCGAAATTCACTAGCCCGTTTATTTTGCAATGTGACGCATCGAATTATGGTTTAGGAAATGTGCTTACTCAGGGTGAAGGCAATGAAGAAAAAGTTGTTGCTTATGTTTCTCGTACGCTGAGTAAACAGGAACGTAACTATTCAGTTACGGAAAGGGAGTTCCTTAGTGTGAATTTTTGCATTGAGAAATTTCGCGGATACATAGAAGGTAGGGTGGCTCCGTGGCGTAGTTGGCATGCATGTGCCTACTACGTCCAAGGTCCCGGGTTCAAATCTCGACACGGTCCGCTTGAAAAATGTTAGGCGAGCATTTTTCACAAAAATACGCCCTCGTTCGGATGAGAAGTAAAATGGAGGACCCGTGCGTGAGTGTTGTCACGCACGTTAAAGATCCCTACCTTGCTTGCAATAGCCAGGGTTCGGCAAAATTTAAAATTTTTTAGGTAAAAAAACTCGCTTCCTGGCCAATATAGTACCTTCGGGTGGAGCATTGGAAAATCACATGTAGGGATACATAGAAGGTACACATTTCACAGTTTACATAGACTATTATTCCCTTTTATGGTTAAATATCATTAAAGATCCTACGGGTAGATTAGCTGGGTGGAGCGTGAAACTATCACAATATTCTTTCGACATTAAACATCGAAAAGGGAAACAAAATATTGTTCCGGATACTCTTTCAAGATCTCTCATCGTAATTAATTCGTTACTTTTGGCAGATTAAGATTTAGATCTTTGGTATCAAAAAATGTTAAATAGGATAACTGACTGTGCAAACAAATATCCTGACTGGAGAATTGACGGTCAGCGCCTTTATAAATTTGTCCCGAATAAACACAATCTTATTTCGAATTTATTCAAATGGAAGCAAGTTCAGCTTATATCTAGAAGGAAGTAACTTTTAAAACTTTTCATGACGAACTAACATCAGCTCATTTAGGATCTTTTAAACGTATCCTAAATTAGGCCAATAATATTATTGGCCAAAACTGAAAACTGATGTCGTCCGTTATATACGAAATTGTGAAGTTTGTGCTACTAGTAAAGCCTCTCAAGAAGCGGGACCAGGATTTGTGGGAAAACAGAAAAGGTGAACTTTCCATTTCAGTGTTGATCCATTAATATTATGGGCCTATTTCCTCGTTCTTCGAAAGGGAATACGAGCTTACTAGTTGTGTTAGACTGGTTCACAAAGTTTGTCTTGGCAAACCCCATGCGAAAAGCTAACACTGCACGCGTTATACAATTTGTAGAAAATAACGTCTTTCTAATTTTTCGGGTGCCTCAGATATGTATGGTCGACATTGGTTCTCAATTTATATATAAAGATTTCAAGAAGTTCTGGCAGAAATATGAAGTTCAGCAAACGTGGTATAATGCAAACTACCACCCCCAAGTAAATTTTGTGCAAAGGGTAAATAGAGTCGTTGGCACCGCAATACGTTCGTATGTTAAAGAAAACCATAAATTTTGGGATAAAGAAATTTATAAAGTCGGACATGCATTAAGAAATGCAGTTCATGAGGTGACCGGACACACGTCTTCATTTCTTAATTTTGGCAGAACTGTTCCTAATAGTGGAGAATACTATGGCAAACTTAAAGGTTTAAAAGAAGAGAAATTATCCATTGACCATAAACTTTGTAATGATTCAGCTGTAGCTGGGATTTATATTACAGACTACAAGATAAAGTTCTAGCAGACCTCATGCCGACTCGTACAACGGCTAATTTCTTCGCGCATGGTCCCAGCACCACTACGACACGGCAAACATTCGCTCTTACTAGCAGTTCAGCATTCAGAGACCAGTCTCTCCCCCACCTTGTTTGTGACTCAGGCTTCGTTTCGGTTCCTAGCCACGAGGAGGCAGCAGTTATTATACCGGAAATCGGTTGTTATTGTATGTATGTGTTGTATTTTGATAAAGGTAGATTTTTGTAAATTTGGTGTTGTATGTATGTAGATAGCATCCCGCCAGGCGAACCTCGAAATGCATGATATATTTGCTACATTTAGGCTTTGTTGGCCACTGGTTGTTTTATATTTTTACGAGAGTTTGCTGTACCCCCGAAGTCCGACCATCGGCAGCCGGAAATCGAGACTTCGGGGGAACGGCTTAACCCGTTGGCACTCGGTTGTCGACTGTCGGCGGCCGTAAATCGAAAATCCGTGTGCAGGCTTAAAGTATTTGCTATATATGGCAACTTTTTATACTGGTTAATGTTTGTTTACGTTCTGTTGTTAGTTTCCCCTTTAAATTTTTTTGCGCTCGGTTTCCTTAGTACAACATTTTGTGTTTGTGTTACTCTACTTTTGTCAAAGTCCATATAAATTTCTTATATGCATTGTTTTTATTAATCTTTTCTTATTTTTAATTACAAAAATTGCTTCTAACATGCTTTATTAATCTTACTTTTGCCTACACCATTCATGTATCTTAATTACTAACTACTTTTTTTACTCTAATCATGCGTGTGTTGTACGTTTTGTGTAATTTTCTGGTGTCCATGATCCACGTTTCCGAGGAGCACGGGCCCGCGGTCTGTTTTGCTACAGCCTATGCACCTTAGGCTTCTTGTTGTTTTTGCGCGTCTCGTTTCCTAAAATCGGGAAACGAGAAGCACATTCGATGTATTTGTTATCTTTCTTAATTCATATTTTGTATGGTTGTATTAAGTGTCTTGTGTTTGTGTGCTGTATGTTGCGGCTTTTCCAGCTCTTTTTATTTGTTACCTTTTTTTATAAGTCCTGTGCACTTCTGGCGACCGAAACAGTCATCGAAGTGCCCAGAATAGCTGTATTTGCTGCATTCGCTGGTGTAAGTAGCTCGCATTTGTTTGTTTTATGTTTTGTGTCTTGTAACAGATGTTCCTTATTTCTATCTTAGTTCTACAAACAATTTTATTTATATACATTGCTTCTTTATTCTTTTCTTCTTTTATGTAAGTTCTCCTCTTTGTTTGAATTTTTGTGTAATGTATTTTTCTTGTTATATTTCTTAGATTTTATTTAGTGTCGTATATTACTTAGTACTTAACTTTTACTTTTCTTACTCTTCTAAGTTAATTTTCCCACCACCATTTGTGATATATTGGAGACTATAGTTCTCCTTCTAAGTGAAGCCACATGCTTCACTTCACAGTAAGTCTTTTCACTTATGAGTTCATTTTAACCATTACATTCAATACCGCTTTACAATGATATAATCTTGAAAGCAAAATTTTTTGCAGAAATGTATTACATTCTAGGATCACTGTATAAAATGAGCAATAACAAAAAGTTGCGCCACGATTTATATAAAACGCGATAAATGATCTGTAACGTCATGAAAACAGCCAAAAATTGTCTTTTGAACCTATATTGACTTAAATGTGCAAGTACTATTGATTGTGTTCAACTATTACTTTGGGTTTTATAGTACTAGCTGCGCTAGAAATATTTACCTTCTATAAAACCAGTTAATAATTGAAAATTAAATGGATACAATACGATACCAGATAACATTCCCAAAGCAAAATCAAAGCGTTGACATTATAGATTCCATTGTCAATTCTTATATTATTTCTTTATTTTTCTGATCGGATGCCATTTCACATCGCTATTGAACTATTCCAGCAAGAAGTTGGATCGGGAAGCAGTTTTCGACATTAAGAATCAAGAACAGGCATTAAATTAACCAAGAAGTTCAAAGCACAGGAAATTACAACGTGCACTTCAAAGTTCTAAAGCTGTTAAATATAATCCGCCAATGCTTTAATACCGCTTCAAAATAATATATTCAACAATCTAGTGTTTGGTTTCAGTCTATCACGATTCAGCGGAAAACAAATACTAAAAAATATGGAATTTGAATTTAATAACTTGATGTTATAATTGTCTTGAAAATAGTAAAAGAATTTAAAAAACGGTGATCAAATTTTAAAATGTAGTAAGTAGGGTGTTACGAGAAAAACAATAAAAGGAGCAATACACAAATGCATTTGTGTGTTATTACTTTTTAACGAGTGAAGACTAATACGGTATCGTTGAGTTGCTATTACAAATGCTCTTACATAATTATTACACTTTTAAAAATTTTAGGTTGATGTTACGTGGCCGAAAATATAAAGTGTTGTGTAACGCAAATGGTGCATCGACCTCTAAAAATCACTAAATTTTAAAATGGTGGTTTGAAATAGTTTTGAATCGTTGTTGCGCGCACAAGCACTTCGCTAAGGTGCTATTTGTAAATCACTTGTGATGCTTCAGTGATAGACATGCAAATATAACTTCCTACTAGGTCTGAAAGCAGTAGATAGTGAAGGCCCAGCCTGTAAAGATAACTTTCTAAGCGATTTTCTGGCTGAAGGAATCGAAGGTTCTTCCACATCCTCTTTTTCGTTCATGTCCTACCAGTTTCATGAAATTTATTTGTTAAATGCAATACCTTCAACTTATTAGGAACTGTAAAATTGGGAAGTTTTAACTGAAACTCGTCTTTGACTCGTTTATAAGATTAATATGTGCAATAACCATGCACCTGCACCTTGCCGAAGTTCTAGATTACTAGAACAGGTGAAATGGCTTGCGTGTTCTAATGAGCTAAAGAGCCAAACTACAGGCCCAACCAAAGTAGTAGGGCCGTTAGTGAGGAACCAGACTAAGACAGGTTTTCGAAAGAGGGCAGCGGCACATTCAGTACTTAGATTGGCAGTTATTGTAGGGATCGGTATTGCAATCTATTACACACTACCGCGATGTGGAAGGCAGCAGGATACCACCTCATTATTTTCCAAGTACACAGCGTACTTAAATTGAAATAAACATGATGGCAATCTCTGGGGTAAAAGATTCCGGAGTTAAAATAGTCCCCCATTCGGATCTCCGGGAGGGGACTACCTCGGAGGATGCGATCGGAAAGTTCAGAATAAGAGTCGGGAACATTTTGCGAGTTGGAGCGTGGAATGTTAGAAGTATGAAGCAAGTAGGTAAGCTAGAGAACTTAAAAATGAAAATGAATAGATTAGTATTAGACATAGTATGGATCAGCGAAGTTCGGTGGCCGGAGGCGTGAGATTTTTGAAGTGGAGACTTCAGGGTAATTCATACAGGAGTAGAGTAAGGAAATTTGGGTGTGGGGATAATTATGCGAAGAACGATAGGATACTGTGTAGAAAATTACTTACAAAAGAACGAAAGAGTACTCATGGTTAGATAAGAATCTAAACCGGTAAACACAGTAATAATACAAGTATACATGCCCATCTCTAGCTACAGTGACAAAGAGGTGGAAGCTGTTACGCTCCCTTCCTGTCAGCGTACTTAAATTGCGTCGGTCTTTGGATCGCTGTTTGTATAAATTGAATACTTCAGAATAGTTTCAGATTTGTATGCAATTTAACTCGTGTGTATTAATTTAAAGATAGATTAATTGAAGATTGATTTTCATTAATAGATAATTTGCAAGAAATGAATTTTTAAATTGGATTATTCGTGAATTACTTTCCAACTTATTGAAAATTATAAACAGCTTGTAATTAATTATTAGATACGATTGCTGCATTTACTTTTTGGATGTTCAAATAAATACTTAAATAAATTCAAATAAATACTTAAATTGCATCGTTCTCTGGCTCGCCGTTCGTATAAATTTTGTTCCTTATGTTATTATCCAAGTCTATATAATAGACGATCAGAGGTTATGGGTAACAACTATTTTATGTAAACAGATTTGCAGTGAAGTGAAAGTTCGTGATAATTTTAATTAGTCGGTAGCTTATTGCAATAAACCGTCGAGTTATACATTATCACTAGGCATTATTTTGTATGAGTTTTGTCATTGCTGTTGTGCAGCTCTTCGAGATGTTGATCTGCGTTGGATGGATGGGCCACTTCGAGGTTTCAAACCCCTGTTTTGATAACATTGGTATGAAGATTACGTGCTAATATAATAGCAAGCGAGTTCTACACATTCTTTTCTGAATTTTTGTATAGAAACACTCGATGTTTCAATGTCTGGCTGCGTTTAATTCGCACTTGTCACTTCCTGTAATATACCTTCACTTTGGATCGTCCTGGCGCACATTTTGTGTGCTTTTCTGCGATGGGCATAAAGCCTACGATCATACATGGGGTAGTACTGCTACCGATAGATCTCTGGCGTGCTTCCGTACCTGTCTAGGGTCCGTTGCTGCTGGAAGCGGGTTGCTCCAGCACCGTTGGGTTCCGTTCTTCCTCTCGGAGCACTGAGTGAGTGCTTATACTGAATCTGCACTGCAGGTATGTGTTGTTACTTTGGCTTGACAAAACGATGATCAACCTAAACGGGATTGAACTGTACTGTGCTAGGTGTACGTGTATATGTATGTATATATATATATATATATATGTGTCTATATGTATATAGGTATATAATTGGGACTTAAAAAAAAACAAAACAAATTAGTCGGTAGTAATGTAAATATTTGAACAGAAAAAAAATCAATACTACTGGATTACTCATATCAATTGTGCTATAATGTTGTTGGATTTATGGTTAATTGAGGTGTGAGGAAACGTTTCTGCTACTCCCCAATATTACCTTACTTTATAATAAAAGTTTTTGTAATGCCTTTATCGTTATTATACTATATAGATTATACAAGCCATAATTTACATTTTACAAGTACGGAATAATTTATGCTTGATCAGCATACAATTCTTATTATTTTATTGCAGGTTGCCTGACTATTTTTATTACAGGAATGGTCACTAATTCCCTACAGCCGCGTACATGATATGTGAGTCTGCTTCCTACAACCCCCAATCTCCGATTGAGCCCATTCCGTTGATTTTTTTTGTGTTTCGCACGGCCTCGATTAACGTAACAAAGCGATCTACAAAGATATCGAAAACATATTAGGATACGTAGAAGGACATGAAAACTTAATAATTTCGAGGGATTTTAATGCAGTGTGCTACGTTTATTTTTCAACATAAATTAAATACCCTTTTTTCCCCTAGTTAAGTCATTACCCGCTCGAATAAATTCCATTTCTATTTATAAATTCTCCAACAATACCCTATATAGTGTACCGGATCAGAATAAGCCCACTTTAACATAATTTTAACTCAAACCCATTTTGCTTTTAAAACGAAAATTTACGATAAATTAAATATTCAATACCTTATTTTAGGTATCCGTTAATTTGTTAAACATTCCGATAACGTATAATTGCTTTCTCTTGTGATTCCCATCTAAACACTTGTCAAAATAATGGATCCTACTATTATTTGAAAGCGTGTTTTCCAGTTTGCTAATCACGCTTTGTTAACACGAAGATTACAGTTCGAACTCGTGTTATTTGAACCAATTTTTAATTTGATTCTGCAGCTTTCTCATTGAAATATTTTCTACATTAATCATCCCAGTACTTCAAAAGCGATGCACTTTTTTTGTTCAACAAGTAGGAGGTATCTTGCGTGTATGGGTGAATTTTTCCGCGCTTACCCATCCTAATCAGATTCTCTTTTTAGCTCTTAGCTGGAAGGAAAATTGGTTCTTTTTATGTAGGCTTAACTGTTCTTTGCCGCAGATCAACTGCCGTTGCCTGTAGATCGCTAGTGCCGTTATGGCAACAGGGTAAATAGATCCCGACGCCCGTGGCGATGCGGTGCTGATTCACTCACGATGGAGTGCAAGCTAAGTATCCCGACACATACAGGTATACAACTTGTTTTCTTTTGTGTATATCAAGGGCATATTCCTTATCAGCGTTTGGTGTAGTTACGTGATAAGAAACGTGACACTGTAGGACTATTTTTGTTTGTTGCTGCGAATTGATACTATCGCTCTACAGGTGTGATGTAACATTGTTAAAAATGTTTGACAAAAGTTCCCACACGCTTATTCCTTTCTACTGATTGGTTTATTTTACAAACGGTATTACGTACAATTTAAAAAGAATGTTTGACAAAAGCTCTTACACATTAATTCTTTCCTACTGATTAGTTTATTTTTCAAAAAGTATTAAGTGCAATTTTAAAAACGCTTGACAAAAGCTCTCACATGTTTATTTACCACTGATTAATTTTATTTTGTGTAAAATACGAGATGCGCACTTCGTATCTAATGTACTAAATTGTTCATATCATATAATTGTTTGCTTTGAAATAGTAACGCTTGATTTATTGCTTTTGCTTGTGTGTACAGAATTTTTTATTTATTTTTATTTGTTAATAGATAATCGTGGGTGACGTGTTTTTTTTTGTTTTTTTGGTATGTAGGCGAATCCTCCCACTCTCCGCGTTTGGTAGTTAGCTTGATATTTACTTTTATTCCAGCTACAGCTAGGTACGTTGCAATATATATTGCCGTGGTACTCTGGGACAGTATCTGGAACACTCGAGCCTTTTCCTAACAACCATTCGAGTCCCGCGAATTGGGCGTCTTAAAAGTCGCCGTGTAACCTTAACAAAAATTTGTGCTCCAGCATTTGGGCGTCAAAAAATTGCTGTGGAACCTCAGTAAAATTCGTGCCCCATCGTTTGGGCCAATATAAAAAACTTCAAAAAAAATTTTAAAAAAGTTCCTTACCCTTTATTTTGGACGCCTTCGTATTTCTCTGCTCATCCTGGCTAGCTCAACAATCGGCTTCTAAAACACTTATCATTTTAAGTACATCTAAACATCTAAACCCGTATTCAGATCTAAATGGGAAGAAAGAGAGCTTTAATATCTTCGTTCGTTTATTTATATGATTTTGAACCCCTCCCCTCCCCCTTCAATGAAACCGGTTTCGCTTGAAAAGCTTGTTTTTGCAGCGGCTTCTTAAAATTTTGAACGTAACCGACTATAATTTCTAAAAAATCCCTCACTGAGAAGAATGGCTTTTGTATTTATGTTAATGAAATACGCTTATATTTATACAAGGTAGAAAATTAAATATAAGAAAATTTCACTTTTCTCCGTTTTCCTTTTTTTTTGGTGGTAGCTTTTTATAGAATTTGGCGTTCAATGATCACTGGTGACCTCACTATTACGTCAATATATTTATATATATATATATATATATATATAAGTAACATTTTCTTATATTTAATTTTCTACCTTGTATAAATATAAGCGTATTTCATTAACATAAATCCGGTCTTTTGTTAATGGCAGACAACTGCCGCCAATAGACATAGTCAACAATTTCAGTAATTAAAATTCCAATAATGTACAACATATTTAAACCGTTCGAAAAATAATTGCTATCCGTGACCCTCATCTTGAAAAGGGTTGGATTTGGTTTCTAAAATCTTGTTTTTGGGAGGTTCTTTTAATAGTCATTACATAACAGAAATATGACGTAAAATAATAGTTTAGAGTAAGATTAATATATAACTTAAGGCTTTAGTCAAAAGACGCAGATTCCAATGAGGTTGTTCGTTGTCAAAATGTAGAAAGAAACGTAGCCATAGAAGTTCGCTGGTAGCGTTCTCCGGCATCACAGATATGATATCGAACTTAGTATCGCGTTAGTAAAAATGGAAAGGAGTAAGTAACTCATCTAGTTCGCGAGGGTTTATGCCCGTGTGTTAGCGGATTTATAAGTGATATTAAAGTATATAATAAAAAGCTTGTGTACGTGTGATGCACAAGTTAAGTTAAGCTCAACAAGATCCTGCCGGGTTCGTGTGCCATTGAATTATTTGAATGATTGCGAAGAACAAGAGAAACAAGCGAGATTCTCTCCCCCAATTTAAGAGCTGTTCTGGGTTGGAAGGCAAGCCATCAAACAATTGACGATTTTTAGTAGGTTGTTATAGTTAAGCTAGCATGACGAGTTTTTAGTTAATTTATTTGTTAAGACTTTTTGGCCATAAACCTTTAGGGTTAATTTAGTGTAAAATTTATAAGATAAGTCTTCTTCTATATAAAGTATTTACTTATGTATACAAAATTATCAGAATTCCATATCAACCATTCAATCAAAATTTCTAAATTAAAATCAATGAATTTCCTAATGTAAGAAGTTCACGTTTATTGCTCTGTTGATTAAATAGTGTTTGTTTGCCGTTGATTAAGTCTATAGTTTTTAATTTTTTTGGTCATAAAAGTTGCATAAGTAGTCAAAAAGGTAAGAATTGATTAAAAGGTTTTGCATAAACATTTGAACATTCTAGACTTATCTGGCGCCCTTGATAATTGTCATTAAGCCACAATATTTATGAAAGGTAAGTGCCAAATTTTGTTGTTGAATAATATATATTAATTTAGCCCTTTCTGCAAAATTTTAACCCTCTAAACGATCCACGACCTTCCGCTAGCTAGTGCCGGTGACGCGCTTTAATTTTTGTTTTACAGGCTGCCCCCCTTTTATAATTTTAAGAAAAAAATATATACTTAGTAGCTTTTCTGCCTGTAACAAAATATAAGCGTGTCTCTTTGCTATTAACAGACAAAGTCATTCATTGTACTAGCGTTATTACAAAACATAAAGAAAACCCTTGTTTAATTATGTAAAAACTTTAAGCCGTGTGTGAAAATTAATCGTTACCTTAAAAACGAGTTTTATTTTATTAAATACATATTCCCCTGCATAGATTAAAAATATTCATTTTTGTTAAAGATACCGTAAAATGCATACTTTATTAAGATGCGCAGCAATCATGAGCTTTAATTACTTTTCCGTTTGTGTATAATAGCAAAAATAAAATACTCATTCTTGTTCAGAGTAATACTAATACTAATACTAATACTAATACTAATACTAATACTAATACTAATTCTAATACTAATACTAATACTAATTTTAAAGAAATCTTAAATTCCCGAATCTTCACGATTAATAAAAACAAATACGTCGTCTATTACTAAGAAATATTGTATAAATTAATTATTGAATAAACGCCGGTAGCGAACACAGAATGCAATAAAAATAGATTAAACAATTTAATAAAATAGAATAAGACGCGACCATTAAACTCGTCCATTAGACCAGTATAAACGGTACGTTTTATTGCATACATAAATCATAGTTTGACATTAATTGAATCGTAAAAACCCTGAAATTTTGTAATATATTACATCAGCCGTGACTAATTATCTAGGTGGATCAAAAAAAATCTGGAACAGTGACGTATTGAGATTGTTTTGAATATAATACCGGAACTTGATTAGAAGAATTCATTCATTCATTCAGACAAATAACATGCAAGATTCAAGATTTAGTATAAGCGCATAAGTTCGAGCAGTTTATGATATTATAATATAAAATAATTATCGTAGAACTTTGCATAAATATGGCACATGACTATTTTGCAAAATACAATGAAGAGCTACTGCTAAGCTAATTGACTATAAATAGAATATGCATTTTGCTAACTGATGTTCTAACGTCAAATGGAGATTTAAGATAACATGGATAATCTTATACACTGGAATTTTTACGTCAATTTCAAAATGGAATTAGGAGATATTTAATACCATTAATTACGATGGAGATAAAATTTTGATAAGCGTTATTTTTGCAAGTATACATTTTGGTTCTTTGTTTGTTAATCGATAAAAATATTTGAATATTTTGTAATTTAAATTTAGAATAAGTTTTAATTTTATTATTTGTGAAGGGGATAATTTGAATCAAATTTTGAGGTCAGAATTCGCAGCATCTTGACCTTTAATAAATTATCCGTGAAAGTAAGTTGCCAATCACAGTTACGAACGTGGTGTGGTAATAAAGAATCGGCAAATTACCCACCTATTAATTAAAATGGATTGTGTACCTGATAACAGAGATTACGTAAGACGACTTAGTAATAATTTAGGAATAATTTTATATTCTTTTGTATGAAAGAAAATTGTTTACAAATGTATTGATGTTTTTTTAAATTGGCGTGTTTTAGTTTATTGTGTAAATTCCATTGTATAATTTCTGTTGGGCTAGCTAGGCAAAGCAAACGAACATTTATATATATTGTTATGATAATAGGGTTATTTAGGGGTATATAGGGTCACAAGGGTTGTACACTCCACGTAAACGACGCCAAAGTCTAGAAAATTAGACATTTTTATCATAAAGAGTACGCAATTCGCCAATTATACAAAAAACAAACATCAAGCACACTGTATAAAACTTACAACCAACTTTAATCAATGAAAGGAAGCTCATGCTTTAAGAATTCGGCTACGTTTAGTAAGATAAATAACTTTGTGGGCAATCCAATTCATTTCTAAGAATATCGATGCATTCATAAACTTTAAATAAATACGCATTAGGAACAACGAAAGTCAAACAAACACGAAACGAATTTTTTTAACTCAACACATTAATAACCATGAATGCTGACAATAAACAGATTTTTTAAAACAAACATGTTTTATAAAGGCAGGAAGTAAATAAACGCATTTAATTTACGCCATTATAAAATTTGCCTACGTGATCTTCAATATAAAATCAACACATAAACCCAACAGATTACAAAAACAAATATAAGAAACCATACATATGACTACGTGCGATTTGAAGTAATAAATTCCTATGCAAATAAGAGGACGTAACATGAGAAGGATCAAAGTTTCATGGTCAACAAACTCCACAATACAAAATTTGATGTCTACATGATTTGCAAAAGCATTTTAACAAATTTTAGGATAGTAACTCCATGAAAATCCGAAGGCTTGCACGATAAGACAAATGCAACGCCTCACTCAACAAGATAGACTTGGTAAACTAATTATAACAGATGGGCTGGCGTACCTTTAAATAGCGCACGAGCTGATAAGGGGTCAGTTTTTCTATAGCGAAGGCATGCTATATACCTGTCTCAACCAAGATAACACGCGAAGTTAAACTATCAAATTAAATAATAATATTTAAGTGAAAGTTGGTGATTGAAAATTTCAAATACTAGTACAAGTGCAAATATACAACAGAAATTCGCCGTCGACATTTAAAACGTAAGTCTAAAATTCTAATTAAACATAATTTTTAATATTTTATTAACTTATGGCAGTAAGTAGAACACTAAGTATTGAACTGAGGATTGAACTAAGGATTGAACTAAATTCAACTAAGTAAACGATTAAGTGTTAAACTGGGCGTTTAACCAAGCTGTACTACGCGATTCAATAAACAACTACCAAACAAAATCAACAAAAAAGTCTAACTGAAAATAATCCTAGGGTACTGGTCAACAGCACACAGCGGCAGTTTTAAGAATTGGGGTGCATGCAGAGACGCGCATTCGCAACCAGGGGTTCAACAGGAAAAAACAACAGGTCAGAGATAAAATTCATTAAAAAAATAAGGCATTAAGTTCTTTTTGAACATTTAAATTTTACGTGTACTGAGATATTTATGTAAAGGGTCATCAAAAATTTTTTGTTGATATGTAGAAATTACGTAAAAGGGAAAGAAAGTCATTGAACGTTCAACGTACTTCCAGTAGTATACAGAGTTATTTTTGCTGGCTTTAAACTGATTTAAGGGAGTCATAATTTGGGGACAAACTGATTTATATTGTTACTTTGATTGAAGGGTTTTCTTAAATAGCGAATGATATTATAAAGGTTGTGGAGCTACAAATTGTACATATTTTGGTTATTATATAAATTTTGGTTAATTTTGTTTACCTCATTCAGATAGGAAGTGTTAGAGAAAAGGGCGGCAAAAACTTCCCTTTTATTGTATCGTCGTGCACTCTGTGTGGAGTTGAACTGAGCTAGTCGAGGCATATAAAACAAATTGTGTGAAATCTAAAATTTATCCTAGGTTATTTAGAGACAGAAGGGTGGCGAGCAGCAGGCAACTGAGTGTTAAATACATCGGAGTACGGTGATATCATAGCAATATATATATATATAATGCTGCGATAACGGGTTGCTTAAGGGTGTATTGAGTCGTAAGGGTCGCGTAGTAACTGTAAATAGCAATAGGGATCAGGAAACTGCATTTATTTAGCAGGAAAATAAATAATTTGCACATTATGTAAATAGCAAACATTTAACACCCTGTATATGGACCGTAATTAACTTTAATTAATGCCAGTAAGCAGATCTTCCAATAATAGAACGCGTATTCAGCATAGAAATTATTACACATGTAATTAAAATACGTCAAGAAGCCTTCAATAAGTTACAAAATAGATATGCATAAGATAAGATACAACGTAATAAATCTTTATGCAAAAACGCTTGTAAAAAAGAAGGAACAATAAGCGCTTTGATAAGAAACGCACTGTCAAAGATGAGTTTTAAATAGATACATAAACGAAAACATCACTCATGTTACATCAGTTATTTTTGTTCAATTCTCCAAAAACTTTATCTACACAAAACAACAGACATAAGCTAAAGTAAAGTCCAACCACCATAACAATAACAAGGTGATCAAAGATCGGAAACAATAAAAAATACCAGTATGATATGTAACTTCAGAATAGTTTCGTCAAAAATTAGCTTGAAAAATACTAGGAATGTCTAAACAAATATGGTTGGTTGCAACACTTTGTAAGGCTGTTTGGAAAACCAATATGTAGATAGCAAAAGCTATATAACTCCCAGAGTTGATAAGAAATGGCAGTCTCAATTTGAAGCACGTCGAACCTGCAATACTCTTAATCAAATATTTACGCGTCAAATAAATAAATTTTTTATTATATTATAGTGAAAAGTAGTGTAGTGTAATAATAATAGTTGATGACGAATTGCGTTGAAGAATATATAAAAAAGCTTGTGCCGTTTTGCAAAAAACGTCAGTAGAAAATGGTTAATCAATTTAAATTAAATGTTTATAATAATGTAGGGCTCCTAATTCACGACCATAAGAAATCCACTTCTAATTCATGATCCTAGGAAACCTACGAATTCCAAGTGGGATAATTCTAATTCACGATCCTAAGAAACCTACGAATTCTAAGTGGGATAATTCTAATTCACGATCCTAAGAAAACTACGAATTCTAAGTATGTGGAGAGATCCAAGGCGTATCCAGAAAAATATAGAACAAAACACGAGGTGAATTCTGGAAATAAGGAGTAACAAAACTATTAGTTCGAAGCACGTGAAGGAGTACAAAGCAGAGCATTAGTTTTCGATTGAACATAATAAGGAGGTGTTGATCCACAACACGCAACAACTCATCAGAATATCACAGGTCAGGACTAACTAATTTAAGAAATCTTTTCAAATTTAAATTTTAACACTGAATATATCAATTTTCGCTCAAGTTTGTAAGGAGTCAACAAAAATATTAAATATGTTGAAATTTACGTGATAAGCATAAAAGAGTTTTGAACGTTCCAGATTTTTTTAGTAAAAGGTGTCGTTTTTGGTAACTTTAAAATTAAATTAAAAGGATATAATTTTTGGGATAAATAATCCATATAATATTAATTGATTGAAGGGGTTAATTAAAGGATTACAAAAATTGTGAAGTGTAAATATTATTTCCTTTCATTATACGAATGTTGATTGACTTCGTTTTATCAATTCAAACAGATAAGAGTTAAAGGGGTAAATTAAATTGATTATCGAAACGTTATGCACTCTGTGTAAATTAAACTGGGCTAGCCGTGGCATAATGAAATTAGAAGATTAGAGAAAAACAAAGAGAGGTGGCGTTTAGCTGAATGTTTATCACATCGGCGTGCGGCGTTATCATATCAATATAAATCTGACGCAACAACGTGGGCGAAAACTACCACATCAATATATATATATATATATATATATATATTGCTGTAATTATAGGGTTAATTTAAGGGTAGGTTAAGTTATAGAGGTCGTAGAATAAACAAGGAAAACTCCCAAGTAACAGAAGCACAGCATTGCAGATATTAGAAGAATAAATAGGTCATTATAAATATTTTTAGTTGAGAGCACACTGTATATAGCAGTACAAGCGATTAGAACACATATCCAAGAGTAGCTATGAGCAAAGATTAGAATTTAAAAATGTAACGAAACGCATTGAAAATAAATCTGTGAAAAACCTGCATGAATTGGCTAGATAAATATTCAAAAGTGCGTTCATATATCATCTTAAACGCACTTAGAAATTATGCATTATTTGAAAAGTGTACGTGATCTAAAAGTATCACATTTGTTCAAAAATCCAATTTATTAGGAAATAAACAAACACCAAATTTATTACATTCAGATTAGAATAAGGCCAACAACATTAGTACTTGCTTTTATGAACGAAAATTCCTAGGATTTCTGAATTAGATGTGAGGTATAACATTAAATTTACGTGACCAAGAGCATCGCTTCATGCAATCGAAATACACAATTGGTAAAATTTTTTCAAAATAACAAGTGATAAACACTTGCTCTCGCCTAGCACGTGAAGTCAACAAATCACAAACAAAAGGGGTCGATCCTATAAATATCTTGACACTTGAATATCGAGTGAGTATACTTTTGAATTTAGGCAGTCACTATACTTGAAAGTGCTAAATATTTACGTGAAAAGTTAATTAATTGAAGTGAAAATTATTTTAATAGAGTGAAAGCGAGCCGTACTTCTGAAGACGGCCCTTAATTACCATCTTAATTATCGTGATTAACATCCAAAAACTACCATTACAGTCTTAAATTACAATCAAAATAACGTTACGATTCCTGTTAAAACTTTAAATAACGATCAATTACGATCTAAAATACAATTTTGGATACGGGACTTTGGAGAATGCTGCCTGTTCAAGCAAATTGATGGTAAATATTCTATTGCGGAAATGAAAAACCTTTCATTGGAAAAAACGCACCAATAACGATTTGGATATTAATTTGGTTGGATATCGACTTCAATTCTTAGGAATGTAGAGCAACTACTAAACCACTTCGGCTAGATATTTTTGATATGATTTATTTTGAAAACTGGTTTATCTCGATAATAATTTAAAGTGTAAGAGCCGACAAATTGGGGTTTCTTGTGTAAATTTATAAAAAGTTATAGACATCTTGAAACGTTTCAATAGATCTTTAAAGGCAATAAAATCTCGTTTTGCTGGCTTGATTTTCTAAAAATTTGACAGATGTAAATAATTTAAAAAGGGGAGAAGATATTCAAAAAGGTTGTAAATATTTAATCATTATACTGTGTATTTAGAATTGCTTTATTTCATTGAATCAGCTAGTAGAGGAAAAGAAAAATATAAATTAACATTTCTACAAGTGTTTGAGTAATAAAAAAATTAATTATAGCATAAATATAACGCTCATCGTAGGGGCTTAATATAAGGGAAATATCACAGTAAATATAGCCCCAATTTTGAGGCTAAATATTAATATAATAACAAAGGTTTTATTTTTCCTACAGTAAGATAACACATACATAAATATAACATAGCTCAATCCGTAGGTGCGAATATCACAGAAGTATATATATAGTATATATATATATATATGATAGTATATAGTATAATAATTTCAATTTATTGTGGATTGCAGCAATTAAGAAAGTCTACTCTTTTTCTTTAACTCAAGCTTATCGAGAATTTATGTTCTCTTCTTCAGGAGTAACTAAATAAATACAATGGTAAACAAATAAATAAATTTTAAAAGTTAGGAATACTGGATAGGAATGCGATGTTATAGACTTAAATTGGTAAAATATTAGATATTTCAATTTACAAAATGTGTTGCAGAATTTTGAATGGTATAAGTGATCAATGTCAAAGGGTACTACATAGATTAATAATTAGCGATACAAAATAGGTAATTCTTTGGATAAATTTTAAACATTAAGACAAGTATTAATAATAATTAATTAACTAACAGTAAGATAACACAACATAAATATAACATGCTCAATCCGTGGTGCGAATATCACAGCAATATATATATATATATATATATAGGATATATATATTACTCATATTTAGACCAGGGTAGAAAATTAAATAATCACATCAAATAATTTTAATCACCGTGTATAAGGAATTTTATTAAATAATACGCTTTATTAAAACCTTGAAGCATAAATAAATGCGGTCGTTTCAGTAAAAACAAGGATTTAAATCATGTACAAGACGCTTTATATCAAAAGAAACAGTATTAAAAGCTTTACGTGTAATTTAATTGTTCCTAATAAAGAGGCAAAGACGAATTGCGTGCAAAATTTACATTAATTGATTTAAGTAACCGGTAGTAAACCAAAGTGTACGTATAATAATTAATATTTAAGTTGTATTCGCTAAAAATGAAAAGGATAGAAATCAATTTTAATTGGAGTTAATTAAACCGTTAATAACATATAATACCTATAGAAACTTGTAAAACCCAAGATTAAAATACCACGGAATAAGGCTCTGAGAATTAATAGTATGTTTAAACACCTGGGTTTATTTAAAAGCTCATTCGGCGTAAATTTTGCAGATAATTAATATTTCAAAGAATCTTGGGAAAACGTCGCATAATAGTTACGAGAATTGCTAAAGCTGGGTATTTCACACTCCATGTGGACTAAAATAATCGATAATAAAGAATATCAAGTTGCACCAATAAGAACACGGTAGAGAAGGAAAGAGAAAATGCGTCAAGCAAAGACACATATTGTAAAAGGCAGGATTTAAGCAACGTCACGGGGTCACAATTGGTTAAAAGAGGATGCAAATATCAGAGGTAGAACAACAATTTCTGTACAAAATCAATTAGTTTTTCTCGGACATGCTTGCGTGCCGTGTGGAAATTTTCTGAGATTTGAATGGGGCGAGTGAAAATTCGTAAAAATCGACGCGTGAGCGGCAGACTGGGAACATGGCATGAGAAATTCTTTAGAATTACCCGTTTTGGGGAACCGACCGACAGACAGGCTTTTTGCTATATATACCGAGATGAAGATAAACAAGCTCTCTGAGACTTTTGACGATTCGATGCGTTAAAAGCTCGTACATACGCGACTTGATTGAAGATGTTAAACAGTGCATTTTAGTTTGATTAAATAATTTAAAGTTTGCTTGTATATTTTGTGATTCAAAATAGTTTGTTATTTACGTGCTAACATGAATGTACTTCAGTGCACTTAGATACAAGGTAATAAAATTTAGTTTCACTGTACCAATTAGCAAAATTTACAACGACAAATGTATACACAAAAGTATGCAGTTTTGGCGTATATTGGTGACAGACGCATGAATTTCTTTGCTATTTTTCGGGGGTGTTAATAATTAAATGGTTCAAATACGTGTCTGGATCCATGAAACAAGGGTCAGATAAACACAGATGAGTTCCGGAAAAGCCCAGAAACAATTTTAAATAAATGGTGATGGAGAAAATTTTAAAAGCGTAGAGAATCAGAAGCCGTAAATATAATCCTGTTGAATGGTGTGATTAACTAAAGAAACGATACTTTGAAGCTACGAGGACAGTAACCTTCAGGTAAATTATACTATTTTGTTTGACATTTTGTGTGTATTGAATGACTTTATAATTGATTTACTTTAAATGGACATTAGTAAATTGTACTAACCATAAAAGTTTAATTTTAAGATGAAATTTGCTTGTTGAAGTAGAAAGGGTATTTAGTTTGATGTTCGGTATTATGATGAAAATTTGGGTATGTCTTTGAGCTCAATTAGACGAACCTGGTTAATTAACGTAAAGGGGTGGTAGATGCTCCCTTTATACTCAGACTCCGGTCTGCTTATATTGTTATATTAATTACTAGGCATCCAACAAGGACTTTAATTTTGGATGCACATTAAAATGATAATAAAATTAATCTTGAAATTCTTTTAAAACTGAAATTTATGCTGAGTTTTAATTTTGAAATTTTAATGTATTCTGAATATTGATGTAAATAGAGTTAACGTTGATGTTTTTGGTAGGAATGTGTTGTTTTTTATGAATGAGGAGGTTTATAACATTAGGTGAGCAGCCGAGGCGAAAAGAGGACCACAGCCGTTTATGACGCCCAATCTGTGGGACTAGAATTTTTTTGTTGAAAGGACCCAGTTCCCGCATTCAAAGGGGAATATCACAGCAATATATATATATATATATATATATATATATATATATATATAATTCAATTTATTGGGGATTGCAGCAATTAAGAAAGTCTACTCTTTTTTCTTTAACTCAAGCTTTCGAGAATTTATTTTTCTCTTCTTCAGGAGTAACTAAATAAATACAATGGTAAACAAATAAATAAATTTTAAAAGTTAAATACTTAGGAATGCGAGGTTTGACTTAAATTTAAAATATTAATTTTAAATTACAAAAATGTGTTTCAGAATTTTGAAGGTATAAGTGTCAATGTCAAAGGGTACTACAAGATTAAAATTAGCGATACAAAAATAATAATTCTTTGGATAAATTTTAAACATTAAACAAGTATTAAAATAATTAATTAAATAACAAGCATAAACTAAAACGCAAGAGTATGTACGTCTGTATGAGAAATTTGTACAGGTAGCAGGAAAACGTAGAAGCAAAAGAATCACATTCATTTTATCATATAAACATATATAAATGTATAGAAATACATATATGTGTGTGCATGTACACATGCAAACAATTCACATACAAAAAATAAATAAAACAAAAAAGAAAGAACATGTGCAAGAATACACGTAAGTATAAACGTAAACACACAACCAACAGACAAACAAACACCAACAAACAAATACACAACACACACACATAAACAAAAAACCAAAAAAAAAACAAAAAACAAAAACCTCGCATTCGTAAGTATTTAACTTGTAAAATTTATTTATTTATTTACCATTGTACCTATTTAGTTACTTATTAATATTCAGCAAATAAAACGTGAAGATTATATATATATATATATATATATATATATATATTATATATATATATATATATAATGCAACGAAAAGCAATTTAAGTAGGTGACAAAAGATTTTATAGTATTGTACACATTTGGATAATTTGCAATATGAGAAGAACTGAAGACGAAAACGATTATAAAAGTAAATAAGACAAAAGTAGATACCACAGTGGTGACATCTTTATTTCTTCAAATTTATAGAAATAACTTGAATAGTGTTGAAAATATGATTGAAACTCACCACAGGTTATGCTTCGCAGACATACCTAGAACACGAAACTGCTAACCGAAACCACAAAAATAATTTAGCAAACTCTATTACATTAAATATACACAAAAACTTACTGTTTATACTTAAAAAAAAGAATGTAAAAAAATATCTTGAATGCAAAAATTATCAAATATAGATAAAAAGTTTAATCGAAGCAGTTTTAAGATTTGTGTTCAATGCATAACGAAAGTTAATTATGATATATGTGCATTGCGTTACATGTCTGGTAAGGTAGGAGTGCATTTAAAAAATAACTGGTATCTTGTAATGAGTCTTTTAATAAAGGGGGTTGATTTAATGGTTGATTTACATGTCTGGTAAGGTAGGAGTGGATTAAAAAATAACTGGTATCTTGTAATGAGTCTTTTAATAAAGGGGGTTGATTTACTGGGAAATAGGACAACAGCAATTATTTATGACAACACTCAGTTTATTGTCCCAATATTTACTAGATGGTGAAATATAGTTTTAGTATAATTTAATATAATTTTAGTTAAAATAGCATGCGCTGTTGATAGTGAAATAAATTATTGCAGTGTGCATGATCAGTGACCAAGATGTGCTACTTCTAATTTCTTAGTGTTGTAACTTTTTGAGCTGGTCTAGAATATTCGTCCGCATTTAATAAGTAAAACACAACGAGATTTGTTTGGTACCTTAGTGCGGTAAATAGAAAAACGATAAAACAGAATTGCCATAGTTTGTCAACACTCACTTTATTGAGAAGTTAATTTTTAGACCACTAATTATCTAATGTTATTCAAACTCTAAAACATTTAATTTACAGTCGTTAAAACTCCTCTGGGTAAATTATACTAAGAGTAAGCTTTTCGACACTTCTGTTTCTATTATCTTTACTTCACTCATGCCCACAAGTGTCCTTCGTACACATTTGGCAGTCGAAAGGATGCATTTATGAGTAGAGTCGCATATTTTTGACTAACGTTTTTTAAACATATCTCTTATAAAATATTTGCATGTAATTACCGCTAGCACATTTAAAGCAACCTGAGTATAATAATTTAATTAATAATTAACAACCTACTTATCTATCATGCAATTTTTTCCTTCTACCGGAATCTAGAAACACCAACACTTCTTTTGTTCGATTATAGAACCCATAGGCTTTTTCAAAATACACAATTATTTTCAAGTTAAGTGGTTGTTTATCAATATTAATGGCACATCTCAAGCAAGTTAAAATGGCATACAATTTTCTAGGGTGTAAGAGCTTTTCTGAAAGCTTTCCTAAAGTACCAAGAGTGTCATTTAGTTAATAACTTCCGAGCAGCATCCTTGTAGGGAAAATGAAGAGTCAACAATGCCAACTACAGTTTTCCACTAGAATGACTCTCGCTCTTAATACATGAGATTTAAGCACGATAAATGTGAAGGGAAAAATACTTTAAATTATTTTAGAGGTTAAGGTTAAGTTAGATTTTTCTAATTTTCAATCAACTATGGAGCCATAATGAGCATTTAAAATAAACACGGGGCAACATTAAAGGCACGCAATTAAACGTTTATCAAAGAGCTTTTGTGCAAGGCGGTGGCGTTTCGGGTTCCGGGAGAATCGATATAGCCTGCAGGACTCACCTTAGCGTCTACATCGCGGCGGGCCATGCCTCACCCTCGGCGAACACATCACACACAAACTCCTGGGGCTTATACTAGGTGCAGCAGGCACCATAGGCGTGGACTGTCCGGGTTGGCGCCTCTGGAACAGTCACTCGCCCCCACCGAAACATACCCCAGGACGCGCATGGCAATCATTGATTTTAGATGCTGGTAGCAAGCTCAACTTGGATGATGATATTTTGATATAGTATCATGTTATGGGGCTTCTGTTGTTGCCGTGTATGTTAATCATCCTTGTTAAACATGGTACAATTTACCATATCATTGAATTTATTCGCACTTTAATGTCAGTTTAACTATTGAGGGTTCATTTCAAGAGCTATTAAATGCACTCTCGGAATAATACGATAAGTGGTAGTTTATTCAAGTGAGGAATTGTTACTGTCAGGCCCATCGTATGTATAGAAACGCGGCTTCAAACATCGATTATAATGCTGTGATAAAACAGCTATTGAAAACACTAGTATCCTTTTTTTAATTTATAAGAAGCTGCTTTTGCTAAAAAGTGCTTTGTGTATCATTTGTATGGCAACTTTTTAAACTCGTAAAGCTACAACCTCAGCATGTTCTTTTGATTTCGCTAGAGTGGATAATTTGGTTCTTATTTCTCAATTAGTACAGGAGAGCCTTTATATTTCATCCCATTTGTCTTTATACAGCTGCACTCCATATTTGAGATTTATTTTTATAAAAGCCACGCTGTGTATCGCGTGCCCAAAACGTTTTCTAAAATTACAAAATTTTAATGATAAATTCCTGTTGAAGACCATAGCAACTGAAATAAACAACGTAAAGCAAACAAATAAATAAGTACCCTAGTACAGTTGGTCTATCAAACCGATGAATTGAAAACATTTTCACGGGGGTGTTTAACTGTTAGCTCAAGTTCCCTGTTCCTGTAGTTTGAAAACTAAGTTTAAAACGTCTGAATTGAGTGAAGTAGTAATAAAGCCTCCACAAAAATGCTTGCGTACTAACTTGTATTTATCCACCAAGCTGCAAAGCAAACCGTAGTGAGCTGGATTTTTGCAAATTTCTCAAAACTAACACAAATATTAATTAAAAACTAATATTATTGTTTATCGTCTAAACTCAGGTTACAAAAGACACATCCACAAACAAAACTAAACTTTAGTTACTTTTGAGACAATACAAAAGCACCCAAAAGTACTATACATAACCTTAAATTGAAAGCTATCCAAGATGCGAAAAAAGAGCACCAAAGATATAGACATTTACATAATTTGTATTGCTGTATTAAATTCTCTATTAACATTCCCATCAAAAATTAAAACCCAGATGGCGTCATTATTATCTAGAACAAAATACTTACCTCTAGAAGAAGAATATCCACACGAAACGAAACAAAACTTTCATAACAAATACATCAACACAAAACAAATTTACCTCCTTTTAGAAATACATTAGTAGAGACATGCGTACTTTACTTAATTACATCCTTCGGACATTTTTAATTACGTATTAATTTATTACATTTTAACTCAACAAACCAAAATTATTACGCCTCCAAATATGGGTGCCAATTATTATGTCCCATGTTTAGGCGTCCGTTGCTACAGATTAAATACCCCTTAACTCTTACATAATAAACTTCTGATTTAGGCATGCTAATTTCTATACTAAGGTTGTAGTGTAACCGACCTGAAGGCTGACCCAAACTCCCTCTATAAACGGCACACCGGGCTCCTTGATCTAACATCTAGTGACAGTGGCTCGACCACCCCTACGTTGTGTTGTTATAATGTAACACAAATTCACACTGGGAAGATGGCGTTAAGGCGGGAAGGTTTGAAATAAAACTTCAGCATTTACCTAACCTTACTTTTAATCAAAACAATAACCACTAAATAGGTCATTCGCGTTAGAATAAACCAGCTAGTCTTTTCTGGTAGGTACCGAGATTGGCTAGGTCAATACTACCCAGCTAAAGTTGAAAAGGGGGGGGGACACTAGGAAGATGACCTGCACCTTGATTACCAATGTTCCTCCCCGCACGGACATAAAATGTTAGTAATATTCAACAAGGCTTGAACACACGCGCCCGTGTTACAAAATATTTCACAAAAGCTATCCGACTTCCTATTATTTGCAAAAGGGCACAACTACAAGTACCTTGACAAGAAGACATGAATCGCTAAAATGAACTTATGTTATGATGTTAAGAAGGCGCTTATTATTGAATAGACGAACTTCAACCTAGTCATAAATGCAAACGCGAAAGGCACAAGATAATCGATCATACCAGAGGTTCAATTTAATCACATCACAACAATTATCACAAATATTAAACACTAGTTAACTATATAAGAACATCGGCTAGATAATAAGATAAAGAAAACAACAAACATATAATTACGTTTAAACCAAGATACGAGCGGTGCAGTTGTAAATGTGATTAATATGCTGAAATAAAACAATTACACATAATAAAAATGTCAAATGAATCACAAATGTAAAACACTATAAAATATGTTGACAGCAAATACATACCCCAAAATTCTACAGCATAAATACAAACCCAGATTCAGACGCTAAATTTTTATATAAATGCATGTTAGTTAAATATATTAACTCTAGTAAGCAAATGAAAAAAATTATTCATTATGATTGCATTGGTTAAAACTTACTTTTAAAAATTAAACACATCGCGGCATTACAACTTACAAACAAAAAATATGCACAACAACGTGGTGATTAATTCAATTACGATCTTAAAACCTAAACAAATATAACAAAAATATAATACTGTTCATATTCAAACTTACCAAATAATTTGATTCAATATATCCAAGGGAGATGTTGGTACTAATTGCTCGTAAAATCACAGTAAGGGTACATTTACTATTGATTCTGTAACAGGTGCAATGCAATTGGAGTTACAACTCTGTATTAAATACTAAATAAACAATACTTCAAATAAATAAACATTAGTTTGACTCTGGGTTAGATACTAAATAAACAATTCAAATAAATAAAAATTGGTTTCCGGTTGTTCAACCAAACAACACATTTTTAAACATAAAACAACCGGCATCAAATTCTAAGTCAAAAGCAACAGATAACATAAATATTTCCTTCAATGATTAAGTAACTAACGGTTTTACAATAAATACCAACATCACACTTGAAACAAGGCTGGAATTACAAGATTTAATCAGATTACCTTAAATAACCACCACATTATAAACTTAAAAACATTAGCTTTAATAAAAAACCGCCAAGTGAAATGTTTCAACCATCCATCTTGAAAACTAAAAACAGAGTCTTTTAACCTTGTCGACTCGATCGATCTTCTGTACACATGCGTTCCTTATAATGTAACTTCTAACGTCACGAAATGCGTTCAGAAACTCGAAAGTGGTTACTGAGCTATTCTAACAAATACCTTCAAATATTGAAATGCACGCTATAATATTTGCAATAATTATCAACCAATAAGAAATCGACTTGGAAACACTACGGATCACTTCAAAGTTGAAACAGATTTTTACCAACATTTTTGTCACGTTTTCATGGAACCGTAGTCCGTGTTCTCATTCAATTCTAATCACATGGACTGTCCAATTGTAATAGTACTCTAAAAGGATCAGTTAAAAAGAGGTGAGAACAATAATTAAGTCACTACATTGAAAAACTCGCAATTTTTACATTCCGACAAAATACAACTGCTCTAGTTGAAACCCGGCACAAAGTGTCCATTTAATTACCAGCAAAATTAGTTCGAAGTGTTATGAAAGTTTAACATCATTTTCCCGAGAGCGATAAAAAATCCCGCAGGAGTTATGTAAACACCCTTAATATATTTATACATAATACATCATGCTAGACCTACAATTTAACTATTAATTTATAATCTACTCAATGCCAAAGCCATGAAACAAGAGGAATTACTTTTGCTTTTAAACTAAATATTGTAAATTTAATGAGTACAAGAAATGGAAACTGGATATTCAATGAATGAAAATGTGTGTTACAGATTAATTCACTTAACACATAACAATCGCGGCACAACTACACACAAAAAAGTAAAAGGTCTAATTGTTTCCTAAGTCCTAATAACTACTTGCAACTTAGAGCCATTAATAACCATAAAGTTTTAGACGCTACTTGATTTTTAGTAAAACGGACTGGCACACGCAGCAATGAAACTCATACTTATTCAAAGACTAGCCTGCTTAAGCACCACGGGTGCGATGAGATCCACAATCACTGCAACCTTAGACGCCATTCTCGGCCTCACTCCACTTGATCTTCATGTCGAGGAGATGGCTCTGAAGGAGGCAGTAGGGCTGCGGGTCAGAGTTGTGCATCGACAAGGTGTACAGAGGTAGAAGCATTCTAAAAGAGGAGGCGTGGCGTGCACGATGCCACTTTCAGATGAGGTGGTCAACTCGATCACACCCAAAATAATATTCAGAAAGCACTTCAGCGTCTTCATCGACCCTGAGGGCACGTTCTCACCAAGCATCTCCATTTTCACGGATGGATCTAAACCGAAGGTTCAGGGGCAGGCATCTATTCGGATGATCTTGACCTTCATATTAGCGTTACACTGGGCTAGGTGCTTGCTGTCTTTCAAGCAGAGGTAGTTACCATTATGCACGGTGCATCTGCTACTTTGGAAACGTGGAATCCAAAACAATACAATACGAGTTTCATTTGACGGTAGGGCAGCCTTAATGGCCCTAAACAAGCAGACGCTTCTCGTAAGGGTGGCACCAGCGCACGTTAGAGCTTGCTTCTTGCACTAATGTCCGCCATTTAGTCTGGACCAAAAGACATTCGGGGGCGGATGGTATGGAGCAGGCGGACGATCGGGCGAAAGAACCTCAGCTCAGAGTTTTATGGGCTTTGAGCCGTCGATTTAATATCGCCTTCTGCAGTGGTTTTCATGCTAAAACTGAAAACCCTCCGCCGTCATACAGAGAGGTAAAATAGCTTGACAAGCTGCCGACCGGCAAAATTATGTATCACGTCCCGTGCGACCAAAAACAGAAAAAATTGCATTAACCTGCCAAGAGAAACTACAGTTACTCGTGGGAATCCTAACTGGGCATGACAATTTCAAGAAACATCTACGCAGAATGGGTCTGTCTGGTGACCCTACCTGTCGCGGGTGTCTACAAGATGACGAGACAGCGAACACACTTTGTGTTCCTGTCCGGCACTCGCCAAACTCGAGGTTCCATGCTAGGAGACTTCTGGCCCAACACGGCCAGAACTAGAAGCATACCCTAGTCCGATATCCCCAAATTTACCTGCAAAGTCGTATGGCTGAGCGAGAAAGACCAAGCTAGTGTAAGGAATGCAGAACAACTGGCCCACCTTCCAAATTCAATAGATAGATAGATAGCTAAGACATAAATATACTTAAAACTAATTCTAGAGGTGGTCCCGTAAAACCGTTAAAGGATGTTTTCTTGTGCCCAAAGTGTAGGTAAGAAGCAATACCTTTTCTGTCGAACAAGGAGCCGACTTAACGTGGGTACAGGATCGCCCGTGCTCCAAGTGCGGAGTCGATAAGGTATGCCAGAGGCAAACATATTAACGAAAGCACTGCCACCATTTAAGGCAAGGACAGTGGCGACGCATTGCTGTAAACGAGGTTCACAGAACATGGCCCACTGTCGCCATACCATACGACGACGAACAAACTCGAAAGGATAGATAGATTAGGAAAAGGTATTAAAATAAAGAGGCTTGAATCAGGTGGACGCCATAGTAGCTTCATACGTAAAGTAAGTAAAAAATGGGCTCAAAGTGAGCAAAAGATGGTAAACAAGGTGATTGGCAAAGTGCTACCCGGTGGGGAGCACCACTTTACGTGGCAGTCTTTGTGGGTTTAGACAGGCTCGTCGGAGGAAAATAAAGCGGGAAAGGAGACAGCGGAATATAAAAAGGTAATCTTTCGAAGAAGCATCACATTAGCAGAAAAGAAAATATCCCCATGTAAAAGAACAAGAAGTCTGAATGACCTGCCCAACAAAGGTAGGTGTACTCAACCCAAAGTCATCAGAAATCGATAAGAGGAAAGTATTTACAGCAAATACCTGCCATCATAATCTAGAGAGGTATGAAGTAAGCGACAACGTTTCACTTATGTCAGACAAAAATGTAGTAAAATTTCTAGGTCACAAATAAAGGAAGAAAGGAGGCGTGGGACGGAATAGGATAATGAGTGAAAATTCCAGAATGGAAACCAAAGTAATAGAAATTTCCCGTATTTGCGACTAACAATATTAACTTTTACAACATAGACATGTTTACCCTATTTGAAAAACATCAACTTACATTAACTACGAGAAGTCCTAAAACTTTTGCGTAATTCATGCCAAAGATTTATCAATCATAAATGGAGAGTGCGGGAGGGCGTGTACAGAAGAAGTAACCGAGAAAATATTAAAGAAATTTACTAAATATACTTTGAATATCTATGAGCAAAAAGTTGAAAATTAAGGTATATTGCACAGATGAAAATCAAAGTCATAAATACACGCAATTTTAAAGCAAATTATTAAAAGGATAAATAAATTTACAAAACTAATGTTTTCTTATTTAAATATTAAAGGTAGAATAGGTTTTCAACATAAAATAGAGAAAACAAACAGAGGAAACAACAACAGACATAATGAAGTATACATATTTTGTAATACAAAATATATTTAAAAATGTTGATAAAGCTATTTATTATTGTGGAAGAGTATAATCAACAAAATGTTTTAGGTCTTTATATGCCACTTTCCTTGTGGTTTACTCTCAAGATCTTCAAGTTCGTAGATAAATGGATCGACAAACAATTACTTTATATAAATATAAATTTTAAAGGTAATTTAAAAGTAAACAATTTTTGTTTAACACAAACCTCTTTCGTTTTATGTGTAAATAACTCATTTTAAACGTTTAAATTTAATTTACCAAAAAATTCTGGAAATTCAATAAATAGGTAAACGAAATATCGATGAGAAAATTTTTCAAACGTCTATCAAAATTTAAAAAAGTTTACCATTCATACTGGAGAGAGCGATTATTAAGCGTGCAAAAAGCTTAATCGTATCAAGCAAAAGCACTCTAAGGTAAATATTTTGTAAGGACACTTTAAAAGCTAGGAGTATAAATAGATTTATGCAGCGAAATTTGCATAAACGACAGACATACCTTAATATAAAATTTTTATTCGGCAAAGGCAAATTAGACAAAGTCCAAGTCATTCACAAAACTATAAAATAAATACGTTGGCGTTTGAAAATTATAAAGTCATGAAAAAATCTTATATACCGGTTTATTAATTAACGAAATTAAAGTTATAATTATCTATAAAGTTAAAAGTACACAATAACAATATAAATACGATTTAAACAATTTAAAGATAAATATTACAAATAATGCTGTATATTGAGTACACAAATTTTAAAGAATATTTATATTAAAAATAAACATTAAATTATTCGACTTTATAAAAAAAAAAGTGCGCTTTCTATTACATTTTAAAGTTCCTTAAACAATATTACTTAAATATTTTAATCTTATTAATCTTATCTAAATCGCATCAAGAATAATTTAAAACTTTCTATAACATTATTAATTAAAATATAAAGGTAACGTGATAATTAATACTGAAAGTTAAGTATTCAAAAAATATTATAAGTACAATTTAGCATGATCCTAACTTGATAATAAACTTACAAAATAAATACTTTTATGTTTTAATAGATATAATACATTTCATCATAATATTCATACTTTTTGCAATCAAAGCAAGCATTGTCACAAGCTATACGCTTGTATGAAATCGGCAGAAATTGTTATTATTTTTTATTAATACAAAGGATGAAAGAGTGGCCTGTTGACATTTTTTATTAATAAATTACATTACGTAATAAAAACCCGCGTATACGTTATGGCGCCAATTATTACGTTTTAACCCCAGAGGCGAAAATTATTACGCCTCAAATGTGAGCACAAATTATTACAACCCCAGTTAGGACAACAATTGCTGCAGGTGAAGTACCCTTTAACTGTTACATAATAAATTTTATTATTTAGGCATGCAAATTTCTATGCCAAGATTATAACAAAATTTCACTTATATTGTCGAGTTTTCAGGAAACCGTGGTTCAAGTTCTCATCAGATTCTCGTGACAAGTACATTTTAATTGTAGTAGTGCTCTGGAAGAAGGAGATAAAAAGAGACTGGGACGATAACTAGGCCACTACATCGAAAAATACGCACTAAACTGCACTTAGACCAAAACACAACATTCTAGTTGAACCCTGATACAAAAGTGTCCACGTAATTTCCAGCAAAATTAGTTAGAGTTCCAATAACTGTTTTATATCATTTCCACACAAACGATAAAAAAATCCGCAAAAGTGATGTAAGCTTCAGAGGACATCTTAACATATTTATACATATTACATCATTCTAATCTTGCAGCTTAACTATTAATTTATAACCCACTCAAGGCTAGAGCCAAGAAACAAAAGAAATTACTTGAGCTTTTAAACAAAGTACGGCAAATTTAGTAAGTATAAGAAATGAAAAAACTAGTTATCCAAGATTAAGAAATGTGTGGTAAGCATTATTTCACTTAACACGTAATATTGCACTTGATAATCGATCTAACAAATAATGATTATAGCATTTCTTAATAACCTTTTGACTGTGATTATTTACATATTTACGTAATTGGCTATTATACATACTTTACATTAATAATTATACAAGTTTATCCTTAGAATTAAATATCTAAAAAAATTTAAGTACTTTATATAAATTTAAATGAAAATTATTAGATTCTAATGGATAATTCTAAATTGTTTGTGGTTTCAGTAAACGTTAGACTGAGCATTACACTTTTTCACGGCATTGGTGATTGAGCACTGTGAAATATATTCCCCTCTGTAGTGTACTTGGTGATTACAGTAATTATTGTGTTAGGTTATGGAAATTGTGCATCTTACTAAAATTTTGCTAATCTGTTAAAAATATTGGAAAGGTATTAGTAGATGAATTTTAACTATAATTATGTCTAAGCATTCTAACCTCACATTCAAATGACAGAGCAAATGACAATAACATTAAAGACTATCATTTAAATCTTGGCCAACATTTTAATAACTATGAAAATGTATCATTATTACTTTTTGCAAAGAATATTATTATCCGTTTATTATTAGGATGTGATCTTATTACTTGTCAAAACATAGGTAAAGATAGTTAGTTAATCGCCTGTTTGCATAGAGGGCGTACTAGGTTTCACGGAAATTACTAACGAAATAAGATAATTTAATTTCAAATTAACAATGTAAATTAATTAATTTTTGCTTACCATTCTAAATAACTACTTACTACCAAGTTAGGTAACAGATAATTATTCTTTTATCTCAGGGTTGCCGCGTGGATGCAGATTGCCTTTTCGAACCATATGTCCGGTGATGAACTTGTTGGTTTGTTTGTCTACAACAAAAACGAGAAAACCGGGTATTAACGGTTAAGTAGTAGGGTAGGGATATCAACGAGATCACTACATAACCGGTTTATAATGCACGGCCCTCGCGCAATCAGTTCAAGGTACGATAGTCAAGACAGGAATCCATCATGGAGACTGCTTCCAACAACTTGTAAACCATGATCCTTCTTCGTGCGTCGTCTTGATTGGTTGGGAAGGCGACATATGTCTAATACGAACAGTGAGAATGATCTTTACCAGAAGGTCACACGATAATAAAAAAAAAACAATCGCTCCCCAAGATGGTCAGGGAACACTAAGACTATATTCAATATGTGTAATTTCCTAATTTCTATAGCTATATCACCACATTGTGTGTAATTACCGAAGGTAGTTATATAAAAAATTCCCTACAATTAACTATTTTCTAAAATCTTTTAAGAAGCACTTTTAAAAACATTGAAGGTGAATGACTGCACACATTAGAACTCGTTTTACAATCTTTTCAGTCTGCATAAAATGCATTTAAAACTTGTTTGTTACTGATATTTTTAAAGAGGATGAATATTTACATACGGGTTTTACTGGTACTAGAAATTACTATAATAAGCTTATGTCACTAGAAACATAATACAGGGTAGAAATGAAGTATTTCAAAATGTAGATTTCTCAGCTATGGTGTGGTTTTCTTAGAGAATATGGTGCACTTATGACCTCCTTATCACATCAATATATGTATATACATATATATATATTTTGAAATACTTCATTTCTACCCTGTATTATGTTTCTAGTGACATAAGCTTATTATAGTAATTTCTAGTACCAGTAAAACCCGTATGTAAATATTCATCCTCTTTAAAAATATCAGTAACAAACAAGTTTTTAATGCATTTTATGCAGACTGAAAAGATTGTAAAACGAGTTCTAATGTGTGCAGTCATTCACCTTCAATGTTTTTAAAAGTGCTTCTTAAAAGATTTTAGAAAATAGTTAATTGTAGGGAATTTTTTATATAACTACCTTCGGTAATTACACACAATGTGGTGATATAGCTATAGAAATTAGGAAATTACACATATTGAATATAGTCTTAGTGTTCCCTGACCATCTTGGGAGCGATTGTTTTTTTATTATCGTGTGACCTTATGGTAAAGATCATTCTCACTGTTCGTATTAGACATATGTCGCCTTCCCAACCAATCAAGACGACGCACGAAGAAGGATCATGGTTTACAAGTTGTTGGAAGCAGTCTCCATGATGGATTCCTGTCTTGACTATCGTACCTTGAACTGATTGCGCGAGGGCCGTGCATTATAAACCGGTTATGTAGTGATCTCGTTGATATCCCTACCCTACTACTTAACCGTTAATACCCGGTTTTCTCGTTTTGTTGTAGACAAACAAACCAACAAGTTCATCACCGGACATATGGTTCGAAAAGGCAATCTGCATCCACGCGGCAACCCTGAGATAAAAGAATAATTATCTGTTACCTAACTTGGTAGTAAGTAGTAATTTAGAATGGTAAGCGAAAATTAATTAATTTACATTGTTAATTTGAAATTAAATTATCTTATTTCGTTAGTAATTTCCGTGAAACCTAGTACGCCCTCTATGCAAACAGGCGATTAACTAACTATCTTTACCTATGTTTTGACAAGTAATAAGATCACATCCTAATAATAAACGGATAATAATATTCTTTGCAAAAAGTAATAATGATACATTTTCATAGTTATTAAAATGTTGGCCAAGATTTAAATGATAGTCTTTAATGTTATTGTCATTTGCTCTGTCATTTGAATGTGAGGTTAGAATGCTTAGACATAATTATAGTTAAAAATTCATCTACTAATACCTTTCCAATATTTTTAACAGATTAGCAAAATTTTAGTAAGATGCACAATTTCCATAACCTAACACAATAATTACTGTAATCACCAAGTACACTACAGAGGGAATATATTTCACAGTGCTCAATCACCAATGCCGTGAAAAAGTGTAATGCTCAGTCTAACGTTTACTGAAACCACAAACAATTTAGAATTATCCATTAGAATCTAATAATTTTCATTTAAATTTATATAAAGTACTTAAATTTTTTTAGATATTTAATTCTAAGGATAAACTTGTATAATTATTAATGTAAAGTATGTATAATAGCCAATTACGTAAATATGTAAATAATCACAGTCAAAAGGTTATTAAGAAATGCTATAATCATTATTTGTTAGATCGATTATCAAGTGCAATATTACGTGTTAAGTGAAATAATGCTTACCACACATTTCTTAATCTTGGATAACTAGTTTTTCATTTCTTATACTTACTAAATTTGCCGTACTTTGTTTAAAAGCTCAAGTAATTTCTTTTGTTTCTTGGCTCTAGCCTTGAGTGGGTTATAAATTAATAGTTAAGCTGCAAGATTAGAATGATGTAATATGTATAAATATGTTAAGATGTCCTCTGAAGCTTACATCACTTTTGCGGATTTTTTTATCGTTTGTGTGGAAATGATATAAAACAGTTATTGGAACTCTAACTAATTTTGCTGGAAATTACGTGGACACTTTTGTATCAGGGTTCAACTAGAACGTTGTGTTTTGGTCTAAGTGCAGTTTAGTGCGTATTTTTCGATGTAGTGGCCTAGTTATCGTCCCAGTCTCTTTTTATCTCCTTCTTCCAGAGCACTACTACAATTAAAATGTACTTGTCACGAGAATCTGATGAGAACTTGAACCACGGTTTCCTGAAAACTCGACAATATAAGTGAAATTTTGTTATAATCTTGGCATAGAAATTTGCATGCCTAAATAATAAAATTTATTATGTAACAGTTAAAGGGTACTTCACCTGCAGCAATTGTTGTCCTAACTGGGGTTGTAATAATTTGTGCTCACATTTGAGGCGTAATAATTTTCGCCTCTGGGGTTAAAACGTAATAATTGGCGCCATAACGTATACGCGGGTTTTTATTACGTAATGTAATTTATTAATAAAAAATGTCAACAGGCCACTCTTTCATCCTTTGTATTAATAAAAAATAATAACAATTTCTGCCGATTTCATACAAGCGTATAGCTTGTGACAATGCTTGCTTTGCGTTGATATTTGAAATATTATCTAACATAAAAGTATTGAATTTATTATAGGATTGCTAAATGTCGCTTAATTTCATATTAATTCCGTTCCTTATTTTAAAATAATTTATGAAAGTTTAATTATCTTGTATTTAGATAAGTAATGTTAAAATTTTAGTAAAGTTAAGAACTTTAAATTGCGACTTTTGCGAATAATTTAATGTTTTTTTAATATAAAAACTTTAAAAATGTGTACTCAATAACGCTTATGTAGTTCGTATTTTATGGGTACTTTATAAATAATTTACTTTCGTAATTAATCCGGTATAAAGCGATATATTTTCAAACGCCAACGTATTTATTTTATAGTTTTTGTGAATGACTTGGACTTTGTCTAATTTGCCTTTGCCGAATAAAAAATTTTATATTAAGGTATGTCTGTCGTTTATGCAAATTTCCGTGCATAAATCTATTTATACTCCTAGCTTTTAAAGTGTCCTTACAAAATATTTACCTTAGAGTGCTTTTTACTTATACGATTAAGCTTTTGCACGCTTAATAATCGCTCTTTTCCAGTATGAATGGTAAACTTTTTTTTAAATTTTTTGATAGACGTTTGAAAAATATTTTCTCATCATATTTCGTTTACCTATTTATTGAATTTCCAGAATTTTTTTTGGTAAATTAAATTTAAACGTTTAAAATGAGTTATTTACACATAAAACGAAAGAGGTTTGTGTTAAACAAAAAAATTGTTTCTTTTAAATTACCTTTAAAATTTATTTTATATAAAGTAAGATTGTTTGTCGATCCATTTATCTACGAACTTGAAGATCTTGAGAGTAAACCACAAGGAAAGTGGCATATAAAAGACCTAAAACATTTTGTTGATTATACTCTTCCACAATAATAAATAGCTTTATCAACATTTTTAAATATATTTTGTATTACAAAATATGTATACTTCATTATGTCTGTTGTTGTTTCCTTCTGTTTGTTTTTCTCTCTATTTTATGTTGAAAACCTATTCTACCTTTAATATTTAAATAAGAAAACACATTAGTTTTTGTAAATTTATTTATCCTTTTAATAATTTGCTTTAAAATTGCGTGTATTTATGACTTTGATTTTTCATCTGTGCAATATACCTTAATTTTCAACTTTTTTGCTCATAGATATTCAAAGTATATTTAGTAAATTTCTTTAATATTTTCTCGGTTACTTCTTCTGTACACGCCCCTCCCCGCACTCTCCATTTATGATTGATAAATCTTTGGCATGAATTACGCAAAAAGTTTTTAGGACTTCTCGTAGTTAATGTAAGTTGATGTTTTTCAAATAGGGTAAACATGTCTATGTTGTAAAAAGTTAATATTGTTAGTCGCAAATACGGGAAATTTCTATTACTTTGGTTTCCATTCTGGAATTTTCACTCATTATCCTATTCCGTCCCACGCCTCCTTTCTTCCTTTATTTGTGACCTAGAAATTTTACTACATTTTTTTGTCTGACATAAGTGAAACGTTGTCGCTTACTTCATACCTCTCTAGATTATGATGGCAGGTATTTGCTGTAAATACTTTCCTCTTATCGATTTCTGATGACTTTGGGTTGAGTACACCTACCTTTGTTGGGCAGGTCATTCAGACTTCTTGTTCTTTTTACATGGGGATATTTTTCTTTTTCCCTGCTAATGTGATGCTTCTTCGAAAGATTACCTTTTTTTATATTCCGCTGTCTCCTTTCCCGCTTTATTTTCCCTCCGACGAGCCTGTCTAAACCCACAAAGACTGCCACGTAAAAGTGGTGCTCCCCACTCCGGGTAGCACTTTGCCAATCACCTTGTTTACCATCTTTTGCTCACTTTGAGCCCATTTTTTACTTACTTTACGTATGAAGCTACTATGGCGTCCACCTGATTCAAGCCTCTTTATTTTAATACCTTTTCCTAATCTATCTATCCTTTCGAGTTTGTTCGTCGTCGTATGGTATGGCGACAGTGGGCCATGTTCTGTGAACCTCGTTTACAGCAATGCGTCGCCACTGTCCTTGCCTTAAATGGTGGCAGTGCTTTCGTTAATATGTTTGCCTCTGGCATACCTTATCGACTCCGCACTTGGAGCACGGGCGATCCTGTACCCACGTTAAGTCGGCTCCTTGTTCGACAGAAAAGGTATTGCTTCTTACCTACACTTTGGGCACAAGAAAACATCCCTTTTAACGGTTTTACGGGACCACTCTCTAGAATTAGTTTTAAGTATATTTATGTCTTAGCTATCTATCTATCTATTGAATTTGGAAGGGTGGGCCAGTTGTTCTGCATTCCTTACACTAGCTTGGTCTTCTCTCGCTCAGCCATACGACTTTGCAGGTAAATTTGGGGATATCGGACTAGGGTATGCTTCTAGTTCTGGCCGTGTTGGGCCAGAAGTCTCCTAGCATGGAACCTCGAGTTTGGCGAGTGCCGGACAGGAACACAAAGTGTGTGTCGCTGTCTCGTCATCTTGTAGACACCCGCGACAGGTAGGGTCACCAGACAGACCCATTCTGCGTAGATGTTTCTTGAAATTGTCATGCCCAGTTAGGATTCCCACGAGTAACTGTAGTTTCTCTCTTGGCAGGTTAATGCAATTTTTTCTGTTTTTGGTCGCACGGGACGTGATACATAATTTTGCCGGTCGGCAGCTTGTCAAGCTATTTTACCTCTCTGTATGACGGCGGAGGGTTTTCAGTTTTAGCATGAAAACCACTGCAGAAGGCGATATGTAAATCGACGGCTCAAAGCCCATAAAACTCTGAGCTGAGGTTCTCTTCGCCCGATCGTCCGCCTGCTCCATACCATCCGCCCCCGAATGTCTTTTGGTCCAGACTAAATGGCGGACATTAGTGCAAGAAGCAAGCTCTAACGTGCGCTGGTGCCACCCTTACGAGAAGCGTCTGCTTGTTTAGGGCCATTAAGGCTGCCCTACCGTCAAATGAAACTCGTATTGTATTGTTTTGGATTCCACGTTTCCAAAGTAGCAGATGCACCGTGCATAATGGTAACTACCTCTGCTTGAAAGACAGCAAGCACCTAGCCCAGTGTAACGCTAATATGAAGGTCAAGATCATCCGAATAGATGCCTGCCCCTGAACCTTCGGTTTAGATCCATCCGTGAAAATGGAGATGCTTGGTGAGAACGTGCCCTCAGGGTCGATGAAGACGCTGAAGTGCTTTCTGAATATTATTTTGGGTGTGATCGAGTTGACCACCTCATCTGAAAGTGGCATCGTGCACGCCACGCCTCCTCTTTAGAATGCTTCTACCTCTGTACACCTTGTCGATGCACAACTCTTTGACCCGCAGCCCTACTGCCTCCTTCAGAGCCATCTCCTCGACATGAAGATCAAGTGGAGTGAGGCCGAGAATGGCGTCTAAGGTTGCAGTGATTGTGGATCTCATCGCACCCGTGGTGCTTAAGCAGGCTAGTCTTTGAATAAGTATGAGTTTCTTTGCTGCGTGTGCCAGTCCGTTTTACTAAAAATCAAGTAGCGTCTAAAACTTTATGGTTATTAATGGCTCTAAGTTGCAAGTAGTTATTAGGACTTAGGGAAACAATTAGACCTTTTTACTTTTTTTTTGTTGTAGTTGTGCCGCGATTGTTATGTGTTAAGTGAATTAATCTGTAACACACATTTTTCATTCATTGAATATCCAGTTTCCATTTCTTGTACTCATTAAATTTACAATATTTAGTTTAAAAGCAAAAGTAATTCCTCTTGTTTCATGGCTTTGGCATTGAGTAGATTATAAATTAATAGTTAAATTGTAGGTCTAGCATGATGTATTATGTATAAATATATTAAGGGTGTTTACATAACTCCTGCGGGATTTTTTATCGCTCTCGGGAAAATGATGTTAAACTTTCATAACACTTCGAACTAATTTTGCTGGTAATTAAATGGACACTTTTGTGCCGGGTTTCAACTAGAGCAGTTGTATTTTTGTCGGAATGTAAAAAATTGCGAGTTTTTCAATGTAGTGACTTAATTATTGTTCTCACCTCTTTTTAACTGATCCTTTTAGAGTACTATTACAATTGGACAGTCCATGTGATTAGAATTGAATGAGAACACGGACTACGGTTCCATGAAAACGTGACAAAAATGTTGGTAAAAATCTGTTTCAACTTTGAAGTGATCCGTAGTGTTTCCAAGTCGATTTCTTATTGGTTGATAATTATTTTATAATTATAATTATAATTATTTTAAGAAGCACTTTTAAAAACATTGAAGGTGAATGACTGCACACATTAGAACTCGTTTTACAATCTTTTCAGTCTGCATAAAATGCATTAAAAACTTGTTTGTTACTGATATTTTTAAAGAGGATGAATATTTACATACGGGTTTTACTGGTACTAGAAATTACTATAATAAGCTTATGTCACTAGAAACATAATACAGGGTAGAAATGAAGTATTTCAAAATGTAGATTTCTCAGCTATGGTGTGGTTTTCTTAGAGAATATGGTGCACTTATGACCTCCTTATCACATCAATATATGTATATATATATATATATATATATATATATTGCTGTGGAATTCGGGAACACTCGAGACCCCGGTGTCGTTGGGCCGTCATAAAATTAATAAAAAAAAAAGAATTATTACTCTCCCTTTAGAACGCCTTATTTCTGCACACCCTATCTAGCTCAGAAATCTGCTTCTTCTTGAATACCTACCATCCTAAGTTCATTCCTTTCTCACTAACAAATCTGGGACCATCCCCCATCAAAGTTGACACATTCTGTTTAATTCCGCTTACTTCTTTTTCGACCCTCTGTTACCTCAGTCATTTTTACATTGATCTCATCTTCACAGAAGATTCTAACCTCCGTCCTTAATTGTCCCATCTCCTGAGTCAAGCCTCTTATATCGCGTTCGTTTTTATCCACCCTATTTTCTACTTCCCCCATTTTTATCGTTAAACTATTCTTAAATTTAGAGAATTCTCTGGTTGTATTATCTATTTTCTCACTTAATGTCTCCCTAACTCCTGTTAACGTCTCATTCATCTGATTAAATTTCTGGTTCGATTCAGCACTCATTTGTTCAAATTTCCGATTCGATTCCGCACTCACCCTCTCGAACATTGTGATGATCATCTCATTTCATTGGTCTCCCGATTCTGTCTTTGATTGATCCCTACTACCTCCGGCTTCTTCCATTTTTTCTGATTTTTCAAATAACGCACTATCGTCACTTCCAATTTCAACTCCTTGGCTTCTTAACCACTCCTTTCTCTGCATACGTTTAAATCACTTTCACACACACTCAAAAATATTTACAAGTTTACACTACACACACTCTTTCTCAGCTCGCCAGTTTCCTGGAATAAAATTTTCAAATTCTATCTGGGAATTAAGCGCTCACGTTCGGGTCGCCATAAAATTGCTGTGGATCTCGGGAATAAAATTAATAAAAAAAAAAAATTCTTATTCTCCTTTTGGAACGCTTCTTCTTGAATACCTACCAACCTAAGTTCATTCCTTTCTCACAAACGCAGTCAAATGAAATTACCATTCAAATAATGCAACAAGACATACAACCTTTTTATTTACACATATTACCAAGTTTTCATTAGTCCGAAAATATTTACACATTTGTATATACAGTTTGATAAAAAATGTTACCATCTCAATCTCTAAATCTTTTAAAATTTTCTGATTTTAATGTATTTCAACAATTTTATTTTAGACGAGTAGATGGGCCCATCCTGCAATCCTAAATTAATTTTAATCCTGGTCTATTTTGAGCTCAGTATAACCCAGTTACTTTAAATGGTTTTAAACCTCGCATTTTTGTTTAAAATAAAGCTAAAGACCCGTTTACTCCTTACAACAACATTTTTATATCATTAATAAACATTTTCAAATAATCAATATTAATTCTCCTGTACTTATTCTCCTTTAAATGAGTTTTTGTGGTAATCAAATACACCCCCAATAAGTTAAAGCACTCAAGCACAAAATATCAGCACAAATGTTCAAGTAAAAGCAAGAAATTAATTTTCTTTACTTGGAGTAAGATCCCCCATCGTTACTTCTAAAGATGTATACCAAAACCCTCGTTGTTGCGTCCATATACTTCGTGATTATGCCTGGATCCAACTGATCCCCACTCACTATCCAAATCTCTGCAACCACCTTTAATATTTCTACCTAGATAATGGTCTTAACCAAGCTTAACCTTCCAAACTCACTACACTTCACGCATACTTGTTTCTAACTTTTCAATTCCCTTACCCAAGTACCATCCTATCATTAGATTGTATCGTGCAGTAACGGCACCTTTTGTAACGCTAGCACCCACTTGTGCAAATCACTTTTAATACATTTCCGGTCCGTTACTAACAGCTTCATACACTTTAAAATAGGATGTTGTATGCTACTTTAAAGAATAAGCACGTAATAGCAATTACGTTAGAGATCTAAGCGATATAAGATCTAAGAGCAAGAAGCAAGATCAAGAGCAAGAGCAAGAGAGTTTTAATAATTCTCCCCGTGTATTTATACGCTTTCCTAGACCCCTCACGGAACCTCTTTCACCGAAAAGCTTATTTTCTAAACCCGATTCTCAAAATTTAGATCGTAACGAACTCCAACGTCTGAAAAATTCCAAATTTGCCGTGTTGTTACTATGAAATTTGTTTGATAACATCAACGGATGCGAGCTTCTCAAAACTGCTAGCCTTCGACCAATGATGTAGCTTTCCCCCGTTATAACGTTCCACCTCCTAGCTACGTTTGTTCGTTTCACTCATATTTACCGTCTCATTCCAAATCCCACTCAAGCTACAGAAAATCGATATTGTTGTTGGCCTTCAAATCTACCGTGTATACTAGACGTGTATTGTAACCAACGTTTTATTATACGTGTTCTCTGTCCGTTTTACATTATAGATATTTTATTTCACTTCGTCTTTAAAGCATTTGTTATTATAGCAGCTTGTCTCACTAACCGTTACAAACAATTCTATAAAATTTTGTGCCAACGTTGGTGTAAGTTTCCTTGAACTTGTTATTTTCAACTGTCAGATGTTTCTTTGAAATTAACTATCCGTTCAAAATAATAATTCCGAATTTTACCACTTCTTAGGATTTGTATAACGAACGTTTCAGTTATTTAAATGGAAATATGCGTTTAAATTATTGATTTTCTATACTAATTATGCGTGTTCTTGAGTTTTCATGTACTCTAAAGCCTCCCCCCTTTATGCAATTGACCATTCTGATTTAAAAATACAAAAATATCTTAATAAACGTCCGTTTTCACTATCTAAACTGATTGATTTGGCGCGTAAATAAATTGTTTCTATTTCCTATATACACAGTTGTTAAAAATTTATTATCTAGACCTAATGACCCTTCTTAACCAATAATTTTACTACAATATATATATATATATATATTAAACTGAAACTACCCCCCCCCCGTCCTTTCTTTACTTAAAACTCAGGGTGAATAAATAAATTTTGAAAACTTTGCTAGTGGGTTCTAATAGCAAAGCCTCAAAAACCAACGCTTAGCGCCCTCTGTTTTCCCTGAATTTAAATTGTAGCACAGAAACAAACCTAAATGTTCTAAATACAGGTCTTCATAAAAACTTAAGATATAGGTATAACCAAAAAATGTGTGACATTTTTGCAATTTATTCAATATTCCAGCTTACAATTATCAAGTCTACTGGTGCGTTGAAATTACAAATTATACCTTACCAATCCAGGGGTGGTTTCTCCTTACAGCCATCTGATCTGGTCAAACATTTGGTCACAGGTAGTAAATCTATTAAACTAAAATTGTAAGTATTAGCTTTATATCGTTTTATGTAAAATAAAAAAGTTTAATAGAAAAAATTGTAGTTGATATACGATTACTGGTTTAAATGCCTCTATGGATCCTGGATCTGCTCCTCTATGGACAATCAAAACAAACTCCAGCTCCTACACGAATATACCACAATGTACCGAAGTGGTAATCTCTTGAAAATGCTTTCTTGCTGCTACAAAAAAACTCTAGGACTACTTCAATAGACAAACTAATGTCCTTTTTACAAATTTACAAATTGTTTCTTTCGCTCGATGCAAATAATCGCTTATATTAAACTTTAATATCGTTTATACCTTTGTTTTAGGCAGAAATAACTTTAACACATACAAATTTTCAACTTGTTTATTCAAAAAACGTTCTGCAGCAGCCAGCAATAATAAAACAGCCCCAAAATTTTTATATCATCAATAATAATAAAAACAAAAATTATCACCTAGCAACAACAAACCTACTAACTATGATCCTTTATACACCTATAAAATGACATTGAAAACACAGATAATCATCTATACAATGAAGACACGCCTCTTATTACTTTTCATATTAATTATGATTGGTTCAATAATTATTCATAATACAGTTAAGTATACAATTATCAAATTAACAATAATAACCTAATTCCTTTTAGGTGTTAAATACTAATAATTATTACAACAGGTAAAATATAATTGTGTTAACCACACAAATAGAGTCAAACACCCCTTGGACAAGTATAATCCTCTGAATTGCATAGCAATAGGATGCAAATATCAGAGGTAGAAACAACAATTTCTGTACAAAATTAATTAGTTTTTCTCGGACATGTTTGCGTGCCGTGTGTGAATTTCTGAGTTTTAAATGGGGCGAGTGAAAAATTCGTAAAAACCGACGCGCGAGCGACGGACTGGGAACATGGTATGAGAAATTCTTTAGAATTACCCGTTTTGGGGAACAGACCGACAGACAGGCTTTTTGCTATATATACCGAGGTGAATATAAACAAGCTCTTAGACTTTTGACTATTCGATGCGTTAAAAGCTCTTACATCCGCGACTTGATTCAAGATGTTAAACAGTGCATTCTAGTTTGATAAAATAATTTAAAATTTTGCTCGTATATTTTAGTGATTCAAAATAGTTTGTTATTTACGTGCTAACATGAATGTACTTCAGTGCACTTAGATACAAGGTAATAAAATTTAGTATCACTGTACCAATTAGCAAAATTTACAACGACAAATGTATACACAAAAGTAGGCAGTTTTGGCGTATATTGGTGAAAGACGCATGAATTTCTCTGCTATTTTTCGGGGGTGTTAATAATTAAATGGTTCAAATTTGTGTCTGGATCCACGAAACAAGGGTCAGATATACACAGATGAGTTCCGGAAAAGCCCAGAAACAACTTTAAATAAATGGTGATGGAGAAAATTTTAAAAGCGTTGAGAATTAGAAGCCGTAAATATAATCCTGTTGGAATGGTGTGATTAACTAAAGGGACGATGTACATTAAAGCTACGAGGACAGTAACCTTCAGGTAAATTATACTATTTTGTTTGACATTTTGGTGTGTGTTGAATAACTTTATAATTGATTTACTTTAAATGGACATTAGTGAAATTGTACTAACCATAAAATTTTAATGTTAAGATGAAATTTGCTTGTTTAAGTAGAAAGGGTATTTAGTATTGATGTTCTGGATTATGATGAAATTTTAGGTATGTCTTTGAGCTCAATTAGACGAACCTGGTTAATTAACGTAAAGGGTGGTAGATGCTCCTTTTACTCTGCATATATTGTTATAGTAATTAGTAGGCATCCAACAAGGACTTTAATTCTGGATGCACATTAAAATGATAATAAAATTAATCTTGAAATTCTTTTAAAACTGAATTTTATGCTGAAATTTAATTTGAAAATTTAATGTATTCTGAATATTGATGTAAATAGAGTTAACGTTGATGTTTGTGGTAGGAATGTGTTGTTTAATTTTATGAATGAGGAGGTTTATAAAATTAGGTGAGCAGCCGAGGCGAAAAGAGGATCACAGCAGTTTATGACGCCCAATCGGTGGGACTAGAATTTTTTGTTGAAAGGAGCCAGTTCCGCATTCAAAGGAGCATTTCACAGCAATATATATATATATATATATATATATATATTACTGTGATATTTAGGGGTTATAAGAGCATTAGTATTCATTTTGCAATTTATTTTGCTAGTTAGCATGTAAAAATACAAATAACAAATTTAAAATGCTTTTCAAATTCATTATTTGAGAAATTAATAATTCTACAGTAATAGTTCAAGAAGCTAAATGTAATTTTGCATAATCCTTTATCGTGTATTATAATATAAACATTCTGCGTGTAAGATAGCATTCAAAAAGTTATAAACATATTTTAACAATCGTATTTAAGTATAGAAATATGTAAGGGTAGAAGCGAGCATCTAAATTTCATATCATAAACATATTTATTCGTTGTATGTAGCAAGAGTAAATAATAGGGATGGATATTTATTTAAAAGCTTTTCTATGATTTAAAACCGATTAGTTTATAAGCAAAGTGGCAGTTGTATTATATTTACGAGAAGCTTTAAAACATATTTTGAAGAAAAATTTCGCAGTAACACTAAATAATAAACGAAAGTAACCGTCTTAATTTTCCCGGTTTATTTTAAGGAGTGTTGTACAAACAACAACAAATTCTAGGTAGTATTGGTTATCGCTGCCAATTAAATAGACTTATAGGTGGAATGAGTAGATAGCTTTTGCCAGTTACAGATTTAAGTTGCCTACAAGAAAACAAAGAGGGAGTATTAGATAAAATAGGTACAAGTGATAGATGTTTTGCATACGGGGAAACAAGTCGAGTAAGAGTGTGGGTTTGGAGCGTTAGTTGGATTTTCAAGGAAATGTTTTGAAAAATCGTAGCCGTTAAAGAAATTACAAGGAATTTTGAACGTACGTTAGAATATTATTGGAAAACAGTGGCCGTTGGAGTTGTATGTGTAGTGGAATTCTAAGAATTGTGGACGGTTGCAAATTTTACTTTGAAGTAAATGTTTGTATTGAGGAAAGTTGCTGGAATTGACAGGCTTTTGTGGGGTAAGAAACAGGATATAAACCCCAGCAGATTGTTCTAGAGCTCTCTTAGCTTTTAGTTCTTCAGACTCTCCGAGTTCGAATAGCTGAAAGCTTGCATTTAGTCTACAACCAGCTGATGACTACAAGTATAAAATGCCTTAACGAGTAGAATAAAATAATACTTTACGTAAGTAAAGATTGTTTTAATTTTAATTTGCACTAAGTGTGCAAAAGCATACAAATGGAGATGGAATAAATATATGGTTAATCAATTTGGTTGTATATAAACATTCAATGGTATTTGTAGTGGAGTTTGGGAATTTGGATGCATCTTCAATGTGGTAGATGCGTTTATGTCATGGTTAAATGGTTGCTGCTGGTAGTTGTGGGTATTGCTAGTAAAGATGGTGTTCCTCTATGCCGCAGTTTCTGAAAGAATGGCAACAGACCGTATGCATAAATAGTATCCAGGTAACTATTGCTTTAACTGTTGCTTTTATTGCCTATGTGTATAAACTGGTGTTCAATGACTTTTGTGCATTGTGGGTATAATTTATGAACAAAAAGGACAAAATCGGAAAAAGTTCGCAGAAGTAGGTTTAATAATTGGAGTAGAAGAATTTACAAAGAAAAGAAGCTTCGTTTACAGATATATTTTTAATTATTCTGAAAACGCTAGCCTGGCTAATTCCACGCAAATCTCCATGAACAAGTTACAATACACAAAGAGCGTTATATATTCTCTGAAACTGGTGAAAACCTAATTGAAAACTACCAGTTGCATAAAATCGTAGTGTAACCAATAATTGTAAAATAGGTGGAATTGGCAAACCACGATTGTTTAATGGTTGTGGTCGATCAACTATTGAATACACAAAATCCCTAATAACTGCTTTTGTATATCGATATCGTTTGCAAAATTCATTTTCTCTGAAAAATTCCATGGGATTTTCTGAATCACTAATATACCGCTTTGGTAGCCTACATAAAAAAATAGTTATTTATTATACAAGGGAAAAAGTACATATACAGCAAACTGTAAAATTTGCATTTTTAACTTACCTCCCTTTCTAACTTTTCTTTGCCTGGCTAGCTCAAGGAATTAACGGAGTTTACCAAATCAAATCAAACATAGCATCATCACAAAGCTCTATACAGTCTAAAATATTTTCTCTCACACAAAAGAATATAGAGCATTTACAGCAAACGTTTTTTTCAAATATAATCATATTCCTAACAAGTACTTAATTATCAAAGATGTTCCTCACCTAATGTAGGTTTAAATTTACAGAAGTCAAATTTTTCTTTTGTGGATAGTATACCTGGCTTTTTTTTAATTCCCACGCTTGTAAGGTTTGTTTTGGTCAAAAAGAATCCTTGACAGATTGTCTATAAAAAGGATCAGAGTGTTTCGAACTCTGATCACAAACTTTGCTGGTAAAGATACTTACAAAAATATGTATTATATAATTAAGACTTGTTCTATCTTAAAGTAACAAGTACTCAAATATCAGTTTCAAACAATATTTTAAAAATTAATACTTGCACAAATCCACAAAGCCTTTCTCCAATTCGTAATTAAATATCTTCTACTTTTTGGGTTTATTCTAATTGACGTTTAAATCCCAATCATATTATTCACGTCTCCCTTTAGAAACCAATGTGCATACTCGGCTTAATTATTTAAGTTAATTTTTAAATGCTTACTATCTTGAAGAATTTTATGTCAGTGAAGGTAGCGGTAACTTTCTACCGGTCGCTAGATATGGATACTCCTACCTATCCCCATCACTACAAAACCACGCTTACTGAACCGAACAAGCATTCCTATTGTTCAATTATATTTCTTATAGTGACCCAATTGTCTTTATCTATTTCAAATCAAAGAGTTATTGAAACTAAATCATTTTGAGATTCCTATATTATTCTTATGTGTACATCTTAAGTAGTTGCTTTTGTAAACTAAAATACATGAAATTTCTTAACTTGTGTAAATCCCTGCGCTCTAAAAACTTGTTAAGCAGCTAGGTTAGGTGTACTAAAACAACACATACCTTTTATAGAAACGTGTTCGCCCTGGTTCGTTAATTTTTTCGAACTTGCATAAGGGCACCTTAAAAATATTTAAAGATATTTTCTTTTAGTTTCTACAACACCTGCGCTCTTGAAACTTGTTAGACAGCTAGTGTAGGTGTACTAAAACAGCACAAACCTTTTGCAGAAACGTGTTCGCCCCGGTTCACAAATTTTTGCGAATTTGTGTAAAAGACACTTTAAGAAAACTAAAAATCTTTTCTTAACTTCTATGAGGTCTGTGCTCTTGAAACTTGTTAGGCAGCTAGTGTAGGTGTACTAAAATAACTCATTCCTTTTATAGAAACGTGTTCGCACCGATTCACAAATTTTTCGGATCTTGCATAAAAACACATTGAGAAAGTGATAAATGTTTTCTTAGCTTTTGCACGACCTGTGTTCTTGAAACTTGGTAGGCAGCTAGTGTAGATGTACTGAAACAACACATACCTTTTACAGAAACGTATTCGCACCTGTTCACAAATTATTCCGAATTTGCATCGAGACACCTTAAGAAAACAAAAAAATTTTTCTTAGCTTCTGTAAGACCTGCGCCCTTGTAACTTGGTAGGTAGCTTCACGTCACAAAACAACGAGAGTTAAAATCTTACATTTTTACCCGTGTACAATACACTATTTTTTTCTGTGACAGGCAAAGCGATGATTTAATATTGAAAAAAATATTACAATATATTAAAGTCAAAAAATCAATCGATGTCAAATTTGAAGTTTCAAACAAGTAGACTGTTGTACTTATAGGGACAATTGGACTTACATTGCTAACGAAACCTTTAAAGTAATCAAATATCTGTCGATTTAATTCTGCGAGTGGTTACTGATTTGCACATACCCGGGAAAAAAATACTCATACTTTTCCCGGGAAAAAAAGTAAATTCATAAAAAGTGACATTTTGTTACCTCTCAAGAAACATTAAATGTCAAATTTTTTTCTCATCGCAGAATAAAGTATTTTAATAATGCAAGTGAAAGTGTAAAAGTTGCACCTATTGTTTAAACGATCAATTCTTTCTTCTTCCAAGTCTAAATAATCTAAAAACTCTCCTATCTCATCATCCATGGTATTTTAGTAAACAATACACCAAGTAAATAAGCATAAAATTATTAGCAAGTGAATAATAAAATATCTAACCTCAATTTTGGCAAAGTATAGCTTACGGGAAGGAAAGACCTACATTATATTTAATATATACTTGAGCATAAATTTAATGACTATGAAATTTGATTTTATACCTAAGTAATACTTGAGGTTGAGGTGAACCTTGAAAATTGTCTATGAATATCACCCTTGGAGTTTCTGCTTGCAAATTATCTATACCCAGTGCCTTACCATTTTTCAGGCCTTTTAATGCTAATTTAAACTCATCTCTAAGTCTGATTCCTGTTCTAATGCAGTTAGTTCCTCTACTGCATATACATTCTCTATATATTCTTGCCATCTGACCACCATCTCTACATTTTCTATAATGATGTATCCTTCCGCGCCTCTTATATTTTTGTTGTACGGTATTATATCCCAAAATTCATTCTTATTAGTTTGTATGCTTCGTCCGTCTTTCTTATTTCCATCTTAATTTGTACCTTTTTTGCACTTTACATCAATCTATTGTAACAATTACGATTTTCTGTTATTCAAATATACAATTTTATTCAATACACCTTGTCAACAAATATGAAATTTCTATTGAAACCTTTTATTATGAATTCATACATAGTACGCCATCTACATTAGAATGGCCCAAGTAAACTTTAAATGAACTTCTAGTTGCTTGTATTTTGATTCAATATTTCCCTTCTCGGCGCATGCTGGAATAACTAACATCGCCTCGTGGAGAAAAGCCATTTTGATATGAGATATAGTCCGAAAACCAGTATTATCCAGGGCCTGCAGGTTTTTAATTAAACATGCCGCCCCAAAGAAGGGTCAAGTGGAGTCAACAAATTCCATAAGTTTAGTTTTGATGGCAGCATCGACCTAAGATGATTGTAAAAATATTTTTTTACGCGCAACTTTTTTTACTAGTTTAGAGTTTTAAGGATTAAAATACTAATTATGGAATATGGAGACAATTTAATTCCGAGTTCTAAAATGTTAAATTCAAGTAACACGTTATTAAACAATGGAAATTATGTATTATAAGAAAAAAACAATCGTTAATCCTAAGGCAAGCACAAAATTGGAAGGCCGCTTGATTTGTTGCTAGGCAAGAAAGTAGAAACACCCACATGGGATTGGTTTGAATGAAGGTCAATTCCGGACCCCTGCGAGCTACGTACAACGGTAAGAGTAGGGACGCAGATGTTTAAAAAAGATCTTTAAAAGAAAGAAAACCGGCAGACAATCGGATAGCCAGCGGTGAGTCATCCTCCATTTTTATACCTATACTATTTCGAAGGAAGTTTCATTTAAAAAACACAAATAATTTTCGAAGTAGCTATACACAAGTTTATTTAAAATTAATTCTTGATATATTTGCAAAAGTTTATAGCTCAATTAATTTGCTTCAGATAAAATTTAGTGTGAAAATTTAGTATTTGGATAAGGCATATTTGACCTTAATATTTTCAAAGTATTTTTGTAAGATTATGTTTGAAGTTACAAAGTTGTAGTAAAAGGTTTGCTTTACAAAACATATGATATGATAAGAATTGTTTGCCGAAGCATTGGGTAAAACCCATTGTGTTAGTACACCTGAAGTATAGTTCAATGTCGACAATAAGTATTTTTCTAAGACCTTTGAGTTTATTAGAGATAACTATTAAAACTATAGAGCCATAAGCTGCAAATTTTTTTTTAATATGTAATTTGTTTCTTGTACACTGAACAGGATCCTATTCTAGTAGCATGAAATCACTGTAATATAAAATAAAAGTCATATAGTTCTTGTGGAGAACTGAAGTAATTTATGTAACTAAATAATAAATAAAATAATCGTTCCACGAATGTTTAGAGATTTCTATTAAACTGTAAAAACAAAACTATTTTGAAAGTCTCCATATAGATAAGTTTATATAAACGATTTACATAGACCATTTTTTTTAAGAAATCAATAGAAAATTTTTAAGTTGTTGTAAGATTTTCTTTCTTTAAAGTTAACAGTAATTGTCATACAGAAGCAAACAGTTTAGCAGTATGAAATTGTAGTATTGAAGAAAAATATAATTGGTGTTAAAGTTAAAAGTTTTTTTTTGAACAATAATTTTGACTAGTGGATTTTTTTTATAATTTTTTGTGATAAAGTGACTAGGCTCTAACGAAGTCCTAGTTTGAACATGTTTAGGTGTAGTTAAATTTTCAGATAGCACGAGATCGTCGTTCCCATCCCAGGTTGCAGAGATTAAAGTAAGTATTTTTGTTTACGTTGCTCGTTGTAAATTTTTTTTCTTTTTCCGAAGATTACCGTATCTGATCCTCGGATAGTTTCGTTTTATAACATTCATTAAGATATGGTGGCGTCCAATAAAATTTCTTTTGTTTTATCGTATACCATCTTACGACCCTAGCTCATAGCTCTGCCCTAAGCTGAAGAACCTTAGCTGGCTGGAAGATCTCCTTAGAGGGACCCTTTTTTCTGAAAACCAATCAACATCCTTTTTACCCTGGGCTTGACCGTCAAACAGGAACTCCTCATAATCTATCGAGGCTCTGCCGCCTATATGGTAGAGCGGACATACTATATTCTTTAAGAAGAATTTATAGTTAACAAAAATAGGTTAACACCATTGCCCTTCTTTTATGTTAGGGACTTGTAAAAGCTACCGATAGTTAGTTGCTTACATTCGAGTATAGGGGGCGCATAAGTTACATTTTGCATGTACTAATACACCATGATTTGTGTATAACTTCAAGAATTTCGTTGGTTGTTTTGCAGAGAGGGATGGTCTAATCTGAGGAGCTGCAATAACAGAGAAACCGGTCGTTGGAATTTTCTCTGTACAAAATAACCAACAATTTATAGTAATTTTCGTCCACTATGCTCGAATTACTTTCCTCTGCCAGACAAAATTATTCATTAACAAATAACTAGAAACGTATTAGTTTCAGTAGGCCAACATCCTCAATTAGCATTGGGTATAGTACCTTCTTAGAAGGTCCGCCAATGTTAAGTAGGTAATCGTTCATTTGTTTTTAAAATTTGGTCTGGCAATTCCATCTACGCTATCATGTCGAGGACTTGTAAAAGCTTGCTTATATTCGAATGTAGGGGGGTGCATGAGTTACATTTTGCATATATTAATACACTATGATTTGTATATCAAGATGATGAATTTGTAAAGGGTTTGAAATCTAGGCGAGGTTTCCGGATTTTACTAAAGACTTTAGCGTGAATAGACTATAACAACCAACCAAAGATAATACACAGAAGACGTATTCCAATTTATTGAGTCCATATTTTTTCAAATCTAAAATATAAATCATTCAAAACCTATGACTTCTAATATTTGTGTCCTATGCTTTAACGGGACATATTGAAAAGGATTATGTATCTAATGAGAAGAAATGAATAAAAATGTACTCTAATTACTTGGGCGTTGGGATGCCCTTTTTACTCTTTTATTCTCTCCTTCAAAATCATGCAAACACTAAGAAATGTAACAAAAAGAAAACCCTCTCTTTTGTTGTTCAGCCGTCAAAAACGTCGCATCAGGAGTGTAAAATTCTAATAATTCTATGGTTTCGTTATTACTTACCATTTATTGTTGAAGTTATCAACAATCCTCGCAGCTATAGTAGGAAGGAACCAATAGTGCCGTGCTCTCTATTTAAGATCTGCTTCGCCAGTAACTTTTAGAAAGGTATTTTTTATCCAGGTGTTAAGCGGTCTTTTTGCGTAATAATGAGATGAATATGAGGTGCAAAAACTTTAAGTGCATAACTTTATCTTTGTGTCTGTTTCAGCATGTAACGTTAGTTTCAAGTTCGTCGACTAAAGCATCTTTAGCAACTTTTCGTAGATCCGTTTCTCGTCAAGTAAGGTGTATTGACTTTCATATTAGTCTTATTGCCGCTGCTTCTAGAATTCGTAAACCTCTACAATAATCTGGAAGAGTAGAAAACATTCAATAGTCGTTTAAACCCCTCCTCCTCTATTCCCCATGTTGGTGAAGTTTCAAAACTGAAATCAAATAGGTTACAACTCAATTAGCTTGAGTAATTGATAGGCAAACCCTAAAAAGTGTAATACACTAAATTCGCTTAATTCGGAATCTAGGAATCTATCTTTCTTGACTGAGTCATTTTAGCCCTAGAGTTCATTTCAGTGATTCGATGCACAGACTCTACTAAAATTCCAGCTATTCATCTTTATCGGTGCCAATTGGTTACAACCAAGTTTTTGGAAACATAGGAATTCAAAATGTCTTCAAACGCTTCAACAAAAATTCAAATAGTTTTTATTTTTTTGGTATTGTTGCTATAGGGACCCACTCCTCCGACTGTGGTTTGCTAAAATACTTTTATTTGGGCTACTTCAAATTTAACGATTTAACACGTCATTCACTCGTAACATAAATTTTTCTGTATCTATTGTCTAGCGTGCGTCCGGATTTCCTACTTTTCATACGTTTGGGAGGGGGTTCATTGTATAACATTCCTATCCCATGTGAATCAAGCGTGAACACATATCGTACTATCATATAAATGCAAACTGCCTGCGGCTATTTTATTATTCTAGCAGTTTACTTTGTATTGAATGATAGAATTAATTATCTGAAACTTGATATTGGCGGATTCCACTACTAGAAGTCTGTATTTTTTACTACATTATGTGAATCTGCTTATGATATGGTTTGCACTTTACTTTGTCTTGCAACTATGTAATATTAGTCTATTTCATGTTACTAAAAGTTTGTAAAAAGTTCTTTTATATTTGGATTAGTTACTGTGTGGAACCTGCCTATTAGTTGTTTCACTGTTATTAAATTCTTAATTCTAAAGTTTTCTTAAAATGACATGAGCTAGCTGTGAAAATTTACTGAAATAAATATTTTTACCCTTTTGTGGTTTAAAATAAGTTATGAACTTAAGTTCCGTTCCAATATGTATTCAACAGAAACAAAACGATGTTTTTGGGTTATCTACTTTACGATTTTAATAGAATAAAAAATTTTGTTAAAATGTCTTGCTTAATGGACACTACTATTCACAAAATCAGAATTACACAAGGTGCATCAATATTAATTTGTTCATTTAAGATTAATTTTCCTCTTTTTGCATCCGGTTTCTATTTAATGTAACTCGACGTGTCACACGATTATAAATTTTCTTCTCTTTAGTTGAAATTAGATAGTATCACCCAATTGTATAGAATCAAGGGTAATGTTATACGTATTGCTACTCTTAGAACTGCATGGGATATATTAAACACTCGTGATAATGCTGTGTCGATCTTCTACGGGAATTAATTGTATAAATTGTATACTTATATTGTACGTATTTATGAGCATATTTGCATCTGTTTAATTTATATACAATTCTTTCGTTTAGCTTGGTTATACCAGGTTTTTGTTTTGTTTGTGTAATTAAAATAAAATTTTGTTTATTTTGGGGAATAGAATATTTGGGCATCTGGTACACTCTTTCGTACTCCTTATAGGCTTAACCTAAGGTGTAATTAAATAGCGACAATAATTTACAGATATTTTCACTGTTTCAAGGCAAAAATGAGCAAAATTTGTGATGACTCTGTCATTATATGGTGTGTTGGCTATACATATCCAATAGATATATAGTAGCTGATAATTTGTAATGCAGTCAGGCTACCCTATACGCATCACTACTTTAAATCCGTGAATTAACCAATACCATATCTTGTAGACTTAATTAAGGTAGGTAAAATTACAAATTTATTATGTCGCAATAGTGGCGTGTATAGAGTATAGATAGAGTTCCATTCTTTGCCTTAAGATTTTTCTCTTTTGACTTTTCTCTCTTGTCACCCTTCTGTTTCTATCGCAACCTCTGATGCTCCTGCCCAGAGTATATAATCCCTATTTTTAAGCAAATGTAAACATAAAATTAACAAATACTGTACACTGCATACCGATATTTTCAAGGGCGAAGTAGCTTTTACCATCTGATGAAGGTCATCCTCTTGGCATTCACAAATAAAAAACAGACGTGAATTAGAAACGTCAGGTCGCTTAGCCTGGCCGAAGACTATCCAACCAAGACGCGTTTTTATAGCCATAGATTCGGACCGTCTTTCTCGTGTTTCGATGGGAAAGCCTAGTTTGTAGTTATATAAGCCGATTAAAATTGTTGGCTTAGCATTAACGTACTGTACAATAGGAAGGCCTTCGAGATGAATTTGCGGGAATTTTTCGGCCCAGGTTTGCTTTGGAAGGTCCAGTTGTCTAACTGTACGTACACCACTTATACGATACCTTCTTGAAGATTCTTGTACACCGGATATTTCCAATGAGACGGTTTTTGAATGTTCTTCCACCCGTTTAACGTTACTAGTGCACTGAAGACAAAGGTTGTTATTCGGTCCATCCAAACTGAGAAACTTTGCTACGTCTTCGTTAATTAGCGTAGAAGTCGATCCTTCGTCTAAAAATGCAAATGTTTCAAGTTTTGTACATGAACCAAATAATGTCACTGGGACAATTCTGAAAAGTACTATTGGAGTTCCTAAACTAGAAACATGGACCAACATTTGAGTTGTCGACGGAACCAATGGACATGTTTGATTTTCAGATTGTTCTAAATTACGCGAAGCTGCCCTGTTATTAGCGAGTGCAGCGCGAAAAAGTGGGTGGTGCTTAATCTTACAACCATCAACTTGGCATACTTTGCGTGACCAACATCGATTAGTTTGATGATGACCAAGGCATCTACGGCATAAACGAAGTTTTACCACGTAGGCTATTCGATCACTCGGGGATAGTTCAGTAAAGTTAGTGTGCGTAGAAATCTTATGTTCAAACAAGTTACAAATTAAACAGCTTGCGCGTGATTTGACTTCTTGCCCCGATAACGACTTGTCCCTTTTATCTATAGAATTTTTACGGTATAAATGATAGTTATTGTACACCCTGTCGATTTTTGATTTGGTGTTACTTTTAAATTCTAGTGCATCTGTAATGCCAGACGTTGCTTTGCATACACTCCTTACCAAGGTTATAAGTCAGTTATTAAATGTTCTCAGCCCGATGGGCCTGAGTGTTCTTGGAAGAAACTTAGGCGTAATGCGGATGGTAGTTTGTTTACCAGGTCATGCAAAACAGATAAATCCTGAATATAATTGTCCAAGTTGAACGCATCTAACAATGCACAAAAGTTCTGTACTTCAAGAGCGTAATCAATTAGTTTATCTAATCGATCTGCTTTGACGACGGATGCTCCCTTGATTTTTCTAAGCAATTTGATCACTATATTTTCAGGTTGTTCGTAAACCATTTCGAGAATCTCAATAGCGGTGAATATTGATTTGTGGTTAATTAAAGAACCGTGCATTTACATTTCCAATGTTCCGCTTGAAGGTACTACATTGGCCAGGAGGCGAGTCTTTTGTTGCCTGAAAATTTAGAATTTTGCCGAACCCTTGCCCTTCCAAGCAAGGTAGGGATCTTTAACGTGCGTGACAACACTCTCATCCTTTCATCCGAACGAAGACGTAATTTTGGAAAAATGATCAACTGCAATTTTTCAAACAGTCAGCCGTGTCGGGATTCAAACCCAAGACCTTGGGATCCGTAGTCTTACGCTTACTACATTGATCCACGGCAACGCCTCGACTGATTAAAGAATCGCGGACCTTTTCTAATGCAGCGCTTCCAATAGCCTTTTACTAGCGCAACAAATTTTCCTCGTCAGAAAACCCGCATCGCAAAGTGGATTGTCGATAGTTGCTAATAAATATGGGACACAACTCCTTTTTAGAACCGTCAAAGTAGGGAAGGCCTTTGGTAGCAATTGACGAACTACCATATTTGGAGTTGTTAGGTCTGCATTTTTATGTCCGGGTCTAGTACGAAAATTCGATAGGTCTAATTTGTTGAGGTGTGCAGTACCTGCTTCCTTTTTTGAACGCTATGTTTCAGAATCTACTTTTGAAGCTGAGTATGTACGCTCAGATTCGAATCACTATTAACCCAACTTGCAGTTCTTTGATATTTAACAGACTGCACCCCACTACAGGGTAAGGAAGTGGCTTTATTACATTGTGCATTGTCCTCTAGTAGTTTTTATACTTCGCATTGATGAGGTCAGTTTGGACCTGTGCTAATTCTTCCAAACGCTTTATTTCCATTTCAGTCTTTTGATTTTTGCTAAATGCACTTGAACTGACTTTGCTTTGTGTCCTGGGTGTAGTAGAGTTTTTACAGTACTTGCAAATCCATATTTTACTGCGCACAGAATCGTCAACCCCGACGCATCGGAAGTGGTACCAGTGAGAGCACTTGGAACATTGTACCATGGTATCAGCACTAATTGGCTGAACGCAGTTTCCCATGTTACAGTCATATCCGTCTTGTGTCTGGTGTAAGCATTCTTCCTTTGACCTTGATGGCGATTCCATTCTCGTGCTTAAACTTTGCAGGTTGTGTTTAAAGCGACTTCCAGTTGCTAATATTTGTAAACTTTAGAATGTTGCTGGGCAGTGGGTTTAATTAAACCCACTGCTCAACAATATTCTAAAGTATACAAGTATTATTCCCACACGTCACAAATGATCAACTTAATAGTAGATGTGTTTGCGACGTCACACAACTTTAATAGATTTTTAAAAATATGTTTTACTGTAAAGCAGCAGAGAATTGCTAAAAAAATCTATTAAAGTTGTGTGGCGTCGCAAACATATCTACTATTTAGTTGATCATTTGTGACGTGTGGGAATAATACTTGTAAGTGTAAGTTTAGAATATTGTTGGGCAGTGGGCTTAATTAAACAAGACACAATAGTCTGCTGGTGGTCATGCAAAGGCTGTCTGGAAGTACTATTTCATCATGCCGCCGTAGGAGACCAGTTTCATACCTGTTCTCTAGTTTTTTTAGTAATACTGCGTAATATTTCTTTAGCACGACGATCTGTCTTAGACTCCAATATTTGTTGTGGTGTTTTAACCCCCAAACTTTCTATTGCAAAATATTCTTTAAATTGCAAGTGTATATCACTGTCTATTGTACAGTCGCATATCGTGTATGTGGTAATGTTGATTTTGCTCCTCCAAGTAGTTAGCATTATCAACGTTCTCAACTATCGTCCATCCTAGCCTCGTTTTAGTAGCTATAGGCTGCCCCCAGCCACCTTCTCTCACTTTTAATGGTAACGCTAACCGCCAATGTTCGACTCCAATGAGTAGTTGTGGTTTTGCTTCACTGTATGTTTGTATTGGTAAGTTTCTTAAATGACTATACCGTGTATGCTTCGGGTCGAAGTCGAGGCTTTGTCGGGTTAAGTTTAATCTCTCAACAGTTCGAACGTTCGTGAGGTACCGTTTTTGCTTGTAACCATCTGCGGAAAATTCTAAAGATAGGCGGAGACTTTGTTTTTCTCCCGTGTAATTTCACCAGTCCACTTAAGATGTAAAGGTTCTACATATCCTTCAAGCTGCAAATATTTAGCAATATCTTTATCAAGAAGTGTTCTAGACGAGCCTTCGTCAAGAAACGCAAATATGCGAAGGCTTTTTATAGGCCCATATAAAATTACTGGAAGAATCCGAAAATATACTTGAGCCCTTAGTAACGAATGAGTAACTATCACATTTAGGTCTGGAGTAGTTGGCATACCATCTGTATCCTATCGCGTTGCTATAAAATGTTTACTGGGTTCGTGAAGTATGGAGCGATGTTTGTAATCACAATCACTTACAGCGCACATCTTTTGTGGCTTACATTTTTTCCAAAGGTGTTTTGATAAACATTTTCTGCAAAGATCAAACCTTTTAATTAGGCCCCAACGCTCATTAACGTTGTTCTTTTTAAAAGCGGGACAGTTTTCAATGTTATGTGTACCGGTAGAAGAAATGTCGCACTTTCGGCTCATTGCCGTGTAGTCCTGTTTGTCGTCTCTGGGTTGATCTGAGTTATCTGCATGCGCAGCATGTAAGTGTCCCTTCTTGTTAGCGTCGGCGCTGTATGGTTGGTATTATTTCATACCTTCGAGATAATGTAGTATTGCTAGGCATTACTGTACTAGCTATATTTGCTATTTCACTTTGCCATTCGTCAAATGTTGAAAGATTTATAGCTTCATAGTTACGCTTATATGTTGCCCATTCTAATTTTTGAGAACCCGATGGTTTTTCTACTAACCCTTGAAGCAACATTGGATTGTTCGGATGCCCCATCATATTTGACTTTATTATTGTTACACATAACTGCTGTACAGCTATAGAATCGTAAATAATTTCCAGGGTTAATTTTTGGAACCGCCCTAACTTGATCAATTATTTTTTTAAAGATTAGTTCATGTCTTCCAAAACGCATAACTAAAGCTTCAATCGCTTTTGGTACAGCCTCTTCATACACCAGACAACTTCGTACCAGCTGTAACGCGTCACCTTTCAAGCTTTTCTAAAGCCAGATCAAGTTATCGTAATTTGTTAAATTAAACGAGTAACAACATTTTTTCCGAGGTATCTTACTTGTACCGTCAACACCTTACCCTTCATTCAAGTTTCTGGTGTTTACCCTAGGAACATGGACTGAACTGCCAGATGCTTTGTTAGCTTTTTCTAGTCGATAAGAAGTATCTTTAGTATGAAGCAGTTGCTCAACAACCCATCTCATTACTGATGCTTGCTTAAAGGCTTTATTGCTTTCACGTTCTTCTGACTGAGAGCTGCCGGACTGGCTTAAATAGTCTATCTTGCTTATGAGTTAATATTTTTCTTCAAAATAACGACAATCTTCTTTGTATTGCCTGATTCTCGTTTTTTCAAGTATCCGTCTTTGTTCTTCCAGAGTTTTCAGTAATGCTTTATGTTTTAAACGCTAACCCCTTGTTCTTGTTGCAGAAGCGCAGGATCTAGTCCTAGTAGAGCTGGCGCTGCGTTCATTATTTTGTTTACTGATTCTACTGGTAGATTGGATTTTGCACTGTTTGCACGTAAATGGCAAATTTTCTTTTTCTTTGGTAACATCTACGCAGCCAAAATGGTACCATGTGTAGTACTTATCACATTGTACCATATCTACTGTGTCTACCTTAACACAAAGTCACACTTAAACTTCTTAACGTCCTCTTTTACCGAAATTTTTACGTATAAATGTGGTTATCATGAGTATAATAATAAACTGGCGTTTACCTTAATGTTCTTGCGTGTATAGGCACAATAATAAATTTGTAAGATGTTCATTTATAATGCAGTCAGACAACCCTATACGCATCACCACTATAAATCCGTGAATTAACCAATACCATATCTTGTAGACTTTATTAAGGTAGGTAAAATTACAAATTTATTGTCGCAATAGTGGTGTGTATAGAGTATAGATAGAGTTCTATTCTTCGCCTTAAGATTTTTCTCTTTTGACTTTTCTTTCTTGTCATCGTTCTGTTTCTATCGCAACCTCTGATTCTCCTGCGCAGAGTATATAATCCCTATTTTTAAACAAATGTAAACATAAAATAAACAAATATAAATTTACAAATTGTAACAAACTGTAACATCAAACTTTAAAAGTAGAACGAATTAACAGTAGCTATGAGTGTTAATTGTGTATTATTATATCTAGATTGTTCTAGTCTAAGGTCTACTGTTAAAGTACCGGCGTAATTGGTTAGAGCCACTACGAAAGTTGACAACATAATGAACCCGTACGTAATATTGCGCAATAAGGTGTTACGTCATTATTGCGTCTTGAATTTGTATCACATACAAAAAAAAAGATAAAAGGTACTCACGTAAAATGTGGAACTCGTCACGGCATTGCAGCTATTCTGGCGTTAGGCTCTCGGCGTTGTTTGGGCGTTGTTGGCGTGGTTCGACCTTCGCCTCCCCCCTTCCTCCCGTTGAAGTCAAATTGATTTGTCTTCCCGCTTCGTGTGTAGCGGTACGATAAAAAATCAGCCAGTTAGGAGGAACGATAATAGGTACAAGGCAGGAAACCTACATATCTAAAAGAGAAGACAAGATAAAAGGCACACAGATCAACGTCACTGTTCGACGTTTCGTTGACTAGACCATGACGTGACGGAAACCACCACTTACTTCCGGACTCCGCGTCTGCGCATTCTCGGGCGCCGACGCAACTGTCTAAAGTGACGGAAATACACGCACAAGTCTTTTAAAATATTGGCGCGAATTCACTCGCAAATTAGAAACTTACAATGCCAATTTTTGGCATGTAACAGTATACAATGTTTTTCAGCATCATGAGCGGATCGTTTCACAACATAAGGCGTGTTCCTTTTACATTTTTTAATATCACTCTGAGATGAAGTATCTGATTGATCTATGTGGTAAAAAAACGATATTTTGTGATGTATGAAAGTTGATCTACTAACCTAACTTTTGTTAAATATTTATTAAATATTTTGATTGCTATTGAAATGGATGCAGGTGTATAAACAAGATTTAACTTCTCAGTGTTTACCAACGTCCAACGATCTAAGATTTTTACTTCCTTTGTATCCATTTTATTACTTATTACAATTTATTACTCAAAACAAAATTTATACAAAACATAACCTTGGTAGTAGAATTGACAGAGAAATTTATCACCGCTTTTACTAATTGGGGTTAAATTTCAAGATGAGCTTTAGGGGAACGAGAGGAAGTGATATTGGCGATAATATTATTTTAAAATATGGAAAAGAACAACACATTAATGAAGTGAAGTAAGATAGATTTCTTGCAAAAAAACACGCCTGTAATATGATTACAGCTGCTATATACTACATTTCCAGTTTTTTAATAAAATTGTAAAGAAATGACGGACCTAGAAGAACCATCACTTAACCCAGAAACTTTCCAGTAAGAGATACCTTTTAGTGACGGTAGTAATTTGCTACTGTAGTGACATCTAAAAAACTAAAATAATATAGGAATTTCTGAAAAGTGTTTTTTTTTATTAATGTATTTTGTATTTTAAATAAAATATACTTTGTCTCATATTTAATCGAATAAATGTAAGTCTGCCAAACTACCCCACTTTGTACTCGTTTGTTGATTGGTTACCGTTTCTTCTAAATAGCTTTGTTCGATGTTGTGGTCTACGTGAGGATAAAATTTCTGTGGTCGAGTTCAAATCATGTTTAACACACACTATTTAACCTTAAATTCTAGAATGTTCTAAAGAACTTATACAGTAATTCTTTGTGCCCATTGCAAGAAGTAGTTGTTATTTTTATATATATATTTGAATTTGGAATTTTTTATTTTATGCACACCTGAAAATCAAATAAGTGTACTGGTAATTTCCTTTTGATTTTTAATTATGTTCATTAATCATATTTATATCCTAGTTGCAGGAAATATACTAAAAGATTTTCAAATATAAACGATTTACTTTATTCGTCAACTTAAACTACCATTTTATAAAATGGCAAAGTGGGGCGAAGGCGATCCCAGATGGATTGTTGAACAGCGACCTGATGCCACTAACGTTAATAACTGGCATTGGACTGAACGAGATGCAAGTAGTTGGTCTAAAGAATGTATTAATGAGCTGTTTGCGCAATGTAAAATTCCTCATGAGATTGTTAATTTAGAAATAACTAGTGTGAGCAAATCCGAAGGTGAAGCATCTGCAAATAACAGAAAAGGAAAATTAATATTTTTTTATGAATGGAATTTAGTATTGCAATGGGAAGGTTCACTAAAAGGCTCAAATGAAGATATTTGTAAAGGAAGTGTTACAATACCAAATTTTTCAGAGGAAAATCAAATTAATGAAGTTGATGTAAGTATAAGAATGTTGAAATATATCTGGGTGAATTGTAAATTGAGGTTGCCATACAATTTTTTTGGATAAGTCTAGTAAGTTTTAACATCTCACATTTTTCAACGGTGTACGATGTTTACTAAAATAAAATAGGACTGTTTGCTTTTTAGCAAAGTTGGTGCGGAATTTGAAAATAGAAAATTGTGAATGTGTCGCAACCGACCAATAGCTTTCAAGTCGTTACTGCACTCTCCTGTTTGCTATTATGAACATTTGTCTATAACCTCCACTGCTTGTCACCCTAATATCTAACAGCAATTGGAAACTTTTATGTTTTTGCACTTTTAGCCTTTTATTTAGTATATTTTCATAACATTAAGTATTTTTCAGAAAATTTTTGAGCATGTTTTTCGATAACATTTAAGATTTTTCATATATCATAGTTTTTTTTTTTAATCGTATAATATTTTATATAATGGGTTTTAAATCAAACTATTCGACCCTTACGTACTACTACGTACCAACTTTTTAACGACCCCCGTCTTTGCTGAAGGTTTGCTTTTCCCCTCTCTACTTGTCACCCTAACCAGAATTTGCAGGGACTAGGACCGTATATAATACTCCTGTTTTTATTTTATGCTGGACTTACAGAAAACAGTTGCATTTCATGTATCCCCAAGCTAGCCAAGAGCTGATGGGCGTGGGTCTCTCGGGGCAGGGACTGCAAATGTAAAATTTCAATGGGCGCCAGGGTGATTACCCCTGAAACGCAACTAAACCGTTGGCTATTAATCACCCAATTAAACCAACCACCTTCCAGTAATATTTGACTGTTTAAGACCTAACCTACTACACTGTCTCAAAATAAATTATAAAAGCACACGCTACTCTTACCAGATATTTATATATTACACATACTTGAATAACTATATATTTATAATAAGTACAAGACCCCAAAATGTGGCCTAACTCAACATATATAGATCAATGAAATTTGTATATTTCCCTTGATGAAACTTATTTTTTGTGTTATGTAATGCCTTAATAAACGCTGGTTCACAATTTAATTATCCTTTTTATTATATAAAACATAAACAGTGACAGGAATGTTCTTATACTAGTTTTTCAACTTGACATTATATTATTTTAGCAACCATCAAAAAGTCACTACCTACTATATAATTAAGTGGACTGTAGTTTCCCTCATTAAACATTATTAAACATTAAGTACTAACAAGAACGCTAGTAGCTTGGCTTGGCGTAGTCAGGCACACAAGTTAATAAGAACTTAAAATTAGAATGAAAATAAGCCAATTACAGTCAAACATGCTGTCCATACAAATTATTCCTCAACAAAATTATTGTAGGAAAACAATTATTTTATTATTATTACCTGGTTGCCAAGGCTAAAGACAATATACTTTGACTTCTCGTTTTTCCAGTTTATCTAAGGGAAAAAAATAACGAAACAAAATAATTTGTCGCAAGTTTCCACTAAGTGCACTATGGATAACTAAACTTTGCAACTTGGCAAAATCTCGACCTATTAATAATTAACATTACGCTTCAGTCTCAAGGCTTACAATTTATCTCCCAAATTAAGTTGCCATTTTTTAGGCATCAAGTAAAATAATGAGAGTTTGACTATTAGTCGCTTAAAGTTTTATTTTGCACCCTTGTGTTTTAATATTAGTACTCACGACACCGCAGTTTTATACTATCCGTTTCCAACCGCCTCCAGGACCTTACGCTCCAAACCTTCACGGCGTTGATCCTCCAACAGATGTAAACAAATCGTAATTTTAGTTGTTAGTTTTAATTATGCTTATCCCTTAGATCTTAGTCCTTAGATAGGCAATCCTTATGGTAGAAAATGAAACTGAACCTGAACCATGAAACTAAAACTGGACACCGAACTGATACCTGACGCTGAAACCCTAAAATAAACTATGAACACACTTTAGAATTCCTAATTTAACTTACTGTGCTATCACGGGATTAATATCTTATATACAATTTCTAATCGGTACGTAACCAGTTTTCTTCAACTTCTTACTACCTATCTATCGATAACAAATCATTCAAAATGCGTTACATTATGATATCAATTAATTACCTCTCAAGCAAGACTATAAAATCAGCGAATCTGCAACTACTTCTTCGACACCTGTCGACCAAAGTTTCTACTGCACCACTGCTTACTATCATATAATAGACCCTCCAGAAATAATTAGATTCTAGTTGAACAATTCCAAGTACTTCGCAAAAAGTGGGTGGGTGGGTGAGTGAGGGAGGGAGGGAGGGAGGGAGAGGGCGGGCGGGCGAGCGAGCGAGGGAGCGAGGGAGTGCGTGAGTGAGTGAACGAGCGAGCGAGCGAGGGTGCGTGCGTGCGTAGCTGCGTGCCTGCGTGTCTGTGTGTGGGTGGGTGTGTGCGTGCGCGTGTGTTCGAGTGCGCGCGTGCGTGTGGGTGTGCGTGCGCGTGGGCATACGTGTGTCTGCGTGCGTGGGTGGGCATGCGCGTGGGTGTGCGTGCGCGTGCGTGGGTGCTTGCATGTGCGTGCATGGGTGAGCGTGTACGTGCGTGTGGGTGTGTGTGGGTGCGTGCGCGTGCGGGTGCGTGTGTTTTCGCACATGTTAAAGGTCCCTACCTTGTTTGGAACAGCAAGGCTTCAACAAAAGTCAAAATTTCCAGGTAAGAAAAAAAACCTCGTTTCCTGTCTCATGTAGTACCTTCGGGTGGAGCATTCTAAAATCTAATGTCGATCTCTGGTTGGAGTTACAATCTGACAGATTGGTGCAAGTAAAGATGCAGCAATTCAAATGAATTGATAATTTCGAAACATTTGCTCCTGGAAATTACTACAGTAAAGAGATTTGTCAATTTTAGTCGGAAGTCCGTGCCATATTGTTCGGATTGACGAAAGTGTGGTCATCTGTAGAAAATACTACAGGGAGCGGATAGTACAACAACAGTGGATAGATATTCGCTATTAGGCTGCTCTGTGGATCAGATGGGTTTGCGTATAACTGCTGATCTTAAGGTCCCAAGTTCGATTCCCGGCAAGGACCTCTTGAAAAATGTTACGTTAGCATTTTTGATAAAAATTCACTCTTGTTCAGAGGAGAGGTAAAACGTAGTTCCCGTTTGTGTTGTTACGCACATTAAAAATCCCTACCTTGCTTAGAGCAGCAACAATTTACAAAATTCAAAATTTTCTGGTAAGAAAAGCTCTTATTGGCCAATGTAGTACCTTTGGGTGGAGTATTTATGATGCATTAACAAAGCAAAGTTTTGTTGTGTTTGTGCTATACGGACAGACGAGTAGCATTGTTATACAGGCTTAATTAATCTTGGTTGACAACACATCTATCAAACGGTTACCCACCACCAGAATTGTGTAGATCCCATAACCGATGTTTGTACAAATCGTATAGAGGAGTTCTGAAGCAAACTTAAAGGCTTTTGCAGGCATTTTTTTGGTATTAAGTTTGTCAATGCTTTCAGATTATATTGACAAATGTATGTGGCAGCAACATTTTGGGAGAGGTCCACAGAAAAGTGTGTTTTCCGTGTTCTAAGTCAGATACGAGCTTGCTATCCTGTGTAAATACATCTGGTAATATGCTTATGTATTTTTAATTTAAGGTAAATCCATACCAAGTGGACCAGGAAAAAAATGATTACTTGACCATCTCGGAAAAATTTGATATTTGCTGGGTGAATTCCTTAATGTTTAGTGGACTCAAACATATTTTTAAAAAAATTTTATTGTTTATCATCTGCAAGCCTATACAGACAGATCTGTGAATTATCTTTCTTGTTCCACCAACATCTGTCCTGAGAGCTATTATCTCTTGAAGTGTGCAGTTGTATTACCTTTTTGAAATGGAGTCTCAATGTTCTATTGGTGTTCGTTTTAATAAAACTCGTCATAAATGTGTGTATGGAGTATTTCCTAAAAATATTACTTCAATTGAAGATTATAGCGAAGAAGAAAATGTTGTTTTATTTAAGAGTGTACTCAGAGGTTGAATCAACTTGTAGGTATCATGAAGTTAAATACTTAAAAAAATTTCATCACTTTTTTGGCATCTTACTTGAAGCCTTTTAAGAAACATAAGAAACCTATAACAAAAGATCTGAGAGAAATAACGTTTGATCATTATTCTAAAAATAACAGCCCTTTATCAATATCATACTAGGAAAATCATTGTGTCTAACATGTTATTTTAAAATATTTATAATTAGCAAAGAAATGGATATTAGTCATACTTCAAATAAAGGATTTTGTGCTTTTCAGAACTATAAATAGATTTAGCTTGCAAACTCCTAGTTGCCTGCTAGCAAATTTAGAAAACTAAGTGAAGATAAAAGACCTTTTGCCTTGGAAAGCAAAAATTGAAATAGTGTCAGCTACAGTCAAAAAGAATTTGGAAGATTCGTTTTAAAAGCAAATTTGTACTATATTAGACGAAAGTTCTCAAAATTCCCCAACCGAATATGATTGTTACGACACGAGTAGGAATATATATATATTTACAAACATTTGATTGAGACGGCCTGCATGCCACAATCAGTCTCGCCCCACCTCTGTGCAGTGTTAAAGCTAGGAGAAGTTGTTAGACCGCGAAAGAGGAAGCATTTAAAAAGACGCGCTCCCGCAATTGTAAATCGTAACGTTGGTGTTCAGTTATTAATAAATTTATTATTATTTTTGTATGTCAGTGTTATTGATCACAGCAAGCTTCATAAACTTCTCGATATACAGTCCACTGCTCGTGCTTCCATTACATCGGTAGTGAAGGCAACTCGTTTAAATTAGGTCTACCGTGACCTCCTCGTTCAACAAACATTTCTTTTCACGATACACGCGAACATTAAATTGGTCCATCTATGCAGGATCGTGACTTTTGTGGCCGCCTGTTTATTTAATCATCTATCAAAAAACTTAGAAAATCTAACAATAATTAGTGCGTCTATTGCTAACTCGCTCTCGTATATGCGAATTCATATGGTGCTATCGTGCTTCAATGTATCGCATATGGTAACAAACATTCTAATCGGGCTGGAAGTGAAGACTATCGTCACAGTCTAATATCCTCAGGCAAAACAGTACTACAAATACTCGACAACATTCTGGTTTGCAAGTTGTTCCGTCCTCTTCTTACATTAGAGCGAGGAAGAAACCACGATTTCGAAACAAGCTACAAGGGCAACGTACAATCATTAGAACTTGTAGATAGTGGCGATAAACGATATACGCCGATATTTCTCGATCGCCAACAACCCTAGTGGAAGGAGGTCAACTACATTCATCAGGTGCTTTGTGTTTACATTGGTGCAACCTGTAGTTTGAACTTGAATACAGGTAATCTTGCCTACGATAAAGGTCATTACACTGTTGTTATTTCACCCTTTCCTTTAAATTAAACCCGTTTTCATTCATTATAATACTTCAACATCATGGCACCAAATCCAGACTTGTGATTTAGTTCACGGACAAATTAAGAAATGCAAAAGTAAACGTTCTTATCTAAAGCGCTCTCTCACGATTCTTGAAAAATATTTAGCGGAAGAAATTTGCCGGGAAACCCAACAAAAAGCTTCGCGACAATTTGATACATGTAGTAAATTAATTGACGAACTTGAATCTTATTTACAAAAAATTGACAATCTTGATTTTGATGTAGAATTTCAAGATTTATTTAATGAACAAATGGAAACTGATACGATGTTTTCTACGTTACAAGCTAAAATTAACGCGTTAAATATTAATAAACCAGAACAAAAACCTGTTGTTCCTCAACCTGAAATTAATCTCAATACGTCTGTTAATCGATCTGTAGCAGCCAGGTTGCCGGTTTTAAATCTTCCTTCATTCTCAGGAAAATTTGAAGAATATTTCTCGTTTATTCAGGTATTTGATTCTTTAATAGGTTCAGACCCTTCATTAAGTCCCTTGGACAAATTACAGTACTTGATAGGATGTTTAAAATTGGAAGCAGCGGAAACTATAAAATGTTTAGAAATTACGCCTGAAAAATTATTAAAATACGAAACAAATCTTACGTGATCGATATGAAAATGAAAGAGTTATTGTTACAAATCACATTCGTTCAATTTTTGAATTGTCTGCCTTACACAAGGAGTCTTATCAGGGACTACGTAATATTTTAGATATTGCCTCGCAACATTTAAGGTCTCTTACTGCCATGGGGAGATCTATTGATAAATGGGACGATATGTTAGTTTATTTAATAACCTCGAAACTTCCACTTACAACGCGTAGTGAGTGGGAAAATAAATTAACGTCCACGAATGTACCTACATATAAAATGTTATCTGACTTTTTAACACAAAAATGCCACGCTTTAAATGCGATAAATTCTCATGAAGCTAGCGATAACACTAGTTTCAAACGACAATTCACAAAAAATAATTACAAGCCCGCATCTTTCAGTTTAACTCTAAACAAATCAAGTAATTGTAATTATTGCACAGAAAGTAATCACTTTACAAATCAGTGCTCGAATCTTTTAAAACTTTCTGTCGAAGCCCGTATAGAAAACGTTCGTAAAAAGCGTTTATGTCGCAATTGCCTTAGGCCAGGTCATCCTGCGCCCAATTGCAAATCCTGCAGATGCCGAAAATGTGGTGCTTTGCACAATACAATTTTGCATTTAGATAAGGTGAATGCTAACGGTAATACTCGTAAGCCACCTTCACAGGAAGCTAATCGCGAAGCTCCTTTAAACTCGAATCATTTTGAGTGTGCTTCTAATGGCCAGAGCCCTCAAGATGAAATTCACGTATTACACGCAATACAAAATCTGTGTAATATTGTATTATCTACTTGCATAATCGAAGTAAGAGATGATACAGGATGTTATCAAAATGCAAGAGCTATACTAGACTCTGCTTCACAAATAAATATTATCACTACTGATTTTGCAAAAAAACTAGGTCTTCCTACAAACAATATAAATCTGCCAATCACGGGCATTAGTGATAACACCACGAACTCGAAGTTAGTTATTAATGCTAACGTACGCTCAAAATACACAAAATTCGAACTCGATTTAGAATTTTTTGTGTTGAATAAAATATCTTCTAATTATTCATAAAATCGTTTGATGCAAATTTAATGGATGTTCCACCCAATTTGCAACTCGCTGATCCTGAATTCAATGAATCTCGAAGGGTAGGTATTTTAATAGGTGCTCAAGTATTTTATCGTTTACTGACCATTGGTCAAATACGTTGTAGTAACGACAAGGTTACTTTACAAAACTCGGTCTTTGGATGGTTGATTTCGGGAATCGTCCCAAATCAATAAATACGCTTATCTCGCTGTATGTAATTTAAATACATTATGCCAGTTAGACAAAAACATTACACAATTTTGGGAAGTCGAACACATTCCTGAAATTCCAATTAAATCTCAAGAACAATCAGAATGTGAAAAACATTTTGAAAACACAATTAAGCGCGACAGTTCTGGCAGATTTGTGGCATCTTTGCCTTGGAAATCTAGCCCAGAAGCATTAGGTGTGTAACGTTCCGTTTATCTTGTTACCTTATATTAAAGAAATATGTATATAAAGTCAATTAGTTTGTGTAAATAATTCAATAGTTGAAAATATAACAAAGAACGCTTTGCCCGCACATCCCTTCATAATTTCGACAGCTTTTTTTTGGCAGGTAATCAAGAAGGCCGAGGTCGGTGACGTTTATGAAGTGAAGTTTGTCAAGTCGAGTTTTTGTGATATAAAACAAATCGCTTAGAGCGGATTTATTCAGTTTTTACATGTAATATGTAGTTACAATATTATAGTAAATCGATCGTTTATTTTGGTGGTTCAGTGGAAGTTATAATACAAGTGCCGAGTTTTGATTGTCGATCTTCGCTAATAGCGTCACGTGCTGCACGTGGTTAATCATTCTGTTGTAGGTTGAGGCATCCTCTTTTGTTGTTTACGTTTTATAAGTATTAATTAATGCCAATGAATTTGGGAGTTACTGTATGGAGGATGAATGGAAATCGCGTTACGGTTGTGGTAGGCCCGTAATATAACCCATGTGTTGGGGATCAAGTAATAGATTAATTGTCACGTGTTTGAAAGTAGAAGACTCGACACCCTCACAGTGTTGACTGGTACCATCTACCTTACAAGGTAAGCGACTGTATTCGTAGATTTTACAGTGCAGCCCTAAATACGTCGATTATAATATTGAACGTTTGTGCAATTAAACTAAGCACAACCCGTACATGAAGTTGTGTTAATCCCTTATCACCGAGTCCTAAAGTGTGTGCGCTTTATTGATACTTTACCGTTGTCGTGAACAACAAACACATTTAACTAGTATAAATAGTTAAACCATATTATTCCCAATTAACGTAATATTTAAGACAGTTGTACTGATACTTCCATTTATTCAAAATTATTACGATTACATATTTGCTGAATTAAGACCACAATTTACATTTTGAATTGAAAGTTATTGTTGCCGCTAAGTTACTAGCGTAGGGTTGTATGCACACGGCGTCCTACGCATTACGTTTCAAATATTTTATTAGTTACTGTGTAAGTAGAGCAAGTGGGGGTGTCCTGTGCACTCAACTCCACCTTAATTTTATTACACATTGCTTTACTGGCCAGTACACCTTATAGTAATAATAATTGTATGCCATGTACTTTATCGACAATATTACTTGTGGTAATGTTTACATTTACTTGTTCATATATGTATGTGCCATATTTGTTTATATAACTAACCATGTATTTATTTCAGTCGTTGGAATTTGTTAATAGAATTAAGTAAAGTTGTCTACGTGCATTATTTTAGTAAGAAGTTTATGTTAGTAGGGTGAATTCAACCTCTCTACTCTGCGAGATTTTCTGAGGATTTTATGTTAAATATTGAGCTGCAAGGAGTCTACCGACCAGTAACGAGATTCTCCTTTTGTCATCGAGCATTGAGACATTACTGGTGGTGCCCACCCGATTTTTGACGTTTTACCGAATTCACATCTCATTATAATTGTCATCTTAGGGCATTTAGCAATCCCAAGCTACGACTTTTGTCTGACCTATCCCTCACCGGCTAGAGCTAGGCCGCTCACGGGTCCCGATCCGTCCCTTGGCGTCGTAGTGCTGAATTGGCCCGTAACAGGTGATTCGCTAGAAATCGCCAAAAAACGGTTTCTTAACCTCGAACATAAAATAGCAAAAAATCCCGAGATTGCAAGAAACTATCGTGATTTCATGCAAAAATATTTACAGCTCGGCCATATGGCAGAAATTGGTAATATTAATGATTGCAATAGCAATGGTTATTTTTTATCGCATCATGCAGTTTATAAAAATGAATCTTTAACATCAAGAACTCGCGTGGTTTTTGATGCGTCATGTAAAACTACCACAGAGATGTCGCTGAACGACATTTTAATGATAGGTCCCGTAATACAAAATGACTTATTTATCATTCTAATCCGTTTTAGGTTCTATAAATACATCATAACCTCTGACATTTCCAAAATGTACAGACAAGTTTTAATCGATCCACGCGATACTCCATATAAAAAAATATTATATCGATTCTCTCGTGATGACAAAATTAAAATCTTTGAACTAAAAACGCTTACATATTGGACACGCCCTGCTTCTTTCATAGCTACAAGGTGTTTGCTTGAGCTCGCGAAACCCTTTGAATTTTCGAACCCCGAATTATATAGGGTAATTACAAATGATTTTTATGTAGACGACCTTATTACGGGTAGTAATGGCAAAACAAAATTACTACAATTACGCGATAATATTTTAAGTGTTTTAGCTGCAGGTTGTTTTCTATTGCGCAAATGGAACTCGAATATTGCAAATCTTTTGAAGGACATCGAGTCCGACCAAGAAAACTTGGTTATAAAATGCAAAGATGGTGAGAGTTTTAAAACTTTGGGTATCTTTTGGTCTCCCATCTCCGACACTATACAGTATAGTACTCAACTAAACTGCAGTAAAACTCAAATTACAAAACGTATGATTCTTAGTCATATTGCGAAAATCTTTGACCCTCTAGGATTACTTGGTCCTATAATCACGATTTCCAAACTGATCATGCAAGATCTTTGGAAAATTAAATCGGGTTGGGATGAAGTTGTGCCACCTGATCTCCTTAATCGATGGATAGCGTTTTCATCATGTTTAACTGATATTTCTAAAAATTTTATACCACGAAAACTTATTTTTAACAATGATTCCTGCATTGAGCTTCATTGTTTTGCTGATGCCAGCGGACGTGCTTATGGTGCTTGTATTTATGTCAGAGAAATAACCTCTGATAATTTAATAAATTATGCTATTCTGTGTGCAAAGTCACGTGTAGCTCCTCTAAAAACTATAAGCTTACCTCGTCTTGAACTCTGTGCTTGTCTGTTGCTTGCACAGTTAGTAGAAAAAATTAGAACGGTTTCCAACACAAAATTCTCGTCTGTTAGTTATTATACTGATTCTACAATCGCGTTATCTTGGGTAAAATCGTGTCCAAGTCGTTGGAAGGCTTTCAGTAGGCGAATAGAACTACAGAAATAAAAACATTTCTGACACAAATTCTTGGTATCATGTTGATACTCATTCTAATCCCGCTGACATAATTTCAAGGGGTTGTATGCCCTTAGAGTTATGTAACAACAAACTTTGGTTCAATGGGCCCAAGTTTTTATTCGATGTGAATTTCAAACCTAAAATATTTAACACGAAAAACCAAATAAATTTACCGGGAATCAAGGTGCTCGTTACAAATGTTAATTTTTCCAATGAAGAATTAATTGCTTTCACAAGTAATATTTTTACGAAATATTCCAGCTTTACTAAACAAATTAGAATAATCGCCACTTGCAAAAGGTTTATTTTTAATTGCAAAAATAAATCTAACAAAATCATTATAGAATTATCTGTGAATGAGCTAAATGAAACCGAAATGATTTTAATTAAACTCGACCAAAAAATTAATCTTGGTAACGAAATTAAATCTTTAAAAAATTCTCAAGTTATAACTAATAATTCAAAAATTCTATGTTTGAATCCTTTCTTAGATAAAAATCAAATTTTACTCGTAGGAGGACGCTTACGTCACTCTAAGTTAAAATACGATAATAAACGCGCACAAAAAGAGTTTGCATAGTGGTGTGCAAGGTACGCTAGCAGCAACTCGCTTGAAATATTGGCCCTTATTGGGCAGAAATTTAGTAAAAAAGGTTATACGAAATTGTGTTTGTTTTAGACACAACCCTCTCAAATCTCAACCTAAAATGGCAGATTTACCTGCCTCTCGTTTAGTGCCTAATCAAAGGGCATTTACAAGGCTTGGTACGGATTTCTTTGGACCATTTTTTATTAAAGAAGGTTCACGTACCTCACGAAAAATTATAAAGGCATACGGATACGTATTTGTATGCATGAACACGAAGGCGGTTCATTGTGAACTCGTGGAAAATTTGACTTCAGAAGCGTTTATCGCTGCACTCAAACGATTTGTTGACAGACGAGACATTCCAGCTGAAATATTTTGTGATAACGAAACTAATTATGTAGGCGCAGCCAACGAATTACGAAATATTGTTAATTTTTTAACAGATAAAACGACACAAAATGCGATTCTCAGAGATACAGTTTCTCAGAATATTAAATTTATATTTAATGTTCCCAAAGGCCCTCACATGGGAGGTTTATGGGAGGCGGCGGTTAAGTCTTTCAAAAAACATCTTTCAAATTGCTTCTAATGCCCATTTAACCTTCACAGAATTAAACACGTTGCTGATTGAAGTTGAAAGTATATTAAATTCCCGTCCGTTGATTCCCCTATCTGATGATCATTGTGACCTTGAGTATATCACACCTGGACATTTCTTGATTAACGATAATCTAAAGGCGATACCTGAACTTGACTTATCGCAAGAAAAGGTCAATCGACTTTCTCGATGGCAGTTCGTACAACTGCTCCAACAAAACTCTTGGTCGAAATGGACTAAAGAGTACTTACAAGAATTACAAAGGCGTAACAAATGGCATTCATCTACCAGAGCATCATTATGTCCTGGTCAACTCGTCATTATTTCTGAAGATTACGTTCCTTCTAGAATTTGGAAGTTGGGACGTGTAACTGAAGTTCATCCCGGACGCGACAGTGAAATTCGTGTCGCTAGTGTCAAAACGGTGAGTGGGGTCATTAAAAGACCCATTGTGAAATTGTGTGTTTTGCCTATCGAGGGGCAAGAAGTATAAAATCTAGTTGCTCGGCGCAACGACTACAGAAGTAGCAATATAAAGTGCTATTTGTTGTGTATTAGTTATTAGAACTTATAACCTATATTTGTAATTCTTCTAAACCTAAATGTATTGTGAAATATTTACAATTATTTACATTATGTACACGTTCGTTAAGTACGTTTGTCAATATGTACGATTCTTATTCTGTTTAAATTACTAATTTCAAGGGAGGCGGCATATGTTACGACACGAGTAGGAATATATATATATATATATATATATATATATATATTTTCTTATGCTCACCCCTCTTTTTATATGATATTTATTTTAAACTATGGTTTATTTATTTACAATTTTTATATACTTGACTGTGTGAAAATTTTGACTCTTATATTTCGTGCTTTAACTAAGTTTGGTCGGTCTACAAAACAAAACTATATGAATATGCCTCGACTATTGAAACTCGCCTTCTCAGGGTATCCACACCTACCTACCGTGGGTTCAGTGATAGGTAGATGGTCACTACACCAACCAAACTGCACTACCTTTATTTTAGTACTTGTAACCTTATATTCGTATATGCCAAATTTTTAATAAGCAGATCCACGTAGCCTTGTGCCAAATCAATTACTCTTACCAATTTGACTTTGACGTATCAAAAACACAGTACTCACTCGATTTACTTGTCGCTGTAAGGCCTCTCTGAACTCTGGCTCAAAATCTCAATCACCGGATGGGTCTTCACACTGCGTTGCACTATTACTATGGCTCCTCTGCTTTCCAGACACCAGGTTTTGCTATACTTAATTTTGATATTCACCCAAATCTATAAATAATGACCAAATTTAGAATTTTGAATACCTTACAATTTTACTTCCCCCGCGCTAATTTTCCTATAATTATGCCTTCTGTCCGTATAATACTCCTGCTAATCCAACGCTATCCTTTCTTTAATCTGCTCGTTCCAATTCTATGCTTCTTTCTAGTTTCCACTCAATACCAATCTATCCGCAATGCACTATCCAAATCCCTCCAAGTAGTTTCTCCTTCAGTCTAATAAATCCAATCAAATTCCTTTCTGCCTTAATCCAACTCGTTCTAAACATCCAATATTAATTCCGCCTGTTTCAAAGTCGCTCCAATCCACTCTTACAACTTTCCACCCGTCTTTACTATTATTATTATTACACTCACTTATCTATACTCTTCTTTGTTTCAATTAAAGACTTGAACTTTTCAAAATAATTTATTTACTCTTTTTAATATTCAAATTAGCGCAGTATACAAAAAAACACGTCTTGTTACAAAAATATTTTAATCGAATCTCGTTATTTATGTTTACCTAGGTGATACCACCTTTTAAATTATGCCTACTCTTTATACATTTTTTTAATCCCCCATCCAATTAAATCGTCCCAACTAGTTTGTGTCACTAATACCTATAATTCATCTTTTACACTTTACAATTTTATACTTAAACGTTCAATCATTGGCTCATATGACTGCGTCATCCTTCAATCAGCTTTGACAATATTTTCACTTAAAATTTTGATACTACAAGTTTGTCCAAAGGTTGATTCTACTAAATAAGTGCCGAAATGTTTCACATATAAACCTGGTTCTGTGTGGTGAATAGTGGAACTTCTACAGACGCATCCGGTTTTTCGATCAGCAAATGTACATTCTTTGGCTTATTAACGTACAGCTTAGTATAAATCCTTGAATACTGTGCTTTCTCACGTCATCAAGTCATTGTTTTACGTCTTGGCACTTCTACTTTGACTAATATACTTGAAATACTTCACCATTTGTAAAGTACGGCAAACACAAAATTTTCAGTTACGTGATCTGATATTTGGCTTTATTTGGCATATACACAACCTTCAAACAAAATAATCTTTATACCCTTTTAGCTATCACTAACACTTCAATATATATATATATATATATATATATATATATATATATATATTTACAAACATTTGATTGAGACGGCCTGCGTGCCACAATCAGTCTCGCCCCACCTCTGTGCAGTGTTAAAGCTAGGAGAAGTTGTTAGACCGCGAAAGAGGAAGCATTTAAAAGACGCTGTACGCGGTGAATTTTCGAAAGCTCAATTTAGTAAAGATTTAAAAGTGGACTGTATTTTTTCTATAACGTGTTTCAGCAAGCAACACAATTAAATTACTGTTTATGCACATGACAAAGAAACAAAGTAGCGTTTATTCTTTGTACTCACCTGCTATGGCAACGATGAAAGAAGTTGTAGCCAATTAATAATTTGCAGCACACGAATAGGGCGGTGCAATCAAAGTGTATAATATCCAATTAGCGGCATGTAACACGTGCACACTGGGCGCGGCATATATGGACAAAACGATGCAAACACCAACGCGGTGTAACAATTCACAAATAAGACGGCACTATAAAGTACGATTGCGGTTTTACGATAACAGTTTTAGCGGCTTTTAAAGCGAGGATATGCGGTTTCTTCAACGATATTTATTGAGCGGTAAGCGTAAGCTTCTCGATATACAGTCTACTGCTCGTGCTTCCACTACATCTGTAGTGAAGGCAACTCGTTTAAATTAGGTCTACCGTGACCTCCTCGTTCAACAAACATTTCTTTCCACGATACACGCGAACATTATAATGATGATTTGATAGAAAAGCTAGCTAAAGACTAAATGTTGTATTTCAAACAAAGAGGATAAAATTGAGACTATCAGTTTACTGCCAAGTTCTTGGAATCAAGCAAAAGTTAATGATGAATTTAATGTCACAACGTTTGGTGAAAGAACAGGGAACTTGACCTGCGTTAGAAAAGAATAATGCATTTAATTTGATAAATAAAAATACAATCGTAAAGGTTTATGAAGTCAACAATAATAGCTGTTTGATGCCTGTCAAAAAAATTGTGTTTCAGTGAAAGAAAATAGTACTAAGGTTCAAAGACAAAAAAGGTTCATATAGTATAATTTAAATGAACTATTTACTGAATTCATAAAAGAAAATCTCGACATTAAAATCGGAAGGTCGGCATTTTACGAGTTTCTACCATGGTGTATTGTTACAGTGGCATCTGCCACCCATAACATTTGCGTTTGTTTGTATCACCAGAATGTAAAGTTGATGATATAGATGGGCCCAATGTTAGAGTTGACTATAAAGACCTTTTAGAACTTCTGGTATGCAATATCGATAGTTACAGTTGTATGATATCAAAATTGTCCAGGCAAACATGCTGTACTTGACATGTTTAAAGAATTTGAAGAAAATGGTTTGATGCCTGACAATATAACATTATAATAGTGGTGACACAAGACGGAACAGAAACGTTCACAATAATAAAACGACGAGAAGTTTTTTGGGTTTTATCATTTTCTTTAGTTTTCTTTGCCATATTGTTGCAAAAATGATACTGTGTCAGCTGGCAGTGACATTATTTGATCCTTTCCCTTTATATGAACTACCTTTGAAAAAAATCAAAAAGTTAATGGAAACTTTTATTTCAGCAAATAACAACTACTGCACATCAGATTTTTATATGCCAAAAAGGGGCAATTGCCTCGGAAACATTCTCTCCAGCACATGCCTGAAACCAGATGAACTTTTCCAAGTATAATTTCAAATGATGATGTGCAGTGCCTTGATGTCTCTTGTTTTGTCACTTAGCAGATCCCTGCATGTATTCAAGAGTCTGGTTGTTGGGTTGAAAAAATTTACTTATGGTTGACTTTGAAATGCTCAAAACCTGCCTTCTCGAGTTCTTGAGTCCTATAAGCTTGCCAACTATCTGAGTAAGAGCACGGTTCCTTTCTTGATATGCTTCTTGAACTTCTTCAGCACTCTTTGTGCTACCTTGTTGAATTTGAACAAGAAAGCACTTATGAGTCTCATGGCCTATACCTTTGAAGATCCACTGTTGAGGCAGCGCATAACCAGTATTGTTGCATTTGATAAACATTCACTCTTCAATTTCCACAATCATGTTATCACTGCCAATCTTTTGCTGTGAAAGCGAGCTCAATTCTTCAGCAACAGCTTCTCAAATGTAGCTGTTCTAATCGCTAGGTGCGTTCTTATCCATGCCCAACTCTCTTTGGGCATTATTTGATTGACATCAATTCTTTGAACCAGCAAAGGAATAAGAAAATGGCCACGATAAATAACAAGCAACCACCAACCAACCAACTGCATGTACGAACGTTAAGTTTTTTCTTGCACAGCATTATGTTGCACCTTTAAAAAATCTTTGCCAAAATACAGCTTCAGTTCATGATAATTTGGGTAAGTTTAGCTGGTCGGCAAAATCCTTTTCTTTCGCATGACAACAATGGCCCGTTCTATAGTACACGGCAAGTTAAAGTTGATCTTCTGAACAACAAGCAATCGACCTGACAAATAAGTCCAAAAAAACATCAAAAACTCTTTGAGATACATGTTTTTTTTTAAGGCTTAGACTCAATTTTTTGTCAATTGAATTCAAATTGTTGTTTGAAATTTTAGAATGAATCAATTTTACCAATATTCAATAAACTATATAATAGTACACAGGACTATTGTTTTATAATTCTGATAAGTGAGTATTCAATACATGTTTTGTTCACCGTGCGTTACGGATGAATGGAACTCGTTAAATTATTAAATTTGAAATTGCTCAAAAGTGTGCACCAGCTTTCTACAGTGGTAAGGGAGTGCGTCCCTACAATATCTAGCTAAGTTACCAAAAACACTTACCTTGAAAGGCTGTCAACACTGCCAACTTGTCTCGTCTAGTGCGGATCCCATAGATGACAAGTATTCCTAAGAATTTTAAGTACTGACCTCCTGGTGACATGGCGTTCTTTTTACAAAATGCTACATATATGTGTAAACAAAGAAAACAACAAATTTCTGCTCACTACGTTACCTAAATCTGTTTTAATATAGCATCACTTTATTATTCCTGTAAACAGGTATACATACAAAATTTTAAAGGTTTTTATTATGATTTTATTATTTAGAATGCGTTTTGAGGCATTGACCCAAGGGAGGAGATAGAATAACACTTTTGACCTCACCTTGCGAGCACCATTATAACTGTTAAACAACTTTTTTTGAAAGAGAAAAAATGCTGGTTGAAGCAAATTAGAAATCTACTGGAAGAAGTGAAAAAATTTGTCCAGATCATTTATTTACTGCCTTAGGTTGATCCTCAATTTTTAATAAGTCTTTGGCCCCACGTTGAAAACATTAAGCTCGTTATTTTTGATTTGATTCAATCACAAGGTTAAGTTCAGCATTTCGTATCCACAACCTTGCAGAATACAATCCAGCTGTTTTGAAGCCTGGTTTGTAAAGTCAGAAACAATAATTTAATCTTTCAAAAACTTGTGTAAACACCTTATGGTTCAGGAAATACCTCTTAGTTTTCAACTTGTTTCATACACACAGTGTGTGGGCTTTGAAAGTTTTGTTCTGATAAGACTTCCCCCGCTTGAACTGTCCTGGGGAGTCATTTTCTTAATCAGCTCACTTTCACTACATCTTTAAGGCTAAAAATTAGGTACAATGTGTAGGTGAACTTAAATGGATATTTCCTGAATTTTACTTATGGTGAACGTAAATAGTTGACAACTCTTGTTTGTGGATAATTAATTTACATTTTTATTTACAGATTCAGATAACTACTGATGATAATACAGAACAAGCAGACGTCTTAAAAGAAATAATGCGAAGTGATGGAAGAGAATTTATACGTACTAAATTAACTGAATATATAAAATCTTTAAAAGTTGAATTTTCCAAAGGAATGATTTTGCCCAAAAGAGATGGTGAGATAGAACCAGATCCAATAAAAATTACAAATTTGACCATTAGTACTAAGGTCAGAATGCAGCCTGTGGTATGTAATTCTGAAAGCACCAATAAACACATTGATACCACAGTGATAAACTCTAAAGAAAATTTCCAATGTCGAGCGCAAGAGTTTTATGATGTACTAACTAAAATCGAGTTAGTTAGAGCTTTTACCAGGAGTGATGTTAAACTAGATTTAAAAGAAGGTGGCCAGTTTGAACTCTTTGGTGGTAATATAAGTGGTTCATTTACTGAACTTACTCCTGGAAAAAAAATCGTTCAAAGATGGAGGTATAAACAGTGGCCGCCCGGTCATTTCTCCACTGTCATAATTTCTATTGAAGAAAAGGTAATATTATTACTTAAACTACTTAAGTCTTTATAGTTTCCAACAGATTAGAAATTTTTTGTTACCAAGTATCATACTTTAAAAATAATGGAGATATTTCCGCTTTTGGAGTGACTCTTAGGTAGGGATGTAACTACAATGTTGGGAGTTGTGTCATAACCTAGAGACTACCAATCTCCTTTCATCATTTATCTAACTTTGATATGAAGGAATCGCATAAAATGTCACTGATTTAGTTTTATGGTTTTATGGTCGAATTAAGGAGAGAAAACAAAGAAAAATAATAAATAACAAGGTTTAAATTCAAAATTTTACATTACATTAAGACTTGCCCTAAAATGTTTCCTACTGTCAAAATCGAGAACTGCTAAACTGTTTGTCACAGCAATTTTTTTTTGTCATTTTTGTGAAAGACTGTTATTCCACATATAACTCCCTTGTTTTGATGTCCTAAAGTTGGTCATAATTCAAGAAATTTCTCAAAATAAAATGCTCCTTTCCAATAAGACTATCACTGGGGCAGCTAGATATTTTTTTACCAATCAACTTCTACCTATTCCCTAATTGGCTAAAATAAAAATCAACCTAAACTTAACCTCTAAAAATAATTTCGTTACACATACATGTATCCTTTCTTTTTAAATTCTTAGCTGCATATTTGGCCAGGTATTGCTAAAATAAATTCTAAAGAAAGTCTTAAAAAACAAATCTAAGCCATCAACAAAACTATTTACCATACCAACTTTTTCTGCTTTCTTATTTAATGATAAGACATTAACGAATCCCAAATTGTTGGCAATGTTGTTCATAAAAACAAAAAAAAACAGTTAAATATACCAAATTTGTGCTGTATCATTGTCCTTTCCACAATATTTAATTTTTTATACTATTACTAACCTAAATTGTACTATTAAATCGTATTTCAAATCATTGTTCACTCCTTCCATCGCTGATTTGTCCAATCCAATAATTATTTTCACCTTTAAATTAATTTCTTATTACATAAATAACAACCATTAAGTATTTTAGTTCACAAATGCATAACCAAATTCTTGAACATACTCACTGCTTAACCTGGTGGTATCTAGGAACACTAATGTTGCTTACAATAATTCCTTTCATGTTCCAACACAGAAAACCCCTTTGCACTAATCAAGCCTTAGAGTTCCAATGTAGTGGAGGACTGACTCTCCCGTTCCTGCCCCTTTGTTTTAAAACGGTTACTATTCCACTATATCCACGCTCATACATCCTTGGAATTACACTACTGCTTGCAAATGCATTTTACGTCACTGCGTTATTTTCCTTCAGGAATGCCATAAAATTTTTCTTGAAGCTTCTATACCTTCAACCACACTCTTCAATTTCCCATCTATCAAATTCCCATATATAAAAACTCACTTCTGTCAACCTCCCCCTGTCTGCTTGTATCTCTACATTTTAAATGTTTTCAGGTAACAGTCTACATAACTAACTTTAAATCTCAACTAGATATAATTGTTGTTCTTTAATTCCTTTTTTCTCTGCCTGTTACCGGTGGTTTATATTATTTTATAATCTTGCTATTGAGTTTATCATAAATGACATGTAGGTGGTACGTGTTACCATGCAATCGACATAGGTGTATATTTTTATTTCTTGGTCTGAAAAAACATATAAATGCATACATTGTAGACTGTTGAATGAAAAGATTATATCATCCGTGTAACCCTACTGTATTCTGTATTCTCATTTTTCAGCATCTGTTTTGTTATTTTGTATTCAAGTATGTCTGTGGTTTACTCTTATGATAATTAAAACTCTATTAACAACTATATTATATTGCATAAAATTTATTAAACCAACTTCCTAAAGCTCATATTTGGGGTGCATATCAATGAGCTCACTATTATTTCATCAATCTAAAACTTTCTTAAAGACATAGTATACTTCCACTAGGGAATTTTATAGTCAAAATTGGTTTGTTTACATTCTTGTGGTTTAAAGTAATTTACAACCCTTTATTTAAGTTCCCATATATATTTAACAGAAATAAAACAATTATCTTTGTGGTTTTCAGTTTCTGATTTTAATAAGAATAGGGGTGTAATTGCAAGTTTTGTTTTTGAACACTATTTTACTTGAAGTTAAAATTATACATGGTGCTTTAGTAACAAATTTGTCCGTTCAAGATTAATTTTCTTTCTTTGCCATCTAATTCAATGTCAGCATAACACAACGCATTACAAACTTAGGTTGTGTTTGAAAATATTTTTTAGTCTACCTTATAAATAAAAATCCAGTATAGTACGATCTAGATATGTTGCCAGCATATATGTGAAGCTGACTTTTCATTTTCTGGACACTAACAATTTATTTGAAAGGTTTTATTTCGTTTTTAATAGTTCTAGAGTTCCTGATAAGGTTAAATAAATAGTTCTGCTCATTATAGCAAAATAATTGCTGTACTCAAATTGAGGTACCAGCTTCATGCTGCATCTTGGTTTGTCCTACATGATTTCCATGCTAAAATAGTGTAAAACTTTGCAAATATAGTAGTTGTATGGGAATTTTATAAAAGTTCTATCCCATAAAATCAATTGAATATAAATCTTTCAAATAACTAAAAAATAATTCGAAAAAATTTTGTTTAACTTTCTTTTATATCACTAACACATGTGAATTTATTTAATTTTTTATTGTTGGATAAAAGTTATTTGTTATATAATAGATACCGTACCTTCTGGTTTTAATATGTTTCATTTTTAAAAAGCATAAATTAAAAAATTTTAAATGATCCACTTCGATAGGGTTTCTGTATCTATCCTAAAATCAGATTTTTCAATACTTGCTAGATACAGTTGCATCCAACTTCATTTTATTTAGTTTTCCGTTTCACGAAGAATATTTCAACCCTACCCTTTTCATGATCTGCCATGGGATAATAGCCAAGCCAACCGCCAGCACAGCAAGATTTTATAGTTCCACCTAGGACGGGTAAAAATTTTGAGTGCCTTTAAGTTCCAAATTGTTGTTCTATTTTCTGCCTAAGGGCAAGATTACACAACGTGTTATTTAAAAAATTAAAGCGGCTACATTGACGCCGCAGTATAGGGCCCACATTAAAAATCGAAATTGCTACATTAACACTCAACACTTTGGGGCTTAAAATGAGTAACGAATTACAGTCACCATCCTATAAAGATAATTTTGTTACAATCCTTCAGGTTGCACTGGTAAGTAGCACTGGCGGCTTCTATCCGTTATTATGGATCCCTCCACTTTTACTTTTTGCTAGTGTCTTGTTGATCAGACCCACTTCAAAATCAACAGTGGCGATACAATCATTTAAACCCCAACTTTAGTTTTGGTTTATACATTTTATTTATGATTAAGTAATTTGGAAGTTATTTAATGCACGTTTATTTTCGCGTTTAAACCCAATGTAATACCTTCGGGGTGGAGCATTGAGGAAATGACTGCAAGTGTGGCGGCCCTTACCATCAACTGTATGTGTTCTATTAAAAATATGGTCATTTTGCTGTCTTCATGAAGTTCAAATCAACACTACTTTTCTAATAATTTCGTCTGCATCTACATATTTTTACTATCAAGTCAACACTTTTCAATTACTTAACTTTTATAACATAGTATGAAGGTGATTTAAATTCTACAAGAGCATTATTTGCTTTTAACTTGAGGTGCTTTATCGGGTCTAAAATAAGATGGTAATGATTTGTCATTAGGACTTCATATATATCCAATAAAGTAACTAGGCATCGTATACAGACACTATTCTAGCGGAAAATTACATTAATTGACACTTCCGATAAACCAAAATAATGTGCTCTTCTTTTATTTTTAATAATCACTTATTCTGAGTTGAATCCTACTTTTCGTAGAAACATCAAATAAACTTCAGTTACGATGTTATATCCCTAAAAGCTATTATAACATACGATGCTAATGCTACATTGACTAATCAAAATTAGAAACAATTTTTACAAATATTAACCAGCGAGAGTTAAGATTTCTTAGAAATCGAATTAAATTATTGAAAACCTTAAGGAATTGGATAAAATATAGCTTTAAAATTTATTTAAGACAGTAGTGTATGAAAAATATTGCTGTGACGAGCTTCACTGAGTAGGAGCGCCACTTAACAGATGAGACTCAGGTACAGCGACTGTATTAAAGAAAATGCAATAGAAAATATGAAGTTACTATTTTACCTTCCGTTTCCTTGCCTGGCTAGCTCAACAGAAATTATATTTGGAATTTATAAAATGAGGTGAAATGCACAAATCTCAAGAAACATCTATACATTCAAAAACATTTTTTTTCATACAAAAGAATCACAATATTTTACAGTTTAAGTTCATACAGAAGATTATTCTTAAATTACCTATTTACTAAAATAATCCTTACCTAATCTTTGTTAACATATACAAAATAGTGGATAATCTGCTTATCCTTTATTACCCCATTCCTTAGTGTGATTGGCCAATTATGTTTTACAGATAATTTATCAAAGGTCAAGATTGTCAGAATTCTGACCTTAAAATTTGTTGAAAATTATCCTTATTACAAATAAAAATTCTTATAAGATTAAGAACTTATTCTAACAAATATTTATATGTTCTTATCAATTGCTAACAAAGAACCAAAATTTATATTTGCGATGGTAAAATAGCGCTTATCAAAATCTCATTTCCATTATTATTAAATGCTTCCTGTTTTCATTTCCAATCTCCATTTAGAATACGGATTATCTATGTTGAAGATTGTTCAATTCTTGTAATGTTTCGCAAAAAAAATTATGTTTCATGTCGCAAAATAATTTCAAGAATGAAACTTTGCTCGAATATTACATGTTGCTTTACCGCGAATGGATTTGAATTAATTCTTTACTCAAAAAGTTACATCTTAAATGTCAAATACTGTATGCATGTCGAATACTGAATCTCGAATTAATCTTTACTCAAACTTACATGGTCGATCTTGTAAAATGAATGATTTCTGAATCTGAACTATATCCGTTTATATACAAAATAATCTATACACCTCGTGTTCTCGATCTATTCTATTGTATTCTCGAAAATTAGTCACGGCTCATGTAAAAATTTACAAGATTTCATGTTTTAACGATCTAGTTAGTGTCAGTTGTTATGATTTATGTTTCTCCTAAGCGTCATGTATCCCTTTTTAGCGCACCAAGTTAATGTGCTGTCTGTTTCTCTCTTATTGTAATACGCAGAGCAATTAAACTTGCTTATCTATCTTTTATGGGTTTTTAATCGTCGCATGTTTATTTGAAATTGGGCTTTTATTTATTTATAGGAAATAGTTGACTTGTACAACATTTCTTAGTATAACACATTCACTTTATTAATCACGAAAATTCTGGAATTAGAATAAAGTTTAAAGTACATAAAATGTTTTTTTAATAAGAATGAATATTTTATTTTTTATCTTAAATACACGTGGAATATGCTTTGTATTGCTTTATAAAAGCAATAAATTGATATGACTTAAATAAATGGTAATTGAAACGTGTTCTGACGCATATTTATACATGGAGAATTTATCTAGTATTTTTATTAAAATGCATTTACTTGCATTCTAATAAAGTACGGATTCCAGTATTTTTAAACACGTTTTAAGGTATCTTTAACAAGAATGAATATTTTTAAAATTTGCACAAAAGTATGCTTTTTATTTTCATGGCAATAAAATGAAATGAATGACTTTGTATTTATATCCTAAAATGAACATCGGTTTTAAAGTATCTCTCAATGATTAATATGCATTCTAATAAAGTACAGATTTTAGTATTTTAAAAGTGTAGGCAACTCTTTTTCGGTCTGCAGAAATGTCTACACACGAAAATTTAATTACATAATTAATAATCCCTTCTTTTTACTTCATCAAATAATTACACTTGATATTTATATAGGGTAGAGAAATTAAATATTGGGAAATTATAATTTTTCTAGTTTTTTTCTTTTTTGGGTAGTTTCTTTTTCAGAAAATTTAGGTTTCCATGATCTCTTGTGACCTTTTTATTGCATCAATCCGTTACTCATTTTTTAAATATTTGCTGTTTATTTTTTGAATAGCTTTTTAAAGTGTTATGTTTTTCTAAACCTGCTGTTGTAGACTTAATATTATCTAGCTAACAGATTTACAATTTTATTTTTTGTTTTAGAAAGATTATACGGAAGTGAATATTATACAAAAAGAAGTTCCTTCATCTGAAGCTGATGTAACGAAACTAAATTGGGAACGATATTATTGGAATGCAATAAAGCAAACATTCGGTTACGGTGCCTCTCCACCGTAAGGAACTTAAATTTTTATGTGGTTGGTCCAATGGTATTTTAAATTGTCTGCTTACATACTGTGTATTTAGTTCTAACGATTTTTGTTAAAATATTAGAATTCAAAGGAATTTACCTTCTATTTAAACTTTAATGTATTTTCAGTTTTGCCAGTAAAAATTATGTGATCTATGTAATTAATATAGTGAAGTAAAATACAATATGCTTCATGATTGGGCACAAGGAAACCAAATATATTGTTTATTTTGCTGATACTGAATTACCCATTTTACAATGAGTGTTAAACCAAAGACTAGATAAACTTAAAGGAAAGTTGTATTTCGTGCTTGCTAGATAATTGAATAATACAAAAAGATTAGCCAAAATTTGCTTCTGTGAACATGACATAAAAGTGTACATGTGTCGTTCATCTAGCAGGTTCAATATCCACCACTTTTGATATGACTATTAATGTTAGTGGTCAACTAAATTGTGTGCTGTTCATGATTTTTGTCCCATATTTATCATTGCAGTGAACCTGGGATACTGCAAAAATGATGTCTTCGAGGTATTACACTCAACCCTCCCAGTAAACCCTGGGCAAGCAAATGAAGTTTTAAAAACACTTACCCCGATATTTACATGTGTGTTGTCTTCAGGGGCGATTCTTTCTGCAGTTATCTTGTTGTTGATTGCTTTCCCTGCTGGTAGACCTTTGCTGCCGATACGATAAGGATAGGCGTTAAAGGGTGAGAATGGAAATGCACTCATGCCAGCACTACTCGGTAAATGAAACGATAATCGTTGGAAGTCGGTACGGTAATTTGTCGAATTAGGTGACATTCCTCACCTTAAACGTCTCTCCCCTCCAACCGAGATTGATGCATTTTCCACCTGCGTTCGTGGGAAGAACTTCTCACATACAAAACCTTACATCAGTGCTTACCATCGCAAAGATAAGCAAATGACGTTGAGACCCGGGTGAACGCTAATGATCCCAGAGTTTCACAGCATCAGCAAAAATTACAATATTCAGAAGCGATTTTTCCAAATTTTATAAAAAGTCAACTTTAAATTAATAAACCTAATTTTGAACATTACAATAAAGCATAATGGAGTTCGATGTACGACTAACTTAGGAATTATTCCAGATGGTGGTATACATGAGAAGGTGCATGGGTGTATTTTGTCAAATCTCATTAAGGAGGAAAAGCGCCACTGCATTTAGGTATACACAAGCTATAACAGAAACAAAAGGGAAATACAGCCTAAGTATACAAAAACACTATGGAATTAAATCTGAAATAAAAATACACATAATTAAGTTAAATGTTAAGAACACCATTTGCGCTCTACAAATCACAATAATTAAATATCAAATTGAATTTCTTTATGACAACACAAAACAAATAGTAATTCACCTTTTTAGCTTTAAGCATAACCTTACTTTCATAAAACATGTGATACCTCACCAATATATAATAATTATCTTATGTTTCATCTAGGGAAAAACGGAAGAACATTTCACCTTAACAATGTAATGAAAAATTAAAATATTTTTGTATACTCATTTTGCTTGTATGTACAATTCTTAGAAAATTTTTTTAATAAAACCCAGGTAATATTTCATAATTAAACATTAGTTCAAATGTATATGTTTTCTTAAATTGCTTCTAAATTAAATTATTTCAATAATTGAATTGCTTTAAGCATAGAGATATTTTACATATTAATTTTACTTCACGTCAGATCTGAAGTTTAGTGCACACTTTAAATTTATTCTTAGTAAGAAATCGCAACAAATATCCAGTTAACATTTTAAGCACGAATAAATTGAAGATTTGGACCTCATGCAAATAATTAATCAGGGTTGTACAACAAAAACTATATTAACTACAATGTCATATGGCCATACTCTACTATAAAACAAATTTGACGCTGTAAAATTTACTTAATGATACATCTCTAATTTATTAGTTATTGAAATTTCACTAAATTATTACACATACATTTACCTGGCATACCAATAATCGTAAAGGCAAAAAAACATTCTGCAATTATTTAATAATTGAATATCAAACAACAATATTCTTAGAACCGGTAATTTGAAAAGGTAATAAACTTACCATAATAAATCCATATATTTGAAATACCTTGCTACAGGTCGAACTGCAATGGACAACAGCAGCACGATTTTGAACTTAAAGTTGATAAAAAAAAAGCTGGTCAGGGACCAAGAATACCTGCACAACAAAACACTTCACAGAACATTTGATCATGTTGATTTAATCAGGACATTTGAAATTTATAATATGTACTGCGACTAACTGTAGTTATTCAATAAACTTATTTATTATTATTATTTAAGGTTGTATTTAACAGAACAACTACAATATGAAGTTACACTGCGTTTGTGGCGCAAGTCGCTGATGCTTTGTTTTCATATTGATTCGTGTTTAAGATGTCGCAGGGGTCAGCTTGTGATAGCTCATCTCTATTTATTCTAATGTACATAACTGTTTAAATTGCGTATAAGTTTCAATTATACTCGGTAACGATAAATGTATTCTACTTTGAAATATTATTTACATTTCAAGTTTTAGGAAGAAACAAGATTCCAGTTTTTATAAGTTGGTCTTAAGGGTTTATACTTCAGTGAATACACGTGCAGCAGACTACGCATCGAAGAGTTCGATTAAACCAGCTAATTCATTCCAATTGTACAAATTCTTAATTATAAATCCAAATATACAAACATATTCTAAACATGTGGTTCTTTGATTCAAACGAGATCCTAGCCTATTTGGACAGCTCAATTATAAAAAAGCTACTCGCCTTCCAAAGCTGTATGTATATTTTACGCCTGCAGGTGCAATTCAAGGTTTAATGCTACTAATAAGGGTTTTGCGCTCAAATAAACTAAGTGGATTCAACTCGTTTACGCTGAGATTACAGATATTATAAAACAATCCCTTTCTTTTCTGTTCTACTCTTAATATTCAATGTAGTTTTTTATGCCACTACCTGCGCTAACCATTTTATAGATAAAGCTTTGCTTTTACTGGTATCTAAACATGTTACCTACATTTCGTAATTAAAATGTACTTCGTTCAACAACGTTAGGTAGGCATCAATAATTATTACAGATTGTATGATAATAAAGAATTTTTTAGTGTTACTGCATAACATTTAATCACATTTCAAACAATGTTATTGTATTTACACTGATAGCAATTTCTTATTATTATGCAATTTATGCTAGTTATTTTAAAAATAGTAAGTTAACGGGCATTATGCTTTAGTACAGTTCTGAACTTACAACTTATTTTATTATTCATTCGTACATTTATACACGCACCTTTGTACAATTATTAACAGATTTCATTACAGTATTAAAACATGGAGTTACTCGTATGAGAACGTGGAATTATTAAAGACAAACTTGCAAGTTTTATCAATTATGTAAATGACTTCAAAAATGCTTTTGACTCTAATCCTGAGTCAATTAAAAGAGAATTAATCATGAAATTGAATGATCATTTGGTCATTTCAAAATCATTATTGCAGTCCTTCGAAGATATTCATAAAAAATAATTGCTATTTCAGACGACTTGGTTCATGAAGAACAATACATTTTGTTTGAAGAATCTTTAAAATCAATTCGTGGGCCATCTCGTTCTTCAAGTTCGCGATCAAATCATGCAAAATCGAACAGTTCACATTTCATTATGCTTCCGCCGATAAATTTACTGCAATTTTCTGGAAATCTAGAAAACTGGATCGAATGTAGGGACACGTTCGATTCTTTAATCAATAAAAATACGTTCATTAGCGACACCCAGCGTTTCCATTACCTGAGGGCTTTTCTTACTGGATCGACACTTCAAGTTTTACAGGCCCTAGACTTTGTTTCGTCCAATTTTCGTTTAGCGTAGTGCACATTGCGTTGGCATGATTGTTGAAGAGTGAACATGTTTTAAAGTGCTCTGTTATTTTTTATTATTTTTACACAGTGTATAAAACAAATGTATAACAATTTGATTTTCAATAACGTGGTGAAATTGGACATACAATTAACTCAGTATTGAATTCTTAAACAACCAAAAATTACAATTTATATTCGTAAGGACATTGATTTTAAAGCATACAAAGAATATGTATTGGAGCCAAATTATTGGTGTAAAGCTGTGAAAGTGTTATTATTTGCGTCACTATGGATCATAGGAGTGTTATACCACTCTCCAAGTGCAAGTGATGCAGTGTTTCTGAATAACTTTGAAGAATACAGTGAAAACTTATTTAATACGAACCTACGATGTATTATAGTGGGAGATTTCAATTTAAATTATGAGAATAAGGGTAATTACTATGTAAAATAGTTATGTAATTTCATTAGGGTAAATGGTATACAGCAATTAATTACAGAGCCTACTAGAATTGTACAAAATAGTTCAACTTTAATTGACTATATCTTAACTAATGCTAAACAAGTCAGGGCTATTGTCCATCCGACACCAATAATAACTGATCACAAATTATATCAGTAGCAATTACTAAAGAAAATAAACATTATAATAGTAATAACCAAATAAGTCAATTCAGAAACCTAAACGATGCAGCCATTCACCAAATAAACCTAAGACTTTTAAAATGTACGTGGAAATTTGACAACACAAATGATATAATTCTGAATGATATACTAAATAATATTACACATGCGTTAGACCATGTAGCTTCTATTCAAAGAAAATTTCAATTGCATAACTGTTTAAAGTGGTATGACAATGAAGTGCGTGCCAAAGCTAAAGAAAGGGACTTTGCTTATAAAAAATTCAAAATCAATAAATGTGCTGTAAACTGGAAAGATTATAAAACTTGTAGAAATCAATTTGTTAATTTATTGAAGAGTAAAGAAAAAGAATTTTATGAAAAACAAATTGACAATAACAGAAGAGATGCAACTAAAATGTGGAAAATATTAAAAGTGTTGGTTAGTAATAAAGAAAATAATTGTGACATACAAGGAGTACAATTTGAAAATAATTTTCATAAAATCATTATGAAAGAACAAAAGGATATAGCTAAACATTTAAATGACTACTTTGTGAACAGCATTGAAGATACTCCCTGTATGTTTGTTGTGGTTTGTTTAGCATTCTTCTTAATCTTCTTTGGGAATGAAACCACTCATAGTTTTTAAAATCTATTTTATTTACGTTTCGATCCATGACCTAGGATCGTTGTCAAAATAATAAAAACTTCAAGTTTGACGTTTATGACATAAATTGAAGGTTACTTTGATTTATTGATGTTTGAAATATTTGGTTTGAGTACACTAAGCAAAAATTTTTAAAGTTTAAAAGAATGATTGCCTTCAATTTGTGTTGCGACCTGGGATCGACTTTCCTATGGTAGCCAATACGCTTAACGTGAAATCAGCTGATTAATTTTTATTGGTGAATTTTATATAAATTCAATAATTTGGAAAACATTTTTTAACATGTTTCTATTTATACAATTGAGAGATTTCTGATTTTATGTCTTATTTTACCGAGATTCAGTGAAGGGGGTTAAGCAATCTGTGGCTACCAAGATCCCCCAACATTTATAATTTGCCGAAATAATGGTTTTCTAGTTAATATGCTTATTGTTATGTAATTAGTTATTGTATGTATAAATAGAAATCATGTATGTATGCTGTATTTCATGTTAATATCGCAAGGAAAACCCAGGAAAAACTTGCAATGCTACCTAGATATTGTGGGCATTTGATCTTCATTTGTTATTTCTTTTAGTAATGGAATCCATTGTTTACTGAAAGTCACGGATTCGTTTGCAACGCAGTTATTTTTATGTAGGGTTATATAGGCAGCTTCTTTGATTTTGCGTTTTGGTGGTTTTCTTCTTTGTCGATAATTTTGCATCTTCCCATTTTATTTTATGACTGAGTCCCATGCATGTTGGCAAATCATGGATTTTCAAATTTTCTATTTTTATATATGATTTATGTTCTCTTAATCGAACTTCAAATGGTCTGGAAGTTTCTCCTATATAAAACTTATTACATTCGCAGGGTATTTTGTAGATACAGTTTTTGAATTTTGTATTGCGTTTTTGGGTTTTGTTTTTGTTAATTGTGCTCTTAGTGTATTGTTGGTTCTAAATACTGTTTTAATTCTAAATTTGTTTCCTATTCTTTGAATTTTTCGGAGAATCCTTTTATGTATGGTATTGAGAGCATTTTGTGGTGTGTATCGTTGTTTTTGTTTTCTTTTCTTTATTTTTAGGGTTTTTATTCATTTCTTTCTCTATTATTCTTTTAGGATATTTGTTTTCTATTAGTGTACATCTGATTAGGTCTTTCTCTTTCTTTAAAATTTCTTCGTTTGATGATATTAATTTTGCTCTATCATACATGGTTTTGATAATTCCTCGTTTGACACATTGTGGGTGGTTTGAATCGAAGTTTAAGTATCTGTTAGTGTGCGTTGGTTTTCTATATACCGATGTATTAATTGTTGTATCGTTTTGCTAACTAGAATATCTAAAAACTGAAGTTTTCCATGTTGTTCTAATTCATATGTGAATTTAATAGTTGGTTCTATTTCGTTAATTGACTGTATAAAGTTTTAATTAATTCTATATTATGAGGCCAAATAGCATAAACATCATCAACGATCTCCACCAGATCAATGGTTTCAATTCTTGTGTGAATATCACATCTTTTCGAATTCCTCCATGAATATATTACTGAAGATTGGGGATAGTGGACTTCCATTGCCATTCAAGCTTTGTTTGTAAAATTGATCATTTATTTGAAAATATGTGGTATTTACGCATAAACCAAGTAATTCCATAATCGATGATATACTTAGTTTTGTTCTTTCTTTAAGATTGCCATCTTTTTCGAGTTTGTTTTTTATAATATTAAGCGTTTTGTTTATAGGGACATTTGTAAAGAGATTTACTACATCAAAGCTTACCATTGTGTGTGTATTTTCAATTTTTATGTTTGATAGTTTTTCTAAAAAGTGTTGGTTGTTTTTAATGAAAGAATCCGTTTTGCCTGCTAATGGATTTATAATTTTTAGTAGAAATTTTGCTAAATTGTGGCATGGTGAATCTATTGAGCTTACAATAGGTCTTAGAGGAATGTCTTTTTTATGAATTTTTGGTAGACCGTAAAAGTGGGGTGGTTTACTGTAATGTGGGACTAGTTTACTTCTTTCTTTGTCTTCGAATTCGTTTTTAAATTTAAATAGAGTTTTGTATATTTTATTTTCAATTGATTTTGTTGGGTCCGTTTCTAAACTGGTGTAATTCTCAGTGTTCGATAGTTCGTTGACTTTTGTGTTGTAATCGTTTTTATTCATTATTACTGTTGCATTGCCTTTGTCAGCAGGTAGAATTATAATTGAGTTATCGTTTTTTAGATTGCGAATTGCTTTTATTTCGTTATTACTTACATTTGGCTTTATTTTGTGATTCTTTTCTATTTCGATTTTACATCGTATTCTAAATTCGTTTGCTTGATCTTCTTCGAGTTGGTTTGCTGTTTTCTCAATACAGCTAATTATTTCAAAGGTTGGTATTGATTTTGGTGTTACTGAAAAGTTAAGGCCTTTTGAAAGAATTGATTTTTCTGTGTCGTTAATGGTTCTGTTTGATAAATTTATCACGGTGTTTAGCATGGTGTTCCTGTTTTCTAACGTTTTAGTTTGTGTGTTATTTTTCTCTATAAATAGGTTATTAAATTTCTTTATGTGAATTTCTTTTGTTTGGAAAATACTGATTCGTAGTAGGTTTTGCACTAACGAGAATTTTATCAAAATCATATTTTGTTACCTTTATTCGTATGAAATTTATAATGCCCTCAATATCTTGTTTTAACTTATAAATAATGTGTCGGTGGTTTTGTAGTCTTTCCCTCATCATACTGTAACTTGCTCTTTCGAGAATTCTTGATAGTTTATTGCTTGTCTTTCCAAATTTGATTCTAAATCCTTTTGGTATTATTTCGTTGTTTCTGCACTTTATTAGGAATGTGAGTGAATTTTTGGAATGCGATAGCTTTAGGTTTAGATTGTCCAACTGTCTAAAACAAATACAAATTTCAGGCCCATACCTGACTTGTAAATACTTCCTGTATGTTTGTTGTGGTTTGTTTAGCATTCTTCTTAATCTTCTTTGGGAATGAAACCACTCATAGTTTTTAAAATCTATTTTATTTACGTTTCGATCCATGACCTAGGATCGTTGTCAAAATAATAAAAACTTCAAGTTTGACGTTTATGACATAAATTGAAGGTTACTTTGATTTATTGATGTTTGAAATATTTGGTTTGAGTACACTAAGCAAAAATTTTTAAAGTTTAAAAGAATGATTGCCTTCAATTTGTGTTGCGACCTGGGATCGACTTTCCTATGGTAGCCAATACGCTTAACGTGAAATCAGCTGATTAATTTTTATTGGTGAATTTTATATAAATTCAATAATTTGGAAAACATTTGATCTGGTGGAGATACGTTGATGATGTTTATGCTATTTGGCCTCATAATATAGAATTCATTAAAAACTTTATACAGTCAATTAACGAAATAGAACCAACTATTAAATTCACATATGAATTAGAACAACATGGAAAACTTCCGTTTTTAGATATTCTAGTTAGCAAAAACGATACAACAATTAATACATCGGTATATAGAAAACCAACGCACACTAACAGATACTTAAACTTCGATTCAAACCACCCACAATGTGTCAAACGAGGAATTATCAAAACCATGTATGATAGAGCAAAATTAATATCATCAAACGAAGAAATTTTAAAGAAAGAGAAAGACCTAATCAGATGTACACTAATAGAAAACAAATATCCTAAAAGAATAATAGAGAAAGAAATGAATAAAACCCTAAAAATAAAGAAAAGAAAACAAAAACAACGATACACACCACAAAATGCTCTCAATACCATACATAAAAGGATTCTCCGAAAAATTCAAAGAATAGGAAACAAATTTAGAATTAAAACAGTATTTAGAACCAACAATACACTAAGAGCACAATTAACAAAAACAAAACCCAAAAACGCAATACAAAATTCAAAAACTGTATCTACAAAATACCCTGCGAATGTAATAAGTTTTATATAGGAGAAACTTCCAGACCATTTGAAGTTCGATTAAGAGAACATAAATCATATATAAAAATAGAAAATTTGAAAATCCATGATTTGCCAACATGCATGGGACTCCAGTCATAAAATAAAATGGGAAGATGCAAAATTATCGACAAAGGAGAAAACCACCAAAAACGCAAAATCAAAGAAGCTGCCTATATAACCCTACATAAAATAACTGCGTTGCAAACGAATCCGTGACTTTCAGTAAACAATGGATTCCATTACTAAAAGAAATAACAAAAGAAATAACAAATGAAGATCAAATGCCCACAATATCTAGGTAGCATTGCAAGTTTTTCCTGGGTTTTCCTTGCGATATTAACATGAAATACAGCATACATACATGATTTCTATTTATACATACAATAACTAATTACATAACAATAAGCATATTAACTAGAAAACCATTATTTCGCAAATTATAAATGTTGGGGATCTTGGTAGCCACAGGTTGCTTAACCCCTTCACTGAATCTCGGTAAAATAAGACATAAAATCAGAAATCTCTCAATTGTATAAATAGAAACGTTAAAAATGTTTTCCAAATTATTGAATTTATATAAAATTCACCAATAAAAATTAATCAGCTGATTTCACGTTAAGCGTATTGGCTACCATAGGAAAGTCGATCCCAGGTCGCAACACAAATTGAAAGCAATCATTCTTTTAAACTTTAAAAATTTTTGCTTAGTGTACTCAAACCAAATATTTCAAACATCAATAAATCAAAGTAACCTTCAATTTATGTCATAAACGTCAAACTTGAAGTTTTTATTATTTTGACAACGATCCTAGGTCATGGATCGAAACGTAAATAAAATAGATTTTAAAAACTATGAGTGGTTTCATTCCCAAAGAAGATTAAGAAGAAGCATTGAAGATATTGTAATGAGTATCCCAGACACTAATAATCTATATCGACTAAACCCATTACGTAGCCACGATGTCAAATTTACTGAATTTAAATTGTTAGCCTTACATGATATAAAAAAATTGTGCATAGTCTACCTAACAAGTGTAACTGGTCAGATTCAGTAAACACAAAAGTAATTAAGGCAACCTTTGATACAATTGGGCATGTTCTTCTTCATCTGGTCAACTCCTCCTTAAGAACTGGCAGTTTTCCTAGCAAGCTAAAATGTAGTACAGTAATTCCTATTTCTAAAGTTCAAAACGCCACATTAGCAAGCGAATACAGGCTAATAAACACACTTCCTTGTATTGAAAAAATATTAGAAATTGCTGTATATAACCAATTAATAAACTATGTGGACAGTAACCAGTTATTAGATTGTAATCAATCAGGTTTTAGATCTAAGCACTCTTGTGAAACTGCTATTCAGTTTACTTTTAGTAAGTGGAAGCAGTACATTGATCAAGATGAGTATATACTTGTTGTTTTCTTAGACTTTAAAAGAGCATTTGAGACAATAAACAGACAATTATTATTGACTAAGTTACAACACTACGGCATTGGTGGAACAGTGATAAAATGGTTGGATGACTACCTGTCAAATAGAAGACTAAAAACGAAAGTAGGAAATTCAATATCTTGTTCAGTGCTAGTAAGAAGTGGTGTCCCTCAAGGAAGTCTTAGAGGACCGTTGTTATTTATTTTGTATTTAAATGATTTTCAGAGTATTGACCACGAATGCGAATTTGTTAATCTATATGCTGATGATACCCTACTTGTAATCAAAGAGTCTGATATACAAACAGCAACAAATAAAACTAATAATAGCTTGGATAAAATTTATAGATACTTTCAAATAAACAAGTTGAAACTTAATACAAGCAAAACTGTGGCAATGGTTGTTGGAAATACTAATAAATTAAATAAACTTGATAGAAATGCTATTACATTGAAGATTGGGGATGAAATATTACAAATTGTTGAACAAACTAAGTATTTAGGTATTATGTTGGATTAGTACTTTAACATTTAAAAATCACTTTGATTATGTTAAAATTAAAATTACAAAAAAACTATATTTCTTCTCAAGATTAGCACCTAAATTGTCTATAAAAACTAAAATTACAGTCTACAAAACAATCATTCAACCACATTTTGACTACTGCGCAACAATACTATATTTATTTGACCAAAATAAATTAAGTACTCTTCAAAAACTACAGAACAGAGGTTTAAGAATCATACTAGAATGTAGCAAAAGGACTAACATTCAAAAAATATTAAGCACCCTAGAATGGTTATCGGTTACTGAAAAAATTGAATATTTAACAATGATATTTATTTTTAAAATTATCAATGGACTAATGCCAAGTTATTTTGATGAATTTATTATTTATGCCCACCAAATACACAACCACGAAACTAAGTCACAAGGCAATTTATATGTTGCAAGGACCAAATTGAAAAAGACCATGAATTCAATATTCTTCAAAGGTCTGATTAAATATAATACTTTACCAAAAGATATTCGAGACTGTAATACATTGACATCTTTTAAACGGGAATTAATGAAAAAACTAAAACCTAACTAAAATGTAAGTACTTTATAAAATAAACCAAATGACCTAAACTTGGTAGGAGTAATTATAATTTTCACACTTTTTATTGTTTTTTTTATTATATTGAATTTTATTTATATTTACTTAGATTAAGAAAGCATGTTCTTTTTATTTTATATTCTAATGTATTGTAATATTAGGATTACCTACTTTAAATATTATTATTATTTTTATGATCGTTCACAACCATATTCAATCTTTATTCAACATTGAATCTCTTTCAAAGGAGTCACCTGACAAGCTCCGTCAAATAAACGACTTCTTTTCCAAACATGTTGGTGCTCTAAGCTCTCTGTCATATGACTATTCTTTGCTCGAGACATTTCTTATTTATGTTATTGCCAACAAACTCGATGCTACTACTCTTAGAGTGAGCATCTGTTCAAAAATCCTTATCTCATGAACTACCAACCCTTGAGGAATTTCAAGACTTCTTAAAGTTCCAAGTGAATTTGCTTTCGACTATAAAAGAAAAATATGACTGTGTCCGAGAGGCATGAAAAATTCAAAACTAGTGTCAAAACATTTGTGACATATAGTAATTCACGCGGTTGCTATAACTGCTAAGGTTCTCATTTGCTTAGTAATTGCACTGAATTTCTAAAGTTATCAGGACAAAACAGAATTTCTAAGGTAAAGAAGTTGAAACTATGTCTCAACTGCCTATACAGGGGACATCTTGTCTCACAATGTTCTTCTTGCTTCACTTGTAGGAAGTGCAAGCCAAAGGATCATACACTTTTGCATGTGGACAGCCACCGTTCGCAAACTTCTACAGTCTCTGCAGGGCAAACAAACACTCTGCCTTTTTTTAGCAATACTTCCCAAGTAGTACTTCCTACTGTGTGCACACAAACCATCGATTCCAATGGCAGATTGTTCAGAGTTAGTGCTCTGTTAGAATGAGGCTCTCAATCGAATTCTATTTCTTCGGATATTTGTAAGAGGTTGATATTTCCTATAAAACCAGTTCATGGAACAATATCCAGTTTTAATAAGGCCACTTCACAAATGCGTTTATGTTGTGATATCATGCTTTACTCTTGTATCATTCGTGGTTCAAAATTTCAATTTCCTGCCTTATTGACAATATCACCACTAATTTACCTAACTAGCATGTAGATATTTCCAAACGTCACATTCCTGACAATATTCATTTATCAGATCCTTCATTTCACGAACCTGATGAAATCCACATCCTTCTTCGATCACCGGTCTTCTTCAAGATTTTAGGTCTTCCTGCATTTGACAGTATTCATTGCCTCTTCAATGTACAAGTTAAAAATTAATGGAGATAAAGCACATCTCTGTCTCGCTCCTTTCCTAATATTTACTTCTCTACGTTCCTGCTCTAATTCTATTACAGCTGTTTGCTCTTTGTATAAGCTATGTACTATCTGCCTATTGCTAAAACTCCTTCCAATCTTTTTGAGTATTTCGAATAGTTTTTTACATTGTCGATTGCTTTTTCCATATGCACACAGATAGTAAAAGATGTAGGCTGTAGGGGTTTCAGGGAGATGTGTAGGCTAGCCTAGAATAAAATCAATGGAGATACGCATCCAACCAATCCCAAGATGGATAAACTAATGACGAAAAAATAACTGTGCTTAAACATGATGATTATTATAAGTAACTACAAGAATTGGTTGGGCAATATTCTCGAATAATGTTCAGGGTATGAAAGGATTTGCTGGAAAACATTTATTTCGGCAAATGTCTAAGTGTTGGGGGATCTTGGTAGCCACAGGTTGCTTAACCCCCTTCACTGAATCTCGGTGAAATAGGGCATAAAATTAGAAAACAATGGAAAGGGAAGGAGCTGTATACACATGCTGTGTGAGAATTTCAGGGAACTATGTAGGCTAGCTCAGAATATAAATAAGTGCAGGTACATGTCCAACCAGTTTTGAGACTGAAAATCTAATGACGAAAAAATAAGTGCAGATAAATCTGATGATTTGTATAAACAACTAGTTGTTGGTTGCGAAATATCTGCAACTAATGTTGACTGTGTGAAAAGATATATTGGAAAATATATTAAATCGGTAAATGGTTAAGTGTTGGGGGGAACTTAGCAGCAACAGGCTGCTTACCTCTCTTCAGAACCACTGAAGGTCGGAGAAATCGGGAAAAATAATTGTAAAACAATAGAAGGTGATCGAACTGCATCTAACAATAAATAACAGCACCTATGAGGAAAAACAACACACATAGAATAAGAAGAAAATTGTGGAAAGCATATGTGTGGAGCACAGCACAGTATACCTATGAAATATGGGCTGTCTGAAACGCAGACAGAAAAACGGAAGCAGCCTTTTGAAATGATGTGCTTCAGATGTATGAGGACGATAGCATGGACAGACAAAGATAATAACAAATAAGTTACAGAAATAGTAGGGGAACAAGGATATCTGGGGAAAAAGATAAGAGAAATAGAAGGGCAGAATACGTTCTAAGGCATTTTTGGGGAATAGTGTGGGATATATGAAAAGCAGAGATAGGAAAAAAGAGGTAGATGTAGACCTAGATCATATAGTGATAGATGCAGACTGTGCAAATATCAGGGAAATCTGTAGGTTAGTTCAGAATAGGAAACAATGATGGTACGCGTCTAACCAGTTCCAGGACTGAAGACCTAATGATGATGATGTATTTTAATTAGTTATGCATTTTATTAAAATTACTATCTATTTATTTTTAGGTGTTAATTATCTTGTAAACGTTGTGCGCCAAGCCTTTTTTAACAGTCTGAGTTGTTGAGTGGTGATTTTTTTCTGTAGGGAAAATCGAAAACATTGGGTGCATATGGCAGAAATATCAGTTTCTGATTGTGCTAAGTAGCGATAGCAAAAATCTGCCAAACGCGTCGCTCAACCAAATGTCAAACTAGCAATCTACATTTGATATTTATAATCAGCACATAAATAAAAACAATTTCCTATACTAGAACGCAAAACCGAGTTATACTATTAATATTTCTTTTACCTAAAGTATCAAGGACAATTTACGTTTATTTTTATTTGATGATGGAGATTTAGACTTAAATGTAGTCGGCGTTGTGGCAAATAATTTTCTGATATTATTGACAATGAAAAACGGCACTTTGTTCCTAAAAACGGAAACTTTTATGAAGTTACGTATTTTACGTATTTTACAGAGCTAGGAAAAAAAAATTAGGAGTAGATCTAGGTTACACTATTGCACACAGATAGTGAAAAATGTAGGCTGTAGGAATTTTAGGAAAATGTGTAGGCTAGCTCGGAATAGAAATCAATGGAGGTATGCATCCAACCACTTCCAAGATGGATAAACTCATCATCATTAGGTCTTCAGTCTTGTAACTGGTTAGACGAGTACCATCATTGTTTCATAGTCTGAACTAACCTACACATTTCCCTGAAATATGCACAGTCTGCATCTATCACTATCTGATCTAGGTCTACATCTACCTCCTTTTTTTCTATCTCTGCTTGTAATATATCCCATACTATTCCCCAAATCTGCCCTTCTATTTCTCCTATTTTTTTTCCCGCAGATATCCTTGTTCCCATAATATTTCTATAACCTATTTGTTATTAACTTCGACTGTACATGCTATCATCCTCATACATCTGAAGCACAACGTTCCAAAAGGCTGCTACCGTTTTTCTGTCTGCTTTTCCTACTGCCCGTATTTCATAGGCATACTGTGCTGTGCTCCACACATGTGCTTTTAACTAGTTTCTTCTTGTTTCTATGTTTGTTGTCTTTCATCATAGGCGTTGTTCTTGCTTATTAGTGTTGTGTATTATTCCATTGAATAAAACACTTGTGGGTTCACTAATAATATATTTATAAAGAAAACAAGTTGTATAAAAGTTTCAGTGAGGTACTTATACATTATTATAACAGCACACAGAATCGTGCTACAAGAATGCGCTGAAGCGTTTTTTCTAACTAAGGCCTGACGTTGCCGGCACCAGTGAAACGAATTTTCTTGACTTACTAAAACACTACTTTAATATCACCATGCTCCAAGTCAGGTGTCTGCAAAACAAAGTCTTCCGACGTAACTAGGGGTCTATTCCTTGGGTAGAGCTATGAGCAATGGGGGGGTAAGTCGAAATCTGTGGGGTCACACTCAAACTAAAACAAACAGGCGCCACCAAGTCCAGATGGATTTATATTAATGGCATAGCAAATTTCTAAGGGCGGACGTGGAGACCCAAAGAAAAAAAGAACGCCTTCGTTGACTCAAAAACTTGTCTTAACAGAATAAGACGCTGTTCCTGTAAGGAAAAATAATAATTAAGTCACCTAGAAAATGGGAACACAATTTGCGTCCCTCAAGTATACCTAAAATGCATAGAGAATATTTTCTACATAATGGAATCATAAAATTTAACTCTTGCTGTCTTTTGTTTATCAGGTCTGATCAAACCAGATCAGAATAAAAACTTTAAAGGTAGATTATTAATTTACTAGAAAGAATTTTCTTTGTTTCAGTAAATAAAATTTCATTATAATTAAATAAAATAAATATTTGATATTCTTGCAAAATTGTTGTAAGGTTTATCAACTGATCCTTACTCAAATATATCACAGTTTAGTGTAACTAACAATATTAAGGTTTTTATAACCCAACCAGATCTGTGTAGGTCACTTACAAATGAATATACGAAATTTTCTCATTAATTTAACAAAATTAATATTAGTTTGAAGTCAAAAGAATCACCAAGATATTCTCTAATTTTATCAAAAGTGGCAGTACTGTAATGCTAAACATCTGTTAGCCATTGTGCAATTGTTGACGGCATTGTTCAAACAAACAGGTGACGTAATAGCAGCTGTTAATTTACGTTGTAGCCACATGTAGTCACATATTTACGGAACTAAGTGAAATCAAACCCGATACTGGGGAAAACCAGTCTAATCACAGGTAAAGTGAATAACAATTTTGTACATCCAACAAACAAAATGAAATAATGTACTTTCAGAAGGAAGTACTGAGGAAATTCTTAATTCTATTACGAACCCAAAACCGGCTGTCGTCTTTGGTTGCAATGGAAACAACTTCGCAGTGCGGGGCCTGCAGCTAAATATGCTTGTTTTCCATTCTTTAATACAGATGTAGGAGCGAAGCGGATTTCTCACATTGGTTCAAGGCAGCATTACTTCATAGCGTAATCTTCCGTTTTCTAATTTTATTTACAAATATAATCTTTCATTGTGTAGTCCATAAGTTAAGGTTTCTACATTGTAATTTCAAAGTGGTCGTGCGGTTTCTAATTTATCGTTGCAGTTTCTGACGTGTTGTTGCGCTAAATAAATTTTTAAATTAGCTAATATGATAACGAATATGCAAAATGTGGATTAAGTACTAACCGTTACTCAGGAAGTGTTTCACCAAAATAAGGCGACCCGGAGGTCACTCGCCATTCTTTTGAATGCATCTTCACGCTGCCTTTAACTATCGACGAGTGCGCTCGCTGCGTTCTTGCATGGTGGGAGGATCATAAGTGGGGTTCTCGAACCTCTCACGCGCGCGCCAGTGGCTGTGGAATTGCACCGAACTCCGAAACAAATAGACTACTAATCCTAGATATAGTAATACTATAAAAATTTGATTGTTACTCGAATCTTTATTTTAGTTAATAAAGGTATTTCAATATTCATTGTACGTTTAATGAATAGGTTCTTTTACTGCTAAAATAAAATTGTTACAGCGCTATTACTGGTCTTGTCTAAATCATAGGCGTACTCCAATGATTCCTCAAACCAGTGGCGTGTTTACTATAATGCTAAATACTAAAACATGACAGTTAGATGCAAGTCGGTTCCCTTCTACTGTTTTACAATTATATTCCCTATTTCTCCGACATTCAGTGGTTGAGAAGGAGGGTAAGCAGCCTGTGGCTCCAGCACTTGAACATTTACCGATTTATTATTTTTTCCAATATATCTTTTCGTACAGTCAACATTAGTTACAGATAATTCACAACCAGTACCTGTAGTTGTGTATTATAATCATCAGATTTATCTGCGCTTATTTTTTCGTCATTAGGTTTTCTGTCTCAAAACTGCATGGACACATACCTGCACTTATTTATATTCTGAACAAGTCTACACAGTTCCTTGAAATTCTCACACAGCCTGTGTACAGTTCGGCTTCCCTTCTGTTGTTTTCTAATTTTATACCTTATTTCACCAAGATTCAGTGAAGGAGGTTAAGCAGCCTGTGGCTGCCAAGATCCCCCAACACAGACATTTGCCGAATTAATTGTTTTCCGGAAAATCCTTTCATGCAATTAACCTTATTCGAGAATATTGCCCAACCAATACTTATAGTTGCTCATAATAATCATCATGTTTAAGTACAGTTACTTTTTCGTCATTAATTTATCCATCATGGGACTGGTTGGAAGCGTACCTCCATTGATTTCTAGTTTGAGCTAGCCTACACATTTCCCTCTAATTCTCACAGCCTACATCTTTCACTATCTGTGTGCAGTAGTCTAACCTAGGTCTACCTCTCCTTCTCTTTTTTCTTATCTCTGCATCTAATATATTCCGCACTATTCCCTCATGCCGTAATATGTGGTATATCATCATATCTCTAATAGTTTTTACCGTTTTCCACATATTTCTTTCCTCCCCTACCATTTTTAGTACTTCTTTGTTTTTAACTTTGTCTGTCATTGATATCTTCATCATATGTCTGGAGCACCACATTTCAAAGGCCTTTTTCTTGTCCGCTTCTTCTACTGTCCAGGCTTCACAGCCGTACAGTGCTATGGTTCAAACATGATGGATAAACTAATGACGAAAAAAATTAATGTACTTGTTTGTGAGTTATAATTAAAGTGACATTGAAGTGCTACGATAGACACGGCAATAAACAGTGCGACCAGAATGACAAGGGAAAGTCACCAATGCTCGTTTTCCGGCAGTATTATTCTAAAAGCTATGTAACTGTACACGGTGTAAAGTTATCCTTATTAATAAAGTATAGTTTGTTGCCATCATTACTTAGTATTAAAATCCCAGTAATAAACAGTACTTAAACATCATGATTATTATAAGTAACTAGAGGCATTGGTTGTGCAATTTTCTCGAATAATGTTAATTGTGTGAAAGGATTTACTGGTAAATTATTAATTCGGCAAATGTGTAAGTGTTTGGGGATCTTGGTAGCCACAGGCTACTTAACCCCTTCACATACCCCTACATGTGATTTTCCAATGCTCCACCCGAAGGTATTACATTGGCCAGGAAGCAAAAAATTTTGAATTTTGCCGAACCCTTGCTGTTCCAAGTAAGGTAGGGATCTTTTACGTGCGTGACAACATTTACACACGGGATCTCCATTTTACCTCTCATCTGAACGAAGGCGTATTTTTAGGAAAAATGCTCGCCTAACATTTTTCAAGTGGACCATGTCGGGATTCAAACCAGGGACCTTGGGCGTAGTAGTCACACGCATACCAACTACGCCACGGAGCCGTCTCCTCTTCACATATCCCTACATGTGATTTTCCAATGCTCCACCCAGAGGTACTACATTGTCCGCCTTCACATACCACTGAATCTCGGTGCAAGAGGGCATATAATTAGAAAACAATAGTAGGGGATTGTGTAGGCTAGCTCAGAATATAAATAGGTGGAGGTGCGTGTACAACAAATTTTGAGATGGAAAACCTAATGACGAAAAAATAAACTCAGATAAATCTGATGATTATTATAAACTACAAGTGTTGGTTGTGAAATATCTGCAACTAATGTTGACTGTGCGAAAAGATACATTGAAAAAATATTAAATAGGCAAATGTTCAAGTGCCGGGGGAACTTGGCAGCCACAGGCTGCTTACTCCCCTTCATAACCACTGAATGTCGGAGAAATAGGGTATATAATTGTAAAACAATAGAAGGGGACCGAACTGCATCTAACAAGAAAGAACAGTGTCTATGAACAAAGACAACAAACATAGAAACAAGAATAAAACTGTTAAAAGCATATGTGTGGAGCACAGCACAGTGTGCCTATGAAATACGGGCAGTAGGAAAAGCAGACACAAAAACGGTAGCAGCCTTTTGAAATCCTGTGCTTCGGATGTATGAGAATGATAGCATGGACAGATAAAGTTAATAACAAATAGGTTATAGAAATAGTAGGGGAATAAAGATATCTGTGGAAAAAAATAGGAAAAATAGAAGGGCAGAATACGTTCTAAGGCATTTTTGGGGAATAGTATGGGATATATTACAAGTAGAGATAGGATAAAAGAGGTAAATGTAGACCTAGATCAGATAGTGATAGACGCAGATTGTGAACATTTCAGGGAAATGTGTGAGTTGGTTCAAAATAGGAAACAATGAGAGTATGCACCTAACCAGTTCCAGGACTGAAGACCTAATGATGATGGATATAAATACATATCTAGATGATACAGATTAAGTAAAAACTATTTTTGAAAAGACCAGCTTATATCTACATATTTTCATAACAACAAGGCTTGCTGTCTACATTATCTTTTACCTAAATAATTTACTAATTTTTAGTCTTACTTAACAGCTTGCTTAGATACATCCTTCTGCAATCAATAAATATTTTTTTTGAAGCTATGTATATAAAATGTGGCACGATCACAACACGGTGTTAGCGAATAAAACTACAAGAAATAAACCTATCGAATATTTATGTAGAGATAAACAAACGGTGATGACATCGGAATGAATTTTGCATCCGATATATACGTCAGGCTACTGTCCGGATGCCAAATACATTTCGTTTGTTAGGACCGACATGTGTTCTTACGAAAACCAAGATTAAGAAAATCTGATAAGCACTCAACAAATAACAGAAAGAACAAAGCAGTATTAACCATCTTGCTTCTTCATATATAATTTATTCTTATTTGTTCCATTCATATAAAGGAAACACGCATACATTTTACTTTTTATATTTATTATAAGATTGTAGCTGTGAAGCATGCTTAACAAGTTTGAAAGTAAACAAATTGTATCAAAATGTTTCAATATAGTAAGTAAATTAGGTATCCCCTTCGTCAGCATACAAAAGTGTAGTAATTTATAATACTGCTAACAGTGATACTTACCTTAATTGTTATTAATAGTAGTAGGTTTTGGTAGAGATGTCAATGATTGTCAATGACTGATTTTGTAATGAAAAGTTATCTGATTTACTTAGAGTTATAATAAAAATAGATGTAGTTAATTATGTGCAGTGTTTTACTTAATATCTAAAATAACAGGTTACAGGCCCAGACATCTAAAAAATGGCAGAAAGTTTGGTAACTGTCATGAAAAATAATTTTAATATGTAACTACTAAATGTAAATAATTTTCATGCTTGGAAGTTTCAAATGCAATCTTTATTTATGGAATAGTATGTTTTAGAATGCATAGAAATAGAATTCGGTGCAACTAGTTACACAGACGAAAAGAAAAAGGTTGAAACCAGAAAACGAGATAATAAATGCAAATCCTATAACGTGCAGTGCATTGATGATGTTCAAATTGATTTAATAAGCGATAAAGAGACTGCATACAGTATGTGGAAGAATCTTGAAGAAGGGTATAAAAGAAAGGTATTCCGGGACAAATGTTATTACGAAAAAAGTTTATGAGTATAAATTTAGTAAAAGCAAAGCTACGAACTGAAGTAGAAAGAAGAAAAGCTGCGTCTAAAATTGAAACAAACAAAATTGGACAAGAACACAGTAAACCTACAGCATTTTTAACAAATAATGGTGGTGTATGTTACGTATGTGGTGGAAAGGGCATTATAAAAGAGATTGCAAGAAGAATAACTATAGAAATCAGACCTACAGAAGTGGACATATTAGAAGTACAGGTAACTACAGAGGAAATTTTAATAATCAAAGAGGAAATACCAATAACCAACGATGGAATTACTGGAGAAACTATAGTAGTCAAAGAGGAAGATACAGAGATCAACCCAGTGGGAGTAGAGGAGATTATAGTAATCAAAGGAAATGGAAGAATCCAAAGGTAACTTTGTTGAAAAAGAGGACACAGATAAAGGTATATGTTTCATGACACAAACAGAAGTTGAAGACAAAACTGTAAGTAAGAAAGACATTTTATTTTATATAGACTCTGGGTGTACTGATCATATGGTAAATTCTAGAAGGTATTTTTCTGAGTACATGTTGCAAAATTCTATTAAAATAGCTGTTGCAAAAAGTGAAAATTTTATGGAAGCAATAGGTGTGGCCAACATCAAAATAGTGTCATGTTTATAATGAAAAAGTAGAATGTACTATAAAGAATGTGTTATATGTACCCAATCTTCGCAAAAATTTAATATCTGTGAAGCGATTAGAAATGAACAGTGTCACAGTAGTTTTTGATAATGGCAAGGTATTTTTGCGTAACAAAGATAGGTTAGTAGGAATTGGAAATAGAAATAAACTATATGAAATAAGTTTTGAGGTGGATGTTAAAGAATGTTTAAGTACTGAAACAGAAAATGAAGAACTAAAATTATGGCACAGGAGACTAGGGCACATTTGTAATGCAAATTTAAAAAAGTTATTAAAAAATAACATGGTTGAAGGGTTAGAAAATTTAAAATTGAGCAAAGTTGAATTTTGTGAGTCTTGTGTTCAGGGCAAAAACGGAAAAAACGAAGTTTTTGATGTTTTAAGGAGTTTGTTCAGGCTCCACAGGCTATGATCAATTTAAGATTATCAGTTTTAAGGTGTGATAATGATGGCGAATACATTTCTAGTGAATTGAAAGTTTTTTGTCGTAAAAATGGAACTGTTATAGACTATTCTACTCCACAACAAAATGGGAAGTGTGAAAGGTATAATAGAAGTTTGGAAGAAAAGGCTAGAACCATGTTAGAAGAACCAAAATTACCAAAACATTTCTGGAACGAGGCTGTAAGAGTTGCAGCATATGTGTTAAATCGAAGCCCTCATAGTAATTGAAAAGATACTCCTGCAGAAATTTGGAATGGTGTAAAACCAAGTATTCGAAAGATGAAGATATTTGGTTGCAAGGCTTTTTCTCACATTCCAGAACAATTTAAAGGTAAATTTGATAACAAGTTAAAAAATGTTTTATGACGAGATACACAAATACAGGATATAGATTGTGGGATATAGCCAAAGAAAAAATAATTACATAAAAGAATGTGAAGTTCAATGAAAATGATTTTTATTATAAAATGAATGATACAAGAATAGGCTTAGTGAATAAGGAAGATAAGGAATCGACAAAAGATATCTCTGAGATTGACGATCAGGAAAACGAAATAAATGTAGACAAAGTCGGAGAAAATAAAAAGCAAAAGAGAAAACAAAATTACCAGAGAAATATTCAAATTTTGAAATGTATATGGCATTTAATGCAATTGCGTACATTGAAGATGATCCACAGAATGTAGAGCAAATACATGAAAGAGAAGATGCGGATAGCTGCTATGCAGAAAGAGATAGAATCTATAAATAAGAATGAAACTTGGCTGGAGGTAAAGAGACCTCAAAATGCGGAGATATTAAGCGCAAAATGAATTTTTCTAAAGAAACCTTTGGAACATGATGTATAAGATAAATACAAAGCACGGCTGGTAGTGAGAGGTTTTGCCCAAAAAGATACGTTTAATTATGATGAGATATATTTACCAGTGGCTGAGATGTTTACTATTAGTAGCGAATCAATACAAACATCATATTAAACAACTTCACGTTAAGACAACGTTTTTGAATGGGAACTTGAAAGAAGAAATATATATACATATATATATATATATATATATATATATATATATATATATATATATATATATTGCTATAATTATAGGGTTAATTTAGAAGTAGGTTAAGTCATAGGGGTCGTAGAATAAACAAAAGAAACTTCCAAATAACAAAAGCACATAATTACAGATATTATAAGAGTAAATAGGTCACTATACATATTGTTAGTTGAGCGCACACTGTGTATAACAGTACAAGAGATTAAATGCATATCCAAGACTAGTTGTGAGCAAAGATAAGATTTAAAAATGTAATGAAATGCATCAAAATAAAATCAACGGAAAACCTATATGAATTGGCTTAAATATTCAACAAGTGCGTTAAATATATCATCATATACGCAGGCAAAAATTATGCATTATTTGAATAAATCGTACGTGACATAAAGTATTACATTTGTTCAAAAATCCAATTTAACTAAGAAATAAACAAACACCAAATTTATTTCTGTTTAGATTAGAATAAGCAAATAACAATAAATACGTGATTTAATGAACGAAAATTCCTGGGATTTCCAAATTAATATGTAATGGTATGTAAATGAATACGTGACAATTTAAGCGTTCTTCCAAGTTTTTGAACTATACAATTGGTAAAATTTCCCGGAGTACACAAGAGATAAGACAAATGGTATCGCCCAACACGTGAAAACAACGAATAGCAAACAAAGGGGCAAGGCCTATAAATACGATAACAATTGAGCAACGAGTTAGTATACATTTTAAACTGGGCTGTCATGATACTCAAAAGTGCTAAATTATTAACGTAACCAGTTAAACTAAAGTAAAATGAAAATCTTTTTATAAAAGTGTAAAAATCGTGTAAGTAAGCCGATCTATTATAGTCGTAAGTAAACCAGATTTAGTAAAATTATACAATTTCTAAAATAAATAAAACAGGGCTCTGGAGACGACTCTGGAGATTACCTCCTGTTAAATTAATTTTGGTAATCACTGACATGGTAAATATTCTATTACTGTTTTGTTAATTACGTAGATGGAAAACCCTTTATTGGATTAACTTATGGGATTTTGAATAACGATTTGGATAGTATTTTGGTTTTGATGTCGACTTCCAAATTCGACTCTAAACATTCAGACTCGATACGAAAACTTTTGGGGGATGCAGAGAAACTACTAAACCACTCCAGGTTAGATATATTGATATGATTTATTTCTGTAAAACTGTTTTAATTCAATATTTTTCGCAAATGTAAGAGTCAACAAACTTGGGTTTCTTTGATCAATTTATGAAAGGTAATAGGCATCTTGAAACGTTTCAAAAGATCTCTAAATATACCAAAAGGCTCGTTTTGCTGGCTTCAATTTCTTAAATCTGGCATATGTAAATATTCTGAAAAAGGGGAAGATATTAAAAAGGTTGTAAATATTTAATCATTATAATGTGTATTGTAGAATTACTTTATTTAATTGAATCAGCTAGTTGAGGCAAAGAGAATCTATAACTTAACATTTTACAAGTGCTTGATTAATAAAAAGGGGATAACGCAGCATTTTGTCGCCCAAAAACGTGGGGCGAAAATTAACAAAGCATTTTATGGTCTACCCAACCGTGGGGCTAAAAATAAATAAAACCATCATAGGGGCTCGTTGACCCTAATGAAATTATCACAGCTATATATATTCACCAGAGGGAGTGAACTGTAAGAGGGATAATGTGTTAAAATTGAATAAGGCTCTATATGGTCTGAAGCAAACAAGCAAGTGTTGGAATCAAAAATTTAATGATTTTTGACTTACTTTAGGATTTACAAGGTCAAATGTTGATTACTGTTTGTACATAAAACATGACAAAGAGTGTGTAGTGTATTTAGTAATATATGTATATGACATTTTACTGACAGGTCAGAACTTAAGAGTTTTAGATGAATACAAAAGTAAATTTATGCAACAATTTGACATGAAGGATAAAGGAAATTTAAAGAATTTTTTAGGACTTGAAATTGATTGTGACCGGGAAAAGGGAATTTTGAAAATAAGTCAAAAAAGGTATGTTAAAGGAATTCTAAAACGTTTCAATTTTGATTAGTGTAAACCGTGTACAACTCCAATGGATTTAAAATTGCGAATAACTGTTAACGAAAATAATGAATCTCAAAGTAAACCAGTTAAACCTTTAATTGGATGTCATGTATTTAATGTTAGGCTCACGTCCAGACATAAGTTTTGCCATAAACTACTTCAGCAGATATCAAGATAAAAATGAGAAGGAAGCATGGGTCGGATTAAAACGGTTATTGAGATATCTTCAGAGCACTTCCAGCATGTGTTTAAAATACGAAAGAAAGTTAAACCTATAATTTGTTTTGTATATTCTGATTGGGCAGAGGATTTGTTTGACAGGAAATCAGTAACAGGGTTTGTAATTAAAATATTTGGGAATTTTGTTGCTTGGGTTACTAGGAAACAAAACTGTGTGTCATTATCTAGTTCTGAAGCAGAATTAGTAGCTTTGCGTGATGCTATTCGTGAATGTTTGTTATTGATTATTAAATGACTTGAGTATATCCATAAAATATTTTAACGTTAATTAAAAATCCAGAGAATAACAAAAGAGTGAAACACATAGATCTGAATTATCATTTCATTTGTGATATCATTAATAAAGGATTTATGAAGTTAGAGTACATTAACGCCAAAAATCAATTAGCTGATATCCTAACGAAGGCTCAATGCAAAGATCAGTTTTGTTCAAACAAATTAGAACTAGGCTTGATAGAATAAAAGAAACAAATACAAACTAGATCATTTGAGAAAGATAATAATAATAATAAATCTTTATTTACATTACACAGAAAAATAAAACTACAAAACCAAATGAAAGGAATACAAATAAAGTAAATAATTATCTCGCAAAAGCTAAATAGAGCTTGTGCGCGAGAATAGAACAAAAATAATTAAACAAGGACAATATTCATATTCACATTACATAATAACTAATCTACTTAGAATAGACATTTTAACTGTTTAAACAAAGAAACATCATATTTATCAGGCAAGCAAAACTCTGCAATCCAACTTTTTACTTTCTTACTAAAATGAGAGTAAATCGATATCTTAGTTTCTTTTGGTAATAAATTATATAGACGTGGAGCTACATACTTAAAGCTTTGTTGACTGATTTGTTTTGTGGTTCTGACCGTTTGTACATCTAAATCCAGTTTACTTTTTGTGTCATAATTGTGGGGGAGAATTTTTTTTATGGAAAATTTTTTGTAATGTTTAAGAACTTCAAATACATACAATTGGTATATATCGAATATATTCAATTCCCTAAACAGTGCTTTAGAGCCATACAATCTGGGTTTTCTATAAATTATTTTTAAGGTGGTTTTTGTAAGACTTCCAATATTTTTAGATTATATTTTGCTGCACCTCCCCAGACTATTATTCCATACCTTAATATGCAGTGAACCAGCCCTAGGTATATTATCTTTAAGTTGTGAATATTTAAAATGTCTCGCAGCAAGATAATATGAGCAATTAGGTGTCGCAGTTTCCTGCACAAATAATTTATATGGTCGCTCCATTTCAAATGACAGTCAATCATGATACCTAGATATTTAATTTTTAAGGTAGGGTTAATTAAAATACTATAATGACTAGTATTCCTATTTTCACATACTACGCTTAGGTTCTCAAGCAATGGTAGGCTGTCTTTATACGGTGCAAATGGCATGTAGTTGGTTTTTTATATTTAATGTTAATAAGTTATTATCCAACCATTGTATTATTTGGTTTAAGCAGTTAGATGTTTTACTTTTTACACGTTCCCAATCCGTATCATTCACAATTAAGACTGTATCATCTGCAAAAGATATGATATCACCGTTAATATTTAAACTTAATATTATACCAATTCACAATTACTCTTGATGTTATTTAATATTACATATTGTTTACGATTTGTTAGATAACTCCTAAGAAGGTGCAGACAAGAACCACAAAAACCGACACACTCGAGTTTATATAAGAAGAGTTTATGATATACTGTGTCAAATACTGCAGATCCAAGAAAACTGCAATGACAGGTTTTGATAATTCCATGGAATCATATATTTTTTCAGTAACAGCAGTAAGAGCATTATTTACCCCCATGGATGCCCTAAAACCATACTGATTTTTGGATAGTATGTTATGTTTATTCAAAAAATCTGTCATTCTGCATTTTATTGCTTTTTCAAATATTTTTGCTAAATTTGAAACTAAAGAAATAGGTCTATAATTTGTTGTTTCATTTTTGTTACCAGACTTGTGTATTGGTTTAATGATAGCAATTTTAAAATGATCAGGGCAGGTTCCTTCACTGAAAGACTTATTGATTAATATAACTATAGGTTGTATGATATAGTCTGCAGTCTTTTTTTAGAAAAGCAGTACTAATATAATCAGAACCAGAAGCTTTATGGTTTCCAAATTCTAATATATATTTCTTAATTTCTGATTCAGTTACTAGTTTTAAAAAACATGAATACTGGTTTAATTGAATATTGCTAGGCAAAGTAGGAGATTGAATTGCAATGTCTTTTATTTTTGCTGCCATTTTTTCACCAATGGTTGCAAAAAATTTGTTGAACTGATCTACCGTTTCTTTATCATTATTTGTCTGCGTGCCATTTTGTTTGAGTAACTGTATGTCATTATCTTGTTGTTTATATATTTTTTAAGTACAGTATTTGTTACATTCCATAGTGCTTTTGAATCTTTATTTTTTAGTTTATTGTTAAAGTAATTTTGTTTAGATACTCTAATAAGTGTAACTATTTTATTTCTATAGAATTTATACAATTGATTTAGGTACTGATTGTCTATGTCATTTTTTAATTTTTTGTATATATTGTCTCGTACATCAATAGATTTTGCTATTCCGTTTGTAATCCATTCACTCCTTTTCTTTATTACCTTATTATTAACTTTTATACTAGATAGGTTAATATACGATTGTAATTTAGAAATAAAAGCGTTACATGCAGTGTTATCATTCATATTCACAAGTTCACTCCAGGATTCCTTTTTTAAATTTTCAATGACTTTATTATACAAGATTATATTATGTTTACGATACGGTTTAATAGTTGAAACAGGTACCCGGGTTTTAAAATCAAAACTACAACCAAGGATAATGGGGTAATGATCTGTAATTTTACTATTTGGGATTATAGGCACAAGCTTATGGTTTGGTAACTTAGTTTTAACAAAAATATGATCAATACATGACTTTGTTTGCTTAACGAAAACCAAATTCAAGAGAGGGAAAAGAATTAATTTTATATTTTGATGTTAAAATTGTAATTTATTGATATAGTTGAGATACTAACATGTTTTTGAAAGTCTAAATTTGATTGTTTCATGTTGTAGAATAAGGAAAGTATCAAGAGAGGGTGTAGTAATTTATAATACTGCTAACAGTGATACTTACCCTATTTGTTATTAATAGTAGTAGGTTTTGGTAGAGATGTCAATGATTGTCAATGACTGATTTTGTAATGAAAAGTTATCTGATTTACTTAGAGTTATAATAAAAATAGATGTAGTTAATTATGTGCAGTGTTTTACTAAATATCTAAAATAACAAAAAGGACATCGCAAGTAAACTTATATTAAATTTGTAAGAAGCCATTTTAGTTTCTAATTTTAATAATGAAATAGTTACCTTTGAAATCAAAATAAAATGTCAAATTAAAAACTGTCATGATTGCCACTTCTACTTGCATTGAATAGTTGGACCAGAATTCTTCAATTCCAGAGGTGAGTTTATTATATTCTTACGGGTGTTGACTTGTATGAATTGATGTGTATTCTTTTATATTAATTATTCATTCGTGAGTAAATGAAGCTATGTAGTATAGCACTTTGAAAGACTGTATTGCATACTTTTGCACAGATTGTTCTGACAATATCGTATGCTCACTGAGGGCTATAGCTATTATGTGCTGTGTGAGATAATGTTTGTTAGAGTATATAGTTATAGGCATGCTACCAAGCATCTTGTACATTTAATTATATAAAGATAAGATACTATTCAAAGGCGTACGGTGTGAAGAATTCTGCTGTTACATAGCAAACCATTCGACACAGGTTAGGGTGTGAGGAATTCTGCTGTTACATAGCAAACCATTCGATACACAGGATATGGCGTACTGGTGGAGTATACGCCACGCGAGTTGTCTAGAGCATTATAGGTATGATAATGATGGTTTGAATGGTGTTGATGCGAGGCTAGAGATTGAATCAATTGTGACTTTATTATTTCTAAAATTGACGGTGGTTGCCGATATAAGAATACATTTTAACAGAGCCCCCTGCGTGACTGCAGATTTCGTTAATAAACAGTTAAAGTAAGTACCCACATGTCAAGTTTCCACACCTTACAAATTAAAATTAAGCACAACCGTTTGCTGCACCTTTAGAAACATAGTCGTAAATATAAATCACTGGGCATAACCCAATTTTGTGATCACGACCTATCAGTCATCACTACTAATTTCGATGTTCAAAAGGTTTTATTTTCATTTTACTCATAATATTACACAAAGTAATCCTTAACTACATTAATAAATAATAATAAATACAATACGCTACATTTCTTATTACTTTTAAAACACATTCATTGTCATTAACACAGTTACAATATCTAGGACTAAAATTTTCAATGTTCTTTTTTCTTTGGTTTTTTAGGATTACGCGAACGTGATTTTGCTTTACACAAAGGACATATTGGTGCATTTCTATGAATTTGTTGATGGCAACTTAGACAAGATTTCATAGGAGGCGGTTGCTGCCTAAAATTTGAATATTAGTAAATTAATAAATGCACTAACTATAATAAAACAAATTGAGGAAAAAATTTAATAAAACTTAAAAAGCACCTTAAACTAACAAAGTCCGACCTAAAGGTAGGCGTCGAAGGTCCTGGATGCGAGGAAGCCACTAAAGTACTAGAACGTGTAACATCTGGCTTTGTTACTAAACGTAATGGATTTTGTGGTGATAAAAACGTAGGTTGTAATGGAGATGGAAGTGCGCTTATATGACTTTCCGTGGAAGTTAATGATCGAGTCCAATCACTTGTCTTTGTAAAAGTGTGTGAAGCAGGTTTATTAGAAACAAAAAATTGAGCAAATTTCCTGAAAAAAATTTAGATTCATCACAAATATACTAATAAACTCGTACTCTTGAGTAATAAGCGAGCCTTCTTCTTCGTGTAATTCTGGAAGACGTTCTAATCCTAAACAATCCCTTCGTAAACGGTCGACTTCAATTTTTAAAGGTAGATATTCCTCGTGTATTCGAATTGCACTGCTTAAGGATCGGCTACGATTTTCCTCTGAATGTTTTATTACACCTTCCATCTATAATAACTATTAAATAGTGTTATAATCAATAACTAATAACGCACAGCATTTAAATCTGCATGTATTTGTCTTAGTTCCTCTACATGTGACATTTTTTCTTGTAATAATAAATCCATCTCTTGTTTGTATTCTGTTAGGCATTTTTCTTCTTTTTGAAGAGATTCTACCTCACATAAGATCTTACCCTTAAGTTTTTCTAGTAGAACTGTTTTAATCCTATAAATGGTATTGATTTAATATTCGTTCAAAAATAAAGACTCCGAAATATTCGTACCTTATTTCTTTAATTGCTTCTAATTTTGCATACACCGCTGCAGTATCTGGCACGGACATATTTTAGGATTAAACATTCAAATTCCTACACCGGATTTCTTACAATTGTTTACTAACATATTCTATTTGTCAAAAATATGACTTCAAACTGGAAGTGATTATCCTACCGTTAGCACAAATGTGCTGCACTTACACGACAAAGGTCTCCAAAAAATATTGATTAAATCATCCAATCGGAGATTTTGCAGAATTTTAAGGGTGTCTATGGTAAACTCAAATCAAGTTTTAAGTGTTCAATATACACTGTTGTGTCGGGCACGCATAAAATAAAATCAAAATATGGGCAGTAATGTAATAGACGTTAACAAAATACATAAATCAATATTAGAATACTAAGGCTGCGTTGTACGAAAAACTTTGATCTAACGTTCAACTAAACCTACATTCAAACTTGAACTTAGTTTAACAGTAATATCGTTGTACGGACAAATTTTTATCAGCGTTTAAGGTAACTCAGTTCAGTTGGTGTTGGAAGTTCTGTAGCCCATAAAAATTCAAGAATATAGTACGTTTTTGACATTTGATATTAATTGATTGTCAGTTTTCCTGTATTGGTTATTTTAGGAGATGTTCACGCAGTCGCGTCCATGACGTCACAAAATATCGATATCGGCTGTTGCGTGCTTATAATTAAGAGTGATGCCTCGGTTATGTAATTATAAATTTTGTTTGGAACAGTTTTTATTTTAATTATGGAATAATTTAAATACAATATCAAAATTATGAAAATATGGAAACCAGTTCAGTTTGGTGAAGGTTATAAAATTTAGAATTTAAGCATTCTACCTATTTTGGTAGATTAGAAAATTGTAAATAAAAACTATCCATATTCACATTTACTTTTTATGTAGATAAAAGCTATATTTGTGAGGCGCTGTTTGTGTCTATAATAAATATCAATATATATATATATATATATATATATATATATATATATACATACAGGGTGTCCCAAATTGAGTAGGATAGCATGGGTATCTTTCTTATTATTAATGATGGAGATCTGCTTAAATGAGCAAAGTTGTGTCATTTGGATAGCTTATTTAAATTCCGCATAGATACATTCGACATTCCAAACGGTTTAGGAATTATTTAAAAAAAAATGAAAACTGCCAATTTCTTCGAAGTCGAATATTTTTGTTATAATAAAAGATGCAAAAAATGTTTCTTATAAAAGTTACTTAGTTCAATTGTGTGCACTTATAAGTAATATTAAAATTAAATTCAAGATGGCGGTTATCGAGATATTAGCATCAACTTTTATATTTTTAACGGACGCCATATTGGATTTTTAGATGGTTAGATAGCATATTTTTTTCTCTTTTCAACAATGTATCACAACATATGGTTAAATGAAAAAATTTACTGAAAATGATAATTTTAATTTTTTATCAAGTAGGCATCAACACAAATCAGTTTTAAAGCAAATTAAACGAACAAAAAACATTAGAATAACATTAAACACCAACTAATAAATCATAGCAATTGTTCAAAATGTTGACCGTTATTATTTAAACACAATCGGCAACGTTTTAGAACACTTTTTGTTACGCGTCGTAATGTATTCCCATTAAGACCGTTTATTGCCTGCATAACCGCTTCCCGTAGTTCATCTACATTATTGTACTGGAAATTACTTCCATATACATTATCTTTTAAAGTGCCCCATAAATAAAAATCCAGGGGTGTTAAGTCTGCTGATCTAGGCGGCCATTTTAAGGGTGTGTGGGTCGTGATTACCCTGCCATCAAAACGGTTACTTAAGTAGGTGATAACGTCTCTAGCGTTGTGTGGAGGTGCGCCATCTTGTTGATACCAAATTTGATTATTTTGTGCCAAAGGTAGGTCGTCTAATAAATCTTCTAAAGATGTTTGAGGCATTTCCAAATAACGTTGAGAGGTTAAGGTTCCATCGAATATTATAGGACCAAGTAAACGGTTTCCCAATATACCACAAAAAACATTACATCCAAATCGAATTTGATTGCAGCGTGGAACTGTTATGCGTGGGTTTTCCTGTGCCCAATAGTGTTCATTATGACGATTAAATATTTCACAGTTAGAAAAATAAGACTCATCGGTCCACACAACGCGATTGATAAAATCATCATTCTCCCTAACTTGATTGATAAACCATCTGCAAAATGTTGATCTGCGGAGATAGTCGTTTGGTTGTAAGTTTTGAGCAATGTGAAATTTGTAAGGGTGATATTTACGCTTTTTTAAAATTCTTGATGCTTGAGACTTGGATACGTTTACTTGGATTTCTATTTCCCGTGTTGAAATGTTTGGATTAGCTTCCATACAGGCCAGTGTCAACACTTCATCTGCAATGTCTCCATTTATGTTTCGAGTAGGTTTTTTTAAACATCCATACTGCTGCATCAATCTTTGAAAGATTTTAATGTTTGGCTGTCTTTTTTCGAGAAAGTTTGTTAAGTATGTTTCGGCAGCAAGGCGACTGTTCTTATTACATTTTATGTATGTACAAAACATATGATATTGTTCGCTTGTTGAAAAATTTGCCATTTGAATATTTTATAGAATAAGTATATCACAACTTATAACTGGAAAGAGAATACTCAAATGTCAACTATTAGTACAACAGATACTCTAATTCAACATGACAGTTTGTTATAATTTCATTTGTTTAAGAGAAATCTGATGATGCCTACTTGATAAAAAATTAAAATTATCATTTTCAGTAAATTTTTTCATTTAAACATATGTTGTGATACATCGTTGAAAAGAGAAAAAAATATGCTATCTAACCATCTAAAAATCCAATATGGCGTCCATTTAAAATATGAAAGTTGATGCTAATATCTCGATAACCGTCATCTTGAATTTAATTTTAATATCACTTAAGTGCACACAATTGAACTAAGTAACTTTTATAAGAAACATTTTTCGTATCTTTTATTATAACAAAAATATTCGACTTCGAAGAAATTGGCAGTTTTCAGTTTTTTTAAAATAATTTCTAAACCGTTTGGAATTTAGAATGTATCTATGCGGAATTTAAATAAGCTATCCAAATGACACAACTTTGCCCATTTAAGCGGATCTCTATCATTAATAATAAGAAAGATACTCATGCTATCCTACTCAATTTGGGACACCCTGTATATATTGTTGTGGATTCATAGGGGTAAATCATTGGGATACAATAAAATTTCAACAACCCTGCATATAGAAAAGACCAATTTATTTACGCGCAAAATTAATTTAATACATTTAGGGAAAACGGACGAATATTGAGATATTTTTATATTTAACAATTGAAATATTAGGATCACATGAAGAAACAAAGCCTTAAAGCAAATAGAAGTTCAAGGATACGCAAACTTAACCATAAGTTATTTTAATTCAACACATATAAGCAAAAGGGAACGTGCTGTGTAAGAAAATCAATAATCCCAAGGCAATTGTATTCGTTGTAAAAGTCAATGTCAGTTTTATCAGATACGAGGAAGTAGCGAGTCCAATAAGTTGTTATGCTCAAAACGATCGATAATTAACAAAAACACCTGCGTTTTAAAAGGTTACATTCGACGAAGTCGAGCACATATTAAGATAGGAGCTCATAGAAAATATTTTCAACCGTCAGTTTTGTATAAACAACTAGGGAACAAACATCTTAAGGAGTGCGGGAAATGCACGATCGGTTATATACGACAGATATAAAGCAAACAAGGAATTGAAATGCACGTACCATATACACGTGGAGTTGAGATTGGATGTCATCAATATCGATTTTCTGTAACGCAAGTGGGGTTTTGAACGAGACAGCAAACATGTATCAAATAAGGATAAATAGAACTTAGGTGGAGTTTATGATGGCAGAGAATTTTGTCATTGGTTGAAAGTGGACAGTGTTCCAAACGTAGACACACGCGAAGGTGAAAGCGAATCAGGGTATACAGCACGTAGCAAGCTACAAAATTTTAGGCATCAACCGACGGTTATGCTCAAAATTTGTAGAAACTGTGTTTGAAAATAAGCTTTTCTGATGAAGAGCGTCCACGAGGAGATTTTAAACGGATATAAATACCCAACCTAGGTTGTTAACGCTTTCTGCTCTTCTTTTCTCGTCGCTTCTATGTTTCTTTACTTAGATAAAGTGATTCAGACCAGCATACAATAAAGTTTTTAGTTTGTGAGTATTTTATTATAGTGGTTGCGAGAATAGTACAGTAGTAGCGGACCTCTAAATTATTGACGTGAATTACGAGTAGTGAGTATTAAATTAATACAGGTCCGGCTACTACAACTCAAAAATCAATAAATGGAAGCATGTTATATGGAATTAAGCACCACATGTAATCGAGTTTGTATGCATGATATGGAATGGTACTGTAAGACGAGGCGATAGATTGCGGTTGTAGCAGATGGTAGAGGCCTGTAGAGCAGCACATTAAATCGAAACAACGCAGAGGGTTTCTGGCAGTCATCTCCGACGACATGGAAACCTGAAGAATTTTCCAAGTAATTTATTTGAAATTTCTGTTGCTTTATAAACATTTGTGAAATTTTGTGCTGTGTGGTTGACCTTTTTTGGGGCATATTTATGGTGGTAGAAATTTATTATAAAAGATACATGTACTGGACAATTTATTGATGTTTAAATATTGAAAAGGAGTGTATTTAAAACATCCAAAATTTTCGTCAGGGTAAAAATTGAATTGTAAAGGGTAAACGGGTCTGTAAATTTTGGTTTTAACTTATGCAAGGTTTAAAAGGCATATACAAACTGAACTGGGTTATAATGAGCTCACCATACTCCAGTGTGAAGTCAACTTAGGGTAACATGTGGGGCCCATCTACTCAGATCTTATTGAATTTGTTTAAAAATAATTAGAGAAATCAAGGACTTTAAAAACATATCATAATTTGAGTTTTATAATTGTATCAAACTGTTTTAACACATGTGAATATAATTTATCTGTTAATAGATGTAAATAAAAAGTTGTATGATTGTGGGATTATTTGGCACTTTTATTAAATAGTGTGTGAGTGTGAAAGAGATATGTCTGTACATTTAGGTATTCGAGAAGAGGCACAGCTGAGCTAGCCCGGGAAGCTGAAGGAATTTGAAGTAGAAATAAAAGGGTAAGAAATCTAAAAAATTTATATATATATATATATATATATATATATTTCAAATGGACCTGCACCTTGCCGAAGTTCCAAATTACTAGAACAGGTGAAATGGCTTGCGTGTTCTAATGAGCTAAAGAGCCAAACTATAGGTCCAACCAAAGTGGTAGGGTCGTTAGTGAGGAACCAGACAAAGACAGGCCCCTGAAAGAGGACAGCGGCTCTTTCAGTACTTAGATTGGCAGAGACTATAGGAGTCGGTAGGGCAGTCTCAGACACGCTACCGCGATGTGGAAGGCAACGGCAAACCACCATATTACATCCCAAATACACAGCGTACCTAAATAATAATAAAATGATGGCATTCTTTGGGATAAAAGGTTCCGTAGTTAAAATAGTTTCTCATTCGGATCTCCGGGAGAGGACTACTTCGGAGGATGCAATCGGAAATCCCAGAATAAGAGTCGGGAACATTTTGCGAGTCGGAGCGTGGAATGTTAGAAGCATGACGCAAGTATAGATAAGCTAGAAAACCTACAAATCGAAATGAATAGGTTACCACTAGACATATTAGGGATCAGCGAAGTTCGATTTTTCCGAGGCGGGTGACTTTTGGAGTGGATACTTCAGGGTAATTCATACAGAAGAAGAGGAAGGAAATTTGAGGGTGGGGATAGTTATGCGGAAAAAATAGGATACTGTGTAGAAAATTACTTACAAAAGAACGAAAGAGTTCTCATGGTTACATTAGAATCTAAACCGGTAAACACAGTAATAATAGAAGTATACATGCTCACCTCTAGCTACAGTGACGAAGAGGTAGAAGCGATCTACAAAGATATCGAAGACATTAAGATACGTAAAAGTACATGAAAACATAATAATTACGAGGGATTTTAATGCAGTAGTAGGTGAGGGTAGGGAAGGAGCAGTAGTAGGTTTATTTGGTTAAGGCACGAAAAACGACAGGGGAAATATGCCGCTAGAATTTTGCGACAAGAACAATTTATTCATCACAAACACATAATTTTAACATCATGCTAAAAGACGATATACGTGGAAGATTCCAGGAGATATAGGAAAATATCAAATAGATTACATTCTTGTTAGTCAACGGTTTAGGAATCAATTAAAAGACTGTAGAAGCTACCCAGAAGTAGATATAGACACTGACCAACAACATCGTAATTATGTTTGAAAAAGAGAAACGGAAAAAGGCACTTTGACTTAGAGATACTAAAAGATAAAGATATTCAAGAAAGATTCGAAAAAAATAAAATGAATTGCTGAAATATATCAGGAAAATATCTGATGCTAAGGAAGTAGAAACAGAATGGAATAATATTAAATCCAGCCTAGACATGGCGGCCAGAGATATTCTGGGGTATACACAAAAAGAAAATATGGAACCAGGGATAACAAAGGATATCCTGAATTTAATAGAAGAAAGACAAAGATACAAAAATAAATCGACGAAACAGGAAAACAGAAATGCAAAGCCATAAAATGGGAGATTATTCGCAAATGTAGAAAAATTCATCAGTACATTATCGAGATGCAGTGTTAAAAATTAAGTACAATAATCTAAAAAAAACGATCAAAAAAAAGTTTGCAGACGAAAAGCGTTTTTCTTATGGAACGGGGGGAGGCCCATCAAAAAAAGTAGTAGATGACAAAGCACGGACATACAAATGTTGGAGATTATTGGTAGCCAGATGACCGGGAATACAGCAAATATGATGATGATTGTTTATATGAAAGCTCTGACTACCAACTTGTCGATAACCAACCTTGGGTTTCGCATAACATAAATGGTAACTACTTATTATAAACTACAGTATGTTATATGAATAAATTGCAGTTTACTTGAACTTTGAAATTGAATATGAGTCGGACAGGAGTTGCTAGGTGAGCCAACCAACAATTGAAAATGAGGTTAAAATCCTTAAGACAGTACCAAATGGTTAGTATAGTAATTCAATTCAAATTTCCGATTAACTTGATCTATTTATAGAAGAATAATACATGTTTGGGGAACATATTCTACAAAGATGCTGAAAACTCCAATAAATGAATCGCTTAAACAAAAACGTAAGAATATTGATGTATTGGAAATTTGGGTATCCAAACTTTGTGCGTTAACTGTTGCCATTATGTTGCTTACATAGATAATCGTAGTTACTATGTTTAATATTAATACCACATACAAGTAACTTTTAACACCATTAACTTATTTAAATTATGTTATCAGCAACAGGAATGGTTCTATCACTTTTGAATAAACAAGTTTATAATGTGATACTATTTTCAAATACTATTTATCTTGCTAGATGTAGAATTTTTCATTACAGAAATGACCATAGAAACCCCAAAACAATACAATCCACTAAGATCTAATTTGGGGAAATGGGCCACATCGAAAGGTGAATTAGCGGAACTGCAAAAGAAGTATTTCTTGGATGAGCACAACTTGAAATTGAAGCATCTTCAAGAAAAACACGAACAATTTATTAAACACAATGCAGAGGAGCATAAGTTGAAAATAGAAATTTTATCCTTACAAAAAATGCAAATGTTGAAATAGTTAATATAAACAATACAATAGATAATAAATACCATATTAAAATTTGTTTATTTATTATAAATCTATTCAAACAATATCTGCTAGTTTTCAAAAGCAAACTGCAAATGTCTACTATGCAGGGGATAAAACATTACAAAAAAATCGTATTTATCTGTTACAGTAGGTTTCCAAAGTAATTATTTATTAAAATATCCCTTGCTACAGTATTCACATTTGGATTATTTTTTCTTTCTGGTAGGAATCTATTAACATTATTTGTTAAATAAATAGCAGCTTCAATGTTCTTATTAGTAGGAGGTACATCTTCCTTCATTTGACAAACAATATTGTGTAGTACTGCACATGCTACAACTAATGACTGAACTTTGTCAATGTTTAAATGAATACCAAGGGTTAAAATTGGAAAACACCGCTTCCACACTCCAAAACATCTTTCTGTGGGGTTCCTTGTGCGCAGTTGCGACTCGTTGAACAAATTATCAGCATCTATTTGTGGACTACCAAGTGGGGTGTTTAAATAACTCCGAACGCCATAACCACTATCACCAAACTATTGTTGCCAAATTGTTTATCTTCTAATTGTGATCTCAATCGCGAGTTATTGAATATCGTAGAATCGTGTGCAGATCCCTGTCAACGACATACAATATTCCGAATCACTAGCTCAGAATCACACAAAGCCTGCACATTGAAAGAGAAAAACCCGTTTCTATTCCTATAGATTTCTGCATTAATGCCACCTGGGGAACATATTCTCACACGTGTGCAGTCTAGTGCCCCAATACAACAAGGAAATTTGCTAATATTGTAAAATCCTTGCCTGATTTCATCGTTATTCATGGACATTTCGATATATTCAGGCCGCAATCTAGCAACGCAGTGACAAAGTTTAGTGATTACTCTGCTTACTGTTGCCTTGTCTATAGCTCCTAAATGTCCAATAATGCATAACATAGAACCAGTTGTTAAAAATCGCAGAGTAGCACAAACCATATCATCTGCTGATAATGCTGAGCTTCTATTATGTGTTAGTATAGATCATTGTGATTGACACAATAATAATAACATAACTAGCAGTAGTAGGACTGATATCTAATAGTTTATCAATCAGTAATCGAACAACAGGTTTTGAAAGCCTAAATCGGTCAAAAAACTCATTGTCTCTCCATTTCTCAAAATTGTTAGGTCTTTCACAAAAACTTCTTGGTACTCTAGGATTTAATTCATGTTGAATCAATTCCAAAAAATCCTCGTCATCTGTTAATTCGTGAAAGTCACCCTGCATCATTTCGAAGTGAAAATTCTTTTTGATAGTGTTACTACAACTGTAAAATTAATATACTATAATTTACTGGAACGCTTACAATTAGGTTTTTTTAAGTACACCCAATTGAATACTTCAACGGTGCAAATTTATTGTTATTCTTTTAATTTTACAGAAATACCTAATTTTTACTTCCTAAACACTCAGAATTTTGAGGTTAGGTTATTCTTGAACCAGATCTGAACGCACGTGAACGTCCGTTCAACGTATTTGTGTGAAGTTAGCGATGACTTTTCCCAGCGATGACTTTTGTAAGACTGACATGCATAAGATGACGTGAAGAAAGAATCAGCGGAAAGGCATGGCTGAGCTGTCAAATTATAAATTACGCTCTAACTAAACGAACACAATGCACACTGCATCAATATGTTTAGAATATATTTAACAATTGTGCGTAATTAATAAAAGAGATTCTTTACAAACTTAGAATAATTTTAATATCACACGTAAGTAGTCATACCCCATAGCCAGGAATAAGAGTAGTTTTGATAGCATAAAATGAGCAAAATATCTCATTTACTTTTTCCCTTAATTTTGGCGAAGTTCTTAAAGTGCAAACGATCGCTATAAATTGGTCATATTAAACACCACCCGAGGCCTCCAAATGCAAATTTTTAAGCCCGTATCGAGGGAGGAAAATAGTTTTGAGTACATACAATGAGCAAAATATTCTTATTTCCTTTTTTCTTAATTTTGGCGAAGTTCTTAAAGTGCAAACGATCGTTGTAAATTGGTCATATTAAACACCACCCGAGGCATCCAAATGCAAATTTTCAAACCCGTATCGAGGAAGGAAAGAAGTTTTGATAGCATAAAATGAGCAAAATATCTCATTTACTTTTTCCTTAATTTTGGCGAAGTTCTTAAAGTGCAAACGATCGCTGTAAATTGGTCATATTAAACACCACCCGTGGCATCCAAATGCAAATTTTCAAGCCCGTATCGAGGGAGGAAAATAGTTTTGAGTACATACAATGAGCAAAATATTCTTATTTCCTTTTTTTCTGATCAAGGTTTGATCAGTAGTTCAAACATCGTACAACGAAATTTTCTCATTGAACCGAGTACTACCGTTGAACCTCAATCAACGATTAAAGCCACATTCTCCAAAGGGTTAACAGCAGGAACCTTGCTCATAAATTAATGTCCAACCTAGCTTCGTTTCAACAGTTATTAGTTTACTTTCTAATTTAAGTATCTTTCAGGTTAAAAGATTACCTCCAACATCTCACCCAACTAACAACTCAATTTCTGGACAATCTCTCCCAACACCCAAAAGGGTGATATTATGACTTCAAAATTCATTCTGTAGAGAATCGTTATGTAACTGTGGAACCGCGTTAAATATTAACGGTTTATTCAGGGTCTCAAATGAATATCGAATAGATTCAGTTAAGAAACAGTAATTGTATAATAATTATGTACTTTCGGTTCAGACACAACGGCGCCGAACACAATATGACTCAGGTGCTCTTTACCAATAAGACGCAAGACAACAGACCTTGCGGTTTTCTTCAAAATATACGTGTTCTGTGAGCCTACATCAATCACAGCTCGAAAGTTATGTATCTGGCCACAACCAACTAATTTAACGATTACAGTTTTCAAACTGTTTACTGTTTACTGTTCTGAACCACCATTACACTTAAAGTGCTAGCAATACTGTTTCCATAAAACAAAATATGTTCCGATTCTGGTTCTTAAGAAGATCAGGACGGGTAGTTTAGACTTCCTACAACTAGTGAAAGAAATATACACTTCGCAGGAAAAATTTTACTTTACTTTACTTTAAAGTTCTTGGGGAAGAAGTTTTCCGAAAAACTGGGTAAAGGACAGTAATTACTACTTTGTTTATAAAGATATTCACTATAGATCAAAAGTTTTCAGTGAAAAATCAAGATATTGTTAAGAAATCTCATTGGCTTGAGAAGAAATCGCTTCCAGTTCCAAGAAGACCTCAATTATGGTTTTATAACTTTAGGCACTTCTTAGCGCTTAACTTAAGATCTAAACATTACTTTAACGTTTAAGGTTCTTTTGTAGTTTTTTTTTTTGTACTTTTACAAACGATTTTGGTTTCCAACTCGTCTATATGAATACCTATATTTGGTTTTTTGGGCGTTTAGAGCTAATTCCAACTTCTCCCCAACTTACTGAGAAAGTTGGACACTCGCTTTTCAAAAAAAAATAAGTCCTTATTTTGTCCAACTATACCCCAGTTGATGGTACATGTAATATTTATGAGAAAATAAATGATACGGGTTAGCATCACTTTGCCCTGATATCTTCGCAATCGTAATGATAAATTTTATTTCATTTTGTATCTATCGGCTGCTGTTTGCGATTTGTTATTTTTAGCAATTTTATGAATTTTTCGTGTTGATTTTGTATTAAAACTTCTATTCAGAACAAATTTCGCATTTTGTGTTGTTGTTTCGGATTAACGTTGAACAATATGCCTAATGCTTTAGACAAATATAAAGATAAAGGTATTGTATGCAATGTATGGTAACATAGCGCCTGTTGATTTACATGACATCAATACACTGTTCCGTGAAACAGACTGTGTTGTGATGAGTCAGACCTAAGTTTGTTTGTTTCTAACAACAACGGTAATAGATTTCAGACGCGTGAACTGACCTCTACTAAAATAATTTTTCAGGCAAGTTCAAGATCAGAGTGGGCGTCGTAAACATGTTGATTGAAATGCAAGTTTCTCGGTCGGTATAAATAATATGTCGATGGTTATAAATATTCTCACATTATTATTGCTGTTATGTTTGGTATGTCCATAAATCTAAGCTATTGGATATTGCCTACTGTAGTTGTTTAGAAAATCATTAAGAGACCTTTTGAATGAAGTTATCATTATAATGTACTGTATAAGGTTACGAAAACAGATAAGAACTAAAATGCTCGTTTTGAGAAGCTCAATGTGTTCATAATTGTGTCAAATAGAATAGTTATGTGAATGAAAATATTTCATTGGTTATTTGGCATGCATAACAATTAATCTATAAAAATGGAGCTTTGGAATACAAGAATGAAGTTTGATTAAATTTGTAATGAAAATAACCGATATCTGCTGATTCAATGATTTGGGTAATAATACAACCGCACGAAGTTTCAGCCTAGGAATGAACTGAACTTTTAGTGACGCCATCTTACTTTTAGCGTTAACTAATTTAATATAAACATTTCCAATAGGGTGAAAGGGTTTTCAAGTAAATAACTGGCTCCGTACGCATCTAAACACTCATCGCAACATTCTACCAATAATATAGTTTCCTCAGGATTATCAATAATATCCGAGAAATTTTAAAACCAGAAAGAAGGGGCAATTCTTCTTGTAAACGTTACTACTGTACCAGCAAATCTCCTTCTATAATTTCATCCCAATCCAAACTGTTTTCGAACAACGATCCGTTTCAGGAATCATATGAAGTAATTCCTCTGAATTACTAGCCCACTCTGTTAAGTGAAATTGCCCAAGTTTAAACATATCACTTAATCGTTAATATAGCGTTTTAGCTTCTTCCAAACAAGTACAAGACGAAAGTAAACCATCCATGTAAAAATATTGTTGAATTACTGTACGCGCCAGCGAATACTTGTCTCCTTCATCTATCGCTAGCCATTTCAGTGTTATGAATACTTAAAACAGAGAGCATTTTAACACAAAAACGACGATATTTAAACAGTACACATCAACTGGGTCGCTTCTTGAAAACGCTATAAAACTTGCTGAAATTTCCGTGACCAGGATCTACTTGAATTCTTAAATACATCTGACGAATGTTAGTAGTAAATGCTATAGACAATAATCAAAAATTCAAACATATGTCAACTACATTACTTTGTAATTTCGGACCTGTATACAGGGTGTTTTGAAACATCGTTTAAAGATTTTAGGGGCATGTAGTACGATCGAAAATAAGTAGGAAAGTCATAATAAACATATGTCCACAAATTAACTGTTTACGAGATAATAAATAAGTAAACGATAACATATCTCAGTAAACAGGTGCTTATCAGCTTTTGTTTTATGACAGTTTAATTTGACGTTTTGTGCAATTTGTAGCAATTTACAATGGTTGCGTATTCTTATACTGAAATGAGCGATATGGTATTCATGTACGGTCGTACTAATGGACATTCTTTACAAGCACGTCACTTTTATGCTGAAGCGTTTCCTGATCGCCAACTGCCTTCGCATGTGATGTTTCAGACGGTGTTTCAACACCTAAGAGAGACTAGTTTGTTTGAGAAGTAGTTTTATGATACTGGACGGCAGAGAATAGCATGTACTCTACAGATCGAATGTTGAATATTATCGATGAAAATCCCGAAACTAGTCTTAGAAAAATTTCGACTCAAGTGAGTGTAAGCAGCTATCTTGCTCGGAGAACTCTTAATGAGCAACTCCTATACTCCTACCATATCCAACGGGTACAAGCCCTTACTGCTCCGGATTATTAAGTAAGAATGACTTTCTGTGAGTGGTTTTTGCGAACAGGTGCTGATCGGCAAGATTTCGCTGATAACATCCTTTTCACTGGTTTTACTAAAAACGGAATATTTAATTTCCACAACAATCACGTTTGGTGTGACAAGAATCCTCATGCTATCGTTGAAGCCAGACACCAGCAACGTTTCTCTCTAAACATCTGGTTAGGCATGATAGGGGAAGGGTTGTTAGGACCGATTGTTTTGCCACAACGCTTAACAGGTGTTGCTTACTTCGAATTCTTGGAAAATACTTTACCTAAACTTTTGCAAGATTTGCCTCTAAATCTGAGACTGAACCTCTGGTTTATGCAAGATGGAGCTCTACCGCACTTTACGCTTGCTGTTAGGGAACATCTTAACAATGAATTTCCTAGGAGATGGATAGAGCGAGCAGATCCCATTGATTGGTCTCCAAGATCTCCCGATCTAAACTCGTTGAACTTTAGTATTTCGGGTTATTTAAAAAGTTTAGTGTACGCAACACCGGTAAACAATCTTCCAGATTTGCGCCAACGAATAGAACACTGTTGCCAGATAATTCGAGAAAACCCTTGTTTTTGAAAGAGTGCACACTTCTACAATTGCGATAAAATCGCTGTTATCTCGCAAACAGGTAATTTTCGGACATATACTTGTCATGACTTTCAACCTTATTTTCGATCGCAGTACAAACCCGTAAAATCTTTAAACGATGTTTCAAAACACCCTGTATAACAAATCACTAAGCCAATATCTTTCAGCAACTCATTTGACTTTTCTCAAATCTTTTGTGGATATCTTTATCTTTTAGATTCTCAAAGTCAAAGTGCTTCTTTCCGTTTCTTTTTTTCAAATTTTTAAATTTAAGTGCGGCCTTCATAATTACTATGTTGTGGTCAGTGTCTATATCTGCATCTGGGTAGCTTCTACAGTCTTTTACTTGATTCCTAAACCGTTGTCTAACAAGAATGTAATCTATTTGATATTTTCCTATATCTCCTGGCAACTTCCACGTATATCGTATTCTAGCATGTGTTACATTCCCGCGTACGTACTCAGCGCCATTGCTACAGTTGGCAACACTGATACGATCTACGTTTCACAATATTGCACAATGACATAATTACGTGTCAAATTGTATCACATACCAAACACGTTTACAATGATGCAATTTGCACTTTAAAATGTAAATAAGCTCACTTAAAACGCGCCTTGCAGTTAATCTCAGGGCATCTCTCGTTGTTATTTTAGGGTGTGGGTTGCGTCATGCCATTGTTGAATACAGATTTGTCTCTCCTCTTTCGTCGTTCGTAGCGGTACGATAGGAACAACCAGGTAAGGAACGATAAGGCAAGATAAGAAGGAAGCCCTATTCCTAAAAAAGAGAAAAGACAAAAACACGACACAGGTAAACGTTATTGTTCGACATCTCGTCCCTAATAATCATGTCGTTGCCCATCACTCCGCGTCTGCGCATTCTTTTGCGCCAACGCAACTATCCGGGATGGCAAAAATGAACAAGTCTATCTTAAAATAGTGGCGGGAATTCACTCACAAATTTAAAAATGTGCAATGCCAATTTTGGCATGTAACACATGATGTTGAAAAATAATGTGTTCGTGTTGCAAAATTCTACCAGCCTATTTCCCCTATCGTTTCTCGTGTCTAAACCAAATAAATCAACTACCGCTCTTTCCTACCTTTACATACCACTGCATTAAAATCCCCCGTAATTATTAAATTTTCATGTCCTTTTACGTATCTTAATATGTCTTCGATATCTTTGTAGATCGCTTCTACCTCTTCGTCACTGTAGCTAGAGGTAGGTATGTATACTTGTATTATTACTGTGTTTACCGGTTTAGATTCTATTCTAATCATGAGTACTCATTTGTTCTTTTGTAAGTAGTTTTCTACACAGTATCCTATTTTTTTTCATAACTATTCCCACACCTAAATTTTCTTCCTCTGCTCCTGTATGAATTACTCTGAAGTCTCCACTCCAAAAATCCTCCGCCTCTGACCAGGGTACTTCGCTAATTCCTACTATGTCTAGTGGTAACCTATCTATTTCGAGTTTCAGGTTCTCTAGTTTACCTACTTGCTTCATACTTCTAACACTCCACGCTGCGACTCGCAAAATGTTCCCGACTTTTATTCTGGACTTTCCGATCGCATCCTCCGAAATAGTCCCCTCCAGGAAATCCGTATAGGAGACTATTTTAACTCCGGAATTTTGTACCCTAGAGAATGCCATCATGTTTATTTTAATTTAAGCACGCCGTGTACTTGGGAAGTGATGTGGAGGTTTCCCGTTGCTTTCTACATCGCGGTAGTGTATCTTAGACTTCCATACCGACCCCTATAGTCTCTGCCAATCTAAGTAACGACAGAACCGCTGCCCTCTGTCGGGGACGTCTTAGTCTGGTTCCTCACTAACGAACCTACTACTTTGGTTAGACCTGTAGTTTTGCTCTTTAGCTCATTAGAACACGCAAGCCATTTCACTTGTTCTAGTAATCTGCTGAACATTCAATTATTAAAAAAGATACGTCCTTATTTTTGGCATTCGATAAATAGTTCATAGCATGGACAAAATCTAGACTTACCTTCATAAATTTTGGCATATTTTGTGAGCTAAGATTGGTTGCAGTATTTTAAAAAAATCTTACTTTTGATTTTCCAATGCTCTACCCGAAGGTACTACATTGGCCAGGAAGCGAGTTTTTTTACCTGGAAAATGTTGAATTTTCCTAACCCTTGCCGTTCCAAGCAAAGTAGGAATCTTTAACGTGTATGACAATACTTACACGGAACCTCCATTTTACCTCTTATCCGAACAAGGGCGTATTTTTGTAAAAAATGCTTGCCTATCATTTTTCAAGAGCACCGTGTCGGGATTCGAACTCCGGACCTTGGGCATAGTAGTGACACGCAAACATCGGAGTTGCCAGTATCTTAAAAAACTCAAAATTTTGTCCAACTACACCCCAGTTGGCATCGCAAATGATGCCAACTACGTGCTGCTTATATCGAATTCGTTTTCTACCTTCGCGTGTGCGTTCGTTTTAAAAATTGTTGGGTCTCAACTAATCACAAAGTGTTCTGTCGTCACCAAACTCCTCCTAAGCGCTATTCATTTTTGTTCTATACATGTTCGCTGTCTCCTTCCAAACCCCACTTGAGTTACAGAAAATCGATATTGTCGACTTCCTACATCAACTCCACGTGTATATCTTACGTGTATTTCAATCCAACGCTGCTCTATATTTGTCTCTATCTGTTGTATATTACCGATTGTTTATTTCACTCGCTCCTTAAGATGTTTGTTACCCTTGCTGTTTATACAAATTGACGGTTGCAAGCAATTTCTATGAAATCTTATATTAACGTACGTTCAAATTCTTTGAACGTATCATTTAACAAGCGGGCGTTTCTGTTAATTATTGACCGTTTAAAAATAACAATTCCTCGATTTTCTGCTTTTTAGTATCTGATAAAACTGAGCGTTGGCTTTTAAAACGAATATATTTGCGTTAGAAATTATTGATTTTCTTATGCAAGCACGCTCCCTTTTTGCTTATATGCGTTTGATTAAAATAACTTATGATTAATTTTGCGTATCCTTGCACTTCTATATGCCTTCAAGCTTTCTTCTTTCATGTAATTCTAACATTCCCATTATTAAATATAAAATACCTTAATACTCGTCCGTTTTCACTAAATGAATTAAATTAATATGGCGCGTAAATAATTTACCCCTTTAAATCCACAACAATATATATATATATATATATATATTGCTATGCTCCCTAAATTATTCACGCCCCATCGTTTGGGCGACCATATTATTATTGCTATGTTTAAACTGGAATTGTAATTATCTTCTCCGACGTTAGGCTGTCTTATTAATATTGCTATAAATTCCCTCCAGAAACTTAACTGGATTTTATCTTGAACCAACCTTGTCTACCAATAACAAAATTTGATACGTTACCGCCTTCCTCGTTATCAATTTCCTATTCAACTTATAACTCCTCTTTGAACTGTTTAAATTATCAAATCACTCTCATTAACTTTATCTTATGACCTCAACTAGCATTTATTTGGAATTATAAAATTCAGTTAATTCGATTCTATATAATGAAACAAATATTATGTATAGTTTTTGTAAATTATTTTAAATACACTTTTCAATTAATAAATGTTGTAAATCTCATTTATTAAAAATCATATACTTTTTACTCAAAACCCAAAGTCACCAAAAAACCTATTATTTTTATAAAAGAAGAAAGTTCTAAACCTCTTATCATCACGCGCTTTATACGCGTCCAAATCCTTTGTTTTGGTGAACTTCGTCACATTAATTTATATTAAGCAAATTCAATATTCAAATAAAAATATAGAAAAATAATGTCTTACAACTAAAAATCTAACCTGGTCTATTTTCTTCTTGCAATTGACGCATCCACTAATATTTCCCATGCATTAAGCCATCCATTTGAATAAAAATTATTTTCCCCCTATTCAGGATTATTACATGCCCATTCGAAATATTGTTTATCCACACACTTGAACCATTGCATTTAAATTGTTGCCATCACCCTCTGGACTACCATTAACTTATACTTATGCACCCAAATTTATTGTCATCTCATTCAGACTTATTCAATTTCCCCAAACTTAGAATTGGATTTTTCTCCCCGGCTTTAGAGTAGAATTCTTATTATCATTGTCCCCTGACTCGAAATTACATTTATTCGCCACAGACTCGGAAGCCGTTTAATCGGCAATCGTAATTTTCATTTTCGCACTTATACAATTTTTCACTTTGAATTATTATTACGTATCTCTTTATTTCATAGTGGCGCACCTCGGCCTTTGTTGAGTTCAAAACTGACTTCGTTATCACTGTACCTGTTAATATATTATTTTCTCTCATACTCCGTCAGTGGGTATGGTTTACAAACTCGTCGCTCATTTTGACCAATCAAATAATTACATTTAAAGTAGTTTCTGATGTAATTTTCTATGCTTTCCAATAATTGTGATCTGGTCGCAGCTGTCTTCGTTATCAAACATGCGGTGTTTTGATGAATCTAATTGCTTTTCCATAAACAACTGATGCAATTCGACTTTTAATTTTCATATCTGCCTGTTATTTACCTAATTTTTAATCACCTCTCTTTATCAAAGTTCTTAACTACTTGTACGTATTCACATTTATGCTTCCTGAAGCTCTATTTCTTATCTCCGTATTAACCTAATCGTTTGGAAGTTTTTTCAATGCGTGTTTAATTACACTTTATTATGTTTACATATAAAATACGCGTGCTTTCACTGAAAAATATCATTATTTACATTGCCTAAATTAACTAAAACTTTATCTACAGGGTATTAAATATTTACTATTTACTTAATGCATGTGTTCCTGGTTTCTACGCTAACTATGCGTCTTCCTGTGTGTATTTGCGTCGCTTAAAACTACTTATACTTTATATACAGGGTGTTGACTGCTTACTATTTACAAACTATCTCCATTTCTCAATTCTTTACTAAATAAATGCAGTTTTCTGCTGCCTAGTAATTTCTCATTTCTAAACGACCTTTACTATAAAGTACACCCTTAAACAACCCCTTATCACAACAATATATATATATATATATATATATATATATATTACTCATATTTAGACCAGGGTAGAAAATTAAATAATCACATCAAATAATTTTAATCACCGTGTATAAGGAATTTCATTAAATAATACGCGTTATTAAAACCATGAAGCATAAATAAACTCGGTTGTTTCAGTAAAAATAAGAAATTTAAATTATTTATAAGACGCTTTATATCAAAAGAAGCAGTATTGAAAAGCTCTGCGTGTAATGTAATTATTCCTAAACAAAGAGAAATTACGTGCAAAGTTTATATTAATTAACTCTATTTAAGTAACCGGTAGTAAAACAAAGTGTACCTATAATAATTAATATTTAAGTTGTATTCGCTAAAATTGAAAAGGATAGAAATCAATTGGAGTTAATTAAACCGTTAATAACATATAATACCTATAGAAACTTGTAAAAACCCAAGATTAAAATACCACGGAATAAGGCTCTGAGAATTAATAGTATGTTTAAACACCTGGGTTTATTTAAAAGCTCATTCGGCGTAAATTTTGCAGATAATTAATGTTTCAAAGAATCTTGGGAAAACGTCGCATAATAGTTACGAGAATTGCTAAGGCTGGGTATTTCACACTCCATGTGGACTAAAATAATCGATAATAAAGAATATCAAGTTGCACCAATAAGAACACGGTAGAGAAGGAAAGAGAAATGCGTCAAGCAAAGACACATATTGTAAAAGGCGGATTTAAGCAACGTCACGGGGTCACAATTGGTTAAAAATAGGATGCAAATATCAGAGGTAGAACAACAATTTCTGTACAAAATCAATTAGTTTTTCTCGGACAGGCTTGCGTGCCGTGTGGAAATTTTCTGAGATTTAAATGGGGCGAGTGAAAATTCGTAAAATCGACGCGTGAGCGGCAGACTGGGAACATGGCATGAGAAATTCTTTAGAATTACCCGTTTTGGGGAACAGACCGATAGACAGGCTTTTGCTATATATACCGAGATGAAGATAAACAAGCTCTCTTAGACTTTTGACGATTCGATGCGTTAAAAGCTCGTACATACGCGACTTGATTAAAGATGGTAAACCGTGCATTTTAGTTTGATTAAATAATTTAAAGTTTGCTAGTATATTTTAGTGATTCAAAATAGCTTGTTATTTACGTGCTAACATGAATGTACTTCAGTGCACTTAGATACAAGGTAATAAAATTTAGTTTCACTGTACCAATCAGCAAAATTTACAACGACGAATGTATACACAAAAGTAGGCAGTTTTGGCGTATATTGGTGACAGAAGCATGAATTCTTTGCTATTTTTCGGGGTGTTAATAATTAAATGGTTCAAATACGTGTCTGGATCCATGAAACAAGGGTCAGATAAACACAGATGAGTTCCGGAAAGGCCCAGAAACGACTTTGAATGGATGGTGATGGAGAAAATTTAAAAGCGTAGAGAATCAGAAGCCGTAAATATAATCCTGGTGAATGGTGTGATTAACTAAAGAAACGATACTTTGAAGCTACGAGGACAGTAACCTTCAGGTAAATTATACTATTTTGTTTGACATTTTTGTGTGTATTGAATGACTTTATAATTGATTTACTTTAAATGGACATTAGTGAAATTGTTCTAACCATAAAAGTTTAATTTTAAGATGAAATTTGCTTGTTTAAGTAAAAAGGGTATTTTGTTTTGATGTTCGGGAATATGATGAAACTTTGGGTATGTCTTTGAGCTCAATTAGACAAACCTGGTTAATTAACGTAAAGGGGTGGTAGATGCTCCCTTTATACTCAGACTCCGGTCTGCTTATATTGTTATATTAATTAGTAGGCATCCAACAAGGACTTTAATTTTGGATGCACAGTAAAATGATAATAAAATTAATCCTGAAACTCTTTTAAAACTGAATTTTATGCTGAATTTTAATTTTGAAATTTTATGTATTCTGAATATTGATGTAAATAGAGTTAACGTTGATGTTTTGGTAGGAATGTGTTGTTTTTATGAATGAGGAGGTTTATAACATTAGGTGAGCAGCCGAGGCGAAAAGCGTAGTTCACGGATTTTAAAGGAAACACAGCATTCTTGACGCCCAAACTGTGGGGCTCGAATGTTTTTTTTAAAGGGCCAGTACCTGCAAGATATGAGAAGATTCACAGCATTTCTTGGCGACCACAACGTGAGGGCTCGAGTTCCAAATAAAATTTTTGTTATTTTATTCCAGGAAACTGGCGATCTGAGAGAGAGAGTTTCTGTGTGTGTATAAATTTAAGAGTATTTGAGAGTGTGTGTGAGTGATTAGAACGTATGCAGAGAAAAGAGTGGTTAAAGAGTCAAGGAGTGGAAATTGGAAGTGACGATAGTGCATTGTGTGAGAAAATTTCGAAAATGGAAGAAGCTGGAGGCAGTAGAGATCAGTCGAGGACGGAATCAGGGGATCAAGGAAACGAGATGATAATGAGAATGCTAGAGAGGATGAATGAAGAATCGAATAGAGCGAGGGAGGAGTCTAACAGAAAATTAGAACAGCTAAGCGATGAATCGAATAGAGCGAGAGAGGACTCAAATCGAAAATTTGACCGAATGAGTGAAAAATCGAACAGGAAGTTAGAGGAGATTAGTCAGAAAATAGATAAGACGAATCAAGAAGTTTCAGAATTTAAAAATAGTCTTACCGTAAAGATGGGGGAAGTTGAAAATAGGGTTGATAAAAATGAGCGTGATCTTACAGGTCTTCGACAGGAAATGGGACATTTAAGGTCCGAAGTACGTATTTTTTGTGAAGAAGAGATTAATGTAAAAATGACTGAAGTGACGGACTGATGTAGGGATCAGTTAGGCAGGGTAGAACGCGAAGTTAGTAGTATTAAATACAACATGTCAAATTTAACGGGGGATGGTCCCAGATTTTCTACAGGTGGAGTATCATTGGACCAACACATGAAGTTTTATGGCGATAACAGGGTAAATCCACAAATTTTTATTAATAGTGTAAGAAATCTAGTGGGAAATTTATTTGACGAACAGACTAAACTAAATACGATAAAGGCTTTATTAAAGGACAATGCGGAAGCGTGGTACAATTTAGTAGGACAGGACATAGACACGTATCAGGACTTTGAAGACAAATTTTACAACATTACTGGAGTGATCACAAACAGGATCAGATTAGGGACGACTTGATTACAGGAAAATTTAAGGGAGAGTTTGCAGGTTCTAGGAGCAATATGCCATCCGCAAGTACAGTGTGGCCAAACAACTGAATCCACCATTGACGGACAGACAGATTATCAAGTACCTATCACGACATTTTGAACTGGAAATTAGACAACACGTGGCCTTACAAAACATCACAGAACGGGAGACATTTTTAGAGTATTTGCAGAGATATGACGATGTATGTGTAGGACGGACAAGAGAGATACGAGAACGAAACGTTAACACAGTTAGGTTTGACAACAGGACACCGAATTATCCGAGACGGCCTGACTACAACAGAAATTTTCGACCGAATTGGGAACGACGAGGACAGGAATACAGGAGCAATAGTGCGACTAGGGGACCGACGCCAAGACCTAGTTACACGCGACAGAACAGTTTACCGGAAGTAAACAGGACTGTGACCAGCACGCCGAATAGAGACAGGGACACGGATATTAACACGAGGAGGACGTACGCACAGGTTGTAGAAGGACAACCAGGACCAAGCACGGAAAACAGGATGAGACAGGATTTTTAGAACGTGACAGACCACTAGATTTCTGTGTAAATGTATACGAACATCCACGTGAATTTTTCAAAATTGAGGAGGAAGTAGAGCCAGAAACTGAGGAAAAATTATGTTTGCCAATTGTTAATTTAGAAATTTTTGAAAATAATGTAGAAGTATTACTTGATACAGGGGCAGAGGCGAGTTTAATATCGGAGGAATTCGTCAGCAAAATTAGGGATAAGGTTTGTGATAGAATTATGCCTATAAAGCGTAGCCATTTAGTAGCTCCAAATAAAAAGAAGTTTGCTGTAGTAAATAGTGTTGTGGTGCTTAGGATAGATATAGGAGGTTTTAGCTGTGAACAGGAGTTTGTAATTGTACCTGGACTGAAGTTTCAGAGCATTTTAGGTGTTGACTGTATGATGAAGTTAGGGGTTTTGATAGATATGGAAAGGAAGGTAATAAGGATTAATGATAGGGTAGTGCCATGGAAGGGCAGTTATGAAGTCACAGAGGATGACACTGGGTTTAGTATTAATGTAGCAGAGGTAGAGGATGATGAGGTTAAACAGATCAACACAATAAGATGTCCAGAGGAGAGGAGAGTAGAGGTTCAAGCTTTAGTACAAAACATGCAGAAGTAGTGGGGTAGAAGCAACAGCAGCATATCAGGAGCAGGTGAAGGCGAAATTAAGCAAAGATGGCAAGTTTGTTTTTAATCAAGTAGATTTAAGGGATTCATTCTGGCGGATTCCATTACACAAAATTCTAGAAGGTACATAGGATTTTCCATAGAGGAAAAATCGATAATTGTAAAGTAGTATCGTTTGGTTTGTCGGCAGAGAAGAAAATAAGAATAAATGAGAAACAGACATGTGTAGGGACTGAAGAAGAAGCAGTATTTAAGAGTCAGGATAATAGGGATGATAAGTTTATTGTATGTGAGATAATAGGGATGATAAGTGTAGATATAGAAGGGGGAGAAATAGGAATGAAGAGTATTAGGTTGGTGAGAAGAAAGACTTGGAGGGTCAAGAAGAGAGTTAGATTTAAATAGGATAGGGATAGAATAGGTGTAGATAGAAGAGTAGAAGTAAGTGTTTATAGAAAATAAAGCTAGGTATGGGATAAATATGGGAGATAATTAGAAATAGGTTTAGGATGAGAATAAAGAGGAAATGTAGGAAGAAAATAAGATAGGTTAAGTATAGATATTTCATATAAAATTAGTGGAGAGTTAGGAATAGAGTAAGAGTAGGATAGGTATATAGGATTAGGTAGGGGGAAGTGAAGTATAGTGAAGATTAGTTAAAAGTTAGGAATAGGATAGGGATATAGGATAGGTGTAAATAATTTTTTTGATTGGAGACAAAGTAGGTAAGTTAGATAGATAAGGGTAGAGAGAGATAGGCAATTTTTTTTGTAATTTTTTTGTCTAAATGCTTTATATTTGAAGTCAAATAAGTGGGATTATTTGTATTCAAATAGGGGGAAAATACTCATATTTAGACCAGGGTAGAAAATTAAATAATCACATCAAATAATTTTAATCACCGTGTATAAGGAATTTCATTAAATAATACGCGTTATTAAAACCATGAAGCATAAATAAACTCGGTTGTTTCAGTAAAAATAAGAAATTTAAATTATTTATAAGACGCTTTATATCAAAAGAAGCAGTATTGAAAAGCTCTGCGTGTAATGTAATTATTCCTAAACAAAGAGAAATTACGTGCAAAGTTTATATTAATTAACTCTATTTAAGTAACCGGTAGTAAAACAAAGTGTACCTATAATAATTAATATTTAAGTTGTATTCGCTAAAAATGAAAAGGATAGAAATCAATTGGAGTTAATTAAACCGTTAATAACATATAATACCTATAGAAACTTGTAAAAACCCAAGATTAAAATACCACGGAATAAGGCTCTGAGAATTAATAGTATGTTTAAACACCTGGGTTTATTTAAAAAGCTCATTCGGCGTAAATTTTGCAGATAATTAATGTTTCAAAGAATCTTGGGAAAACGTCGCATAATAGTTACGAGAATTGCTAAGGCTGGGTATTTCACACTCCATGTGGACTAAAATAATCGATAATAAAGAATATCAAGTTGCACCAATAAGAACACGGTAGAGAAGGAAAGAGAAAATGCGTCAAGCAAAGACACATATTGTAAAAGGCGGGATTTAAGCAACGTCACGGGGTCACAATTGGTTAAAATAGGATGCAAATATCAGAGGTAGAACAACAATTTCTGTACAAAATCAATTAGTTTTTCTCGGACAGGCTTGCGTGCCGTGTGGAAATTTTCTGAGATTTAAATGGGGCGAGTGAAAATTCGTAAAAATCGACGCGTGAGCGGCAGACTGGGAACATGGCATGGGAAATTCTTTAGAATTACCCGTTTTGGGGAACAGACCGATAGACAGGCTTTTTGCTATATATACCGAGATGAAGATAAACAAGCTCTCTTAGACTTTTGACGATTCGATGCGTTAAAAGCTCGTACATACGCGACTTGATTAAAGATGGTAAACCGTGCATTTTAGTTTGATTAAATAATTTAAAGTTTGCTAGTATATTTTAGTGATTCAAAATAGCTTGTTATTTACGTGCTAACATGAATGTACTTCAGTGCACTTAGATACAAGGTAATAAAATTTAGTTTCACTGTACCAATCAGCAAAATTTACAACGACGAATGTATACACAAAAGTAGGCAGTTTTGGCGTATATTGGTGACAGAAGCATGAATTCTTTGCTATTTTTCGGGGTGTTAATAATTAAATGGTTCAAATACGTGTCTGGATCCATGAAACAAGGGTCAGATAAACACAGATGAGTTCCGGAAAGGCCCAGAAACGACTTTGAATGGATGGTGATGGAGAAAATTTAAAAGCGTAGAGAATCAGAAGCCGTAAATATAATCCTGGTGAATGGTGTGATTAACTAAAGAAACGATACTTTGAAGCTACGAGGACAGTAACCTTCAGGTAAATTATACTATTTTGTTTGACATTTTTGTGTGTATTGAATGACTTTATAATTGATTTACTTTAAATGGACATTAGTGAAATTGTTCTAACCATAAAAGTTTAATTTTAAGATGAAATTTGCTTGTTTAAGTAAAAGGGGTATTTTGTTTTGATGTTCGGGAATATGATGAAACTTTGGGTATGTCTTTGAGCTCAATTAGACAAACCTGGTTAATTAACGTAAAGGAGTGGTAGATGCTCTCTTTATACTCAGACTCCGGTCTGCTTATATTGTTATATTAATTAGTAGGCATCCAACAAGGACTTTAATTTTGGATGCACAGTAAAATGATAATAAAATTAATCCTGAAACTCTTTTAAAACTGAATTTTATGCTGAATTTTAATTTTGAAATTTTTATGTATTCTGAATATTGATGTAAATAGAGTTAACGTTGATGTTTTTGGTAGGAATGTGTTGTTTTTTTTTATGAATGAGGAGGTTTATAACATTAGGTGAGCAGCCGAGGCGAAAAGCGTAGTTCACGGATTTTAAAGGAAACACAGCATTCTTGACGCCCAAACTGTGGGGCTCGAATGTTTTTTTTTAAAGGGCCAGTACCTGCAAGATATGAGAAGATTCACAGCAATATATATATATATATATATATATATATATATTTATATTTACTTTATATTTATTTATATCTATGTTTTATACTTATTTGCAGGTGTTATATTATTCTGGGGCTTGAATTGTTTTTTGACGCTCTGTCACCATTTTTGGTGGCAGCATATATAGGAAAAAAGATTGAAATTGAGAGGATTCCAATAATAATATAAATCAGTTGGGAATGATAGGAAAATCTAGGAACGGATTTAGACTAAATTACTTAGACCAGGGAAGGCGAATTTGTAAATATATAGAGCAGGCAAATAGCTGGATTCACTAGTAAAATATTTGGTAAATGCTTAGAAATTTGAATCCATTTCTAAATTAGTTAGCTATAGCTTTGGATAGTCTTAAGTCGACCCTTCAAGTTGCTCCGGTAAGCAAAGCTGGCGACTGCTATTCGGTATTACGGATCCCCAATTTTACCTTTTCTTGTGTCTTGTTGATCGGATACACTCCAAAATCAACGTTAGGGATACCATTACTCAAACCCTAATTTTAGTTTTGTTTCAGTTTGTTATATTTTTTAATTAAGATCGATTAATTTTGAAGTTCGATTACATTCGAAGCACGTTAATTTCGCGTTTAAATCCAATGTTGTACCTTCGGGTGAAGCATTGGGGACGTGGCCGCAGGTATAGCGGCCCTTATTCAAATTATAATGTCAGCACTTTGTTAAATTTCATTTCATTTTGCATCCATCGGCTGTCATTTGCGATTTGTTGTTTCTAGCAATCCTAAGAATCTTTATTTGTTTATTTTATATTAAAACTGCTCTCTTCGGAACAAATTTCGCTTGTATTGTTATTCCGGTTGACGGAGAACAAACGTTCTAAAGGAATGGTATCATACACAATGTATGGTAACATAGCACCTGCTGGTGTATATGACATTACTACACTATTCCGTGAAACAGACTGTAGGTGTTGCAATGCGTCATACGCAGATTTGCTCGATTCCAACAACAACGGCAATAGATTTCAGACGAGTGAACTGACCTTTATTAAAATAATTTTTAAGCCAAGTTCAAGATCAGAGTGGGCGTCGTAAACATGATGATTGAGATGCAAGTTTCTCGGTCGGTATAAATAATATGGGGATGATTATAAATACTCTCACTTTATTAATGTTATTTTTGGTATGTCCATAAATCCAAGCTATCCGTGGATATTGCCTACTGTAATTGTTTAGAAAATTATTAAGCGATCTTTTGAATGAAGTTATCATTATAATGTATTGTGTAAAGTCCATGAAAGCAGATAAGTACTCAAATACTCGTTTTGAGAAGCTCAATGCGTACATAATTATGTCAAATAGAATTGTTATGTGAATGAAAATATTTCATTGGTTAGTTGGTACCCATAAAAATCAATTTATAGAAATGGAGCTTTGGAATACAAGAAAAAGTTCGATTACATTTGTAATGGAACAAACGATATCCACAGATTAAGTTAACGGCTATGCTTTGTACGTTGCCCGAAATCGTGCAGTACTTTGTCCTAAGGAACATACCCAGATTATTTATATATTTAATTTCGGTACTGGATTCATTAAGGTAAACACTTTTTTTTATTTCGTGTATGTCAATATTTCATAAGAAAATTTGCAAATTTAATACCTCGTTGGTAGTAGATAAAATTGGTGATTGATGTTCTGTCTTCGTTATAAAATTTTAAAGTAACATTTATATATTTTTTATTGGGTGTTTAAACGAGCTCTTGTTGTGAAACAAGTTTCAGGTTAGGTATATTTGTGAAATGTTGATAGTTCAAGGTTGTAATTCTAAAGGTAACAATAGATTACAGACTGTACATTACAAATTTACGATCACATCGCCCAAGTACTTATGTAATGATTCTTCAATGTCCAATTAGTATAAAACGAAGCTTTTTACGATTTCCTTTTTTGTAAATTAATGCTAACGTCAACAGCTTGTTTACCAAATATAACATTTCGAATGTGTCGACAAGAAGAATATTTCGAATGTGTTGATGACAATAATTCAAATTGGTGGTGTATTTCTGAATAATTCAAGTATGCGTCGATAAGAATAATTCAAATCTGGGTCAATATAATATTTCAAATCAGCGTTGACAATTATATTTTGGTACAATTTTGAGCTGCGAGATTCAAGGCATATAAATTAAAGAAGCACGAAGTAATTTATGGAAAACGAGGGGTTCAACTAAACAGAGCAGTGATAGACGGATGAGGGCAACAAAGGGGTGTTGATCCACAACGCGAACAACCTGTAGCAGGTCAGATCTATTTAATTTTAAGATATTTTTCTATTTAAATTACAATACTGAATTTACTCAATTTATATAAAACTTGTGATAAAGTCAACAACAAACATTGCATACGTTACACTTACGTAATATATTATAAAGGGATCTAAAACGTTACAGCATTCTTTTGTAAAAAAAGGTAGTTTTTGGTGACTTTAGATTGTATTCAAAGTATATAAATTTTGGGATAAATGATACACATGATATCGATTGATTAAAGGGTTTATTTTAATATTTTTCAAAACTTGTAAATAATATTTCTTTTCATTATATGAAATTAATTGACTTCGCTTTATCAATTCAAACAAATAGGTAATCATAAAGGGGCGGAGAAGAGAAAAATTGATCATCGTAACGTTGTGCACTTTGTGTAGATTAAAGAGGACTAGCCGTGGCATAATAATAAAATGAGTAAGATTAAATTTGATTTGAGAACACAGAGCGGTGGAGTTAAGTAAAAACGTCATTACACCGAGTATGGCGTTATCATATCAATTTTTATATGGCGACCCGAACGTGGGACGAGAATATTTTACCACAATAAAATACAGCGACTTGAGCGAAGAGACACGAATTAAATCAAAATAAATTTGAAAATACGACCGTGCGATTTAAAATAAAACTTTAAATTAAACCGGGGCTTTAAAGAGTTTTAATTAGCGAAAAATCAAGAAATCAAGAATTCAGAGAAATTTGTACATTAACTAAATTTGGGCAGATTTATTTAGTATTTAAAAGTATAGTGTAAATATAATAATTTCAAAAATGGATAAAAGAATACGGGAAACAAGGGAAGCACTAAGAAATCAAGAAGTGGAAATAGGATCCCAAGAGAGTGTAATAATCCAGAAAAGCAGTTTTAGCGAAGAAAGGCAAACCTCACAAGAAACTAAAATGATGGAGATTTTAATAGCACTGAACAGTAAAATGGACAAAAACGAAGAGGCTATGAAAACCATGACTACGAAAATGGACGAAAACAGCGAAAAATTAGGTAAAGAAAATAAAATTCTAAGTGATAGATTAAGACAAACCCACCAACCAATTGCTGAAATGAGGGGACAAATGCAAGAGAAAATCGTGAGGGTTACGGAGGGAATAGATTGTGTATGGGATCATATTGAAATGGTGAAATCAAAACAGGAGAAATATGAAAGCAAGTCAAACAATAAAATTATGAATTTAAATATCAAATTACGGAACGTTGAAAAAAACTGTGAAACCGAATTCAGAACCATAAATCGGGAAATAAATAATTAAAAAACTAATTCAGAAAATTTTAATAATAGAGAACCAATTAGGCTAATTCAACCAAATCTTTTAATTGATCAATATACTAAATTTTACGGGGACGAAAAATTAAATCCGGAAATATTTTTAAAAAATTTTAAAATGTTAGTACATGGCTCAACAGATGAGCTATATAAATTAAACTTAATAAAATCAATGCTGAAAGGAGGAGCTGAAATGTAGTACAACTTAGTTGAGAGCGAGATAGAATCATTTCAACAGTTTGAACAGAAATTTCTACGACACTTTTGGGGGGATAATCAACAGGATAAAGTTAGAAATGACCTGAGCATGGGAATGTACAATTCACATAGAGGAATAACGCTGGAATTATATGCTATTGAAAAATTTACTGTAGCGAAACAAGTAGATCCAGCTCTGCACGATAAACAAATTAGAAAATATTTGACAGGGCATTTCAACGTAGAAGTAAAACGATATATAACGACACAGAATATAGTGGACCGAGACACATTTATAGAATATTTGCAAAGGTATGATGAGTTGGAATCTAATGATAAAACGGAAAATAATGCTAGGAATCGACGCAAGAGTTTTATAAGGACGCAGAGGAATAATGAGACTCGAAGTAATTATCAACGAAATAACTATAATTATGATCGTGGAAGAAATTTTAATAGGGCGAATTATAAAGATTTTAATTAATAATGATTTCAGGCGAAACAGAAACACGGGTCAGATACTAGGGCAACAAATAGAGCAGACTAATCATGAGTGAAACAATAATAATAGAGGAATAAATAGACAGGAAAATGAGGATCGACGTACGCAAACAAGGGATACGAATTGCACATACGCAGAGATAACGAGTCAGGCAGGACCTTCCACGCGAAATCAAAATTTTTAGGTACGGACGAACCAAGTAAAATTCTACAGATAAACGGATATGAAAACCAGCGCGAGTTAATTATACATGAAACGGAAAATAAATTAGGAAGATTTGAAAGGAACTTATTACCAATAATTAATTTAAGGGTGAAAAATAGAATAGTTAGAGTATTGATTGATACTGGGGCAGAAGCATCACTTGTTGCGGAAGAATTTGTTAAACGAGAGAAATTGAGTGATTTAGCGATACCTGTAACGAGGTATAATTTGTGGCACCGAATAATAAGAGATTTTGTATGGTAAATGAAATGGTAATTCTGAGATGTGAATTGGGAAAATGATTTTATGGTTGTACCTGGACTAAAGATAGATGTTATATTTGGGATGAATATTATAGATAAGTTGGGGTTGAAGATAAATGCAGAATGCAAAGAGATAGAATGTAATGGGAAATATATTAAATGGTATGAAGAAGATGATATTGAAATAGAGGGTGACTGCGTGAATATTAATCAGTTTGATGATGAAATAAATAATGGTATTACGAATATAAATGAAAATGAAGAGATTAAATGTCCAGAAGATTTAAGAAATAGGGTGAAGATATTATTAAGAAAGCATTCAGAATTAATAGGTTCGAAATCAAGAATTGCCACAGGTTATGTGCACAAGTTAGAAGTAGTAAACACTGAACCGTTTAACACTAAATTATATCCTATTCCAGTAGCATATAGGGACAGAGTGAAGGAAGAAATAGAAGAAATGTTACGTGAAGGTATCATAGAAAGCTCCAGTACACATTTTGTGAATCCATTAGTCATCGTGAAGAAAAGTGATGATAGCATCAGGTTATGTTTAGATGCAAAAAAAATTAATAAGCGAACGAAACCGCAATACAATTGTCCACCAACGATGAATAGCATATTAGCAAGATTAGGTAATAAGAAAATCCATAGCAAATTAGACTTAAAGAATTCATTTTGGTTGATTCCATTAGCGCGAAAATCAAGGAAATATACGGGTTTTTCAGTAGAAGGAAGAATATACCAATTTAAGGTGGTCTCGTTTGGTTTGTTCTCGAGTACGGCTGCATTAGTGAAGGCGATGCAAAATATTTTGGGACCGTATGAGAATTTTGTATCCACTACGCGGATGATGTGTTAATATTTAGTGATAGTGTGGAACAACACTTTGTACATTTAGAGAGAATATTATTAGAGATAAATATAGCAGGTTTGAGTTTAAATTTAAAGAAGTGCGAACTTTTTCAAGATAGAGTTAAATTTTTAGGATATAGGATAGATAGTAAGGGTATAATTAGAAAGCAGGGAATGAACAAATATGAGTTAAAAGGACCTAGATTCAAGAGCAATAAAAGGGAAGTTACAAATAAACAAGTAAATAAAATGTAGAATAAACTTAGGTATATGCACACATAGAGTAGTAAAATAGGATACGGGTATAAGAATAGGTATAGGTATGAATAGGATAGTAAAATAGGACATAGGTATAAGATTAGATAAATGTAAATAGGGGATTAATAAAGGGAGAGTTAGATTTCTATAATAAAAATGAAAATATATGAATTTATAAACCAATGGGAGTTTAACTCCACGTTAGGCGCCAAAAAGTCATTGTTCTAAAATTTCACATTTTAATTTGGGGGAATAATGCTGTGATAAGGGGTTGTTTATGGGTGTATTAAATAGTAAGGGTCGTGTAGTAACCATAAATTGCAATAGGAAGCAGAAAACTGCATTTATTTAGCAGAAAATTAAGTAATTCGTACATTATGTAAATAGTAAGCATTTACCACCCAGTATATAGATCATAATTAGCTTTAAGCGATGCAAGTAAGCATATCTTAAAACAATAGAATGCGTATTTAGCAGAAAAATAGGTAATTCATACATTATGTAAATAGCAAGCACTTAACACTCTGTATATAGACCGTTATTAATTTTAAGTAATCTTTCAACAAAAGTACGCGTATTCAGAAGAAGTGATAGTACATGTAATTAAACACGCATTGAGAAGTGTTTTAACTAGTTATAAAACAAATACGAAGATAAGCGATAAAACCTAACAAAGCTTTATGCAAGTACGCGGAAACAATAAACATTTTTGATAAGAAAACGCAGTTTCAAACACACATAAAAATACATAAACGAAAGTAGAATTAAGGTTACATCATTTATTTTGTTCAATTATCCAAAAAGGCGATATCTACACAAAACAACGTATGGTCAAGATAACGAATAATAAGGTATCAAATAAACACCATTACATGGAAAACCGATGAAATTACATCAGAAACAACTTTGAAATGCAGGGAATATTAAAGACGTGATTGGTTGAGATATCTGCAAGACTTGTTAAAAACCCAGCCCACATGTAAGAGGGAACAGCCTATATTAACACATAGAGCAATGATAAGAGGAGTCAGTTCATAACTCATGCAGGGCGAAGCTGCGTCACTGTTAATTAGAAAGTCAAGCGTAATTTAATATATACTAAAATATCAAGTGATAATAGTGCTACAATTATGAAGACTTCTTTTGCCGTTTAACGTGAGTAGGATTTGGGGTAATTTATTTAAACTAAATATTAATAATAATAGGGCTTCGAATGGATCGATATAATATTTCTAATTGGGCGATACAACATTTTGAATGTGTCGACAAGAAGAATATTTCGAATGTATTGATGACAATAATTCAAATTGATGGTGTATTTCTGAATAATTCAAGTATGCGTCGATAAGAATAATTCAAATCTGGGTCAATATAATATTTCAAATCAGCGTTGACAATTATATTTTGGTACAATTCTGGTACAATTTTGAGTTGCGAGAGTCGGGACATATAAAATGAAGAAGCACGAAGTAATTTATGGAAAACGAGGGGTTCAATTAAGCAGAGCAGTAATAGACAGATGCGGACAACAAAGGGGTGTTTGATCCACAACCCGAACAACCTACAGCAGGTCAGATCTATTTAATTTTAAGATATTTTTCTATTTAAATTTCAATACTGAATTTACTCAATTTATATAAAACTTGTGATAAAGTCAACAACAAACATTGCATACGTTAAACTTACGTAATATATTATAAAGGGATCTAGAACGTTCCAGCTTTCTTTTGTAAAAAAAGGTAGTTTTTGGTGACTTTAGATTGAATTCAAAGTATATAAATTTTGGGATAAATGATACACATGATATTGATTGATTGAAGGGTGTATTTTAATATTTTTCAAAACTTGTAAATAATACTTCTTTTCATTATATGAAATTAATTGACTTCGCTTTATCAATTCAAACAAATAGGTAATCATAAAGGGGTGGAAAAGAGAAAAATTAATCATCGTAACGTTGTGCACTCTGTGTAGATTAAAGAGGGCTAGCCGTGGCATAATAATAAAATTAGTAAGATTAAATTTGATTTGAGAATACAGAGCGGTGGAGTTAAGTAAAAACGTCATTACACCGAGTACGGCGTTATCGTATCAATTTATATATATATATATATATATATATATATATATATATATATTGCTATGATAATAGAGTAGTTTGAAGGTAGATTAAGTCATAGGGGTCGAAGGATAGATATAAATAACTTTAACTTTAAGAAAATCAAATAATTTCAGCAATAAAAAAATTAAATCGACTATTCTACAAAAAGTCAATTGCGAGGACACTGTATTTAAAAAATATGTGATTACATGCATGGGAAAGAAGCCTCTTTAGTAATAATCCGATATCATTTGATTAGAATAATAATGTGTGCGTCGTATAAATATGTTTACGTATAGTTTACAAGTAAAGATAAGATTTTAAAAAGCAACTAATTGCATCAAATAAAATTACCGGGAAACCTAGACAAATTGGGACTCTAAATATCTAATAACTGCGTCGAAAATATTAACGTAATTATTATGCAAACGCATCTTAATATGCCATTATTAGAAAATCGTTACGTGACTAGAAAGAACACATTTGTTCAGAAAACCAACATTCTGTAACAAACAAATAAACACCAAGCGGTTCAATTATAGGATACATCGTGGACTTTCAATGAAAAACATTGAATACGTGATAGAAGCCAAAAATTGGAAATCCTATTATAATACTGTAATATACTGAGCGCTTACGTGATTGATGGAGCATTTCGTCAAAGAATTAAACTAGGGAATTTGTAAAAATTCTGAGTTTTGACAGATAAGGGAAAGTATAAGTCTGGATAATAAACACGCCAATAAAAACTATTGGTGGGAAGGGCTTATAAATACAATAGAAAATGAATAACATTTAGTACATATTCAACCGAGCACCAACTATGCTCGAATGCCGTAAAAACTTACGTAATTAATTAGTGAAATATGATGGAACTTCAGTAACCATTCTAGGTTAGCGATTTTTAAACATTTTATTATTGAAAGACTGTTTCAGGTTTTATATTTGCTATACATTGTGTATTTGTAAGAGTCGTCAAAAAGGTCATTTGAAAAATATAAAAACAGTGAAAAGCATCTTGGAACGTTCGAAGGTACTTGAGAGTAATTAAAAAATATTTTTGCTGGTTTTCAGGAAAGCATAAATTTGGTAAATGTAAATATTTTATACAAGGGAAAATTTTGAGTTTACACAGCATTGTACATATTATCAATTATTATATTGTGTGTTCTAGAACTACTTTATTTGAATCCATATAAAGGTTAAAATAAGATTTATTCATTGAGCTAGCTCTGGGCAAAGATAAATATTACATATCAATTAATAACGCCCAATTCAGGGGCATATCACATCAATTTTATGACACCCATCGTAGAGGCATAAAATCCCAAAGGCGAAATCACAGCAATTTAATGACACGCCCAGTCGTGGGGCGAATATCGTATCAATATATATATATATATATATATATATATATATATATTTATATAAATTTTCTTTTCTTAGGAAATAGGTCATTTATTAACATTTATTCTTCTCACTTAAAAAAAAATTTTTATCTTACTAAATAAAGGTCAAGAAATATCAATATATATATATATATATATATATCCTAAAATTCACTAGATGATTCATAGTCTGGTGTTTGCTCGAATGTTCTACATTTTTGTAGAACACACTTCGTAACACTGCCTCTTCTTTAAAATCGCTACGTCCCGTACCTGTAAAAACATTTTGATGACTGATGACGATATCGGCAGCTATCTCCTCTGGTGCATCCACCACGTCTTTGGAAATAACAGTCAACACTCTTTGCTTGGTCTTGATAGACAACCGGTTGATAGTAACAAACAAGGACCTGGATGCTGGTTTTCTGGAAAATTACTTCTAGCGTATTTCGAACTATTCTCCAATCTAAGCGATCCAGTCCACAGCTTAGCTTGGGCACCGCTGGTCTCGTTACTCTATTTTCCATCATGTGGGTCTTAAGTCTCAACAAAGTTTTCCATAGATGTCCATAACTATGTCTCTGCCATGAAGAATTTTTGGTGACCAGATAGTAAACATAACAATTTCCATCCTGAAGAACCAAGTTGATTGCTGTTGTACTAATTTATCCACACATTCAAACATTTTCTTAAAAACAACAGCTATTCCTCTTGACATTTGCAGATCTTGAGCTACGCAATGTGCAAGGGAATACCCTTCTGGTGCTCTAAACAAATCTTGCTATTTTTCAAGAACAACGCCAAATCTCGTTTTAGCGGAACCATCATACGCCGCCATGAAACTCACAAAATCTTCTCTTGTCCGTTCTGCACTTGAGAAAAAACGCTTTCTATACCTGTATTGCTGGCACCGGTATCCAACACAAATTTACCCTTCATCCGAGAATAACCCAGAATCGGTCCTGTAACTAGTAGCCGTTTCAGTTGATCAAATGCGCTGTGGCAGTCATCATTGCAACTATATTTATATATATATATATATATATATATATATATATAAATTTTCTTTTCTTAGGAAATAGGTCATTTATTAACATTTATTCTTCTCACTTAAAAAAATTTTATATTATTAAATAAAGGTCAAGAAATATCAATATATATATATATATATATATCCTAAAATTCACTAGATGATTCATAGTCTGGTGTTTGCTCGAATGTTCTACATTTTTGTAGAACACACTTCGTAACACTGCCTCTTTTTTATAATCGCTACGTCCCGTACCTGTAAAAACATTTTGATGACTGATGACATCGGCAGCTATCTCCTCTGGTGCATCCACCACGTCTTTGGAAATAACAGTCAACACTCTTTGCTTGGTCTTGATAGACAACCGGTTGATAGTAACAAAGAGGGAGCTGGATGCTGGTTTCCTGGAAAATTACTTCTAGATATTTCGAACTATTCTCCAATCTAAGCGATCCAAAGAATTTTTGGTGACCAGATAGTAAACATAACAATTTCCATCCTGAAGAACCAAGTTGATTGCTGTTGTACTAATTTCTCCACATTCAAACATTTTCTTAAAAACAACAGCTATTCCTCTTGACATTTGCAGATCTTGAGCTACGCATTGTGCAAGGGAATACCCTTCTGGTGCTCTAAACAAATCTTGCTATTTTTCACGAACAATGCCAAATCTCGTTTTAGCGGAGCCATCATACGCCGCCATGAAACTCGCAAAATCTTCTCTTCTCCGTTCTGCACTTCAGAATGAACGCTTCATATACCTGTATTGCTGACACCGGTATCCAACACAAATTTACCCTTCATCCGAGAATAACCCAGAATCGGTCCTGTAACTAGTAGCCGTTTCAGTTGTTTAAATGCGCTGTGGCAGTCATCATTCTAACTACATTTTTGTCCATCTTCGGTTAATTTCGTCAACGGTTTGGCAATATTCGCAAATCCTAGTATAAAACGTCGGTAATATGTACATAATCTCAGACGTAGTTGGTGTATATCTGCTGGTGTTGGCCACGTTTGCACCGTTTTTATCTTGTCAGGGTCAACACATTCCAGTCTCCGAAACGACATGTCCTAGGTATTTCACCTCTTTTCCAAATAGGTGACATTTTTTGGGGCTCAAGGTAAGGTTTGCCCCGCGAAATCTTTTGAATATCTTCTTTAGGTTCTTAAAGTGTTTTTCAAAAATCCCGCCCAACACTATCACGTCGTCTAGGTACACCAGACATGTCTTCCAGGACAGTCCGCGCAGTATCCACTCCATCAAACGTTCAAAAGTAGCAGGCGCATTGCATAATCCAAAGGGCATGACCTTGAACTGCCATAAACCAGTTCCAATTGTAAACGAAATTTTCTCTTCATCGTTTGGCTCCAAGCCTACCTGCCAGTATCCGCTTTTCAAGTCCTAGGTCGAAAATCATATAGATCCGGATAGAGTATCCAAGGTGTCATCAACTCTGGGCATAGGATAGCTGTCTTTCTTTGTCGCATTGTTTAGCCGTCGGTTGTCTACACAAAACCTTATCGACCCATTTTTTATCTTAACAAGCACTACCGGGGGTGCCAATGGACTATTCGAGGGTTCAATCACTCCCTGTTTTACTATGTTGGTGATAATTTGCTCGGCTTCCTCTTATCGGTTGCTCATCTCCAGTATTGATCTTGTGTTGCACAACATTTGTTCTTCCTTTCTCACTATCATCCAGTGCAAACACACCTCGATATCGTCCGACCAGCTCTTTTACCTTGCCCAGTTGGTCGCCGTTGAATCCTTGACACGAAGGTATCAACATATCCAGCAATTTCTCTGAGCAACCGTTGGCTGGTTTATCTTTTGTGTCGTCCACACAACGTTAAATATGGCATACTGGAAAGCAACTTCCCACAATCATGTCTTTCTTCAGGGTTACCGTATGCGATTTAATGTTTAGCACCCTTACTGGTATCATATTTCGAAACTTTACCAGGGTTCTTCCAATCAGTAATCCCTCCTGACCCAATCCAATTCATATGCTTCCATCATGCATACCTGTCCTTCCCGGAGAGTACCATCCGGCCGTCCCATCACGATCATTTCCGTCTTCTCGGGTATTTTCATATTACAAATCATTCGAACTTGCATCGTCTGGTTACTCGTCCCTTGAAATGAAATCTCAACATCATCTATCAGAAGCACATTTTCTTTAATGTTCACATGAAACCCATATTCTCTCATGAGATCCATTTCTAAGATAACTTTTTCTGTGATTTCAGCTACCAACACCCGATGATTAATTAGTTTATCTCTAATTTCTAACGTTATGGCAGTCTCTCCGTGAGTAGAAATCTTCTCACCACTTGCAGTTCGAGGACATACCGATGCAGGTAGCACTTTTCCACTATCAACCAAATCTGGTCTCACAATAGTCCTTGTCGTTCCTGTATCTACGAGTAATCGGACAACCGGGCCTTTAATTCTACCATATATATAAATGCTGTCCAGATTTCCCATCGACGATGCAGCACGGATGATAATCTCCGGGGCACTACGTTGTGCTGTCGACGTTCGTCCGCTTACGTCGACTTGCTCTAGTTTTCCTGCTGCTCAACCGGTTGTTTTTTTGGTTGAATACAGCGTCTCTGTATATGACCAACATCACCGCAGTTCCAACATCGCAGACCCCATCTCGCAGTCGTTGTCTTTCCAGCCTTTCCGTCTTTTGCTTTTCAAACACGTGGTTGATTATTTCTTCTATGCTGTTCTGCGATTGACCAGGTTCTTCTAAGGCAGTGCGTCATCTAACATTTTTGGCCGTGCTAATCTTAGCGCTTGCTGTATTTCGCTGTCCTTAACGCCATCCACAAATGTTTGAACAGTCAATTGTTCGAGGAAGCTATCTGGTGCCGTTGAGTATGCCAATCTAACTAATCTGGCAATGTCAGCTTCCAATTCTTGCAGGCTTTCATTTGTCTTTTGCGAGCGGTTCTTAACTTGTGCATGGTAAACCTGTTAAAGGTGAGCGTATCCATATCTCAACTCAAGCTTCGATGTTGTAAAGAGGCCGTAATCATTCTGCTGTTGATCGGGAATTGTTTGTAAGATGTTAAGAGCTTCCACTCGTAGGGCCACTATTAAGGAGATAGCCTTCTCTTTGTTGCACCAACCGTTGGCTATTGCAGCAGCTTCAAATTGTTTCATGTATGTGCCCCAAGGCGTTTTACCATCGAATGTGGATGGTTTCACTTTAAATTTTGACGGAATTGACTGGCTTCCTTCCATGATTCTTAGTTCTGGGATGTTCTAATTCACAACTTGGTTTACTAATTCAAGTGACCGCATTGTTAGTGAAATCACTTGTTCTTGCAGTCTCATCACATCTTCTTCCATTTTGACCAATTTACTGTCCAACATTTGCTCAACAGTTTATACCTGTTCAGTGAAATCTTCTTTCAATGCAATGGAGCTTTCCATTAATCTTTGTCCTAACGTGGCTGTACTTTCATTCAACTTTTCTCCCATTTTTGTAGCATTTTCACTGTGTCTCTTCCATACCGTATTTAAACTCTTTAAGGGTCGATTCCAGTTCAACTGACCTCACTAAGTTTTTACTAAGTGTCACTTCTAGTTTAGCCGACCTCTTTTTCATTTTCTCAGCATTATCACTAAGTGTCACTTCTAGTTTAGCCGACCTCTCTTCCATACCGGCTTTAAAATCCTTCAGGAAATTCATTAAAGTTTCTGCGTCCATTTTACTTTGACTTCTTGTTACAGGAATATATAAACTACTTAAATATCTTTAGGCTTGTGTTTTAAATTAATCACTATATACCCCACACAGGCTGACACCAGTGTAGCGAGCTACTACTACCGCTTTTCACTAATTTATAACAAGTAATAACAAGAGTCTTTATTACTCACTGTTCACAAGTCTAATTAACAGTATATGCCTTATTTATAGATGTTTTCAGTCCAATTAACAATGAAGCACTATCACACTAATGCTATTTACAAGCACTAATATTTTCTTAAACTAAATTCTTAACTATAGGTCTAATAACAACACTAACACTACTATAATTTATTTAGTACGCTTATGTTTATTTATGTATTCTGCAAGCTGGCGGTACAATATACACGTTCACACAACACAAATTTATATTTACTTTTGGACTTCCAAATGCGTAACTAATTAACTTTACACGATATAATTTATATTCGACATTTAGATATAGACTAACTCTGTACTTTATCAGCGGTCTTATATATAACTTGAATTAAATAGATGATTCATATTGCGGTATATGCTTGAAAGTTCGAGGCTTCTGTAGAATATACATTGCATACGGCATTTGTGTGTTTGACGGGTTGCCTAATAGTAGCTCGTAACAATATATATATATATATATATATATATATATATATATATATATATTATAATATCTAAGGGAGCTACTAAGAGTTATAAGGGTTGGTTAGTACAAGGTAGTATATGCCAAACAAAAATAATCCACATATTTGATCACATAAACCTAAAAATGTATGTTTGCCGTATTTTATGTACACTAAAATACCATTCAAATATAGTAGTTGAAATTCAGTGCCAAAAGGCAATTTTAAAATGACTAAGTGGCGTAATAAGATGTGAAATGCTCAAGGGTTTATACCGAGTTGAATTTTAAAAAGCCTTTGAAAGTACATTTGCCGTCCAAAAGCCGGATGCGTCTGTAAATGTTCACTATCAACATGCATCCAGGGTCAAGTGTAATTTTGGTTTCATTTTCTATAGAATCAACTTTTGGACAATATTTGTAAACCCAAAACTATTAGTTAAAACATCGTAAAATGTGATTGGTTGAATGTAAAGATTTAGGACATATATTAGAATTTAGTGTAATTATGAAATTATATAAAGACATGAACTTTGGTATGTGCGACACGGACTTGACTATTTGTGATGAACTTTAGGATGTAGTAGGCGAATTGAGAATCAACATGGTTGCCTTAGAGAGTAAACAAGGCAGATTATTTTCGAAACGATTTTGTAAAAGACGTGTTTGGAGATATATTTCGAACAAATTTTGTAATAGACGTGTTTTCAGAACTGTGCTAATATTTTGAAAAAGAAAATAAAAGTAATTGTTTTTAAAATGAGTTTCATTGAAAAGTGGTAAAGAAATAAGCGAAAGTATAAAGTAAATAGTAGTGATTGTGCGACGGTAAAATATTGGATTTGGAGAGTGGTAAAAGTTAGAAGGTCATCGGGAGTGGTTATACAGATTTGAAGTGGATATTGGAGTGTGGTTTGAAGTTAGAAGGTTATCGAGAGTGGTTATACAGAGATTTGAAGGGATATTGGAGAGCGGTTTAAAGGCAACAGGAGCAGCAAACAAAAATATACAGGAACGAGTGGATTGGGATTTAGATACGGAGAAGCGGACGGAATTATAGAAGAAACAAGGACTTGAAGTGGAGATTAGTACAAGGGAAGTTATAGCACTATTTTTTTTTAAATTCTAAATTTGGGTTAATCATTTCAGATATTGGGGAACAGTCAAAAGTCGAGGACACCTGGTAGCACGGAAATTCAAGAACAGCATTGTGAAGACATATACGGTAATTAGGATTTTGTGCCAGGATTCAGCAAGGCATCGACGGAGTATAGACCAGGTGAGTGTTTAAAATTCTTTAATACGTCAAAATTTAGTCATATAAAATTTGGTTGTAATTTAATTTGGCACATAGTAACTTTGATCTAATTAGAAATTTTGGCATATACTAAAGTAGAGTAGCAATTTTAATAGTAAAACAAAAGGGTGCAAGTTGGTTGGACTTAACACAACTACTTATAACGGAAACCCACTATAAGCAGTTGAATAACCTGAGATTAAGAGTTTTAAATAGTCGAGGCATTACATTAAATAGTTTATAAAAGAACCAACCAAACGGTGCAAGTACAAGGGGCGTGCAGTAGGTGTGCACATTTTACAAAAGTATAAAATAAAGGGTATAATATAGGTGAAACACACAGAAAGTAGAGGGGTGGGGTATATAATAATATATATATATATATATATATATATATATATATATATATACACACACACTAAAATTAACTAGATGATTTATAGTCTGATGTTTGCTCGAATATTCTAGACTTCTGTAGAATACACTTCGGTTATGCAACTTGCGTGTTTGACGGGTTGCCTAATAGTTTGTAATATTATGGTGTATATTATGTCTACTTTTCTTCTTGTACATATTTAGGGTTGGAAATATTATGTAAGTGTGTATGATTTTAAGCTTTTACATCTATATTGGCTTGAAGGTATATTAACATGTGGTGTTATATGCAAATTGACGCTTTTGTTTACATGATGATTATAACAGGATGATTACGTAAATGTTTGATTTGGTTTTTGTTGATATTCCTCTTTATGCTATGTTAATACCCTTCTGTTTTATTGCGGTATTCGGTTTTGGGCGATTTTATTTACTTACTTTACTACTTTCTTTCTTATCTGCACGAAAAAATGTAACAGTTCTGTTAATAATACCTGGTCAGTGGAGGTTATATTAGGTTTGTTGTAAGGTTAGCGTATGTGCAATTATATTCTCGAGATTTACTGCTAATGAAATTTAAGCTAAGATGAAATTTTGTTTTGAGTTCCTTACATAGGTAGAGTGATCGATGTAAGAAGATATTCAGTTACCCCAATGATGGAGACATATTTGGGAGAGGTCTTTATTTTGAAAAATATTCTAAATTGATGGAAAGTCAAGAAGTGTTTTTAAGGTAGGGATACAAAAAGAAATAGCTAAGGGAATGAGAGCAAGGAGGCATATCCGAAATAACAATTTTCTAGATAGCGAAAATATCGACGACGAAATTGTTGGGTAATGATGGATTGGCATCCTTATTTTGAACAATAAGTAAAGCCTTTCAAGATAAGTGGGTACTTGTAAAGTAGTTTTACATTCGACCATTTTATTATTTTTTTCTTCATTTTCTCATAGGAATCCACTCCTGCACCATTGAAAGTTAGCTGGTGCACGCTAAAATTATTACGGGGTTCTGCTCCTTCTGGACAATTCAAAATTTATAACGTAACAATATTTTTATCCATAACACGCGGAATACCGTAACACCCTCCATTTTACCTCATACGAACGAGGATGTATTTTTGGTAAAAATGCTCGCCTAACATTTTTCAAGCGGACTGTGTCGGGATTCGAACCCGGGATCTTGGACATAGTAGTCTCACGCATACCAACTACACTATGAAGTCGCCAGTATTTTAAAAAACTGCAAAATTTTGTCCCGCTACATTCCAAGTTGGCATCACTTTGCGCTGTTGTTTTAGCATTTTGTTAAATTTCATTTTATTTTGCATCCATCGGCTCTCATTTGCGATTTGTTGTTTTTAGCAATCCAACGATTTTTTTTTGTTTATTTTGTATTGAAACTCCTCTCTTCAAAACAAATTTGGCTTTTGTATGGTTTTTGTAGATTAACAATGAACAATATGCCGAAGGCTTTAGAGTTTAGACAAACGTTCTAAAGAAATGGTATTATATGCAATACATTGCACCCTTTCTTTTTACAGGTAGGAATGGGTGTACAACCGAGTTTAAACAAAACTCTGCCGGGACTAGCATCAACCATTGTAGCTGCGGTAGATTGTAAAAGACTATATCTCAGGAGTTTAGAGAACAAAGTTAAATTTTATCCAGACAAGTTATAGGGATGCAATTTAGAACACGACAAAAGAAAACACCTTAATATAACTTGTATATTGACGTTTAGTTAATAACATTAATTAAAAAATTAAATATATACCGTTATTTTCTTACAACCAAATTTTCATACGACAAAATTAGTAAGGGTTGTTTATATATCAACATTCTTCTTAATCTTCTTTGGGAATTAAATCACTCATAGTTTTTAAAATTATCTTTATTTACGTTTCGATCCATGACCTCATAATTTAAAAATTTTGTCAAACTACCAGATAAGATATTAAAAAATCTAAAATTATTATTGTGCTTTTTGACACGATTCCAAACTAACGTTCTAGGTAAAAAGAAATCATAAACACGCTTTGTTGTATTTAACATTAGTTAATGAATTGGAATTAAACATTTAAATTGAACACGACCTCAAAATCCACAAAAATGTTTCATGAAAGTTTTTATGTTTACAACTTATAAGGTTATATAGAAAAGCAAAGGTAATATTAAATTATTTAAGGTAATAGGTAAGTAATAGTATGACTATATTTTACATACATGATTTTTCTAGATATTTGAGATTTATAATGTAACACAAGCACATTGTTCCGTCACAAAAGTAAATAAGATAAACTCATACCTATATTCATAATATATGAACAAAAAGTATGCTTAAACATTGAGCTTACGACTTGTTCAGAAATATAGGATCTTCTTACTGTTTGTTGAGACGAACACCATCGTTATTTATTTTGGTTCTTACTCTTAAACTTCAAATTTGTAAGAGCCAATCCTTTTGTTCCACAACCATATGTTTTGTTAACGGAGCATTTAATCTATTTTAGCAGGTAAATAAACGGCAACATGAATTCTTGTACGATAAAATATAATATTTGTAAATAGTAAAATTATTGCATAGACTTAGATAGCCTAGCATATATAGTTAAATTCTCCATCAGAGGACAACTCATCAGAGAACGACCCAGCAGAGAATATATCACGGGAGGATATATCATCGGAAGATACTTCACCAAAGAACCCATTCATGCTAATTTTGAACAGGTAATTCAGGTAGACTTTCTTCGAATATATTATACTAATATTCAGGTACGACATCTTGGCATTTGAAAGAACTTCTTTATCGGAAAATTTCATGTGCAGTCGAAGAGGGTCAGATATCAAGAGAACGAAAATTTATTCTGGTTTTGAAAATAACCACACAATTTGAGAGAGCGATAAACAAGAAAACCATCCTAAATGACAGATTCATACATACACCAGTTGTGTATTTATGGACATTATTCAAAGGTTTACCAATTAGAAAATTACCTCTGATTATAATTATTTAACCAAAAGAAAGAATATTAAATTAAAACTAAAGATCGACGTATATAGTGTATTATTTTATAATACTAAAGGGAAGTGTTACGCAAATCAAAATTAACTTGTGATTGTAAACGGTATTAATATAAAATGAAGATGAAGAAATACTTGTATAAGGAAGGAAGTGGGATCACAATGTAACATGGCAAGGGAATCCGAAATTGACATGTTCCAATATGACAACCTGCTGGTCTATATAACTTTTCTACGAAACACACTATATGTATTGCGACGAGTCATGCGCAAGTTTGTTTCACTTCAACAACACCGGTAACAGATTTCAGACGCGTGAACTGACCTTTACAAAAATAATTTTTGAGGCAAGTTCAAGATCCAAGTGGGCGTCGTAAACATGATGATTGAAATGCAAGTTTCTCGGTCGGTATAAATAATATGACGATGGTTATAAATACTTTCACTTTATTAATGCAGTTATGTCTGGTATGTCCATAAATCAAAGCTATCCGTGGATATTGCCTTGTGTAGTTATTCCGAAAATTGTCAAGCGACCTTTTGAATAAAGTTATCATTATATTGTATTGTAAAAGTAGATAAGCACTCGTTTTGGGAAGCTCAATGTGTACATAATTGTGTCAACCGTTATGTGAATGAAAATATCTCATATGCACAATGGAATTAGTTCAATTAATTAAACAAACTAAGAAAATATGTATATTTGAAAAATGTACAATGATAAAATCAGTTCAAAATTTAATTTAAATTTCCTTGTAAAAATTTATACACAACAGAGAAATCTTTTGATCCAAGACCAAATGCTGCCAACGTTCTGAACACCTGATGAGCAGATGAACCTAACGGAATGGGTGCTCCACAACCAGCTGCCACATTTGTAGCCAATGCAAGATCCTTGGCAATTAACTTGACCATAAAACCCCCTTCATAATTATTACTAGAAGGAACGTTAGGGGTAATTCCTGGTACTGGATTGTAGGTATCTGATGACCAACAGCGTCCAGTGGATGTATTAACAATGTCCGCTAACGTTTTCACGTCAAGTCCTAACTTTGCTCCAAGATTAAAACCTTCACAAACACCAATCATACTAATTCCCAAAATAAGATTGTTACATATTTTAGCAATTTGACCGGCTCCTGGTCCTCCGCAAAGTACAAGTCTAGCGCCCATTTGACTTAAATAAGGTTCTGCTTTTTTAAAAGCTTCTTCACTTCCACCAACCATAAATGTTAAAGATCCCGCAGCTGCTCCTGTAACGCCTCCTGAAACTGGAGCGTCGATAAATTGGATGCCAGCTTCTTTAGATAGATTGTAAAATTCCTGAGCGTCTGTAGGTGCTATTGTGGAACTATCTACTAAAAGCGTTTTTTTATCTAGAACTTGCAGAATTCCGTTTGGTCCACTTAAAACGTTTCGGACTATAGCACCTTCTGGAAGCATCGTTATGCAAAAATCTACGTCAGTAGCTGCTTCTTGTGGCGATGAACATACTTTAGCACCTGTTACAGCCTGCGCCGCTGCTTTTGACACATCAAATACTTGTACAGTTCTTCCTTTATTAATTAAATTTGTGGCCATTTTTGCTCCCATATTTCCTATTCCTATAAAGCCTACATCGCTACGATTTCGTTCTAAAAAATAAATAACCTTTAATACACACACCTGTAATAAAAATTTCGTATTTTACTTACGTTGTAAATATTTGTGTGCCCTAACCAAAACAGTAAAACGTTTATGCAGCATTTTATTAGTGTACGTAGCAACGGCGCAAAAGAAACTGATTAAATTTTAGAATTAATTTATAACTTGAATCCACGCATGCTTCAGCATTGCTGTTGAATTAAAGATTAGCACGTCACAGTTCAAGGACGACCTTTTATATTTTTAGTACCGCTCTCTCTCTCCTATCTGTAATACGTAGCCTCGACTTCTATATTATCATTGGCGTACTAAAAAAGTGTCTTTGTTTGCGTAAAATAAACGAGATTTGTATCTATCTTATGCAAATAACGATGTCTCTTATGTAATTGTGAATGATTGTGGAATATTCAAAACATCGATTTGCAATATCTCGTTGCATATTAAACAAAATCACGATTGATTATTTGGTTGCCTATAAACCAGAAACTTTTTCCGTTTGCATATTTATTTATTTACTTGTTTATCTAACACTCCTTATGGTCTGTTATCTAAAACTTAAAACAGATCTAATTCATACACTAAATGACCCTCAAGACAGTATTTAGGGTCTATTCAGAGTATGAATACATGCTAGTTTAGATGTTAGTTATAAAAATCCTACTCTACTAACTTACCCTAAGTTTAATCTAAAATTAATACTAAACTTAATCCTAAATTCTCAACACTTTTGAATTCTAATCTCTGCACGGACTCTGTATGATGGTTATGATTTGCTTACGTTTTGTTAGCTATTAGTAGTTATCGTACTCTGGGGTGAATTCGAACGTATTTTTGTGGTTTTTTCAATATTGTACCTGTGCTTTACATTAGAAAATTACCAAAATCCAAATATATCTTTATCAAACCTTTGTGAAGCCATATGTAGCCCAGTCATTGATTAAAAAGTAATAATTTATTTTTTTTAAATAAATAAACATTGTTTGAATTCGCCCCGATGAGTGGGGTAAATTTGAATGACACTTGAATATGCACGGTTTTGTGATTTCAAAACCCCATATGTGTCAATTCGAACAAGATACGTTAGAAAAATAAATATCTTTCATTCGGAAATAAATGGTGAGCCCGTGGTGTAAAAAAACGACACATGTTGTTATAAACCAGTTTAATACAAAGCACAAATCTGCTTTCTACATAACTAACTTTTGAATTCATCATCATTAGGTTTTCAGAACTGGAACTGGTTAGACGCGTACCCTCCTTGCTGCCTATTCTGACTAACCTAGACATTTCCTTGAAATTTGTACAGTTTGCATCAATCACTACATGATCTAGATCTATATCTTTTTCCTATCTCTGCTTGTAATATATCCCATACTATTCTCCAAAAATTACTTAGAACGTATTCTGCCCTTCTATTTCTCCTATTTTTTCCACAGATATCTTTATTCCCCACTATTTCTATAACCTATTTGTTATTAACTTTGTCTGTCCATGCTATCATCCTCATACATCTGAAGCACAGCATTTCAAAATCTGCTACCGTTTTTCTGTCTGCTTTTCCTACTGTCCGTATTTTATAGGCATATTGTGCTGTGCTCCACACACATGCTTTCAACAATTTTCTTCTTGTTTCTATATTTGTTGTCTTTGATCATAGGCACTGTTCTTTCTTATTAGATGCAGTTAGATCTCTTCTATTGTTTTACCATTATATACCCTATTTCTCCGACATTCAATGGTTGTGAAGGGGGAGGCGGCTTCGTGGCGTAGCGGTATGTGTGTGACTACTACGCCCAAGGTCCCGGGTTTGAACTTCGACACAGTCCGCTTGAAAAATGTTAGGCGAGCATTTTTCACAAAAATATACCCTCGTTCGGATGAGAGGTAAAATGGAGGTCCCGGTGTGAGTGTTGTCACGCACGTTAAAGATCTCTACCTTGCTTGGAACAGCAAGGGTTCGGCAAAATTCCGAATTTTCCAGGTAAAAAAAACTCGCTTCCTTGCCAATGTAGCACGTTCGGGTGGAGCATTGGAAAATCACATGTAAAGTATTGATCTTGTGTTGCACCACATTCGTCCTTCTTTTCTCACTATCATCCAGTGCAAACACCTTGATATCGTCCGACCAGTTCTTTTACCTTGCACAGTTGGTCGCCGTTTAATCCCTGACACGAAGGTATCAACATATCCAGCAATTTCTGTGAGCAACCGTTGGCTGGTTTGTCTTTTGTGTCGTCCACACAACGTTTAACATGGCATACTGGAATGCAATTTCCTACAATCATGTTTTTCTTTAAAGTCACCGTATGCGGATTAAGGTTTAGCACCCTTATTGGTATCATTTTTCGAGACTTTACCAGTGTTCTTCCAAACAGTAATCGCTCCTGACCAATTTGTTGCGTTCAAAACCCTACAAACAATTTTTCCTGCATTTATTTTTAAAATGCCCTAAAATTCCTCAACAAGCTCGATTTCCCGCCATTTGAATTAGTATTATTTAATAAAATTTCTAAAGTAATTACTCTATACAAAGTAGTTGCAATATTTCCTAGCACCTGCAGTGATTACATTTTAATTAAAAGCTGCAGCTTTCTTCTAAATGATAAGACCACTTACCACCTGCCTACATCTGCTTTCAATGGACTTGTTATGTGGTATTCTGCAGCTGTTAAGATGTTACAAAGTAACAAAAGTGTTCTTCTTTGTTTAAAACCCTTTGATAATTGCGTTTTCTGCTTGTTGGCAAGCTGCTACAGTTTGTATTTCGGCAGCTGTTGTCTGGAAATTCTGCACACTTAGTTCTTCGGCGATACCTTTAAAAGTCAAATCCCCTACCCCCATACATGTTTCTGGCCTTATAAAATAGAGACCGTGCTTTGAAAGAGACCATTACCGAAAAGATACATAATGTAAAGTCGCGCTATTAGAAATGCTCTCTGTGCTTGTATAAGTGAAGTTGGTGGTTCCAACATGCAGCCAGCCGATAGAGAAATGCAGCCACATTTTTGCAGCCTTAAGATGAGACCAGCAAGAAGCTGATTGCTCAAGGTACAGTTTTCCTATTTCCATAATTTTTTTTTGCTGCGTGAAGAATAAACTTTTTATTTGCTGCTATTGCGTATAATTATCCGATAAATTGGCACCACCTCGTTACACAACTTACATGCACGATGTACGAAAAACTATGTTATTATTCTGTAAATTAAAAATTAATTACTCAAAGTTTTTGTTAGAGTCCGTTTCACTGTTTATTTTGTATTTCTGTATAAACCTTAACTAAAAGAACTTACGCATCACTTTAAAAGTAGATTAATATTTGATTAATTTAAGTTAGGGTGTCTAATTTTAATATTATATTATTTCTGAGGAGGTGCACTTCACAAAGCAGCATGTACATATAATTTAAGTATATTTCTTTTTCTAGATTTACCGTATAGTTTGTTTTATTTTCTTTTATATGTATTTAAGGTGAACCATTAAGTAGGTATTTAGATCATAAGATGTTATATTTGCTTACCAATTTTTATATGTTATGACACAATCACGATTACGCAACTTATTTATTTTATTGCTTTGTAAATAATCTTCCAAGATGCGATGTTATCAATAGAGTATCTCAGAGGTTTCCAATGTGTTTTTCTATTTCACCCACGCCTCTCTACGTCGTTTTTGAGCTAGTCCAAATTCTACCTTTCTGTCCCCGTTTTGTTGCGGTGTTCGGCGTAAACGATTTCTCTACTTACTTTGACTGTTTTCTTTCGTGTATGCGCGGAATACCGTAACACATTCCCGATTCAGTTGCTTCCATCATGCATACTTGTCCTTTCCGGAGAGTACCATCCGGGCGTCTCATCACGATCATTTCCGTTTTCTCAGATACTTTCATATCACAAATCATTCCAACTTGCATCGTCTGGTTACTCGTCCATTGAAATGCAATCTCATCATCATTCCCAAGATAACTTCTTCTGTAATTTCAGCTACCAACACCCGATGATTAATTAGTTTGTTTCCAATTCCCAACGTTACGGCAGTCTCTCCGTGAGTAGAAATTTTCTCACCACTTGCCGTAGGAAGACATGCCGATGCAGGTAGCACTTTTCCACGACCAACCAAATCTGGGCTCACAATAGTCCTTGTCGCTCATGTATCCACGAGTAATAAGACAACCCTACCGTTAATTCTACCATCAGTATAAATGCTGTCCAGGCTTCCCATCTACGATGCAGCACGGATGATAATTTACGTTGTGCTGTCGACGTTTGCCCCCTTACGTCGACTTGCTTTAGTTTTTCTTGCTGCTCAACCGGTTGTTTTTTTGATTATTCCTTCTATGCTGTTCTGCGATTGACCAGGTTCTTCTAAGGTGGACAGAACTTTGTGACTTACCCTGTGTGATGTCTGCTTAGCTGCTTCAAATTCAAGCGCACGAGCCAGTGCATCATATAACATTTTTGGCCGTACCAATCTTAGTGCTTGCTGTATTTTGCTATCTTTAACGCCATCCACAAATGTTTGAACAGCCAGTTGTTCGAGGAAGCTATCTGGTGCCGTTGGGTATACCAATCTAACTAATCTGGCAATGTCAGCTTCGAATTCTTGCAGGTTTTTATTTGTCTTTTGCGAGCGATTCTTAACTTGAGCATGGTAAACCTGCTGAAGGTGAGCGTATCCGTATCTCATCTCAAGCTTTGATGTTAAGAAACCGTAATCATGATGTTGGTGATCGGGAGTCGTTTGTAAGATGTTCAAAGATTTCCCCCCGTAGGGCCACTATTAAGAAGATAGGCTTCTCTTTGTTACACCAACCGTTGACTATTGCAGCAGCTTCAAATTGTTTCAAATATGTCGGCTAAAGTGTTTTACCATCAAATGTGGGTGATTTCACTTTAAATTTTGACGATATTGACTCATTTCCTTCCATGCTCCTTATTTTAGGGATGTTCTGATTTACAACTTGGTTTGCTAATTCAAGTGGCCGCGTTGATAGTGAAATCATTTGTTCTTGCATCCTCATCACATCTTCTTCCATTTTTACCAATTTACTGTTCAACTTTTGTTCAACTGTTTTACTTGTTCGGTGAAATCTTATTTCAATGCAATGGAGCCTTCCATTAATCTTTGTTCTAGCGTGGCTGTACGTTCATTTAACTTTTTTTCTATTTTCGCAGCATTTTCACTAAGTGTCACTTTTAGTTTAGCCGACCTTTCTTCCATACGCGATTTAAAATCCTTAAGAAATTCATTAAAGTTTCTGCGTTCATTTTACTTTGGCTTTTACAAACTACTCAAATGTCTTTAAACTTGTGTTTTTCTTTTAAATTAGTCACTATACACCCAACACAGCCTGACACCCGTGTAGCGGGCTACTGTTAACAAGTTCACCAATTTAGAACAAGTAATAACAAAAGTCTTTATTACTCACTATTCACAAGTCTAATTAACAGTATGTGCCTTATTTATAGATGTTTTTCAGTCCAATTAACCATGAAGCATTATCACACTAATGCTATTTACAAGCACTAATATCTTCTTAAACTAAATTCTTAACCATAACTTTTCTTAACAACACTAACACTACTATAATTTATTTATTACCCTTTTGTCTATTTATGTACAAGCTGGCGGTGCAATATGCACGTTCACATAACACAAACTTATATTTACTATAGGACTTTCAAAACATAATGACGAAGTAACTATACACGATATGATTTATATACGACATTTTGATATGGACTGACTGATACACTCATCACCGATCCTATATATACCCTAAAATTAACTAGATGATTCAGAGTCTGGTGTTTGCTCGTGTGTTCTAGACTTCTGTACAATACACTTCGGTTATGCAACTTGCGTGATTGACGGGTTACCTAATAGTTCGTAACACTATTGAAGAAAAGGTAATGTTTGTTAAATGATACTATTCTGGAAATTCAACAAGGAATATCAGAGATTTATACTCAGCTTTATGTCTAGTCCGTCAAATTCCATCTCTAGAAACCATTACGAAGTATTATAGACAAAATTTGCAGGGAGTGTAAATAAACCTTGAGTCAGGTTAAACGACCTCTTAGCGAACGAGGTTTCCAAATAATAATAATGAGTGTTTTAGAAAATAAAAACAATAGTGTACGGAAGATCGGTCTTAGTTTAGGAGTTTCAGTACTACTGTGCACAATACTCAAAGAAACAAATTCCACCGTTCAAATTTTTTAAATATAGTAGGCAGCAAGAACTTTACCAAGAGGATAAATTTTAAAAGAATGCAGTTTTATGAGAGAATGATTAATTTAATAAATTATAACGGAAACTTTTAGTCTCTTTTTATTTACGGGCGAGTGTTCATTTTCAACTCATGGACTACACAACCGACAAAAATTTAGATATTAGCATACGGAAAATTTGTAACTATCGGCTAAGACAAACAAAACCTCAGTATCGTAAAACTGTTAACGTGTGGGTTGGTTTATTAGGCCATAGAGTAATTGGCCAACTTTTTATTGAAGGCATACTAATAGGCAAGCGATACTTTCAATTACTTCAAGAAAACTCGGACCAGTAGTTTCGACTTTAAATTTAGAAGAGGCAATACGACGGATGTCCGGCGCACAATGACCTTGATGTACGCAATTTTTGGAATCAAACATTCACAAAACATTGGATAGACCATGGTGGTATAGCTGTTTCAAAATCTCAGCGACCCTGGGATTCGCAATGGACGAAGTGAGAAACCTTTAGAAAAGGATATAACAGGGTGCTTTCAGTTCAACCTAAAAACATCACGATTCGCTAAAATAACCCTTAATGTAATGTCAAATTATTAATGTGTAAACAAATACCTATCCTACTACTAATCTATGATAAAACGCAAGGCGTATTCACTTTTGAGTTTTATATTACTTCTTGGGACTAAGTGAATTAAATAAATCATATAAAGAAAGATTATGGGATATTCGCTATAAGGTCAAAGTTACTATGACTTTAGAACAGGAGGAATAATCTATCAATATAAAAAAACTGGAAAATGAACTTTAAATTATTCAAATATCATTAAGAACCACGTTTGAAGTATGAATTTTTCAAATACATACAGAGTTTATAAGTGTGGATAAAATCCATTGTGGAATGTGCATCAAAGAATTTAGCATGTGCATAACTTAACAAAGAATTTCTACGGAACTTCAGAGATTTTAATTAAAACAATCAATTAAAAATAAAACTTGGAATATGTTTATTGTTTGAAACTTGAAAAACTATTGGTAACATCAAGCATGGTTTTAACAATGGAGAAGAAATTAATAGTTATGGAGACATTGTGGATTGTAGGATTGGATAGCAAAAGTAACTGTAGTACAAAAAGTTATTTTTATACAAATGTTTCAGTTAAATAAATAATTAAACACTCAACTTAAAACAGTTTGGGCAAAATAGTAATTGTATACACTGTTTGAAGTTTATCCTGAGCTATCTACATTATATAGTCATAATAATTACTTTAGACAGATGATTGTAATTTTCATACAACTCGTCCAATGATTTTAAATAAACTTAATAAAACTTTAAATATATTATTTAGATCAGACACCCAAGTAAAATATTAGTTATTAATATTATTAAGTAATACAATACTGTTGCTTATTTAAATGAATAACAATATGCACTACAAACAAATTAAAAATGCCTTATAGCATATACAATCATATTGAACGTTACTGTAATGGTTTGCAACCAAAATCATCATCACTATCATCATCAGGCAAACTTAAGTCTGAAGAATCACTATCGTGGTTAACATTTATTATTAGTTCTTCTATGTCGTCTATTATATATTTCCTACTAAGGTATTCTTTTACTGTTTTCTCTACACGAGAACAAACGGTATTGAACTTATTTTCAGCCAACTTCCAAACATCCTCTAATTTAAAAGTTGTGTTATTTGCAGCAACATGATTTTTTACCATTGCCCATATTTTTTCAATAGGGTTGAGTTCAGGATGATATGGGGACAATCGCAACACTGTATGACCATGTTCGGTTAAAATTATATCAACAACATGTTGCTTGCACGGAGGCTTATGTTGGTTAATATTTGCATATTCTGATTTTGTATCTTTAAGCTGAAAAGGTATGTTTCTTTTCAGTAGCCAACACCTCATGTCTTTTTTTTCCAAGCCGTAGTTGGATTTGGTTCCTCGGTCGCATTATGATATGATGCATTATCCATCGCTAACACAGAGTTTGGTTCAAAGTTTTGTAATAATTTATCTTCTAACCATTTACAGAAATTTCTATGATTCATTTCATCGTGATAATCACCACTATTGAGTCCAGACTTAAAAATTAGCAATCCATTCGGAACAAAACCTTTTTTGCCACCAGCATGTATAATAATTAAACGTTTCCCTTTAACTAATGGTGCTTTTGAACATTGATTTGAACCATCGTCCCACGACTTCGATATAGTATGTAAACTGTGCAGGTAAGTTTTATCACAATATATAATATTTCTTCCTTCTGATCGATATTGTTGTACTTTTCGTAAAAAATCGACTCGTTTTGCTCGGATTACTGGTTTTCCAATTAAGACTTTACGATTGTTTTGGCACTTCTTCCAACGAAACCCCATTTTATGCACCAATCGTCTAAACGAATTGATTTTTCCACAGAAATTAATTCCTTCAGATTTGAAAGCTTTAAATACAGCCTGCATTGTAGGTTGTTTATGGTGTGCATTTGGAAATCGATAAATAATTGTGCGCACAATTTCTTCTTCAAATTCATCTAATGTAGACTTTGGACTACCTTCCTTGATGGTATTCCTTAGTGAGGTAAATTGTAACTTAGCACCAACTGGATGCATTTTGCTATCTTTAATAATTTTCTTAACAGTTGTAAAACCAACACCAGTAGCTTCAGATACTATTTTGCTCAAAATTTTCAGCAAAATCATATCTTGGCCAGCATCCTTCTGTTCTTTCATATAATTGTAAAGATTATATATAATGTCATGACCTTGGCAATGAACAATTTTTTGAGAATTGCTCATAATGAAGTCGAATCTTACCTAAAATAAAAAATATATACTCAAGAAATATTAAATATAAAACGTTTACTTACAGTTTCAAAATAAACAACAAAGTATAGTCTTTAAAAAGACTATTTTATAAATATTATTAACAAAGGGAAATTAAACAAAATACGGAAAGCAGAAAGAAATAGGCAGGAATCGCAAATGTCAAAATTAAGTGTCTAGAATATGCAGTATCGGATCGGTGGTAAGTTAAGAACATAGATTAGATAAGGTTAATATAGATAAGCCACTTTCATAATAGAAGCACGGGACTTTTTGTTACATTAATAAACATATATGTAATCACAATAATAACTATGTTTTAGAACAGAGTAATCTAATAAATATAAATATAACCTGTAGCATGGTGTAGTACAGAACAGAAAGTTTAATCTCAAATAAAGTTAAAAATAGGATCTCTTAGAATATTCTTGGGGCCCTACATTTTAAACATTGCCGCCTGAATGGATTGTATTACCATTAAAATTCCAATGACAGTGCTGAATATAAAAGTGACTACACCCTGGTTAAGAATTCGTTAAGAAGCACTGCAATGCTGCTACAGTGATTATTCAATTTAATCTTATCGTCATATGGTAACATCGATTTTAAAATTATATTGCAGTAACGTCAACGCTGTTGGAGCCATGACTATCATTCCACAATACTATATTTTCATTTTGGTCTTTAGTTTTGTCAGAAATATTTGGGATTTCTGCGCAGGTCGCTGAGATTTTGAAAGACCTATACCGTACATCAGCCAACTCGCTTACCAGACTTGAACCCGTGTGATTTATTTCTATGGGGTACGTTAAAAAACAAGTTGTACGACAATAAACATTACTTTGTAACGATAGTCGACTTAAAAGCAGCAATTATTAAAGCCTGCGAAGAAATATCCCAATACACTCTAGCAAATGTAAGACCAGAGTTCTATGATCGACTAGGCTACTGCCTAGCTGCGAATGGAGGTTAATCTGAACATTTAATTAAATAATTTATTTCTAATAATTGTTGTTATATATTCTTTAAGCTGATATATCATTATGGAAGTCAAAACTAACATGATAAATGGAATTATTAAATAAGTGTTTGTAGGAAGTGCCAGGCGGGCGTAAATATAAACTATAGGAACAAAACGTAATCTTAATGTATATAATTACTCAATTTATACATGAACATAACATATTAATATAATAATATAAGAGAGGGAAAATATAGTAAAACCAATCAACAGTAAAAGCGGTTAATTTAAATATAAGGCAGAAGTCTACATGTTTTTTAAAAATTTACTGGAAAACGACCTAACTGATTCAAAATCTGATCTCAGCGCTAGAAAGAGTTTTTTATTTCTATATACCTTTTAACTTAGCATTTTGCTTTGAAGTAATTAGGGAAACTAATATTTAAAGAAATTTGTTTTTACATGCAAATTCCCTATGTTCAGAATAAAACTTAACACCGTGTATATATTTAAATAAGCTAGGATAAGTTCAGATCCGTATTTATTTTTTTAATTAGTAACGACAAAAGCAATGCGTTTTGTTTTGCACAATGGAAAGAAGAATTATCTGCGTTTAGTAAGTAGTTACTGATTGGTCACATGTCTGTCTTCTAAGCGTTTTAAGGCAAGGTATTTCAAGTATTTTTCACATTCTGCACTTTTTGACTGGAAGATATTTAGATACAATTTATTGTTTTGTAATTGTTAAGTATATTGGACCCGCTCAAAACTTTTTATCTTCTGAATCTAGATATAGCTCAGGATTACAGTGTAACATTTAGTAAGACAAAAACAAAAAAATTTACGAATAAGTTTAATTTTGCCACATAAAAAAATATACAAAACGCAATCATCAACATCATTAGGTCTTCAGTCATGGAACTGGTTAGACGCGTACCCTCATTGTATCCTATTCTAAGATTACCTACACATTTCCCTGAAATTTACAGTCTGCATCCTTCACTATCTACGTGCATTAACCTGATTTAGGCATACCTCTACCTCTTTTTTTTCCCTATCTCTGCTTGTAATATGTCCCACACTATTTCGCAAAAATGCTTTTTTGCATATCCTGCCCTTCTTATTTCTCATATTTTGTTTTGTTTTCTCCATATGCTTTCAAAAATTTTCTTCTTGCTTTTATGTTTGTTGTCTTCAAACATAGCCGCTGCCCTTTCTTATTAGATGCAGTTTGGTTCCCCCTTCTAGTATTTTACAAATATATATTCTATTTTGCCGATATTCAGTGATATGTGAAGGGAGTTAAGCAGTCTGCTGCTACCAAGATCCCCCAATATTCGAACATTTGCCGAATTAATAGTTTTCCAGTATATCCTTTCAAACAAGGTTTATCGTCTTGAAACTGGTTGGACGCGTACCTCCACTTATTTCTATTCTGAGCTAGCCGACACAGTTCCCTGAAATTTCCACAGCCTAGATACAGCTCAGTTTTCCCCCTCTGTTGTTTTCTAATTATGTCATATTTTACAGAGGCTTTATAGTATGTACAGAGGGTTAAGCAGCCTGTGGCTGCCAAGATCCCCCAACACTTGGACATTTGCCGAATTGATAGTTTTCCAGTAAATGCTTTCGCACAATTAACATTAGTTGAGAATATTGCAAAACCAATACCTGTAGCTGCCTATGATAATTATCAGGTTCAAGTAGAATTATTTTTTTTCGTCGTTAGATTTCCCTTTTGGAACTGGTTGGACGCGTATCTCCACTGATTTCTATTCTGAGCCAGTCCACACATTTCCCTGAAATTCCCATAGCCTACATTTTTAACTATCTGTGTACAATAGTTCAACTAAGGTCTACCTTTACTTTTTTTTTCTCTTTCTGTGCTTCTAATATATTCCGTACTATTCCCTCATCCCTTAGTATGTGTCCTATCATCCTCTCTTTTATTTTTTACTGTTTTCCATATATTTCTTTTTTCCCTTACCATTTCTAGCATCTCTTTGTTCTTAACTTTGTCTGTCCATGATATCTTCATCTTACGTCTGTAGCACCACATTTCAAAGGCTTCTATCTTTTTCCTGTCCGCTTCTACTACTGTCCAAGTTTCACAGCCGTACAGTGCTGTGCTCCACACATATGTTTTAAGGAATCGTTTCTTTGTTTCTATGTTTGTAGTCTTTGAACACCGTAGTTGCTTTTTCTTGTTAAATGTAACACGTTTTTGTGCTAATCTTTGTTTTATATATTTTGCGCTCTTCCCATATCACGTTATTTGACTTCCTAGGTAGCAGCAATCCTTAACCTCTTGTAAGTTCTTGTTACTAATTTGTATTCTTGTTTTTGATTTATTTTCACCTCCTTTGCATACTAGTACTTCAGTTTTATTTTTGTTAATTTTCATACCGTATCTCTGTGTTAGAACTTGTAACGGGCATTTTTTGTAATTTTAACATTTTACGCTATCCTCAATTTATAAATACATTTCTACAAATTACTATTTCGATATTTAATATTTATTAACTCCTTAGGCGAATGCATCGTGTAATTAATTATAGATTGCATCGTTCTTGTCTTGCCGTAAATATAAATTTTGTTCCTTATGTGGATATACAAGTCTAGATAAGAGACGATAAGCGGGTAATAGCAACGAATTGAATAAACAGATGGGGAGTCGGAGTTTGTTCTTGGTTCTTATACATTAATTACGTGAAAATACTGTTTCTGTTGCTTTGAAAATAGTGAGAATTAATGCGGTAACAATTCTCGTATTGTTCCTGAACAAGCGCGGCACGATTTTAGTGGTTTTCTTGTGAAATAAAAGTTGTATTTTAACTGTATAAAGTGTAGTTCTGATTACTTTTGAAGGAAGTATGCTTTTAGGTGTAACGTGTTTAATTGACGGACGTGTTTTAGCGATGCGCGTTACTCTACTAATTGTTTTTGTTGCTTTTTGTTGTAAATAAAAGTGATAGAACTTGTCGTGCGTTTTACGGAACATTGACTTACTTTAGTGATACGCGTACTTTACTAATTTGTGGTTTTAGTTGTTTGTCTTGTGAAATAATAGTCGTAGAACTTGCTAAACTGACCGATTCTTTCTTTAGGATTAATGTGTGTGCGATCTAGTCTAGTGTCCCTTTGTTTTATCGGATTAGTGCATACTTTGGATTATTTAAATACAGTGGATACTGTAGTTTCTGCATTTTTCTAAACACCAAAGAATCTAAAATAGATTAGTGCTTGCGCAAATTTCGTTATTTGCGAAATATAACAGATTACCGGTTTACAAAGGTATTGGTTGAAGTTTCTCACTGCTGTTTGGAGGTTTATGAAAATAGTATACATTTGATCCCAGTTGAAATTAAACTAGTGCTACAAAATATTTCGAAATTATTGTCTCAGGAAATAGAATTAACAAGAAATTTATCAACACCCTCACAGTCCAGGGTGAAGTGCTTCGTTAGCGTAGGACATCGTGAATCTCACACTTCCGTTGCAAGGAAGCGTTGCTGAAGGACTTTTGTAAGTTGAACTATTTCCTACTTGTTATTACTTTAAATATCTATCCGTTGCTTTACCATATCTTTGTCGTTCTGATACCTTTTACAAAAGACTTGCATGATATTTTAAAACATAAGAAAAAAAAGAATGAAAGAAAGAAAGATCAATACCACTGAATTACTCATATCAATTGTGTCTTATCTATTTATTTTCTTTTAACATTTTGTCTGATTTATGTTTAATTGGTGTGTGAGGAAACGTTTCTGCTACTCCCCAATATTACCTCACTTTGTGATAAAAAATTTTGTAATGCTTTTATCGTGATTATATTATATAGTTTATCTAAACAGTTTTATTTACATTCTACAAAGTACTGAATAACTTAGACGTTTCATTGCTGCTATGCTTATTCTTTTTTTTCAGGTTTGCTTAACTAATTTCTTGCAGGTATTGTCACTAACTCCTTACCGTCGCATACATTATATGTCAGTCTACTTTCTACAACCCCCCTCCACCTAATCTCCGATTGAGCCCGGTCACTTCTTTGATTTTCTTTTTGTTACGCGCGGCTATGAGACAACGTAGCATAACTTTGGCGCCCGAACAGGGACTGCCACGAAATACGTAACATATATTTTTTGGCGAACAACGTGGCTGCCACAAAAAAAAACGTAACAAACTGTTTTCATTAAGAGAAGCTTCTAACTCTTCCTTGATAGATGCTAATACCCCTATATCATCTGCAAATCTAAGCATATCAATCTTTTGTCCCTGCATAATAATTCCAAATGTTTTCCGCATTTGATAGTATTCATTGCCTCTTCGATATACAAGTTAAAAATTAAGGGGATAGGGCACATCCCTGTGTCACACCTTTCCTAATATTTACTTCTCTACGTTTCTGCTCTATTACCATTACCGCTGTTTGCTTTTTGTATAAGCTATGTATTATCCGCCTATCCCTACAACTCATTCCTACCTCTTTGAGTATTTTGAACATTTTTTTCCAACAATAGAAAAAGGGGAAAACGTATATATATATACGTTTTCCCCTTTTTCTATTGTTTTCCCTATTATCACCTTCAGAGCTAAAATATTCTCCCGTGTTCCCCTGTTTCGCCTAAACCCAAATTGATCTTCTCCTAATAATTTTCAGCTCGTTTTTCCATTCGTTTTTGTGCAATTCTAGTTACTATTCCTGACATATGTGCTGTCAAACTTATTGTTCGAAAATTTTCGCATCTATCCGCGCCTTTCTTTTTTGGTATATCGACTATGATGTTACGTTTGAAATCTTTGGGTATCTCGCCTGTCTCATACATATAGCTTACAAGCTGGAAGAGACGTTCTCTTGGCGCTTGTCCGGCGGCTTTTAGAGTTTCTGGTTGTGTCTTATCTGTACCCAACGCCTCACCATTTTCAAACCCTTTAATGCTAATTTAATTTAAACTCATCTCTAAGTATAGGATACCCTACGGCATTCTTTTCAATGTCCGATTCCTGATTTGCTATACGGTTTTATATCCCTAAAATTAATTCTAATTACTTTGTATGCTTTGTCTGTCTTTCCTATTTCCATCTTAGTTTGTATCTCTTCGCACTTTTCATCAATCCATCGTTGTTTAGCTTTCCTGCACTTGTGAATAGTTTTCCATTTTATGTCTGTCTGTCTTCCTGTTTCGTCTGATCTAGTTTTGTATTTTTGTCTTTTTTCTATTAAATTCGGGATATCCTTTGTAATCCATGTTTTTTATTTTATTTTTGTGTATACCCCAGAATATCTCTGGCCACTACATCTAAGCTGGATTTAATGTTATTCCATTCTGTTTCTACTTTCTTAGTATCAGAAAATTCCCAGCAATTCATTTAATATTTTTTTAAATCTTTCGTGGATATTTTTATCTTTTAGTTTCTCAAAGTCAAGTGCCTTTTTCCGTTCCTTTCTTTCAAATATTTAAATTTAAGAGCGGCCTTCATAATTACGATGTTGTGGTCAGTGTCTAATCTGCTTCTGGGTAGCTTCTACAGTCTTTTGCTTGATTCCTAAACCGATGTCTAATAAGAATATAATCTATTTCATATCTTCCTATATTCCCTGGCATCTTCCACGTGTATCGTCTTCTAGTATGATGTTGAAATAACGTGTTTGTGATGGTTAAATTGTTTTTGCCGCAAAATTCTACCAACCTATTTCCGCTGTCGTTTCTCGTGCATAAGCCAAATAAACCTACTACCGCTCCTTCCATACCATGGCATACTACTGCATTAAAATCCCCCGTAATTATTAAATTTTCATGTCTTTTTATGTATCTTAGTATGTCTTCAATATCTTTGTAGATCGCTTCTACCTCTTCCTCACTGTGACTAACGGTGGGCACATATACTTGTATTATTACTGTATTTACCGGTTTAGATTCAAATCTAACCATGAGTACACTTTCGTTCTTTTGTAAGTAGTTTTATACATAGTGCCCTATCTTTTTTCGCATAACTATCCCCACGCCCGAATTTCCTTCTTCTGCTCCTGTATGAATTACCCAAGTCTCCACTCCAAAAATCCCCCGCCTCTGACCACCAAACTTCGCTGATCCCTACTATGTCTAGTGCTAACCTATCCATTTCAAACAAAGTGCAATAATGTAGTTTAAATAATGGTAAAAAAAGTTGACAAGGACTATTTAATTAAATTACAATACTCACGTTAAGACAGACAGAAAAATGTATATGCTAAGTAACTGTTTTAGCATTTACAAACAGATAAGGAAGTCAGATAGTGAAATTTATAAATTTATTAGGAGCTCACTACTCAGATATTTACACCTATATCGCCTAAAGAATGTGGTACTTCAAGATTGTAAGCAACAATTATGTCACTATGTAGTTGGAATTATTGCATGATTGACGATGTAAATAACCCATTCAAGGATTGTGTAATTGTCGTCGGCTTAGTGCCAAGCAACACTATCCACACAAAGTATATTTTTGGGGAGAGTAAAAAGCATATTTTTTTTGTTTGAGTTAGTTTTGTGCGATTACAGCATATTTTTGTGAAATTTAAGAATCTTTCACTAGTTTTAAAAAAATTAGTTTAATACTTTAAACCAATTGGAAAATTCAAACTAGAAAAATTACTACAGTAGTATAAAACAGTAGAATCAGCGGTACAAAAACTCTCTCATATACGTCAATGTAAAAATAAAGGAAGTTCCTCCCATAAAAAATACACAGAATGTTTCTATATAGACTATACGTGAGCGGAAGAGAGATAGACAAGCATTAACCTAAACATCTTGCTAACTTCACGTCGTCTTTTGTATGTGCTTGTCACTCAACCCGTGACCAGTAATGTTCGTTACTCTTTTCCTAGACTTGCTTTACAAATTTTAGCACATAATTGCATACGCACGCAAACTCTTACATAATTTAGCACGTATGTATTTTGCAGTACATAAACAAATTCTTCCAGAATATTAGCAAATATATATTTTTTAAAAGCACTACAGTAAACCATGTTAAACAAGCAAAGTAATGTTTTAAACCCCTCCAATAAAATATGCCACTATGTATTATTTTATAAATTAGACGAACGATGTGTTACCTATAGGTGCCAGCATTCCCTACAATCTTTGTATAAAGTAATTTTTAAACCTATCAAATAGCATATGCCACTATACACTATTTTGCAAATTAGACGTCCGATATGTTGCCTAGAGGCGTCAACATTCTCCAACTTTATATGGTATACTTGCTAACATTTATTTTCAAAGAAATGGGTTCAGTATTTTTCGTTACACCTGTTTCACCATATTAGGTTAATGCCAAATTTTTATACATAACTGTGTACATCGGCAAATTTATACACAACTATTAACCGTTATACATTTTGCATTTCACGGTCAAATCCTTTCACAATATTAGCACATATATCGTTTTTAGGTAACCCTACTGAAAATCCCCCCTTTCCTCCCATAGGAAATATATAGGCAAATCCTTTCACAATATTAACACGCATACAAGTAAATAGTATGAAAAAGCCCAAATGATTATTTGAAATCAAGCTAGTGATTGAAATATAGAAAATATAAAGTCCCAGACAGGATTTGAACCTGTATCTTAGGTTTTCGTGATCCATGCGTTTTTCAATTATACCACCGAGACGCGTAACTATAATTGAAAAATTATACCAATCTAAATCATGCGCACAACCATGTGATTTGACAAATTAACAGTAGAAGGGCATGTTTACGTATGGGATGAAGGTTGTCAAAATGCGTTCCAGCAACTAAGACATTTAATGACGGCATCTTAAGTTGCCCTCAGTCGGAAGGCAAATTCATACTAACCACGAACGCAAGTATTGTTGTTATTGAAAGTGTGTTGTCCCAAATAAACGACGGACAAGAAAAGCGATTAGTTATTTCAGCAAGGTGCTCTAGAAACCCGTAAGAAACACTGTTGGCTGTAGTGAAATCGATAGAGTACTTCTATAACTATCTTCATGGTCAAAAGGAACAGATCATGCAGCGCTAAAATGGTTATTGCAATTCAAGAGCTCGAAAGGACAGGTCGTGAGATGAATAAATAAAAGGACTATGATTTCGACACTGAATATCAAGCGGGTTCAAGTCACGGAAGCGAAGATGCGTTGTAGCAACGGCCTTGTGCTAAAGATTGTAGCCATTGTTTATGGCTGGAGACGAAATGTGATTTTCTTTGTGTGACAACTATGATTAACGCCGATTGGTAGTCACGGCAGCTAAGGACCAAACAAAACAAGAGAATGACCCAGACCTAGGCGTCAATATGGATGGAAAAATCAGAAGAGCGCGTTTGTCGTGGCAGAATGTCAGTAGGCTAATTAGCACGCTGAAGTCGTACTGAGCAAAGTGGGATTTCTTTACGTTAAGTGTGCGGGATCTTGATGCAACACCATAAAACAAAGATGGATTTGTGAGTACGCTTCAGCTGGCGGTTGTTCCCAGAAGCCTGGTGTCCGCGATCTTAGGACATCTACATAGTGGGACATCAGGACGACACTTCGGCGTCGAAAAGTCCGTAAACGATTTTACTAGGTAGGCAGTAAGGAAGACGTCAGGGAATGGTGCAGGATATGTCAGTTATATACGCGGTTGGGTAACCCAAAAGCACCCTGAGGCAATAAAACGTAAGAAGCTCATTTAGGAGAGTAGTAATTGACAACGCAGGCCCATTTTCCGAAACCGACTCTGAAAATAGATACATTTTGGTGGTCATGAACTACTATAAAAATTGAACGGAGACGTATGCCATATTCAACCAGGAAGCAGCAACTGTCGCTGACGTATTAGTCAAAGAGCTTTTCTGCCGTTTTGGAACACCTTTGTTACGGCATGTTTACCAGAGCAAAAATTATAATTTAGCGCTATTTCAAGAAGTTTGCCGATTGCTGGAGATGACAACGTTGGATCCTCAATTGGATGGTTTGGTAGAACGCATGAACCGCATTTTGGAAAAGTATCTCTCCAAAGTAGTCTCTGAACATCAAAGGGACTGGAACTAATACATACACCTAATTTTATTGGCCTACCGATCTGCAGTATACGAGAATACTGACAGATTGTATCATATGCTATGCTGGGACGCGAGATACGTTTATTATGTGATCTTGAGTTGAGTAGTAAGCTTGGAAAACACGTTGTAGACGAAAGTTTTGTCACGAGACTCGAGCGAAAAATGCTTGACATCAATGGAAACGAAGTAAGATTATTCAGATTGCAGGCGACAGGCTGAAGACCAGGTATGACACCAAGGCGAAATTTATAGGTTAGGTCATTATATGTAATTTTCCAATGCTCCACCCGAAGGTACTACATTGGCCAGGAAGCGAGTATTTTTTACCTGGAAAATTTGGAATTTTGCCGAACCCTTGCTGTTCCAAGCAAGGTAGGGATCTTTAACGTGCGTGACAACAATCACACACGGGACCTACATTTTACCTCTCATCCGAACAAGGGTGTATTTTTGTGAAAAATGCTCGCCTAACATTTATCAAGCGAACCATGTCGGGATGATGATAGGTTAGGTCAGCGCTGCAGCGCTGATTTAATCTATCAATTTCGCCTGCTATCTAACCTAAGTTTACACAACTTCAACTAACCTAACCTAACTCCGCACAACACTAGCTAACCTAACTCCTGACAAGTCCAACTAATCTAACCTAACTTCGGACAACACCGACTAACCTAACTCCAAACAACGTAAACTAACCTAAACCCTCCTTCCTCCACCATACTTTGTCCTTCTCCCTCCTCTAACAACTGTATGACATACATCCGACATACATCCAAACTATATCTGACATACATCCGACATATGTACAGTATACATTCTACATATATCCGACATATATCCGACATATGTCCTACATATGTCCGGCATATGTCCAACATTTGGGCTAAATTCGACCTATGTCGAATTCATCCGATCTAGGTCGGACTGGCGGGCGAGTGGGTAAGCGGGCGGGCGACGAGCGTATTTTTAATTTTTTATATAGCTTTATTAAAACAGAGGATACAAACTATACAATTTAATTGTGTATAAATCTATTAATAACTTTTTTTTAGAAAAATGCTTTAAATATAAATTGAAAACTTTATTGGAAGAACTACCAGATATATTATACGGACTCAAAAAGGATTATTAATATCTTTTTGACATATATGTAACCCTAGATTTTGCTGGCATATTTAGCAACATGGAGATGTGTAATTATTTAACAACAAACCATAACTTTCGCTACAAAGGCGAATACGAAGAAAACTGCAATATTATAGTTGACGACGATAAAACTGAGGGGATCGATACTTTAACATGGCTAACAACCAATGCAAGAAATAAGATATACAACAAATTTGTGTGTCAAATAACAAGTCCTGGTGTTAATATACAACTTCGAAATCATATACTAGATCTTAACGTTGTCCAGATACACGTTTAAGGGAAACATTCGCGTCTACTTTGACAAAAAGAACATGGTATATACAACTGTATAATTGGAAACTATGTCAGTGCGGAACAGGTGCATAATCTCTTAAAAGACTGTTTAACTTTATTGTATTGTATACAATCTATGCTGTTTTAATATTAATAAGATTTTTGGTGATCCAACGCAGTTTCTCACGCATTCCGGTGTACGCTTAAGAACGCCTGTGTCTATGCGCACCCCCGCGCGCGCACTCCCTGCCCATGCGCAACCCTGCGCGAGCACCCCCTGTCCATGCGCACCCCTATGCGCGCGCCCGCTGCCCTTGCGCGCCCTTGCGCGCGCGCACCATCTGCCCATGCGCACCCCAGCGCGAGCATCCTCTGCTCATGCGCACCCCTGAGCGTGCGCACCCCACCCCATACGCATTCTTGTACTATACAACTGTACAATTGGAAGCTATGTCAGTGCGTAACAGGTGTATAATCCCTTAAAAGACTGTTTAACCTTATTGGAAGATAGTAAGTTGTACTTCCTAAAAGAGCCAATGTACTCGGTACCAATTGACAAAATCTGGAGTAAGCTATCGGACAAGCTACAAAATAGCTGCTGCTTAGTGTATACGTACTACAATACGTGTATTGGGGGAATAGCAATACAAAAAAATTGACTAGCTTGCAAATTAAGTTATCCGAAAAACCAGAGGAAAGGGAAAAATTGATAAAGTATGTGCTTTCGGATTTTAGTTTTATCTATTTACCTGTCAATTATTTGTAGATAGTAGAGGAAGAAGACAGCCAAGATAAAATAAAAATCTTACACAAGTGCTACATTAAAGCAGGTATTACATATTTTACACAATCTGCAACACCATATTCTACAATTTCAAAAGACATAATCATTTCGGAATTGGGGTTGATAAATACGCCTAACATTCGCCTAGAGGTTGTACGACAACGCGAGTTAAGGTTGGTGGCTTCGAGCGGTCCTTTTTAAAAAGACTTCTTTGAACTTTAACACATTTATTTAAGTTTTTATACAGAAGTTAAATATTGAATTTAGACAATCTTGAATTATTAATCTAAGTCCAAAATTATTACTTAATTGTACAGTGAGTTATCTACGAACTGCAATGCAAAAGCTGAACGTTTGATGAACTGACCATTATAATTTGAATTAGGGCCGCTATACTTGCAGCCAGGTCCCCAATGCTCCACCCAGAGGTACTACATTGGGTTTAAACGCGAAAAATAGTCGTGCTCCTAATTTATTCTTACTTCATAGTTGATTCACCCTAAATAAAAACTAAATAAAAATCTAACAAACCTAAAAATCTAACAAACCTAACAAACTCTAACAATCTAACAAACCTAAAATCTGACAAAAACTGGAACAAAAACAAAACAAAACTAAAAACAGGGTTGTAAATAATGGTATCCCTAGCGCTGACTTTCGAGTGTACCCGATCAACAAGCAAAAATGAGAGGGGGAGGGATCCGTAATACCGGATAGCAGACGCCGGTTCTGCTTACCAGTGCGACCTGAAGGGTCGTCTTAAAACTATCCAAATCTAGCTAACTAATTTAAATCCATCCCTAGCTTTCCCTATCGTTCCCTAACTGATTTACATTATGATTACAATCTTCGCAATTCTGCTCGTCCTTCCCAAATATATACTGCAACCAAAATGGCGACAGAACGTCAAACAAAACAAATAAGCCACATAATACATGCTATATATAAATAAATATAAAGTGTAAATATAAAATATAAATAAATATAATTATGTAAATATATAAATAAATGTTTAATAAGCGTTAAGCATATAGCAGTGCACAAAATAGCGAAAGCATCACCCTATTTATCAGGTGCACTCGCACAAGCATTATGTCGGCTAGCGCCTTTACACACCAAACGTGCTTCTTAAATTATTTCAAAAACTACTAATTAATGTAAATCAATGCTTGTGCGAGTACAGTCGCCAATTTAAATCTTACCTCGATAATAAAATTCTCCAGCATCCGAAGATCTGGTCGTCTGTAACTTACTTCTAAAGGTGGGACGGGGTGCACTGCTAAAGTCCTGGTGGGTATGCACTAAATGTTCTTGGGGGATCACAATCACTATTACTATCACTTCACTTTCAAGTCCTGGGGGGATGCGCGGTTGCGCTCTGTTTTATTATCCTTGTTTACTTTATTGATTTAATTTAATGACGGTTTATGATTTATTTGTTATTGTTTATTTGGTATTATTTATTCCCGATTTTCCGCACATAATTATGAAGATAGGCAGTGATTGTATTAATGGAGTGGGGGTTTCTCGTGCATATTGGACATTTTGGTATAATTATCTTTTTTTTTTAATTTTTTTTTTATTTATTTTTTTTTTAAAATTTTTTTTTTTTTTTTTTATTTAATATCAGGTTTTGGTTATGCTCGTATCCTTACTCACGCCAAGTCAATCTAACATTTTTCAATCCTCCCACCAACCCCACCGAATTTTTACACGCGGTCGTCATTGATTGTCTAATCTCGCGACCCTTCCCGCGAATTCTTTTAAGGCTGTCCAGAACGCCTTCTGGTTAACCACTTCCCCGACTTCCTCTAGGCTCTTTGGCCATGATGAACTGACCGCGAGTGGATCTCCCGGTCCTTTTATAATCTCCCTACTCCTCACAATTCTGTGGGAATCTGCGGACCTAATGTCCGCTTACACTTGACTCTATTCATGATACATAGTTGCTATCTTAAAAGCTATTCATAATTACAATGTTGCAGGCTTATTCTGCGTAATCTCGGTACGTGACTTCCTACGACCGTCTGTGACCTGACATCTGCAGTGTCACTTATCCTTGTGCTACTTTGTAGCGCTTCCGTTCACATGAACGTTTATAAACTGAATGTAAATTGTAACAAATTGTCTTTTAATTACATTGTTGCATTTTCCTAATATTTCCTAATAACTTTCTTAGGTATTAGTTTTATATTGATATAATAAATGGGGGATCACATAACTCGCGTAGATACTGGTAGTAAAGGCTATCCGTTTACGCTAAAGGAAATTGCCCCATTATGTACGCTATACGCTGTAAGTGGAAGAAAAGGACAGATGGAATTAGAAAAAATGAATGCACAAAGACTGAAAGTTGTACTACATGGAAAACACTGCAACAATACGCGAACAATACAAAGATGTGTTGGAAAAAGAACATCTTATTAGAGAAAACGTGTAAGAATTAAAAGATTATTTTATGTGCCGATGGACTGACTTAGATACATCCGGGTTCTACAAGCTGTATGCATTTGTGGTTAGTAAGAAAGGGTCTTTTAGTTATGTAGGCGTCCTTGTGGAAAATGATGGTACTAAATCCCTATACTTTTTAAAAGGTTATTCTAAAAAACTATTTATCACAATGGCAGATAACATAGACGAACTAAGGAATGCGGGTTTCGTAACCTCGGCGTACACCACACGCAAAGAGATCTCGTTAAACATTGTATATTTGCCTAGTAAAGAACCTTTCGGCTCATTTAAAACCGAGGGTTCTACAACCTATAAAAACCATATATTCCAAAAGTGGTGGATATGCAACTACGCAACAGTGAGTGGGAGAATAAATATTATCTCCAATACCGACAAGAGGAAGTCGATCAAGTTGCAAGATACGTATGCAGGATATAGTGGGAAAGCCGCGATTAAAATATTGTCACAAGCTGCAAGAATTACACGAGGGAATGGATCTGGTTGTCGGTGGAATCAAAGACATTATATATAAAGACAAACTTCGGTACATTTTACAATTCGAAATTTAGACGGTTTCTATGTATCAAACTATTAGCTAGGAAAGGAGATAGAGGACTTGGGTGTTGATTTAAATTTTAAGTTGTAAATAAAATTAGATAAAATTAAAACCACCCCAAACAAACATAAAGAAAGGACTGTTTCTTGTGTATAACTTTGTATTAAAATTAAGTTTAAATGGTTTCATGCTCGGTATTAAATATCTTTAAATTTTGTTATGTATAATGTCAGAATAAAAATTTTAAAATTGTATTACATTGCTCTTTATTTATAAAAGGCTATGGCGTCACCTGAACCTTGGAAAAGTAGCTGAAAATAGGTAGCCGAGAGCAAAGCGAAGTGGTGATTTTACCTATATGGCGTCACCGTCGGACTGAGGCTTACCATTAAACGTCTTCTTCCAGATTTATATACTCATCAAAATTTTTCCCATATCGCCCCTTAGCCAAATCAAAATCTTTTACGATAGTAATAAAACTATGTTTTGATTTTCCCTCACCCCAACACCGCAAGCACATTTCTTTAAATTTAAGATATGACATGTCACCACTTATATGATCAAGAAAGATATGGCGAAGGTTTGTGTCATCCTGTTTCCATAATGCGATTACATTGGTGTTATTTCTGAGTCTATGTTTTAAGGTACTAGTGTAAGTTTGACATGAGTAAAAGGAATCAATGATCTTATGTCGGAGACACTTTTGCCTTATAGAATAATTTCACTCTATAAGGCAATTTCACACTATGAGGCAATTTCACCCTATGAGGCAATTTCACCATAAGGTAATTTCATCTTATGAGGTAATTTCACCATAAAAGGCAATTTCACTCTATAAAGCAATTTCACCCTATAAGGCAATTTCACCCTAATTGGATTCTCTCCAATACCGACAAGAAGAAGTCAATCAAGCTAACAAGATACGTATGCAGGATATAGTAAGAGAGCCGCGACTAAAAGATTGTCACAAGCTTGCCGGCGTATGTATCCGGAGTAAAAAACACGATTTGTACATGCAGCTTTTTAATAAAATTAGTTTATCAAGTGAAGATGGCATGCGTTACGTCATCCCTAGATGTGTATTAACCTATGCATGGAGGCATAAAGATATAGGTCTAAGATAGTTGTTTATATTTGTATAGATTTTGTAAACTTATTGTATATTAGTTTTAAGATTCTATAATTTTTAAGTTCTTCTCCCACCTTCCCTTTTTCCAAATCTTTCCTGCTTTTATCCTGGTGGACAGAGTGTACGTGTTACCTCCAAGTGGTGTTCGCAGGACAACTAATATCTTGTTGTTCTTGTAATCTGCAAAATGATGGTTGACTAACAAAGCGTACCAGTTGTAATTATTACAGTTAATAAATTTCTAAACCTAGAATATGTGTTTTATATGAAGATATTGTAATGGGCTACTACTACCGCGTTTCTTTAATTTAAAACAAGTAATAATAATGGTCTTTATTACTCACTGTTCACAAGTCTAATTAACAGTATATGCCTTATTTATAGATGTTTTCAGTCCACTCAACAATGAAGCACTATTACACTAATGAATTTACAAGCACTAATATCTTCTTAAATTAACTCCTTTACCATAGGTTCATTAACAACACTAACTCAACTATTTGTTTATACACTTCTATTTATTTATGTATACTTCAAGCTGCATGTACATTAGACACAGCATATCACGTTTATATATACTTCTAAAGCTCAAAACTACTATTACTTTACACGATATAATTTATATTAGACATTCAAGAATAGACTGACTCTTGCATTTCTTAGCGGTCTTATATATACTCAGATTTAAATATATGACTCATTATCTAGTATGTTCCAGAACAATTCTGGAACCGTAGAGAATAAACAGTGCTTGCGGCGTTTTGTGTGTAATTGATTGCTAGAAGAATTCTCGTATCCTGAAAACTATGCAGAGTCTACAGCGCTTGTGTGTTTGATGGGTTGCCTAGTAGTAGCTCGCAACAATATGTAGAGGGATGTGGGGGAATGTGGAGGGATGTGGAGTTGTGTGGAGGGTTGTGGAGGTGTGTGGGAGGATGTGGAGGAATGTGGAGTGTATTTTAAGTTATGCGTATTGTGAATTGTCTAACCTAGATTAAATGGCGGTGGAGGTAATGACAGATGACGTAAGGAAAAGGGAGGTGAAGGTGGGTGGAGGAATGTGGAAGTGAGTGGAGGGATCTGAAAGCATGTGGAGGTATTTGGAGGTGGAGGGATGTGGTGGGATTTGGTGGTGTGTTGGGGGGATGTGAGGGGTGGTGAAGGGATGTGAAGGGATGTAGAGGGATGTGGAGGTGTGTAAAGGGATGTGGAGGTGGAGAGATGTGGAGGAATGTAGAGAAATGTGGAGGTGGATGGGATGTGCAGGAATGTGGAGTGGTGTGGAGGAATCGTGGAGGGAGATGGAGGAGAGTGGAGAAAGTGGCGGAGGTCCCAAAATGACTGTTCTCCTTCAACTAATAACATTAAATGTAAAATCATTTAACATGGGTACTATGGGCGGCCGTTCTTTAATTCGGATGCACTTGTGGACTGCACATTCCACACATATAGTAGTGGCTGCTCTAAGTGACTTGTTACATTGTTTCTGTATTGACAATTAAAGTACTCTTTGGATATCATATAATATTTACTGGTAGAATTTGCTTATTTCGTACTTACTCTACAGACACAAATTGACCCTATTAGTACTCTTATAAAAGATATTTTGGTCCTAGGATAATGTGGTGTTATCGTTCTATTTATGGTCTTACAGAGGCAATTTATCCAAGAATAATGGGCCATATTTGTCCTATTTAAACGGATGGGGATGGGGGATATTTGACCTAGGGTAATGGGTAAAAGCAAAAATAAGTCCGATGTATTGTACCATTAGGAAATCGAAACAGTGCATTACATCAGACCCCGAAAATCTAGCCGATAATCCACTTAGGTGGGAATGGTGGTGTAAGTATTTAAAGAAGATCCCACAATACTATATAATACAGACATTTCATTTTAAGAAGAATCCGACGTCATTTAACAGATTGCGCAGAAATGTAAAATCAGCGGCGTAGTTAGGTTATTACGGAAATAGTTAAGAGCATGCGTTTTATAAATATTCTCACCTACAAAGGTGTTTGCATTTTTTTAATTAGTTTCAGATCAGAGCAAGTTAGATATCCCTCATATTGATATGTATATAAAATTAAACGTAATTTTATATCTTAGTAATAGCATGATACATTGTATTAAATGAAGGTTATATATTAAGTGTCAACAGAGTTCAAATCAAAAATAAGAATAGGAAACGACAACATTGTAACCCATATGCAACTTGATAGCACAGGTTAAGAAACAGCAAACTGCAATAAAGCAACCTTATTTATAATTACTTAAAATAAGACGATGTATGATTTATCAAGAAACAGCAGACAGCAAGGGCTGCACTTTCCCACAAAATGATGTGAGACCAGAGGCTTCATGTTAAATGTAAGACGCTCTGATCGCCAGTCAGTCTTCAAACTTTATAACTTTAACATTGTTAGGTGTTCAAGCTACTCATTCGTAATTATTAATTATTGATTTATTTATAAATTAACTTAGAGTATTTTTCAATTACTTTAAGTTTAATGAACATACGCGTTCAAGTTGTTGTAAAAGAAATAAAGCATTTTTTGTAATTATAAAATTAAAACAAATTTGATAGTAGTCTTTTTGGAAATAAACTTTTTAAAAAGATGCTCCCAACGACTCAAAATCTATCTAGCAGAGTAATTAAAATTTAGAGACGTTTATAGGTATTATAAATGAACGATAATGGCGTTATTCACAAAACTCACTGATACCCGAAAACTGCAATACCTAATTATATATAATGAACTTTTCAAACCGATTTTTGTTTTGTGCGCATGATGACGTTAGGTTCTCCTTAAAGTGAAATACCTCTACTATCTGATCTCAAAATTTGGAGGTTCTTAGAGAAAAACTCCAATATAAACGACAGGAGAATATATAAACCCAAGATCAGAAGTGATTCTGGTCTAAAATTCATACGAGGAATAATTTATAACAGACCTAAATTAAACGACACGATAAGGATACTTACATAACTATTTAAAACTGCTAGCTAAAAGAAATAAAGCTTTCCAAAATCAATTGCTAAATTATCTGTATATTAACTACGTCTCTAGGTACTGGCAATATCTTTTACTATATCACGGTTGGAACTATTACCCTTACATTAGTTGTGAAAACACAAATGCCTAAAACTCTTTACTCTATTGCACAATTAAAAGTTTAAAGCGCAAGTACATACAAACATTCGTAAGCAATTGCCCAATATAAAAAATTATTTATCTTAATCGAAAGCGTTTTCGGCGAATAAAGTTATTTCCTAATATCTTAAAACTAATAACAAGAACGTACTGTGGTTACGTTTCCAAGCTTATACATACAGTCTATACATTAATTGAAGGCGACTGTATGTTATAGTTCAAAATTTGTATTATAAATACATGACTAACTGAACCGTAGATATCTAGGAAACAACTAAAATCAACTATCTCCTGAACTTAATTTAGTCGTTTTAACCAGAGCCTACTGAAAGTTCTGGGTCTATGTTAAAACTTGGATGTTTCTCAACCAACGTGCCTTTCCAACATGAAGTCGTTACTACTTCAGCGAGAAATTCTTCTGAACTTTAATTGACAAATCACATTAATCAAGTTCGACACATAATTATTCAAAGGTTAACTGTACCTTCTCAAGTTTGCATTTTATCTCTTTTGATGCTCTTCACGAAGTTTTTAGCAGACTTATCTTTTTCCGTAAAACGACTTGAAATTATCTACGGTAGAATTCGGAAAAAGACTGCAAATTGAAATTACTCTTGTCGTTTTTCTCTATCTAATATATGTACGATTATCTTTATAAAACATTAACCTGAACCAAAGAAAAGGGCTTTACTATTTGAGTTGGCACAATTTAGCGTATGAACACTCTTTGTCCTATGACGCTGATGTGGTAGGCGCCACCGTTATATATTATCACTCAAAACAAATGAATAATAAAGCTGCAATAATTTAGAACACAAAGTAGCGTTGATATCATCCCTAATCTTAAAACCACTATAATGAATTTGACAAACTGAGAAAGAACTACATAGGCTACAATGGTAAACTAAAATAATACTTTCATAGATTTAGAATGCATATAAACTAACAACCGTATTCCTTAAAAGAAGTAACACTAAGCCCATTGGTAGGCTTAACTAATACAAAAACCATTAAAATAAAGCATGGTTGTAGAAATTTCAAACGAATGATACAAGTATTTCCAATTACTGGTTATAAAGCTTTATCACGGTATCAAACTTAGTTTGTATAGTGTACCCATTCTTTGAACTTTCGTATCTACAGGATGTATGATATATATATATATATATATATATATATATATATATATATATATATTTTTAAACCTGTTATAATTTCTTTAATTAAGAACCAATTTCTTTAGAGCAACATCTGTTAAAAACTGCTTGAGGTTGCGTTTAACATATTTTTTCTTTCGTTTTAGTTGAAAGATGCCGCTGATTTTGAGTGTGGAAGACAGAGCTCGAATAGCCGCTAGGTTTGAGGTATAGAACTTAGTGACCTTAGTACAACCTTGGTGGAGAAGGGAGCGTGGTATTCACGCGACACTTGATTCAAAGACAATTAAACACTGTTACCATAAATTGATGACAATTGGTTTTGTTAAGGACATTCACAGACTTGGATATCTTTCAACATACCGAACTTCAAAAACACTGCAGTGGTCAATGAAATGTTCTCCAGAAGCCTATCGAAATCTCTGGGTGTCGCTGTCAGAGAAAGTAGTCTAACTCATGCAGTTCAAACAATTTAAAAAAAAGATATGTGTTTTAAACTCAGAAACCACATTATGTTCAAGAAATTACCCAAAAAGACTGTGTAAGACGAATGGAATTTGCTGATACCATGTTGCATTGACAGGAAAATTGGCCGGAACTGTTTAACGATATAATTTGGAGTGAAGAGGCTGTTATTCATATCGAGGAGATTTTGAACAGACATAATTGTCGTTACTGAACATTGGATAATTTGCATAAATGTGTTCAAAAGGCTCAGGGATGCGATAAAGTGATAGTGAGATGCGGTTTTACTTCCATGAAAATTGTTTGACCCTATATCCTAAGAAACACAATGAACCCTGAATGATATCTAGACAAGCTGAGGAATCAACTATGGCTAGTGATATCTCAATGGAATATACTCAACTTGCATTTTATGCAAGATGGCACTTCTCCACATTATGCTAACTACGTCAGAAATTGGCTTTATGAGCATTTTGCTGAAAAGTGGATAGGAAGGCGTGGCTCGTATGATTGGTCTGCCTGCAGCCCCGTTTTCACACCTTGCAACTTCTTTTTGTGGGGTGGAAAAAAGAAAGTTTATAAAACAAAACTCATCCGAGAAAAGAACCGTGCCAGATGTCAGTGGAAAAGATCCTGGGATCCTGCGGAATGACTCAGTTACAATTGATTGGTCACCGAAATGCGATTAGCAGTTCGGCGGCACCGAAACGTGTCTTAGGAAGCCATACCGCAAAAAACTCCAAGCCGAAAACAACTCTCTATGAAGGATGTCGAAAGTACCAAGGAACAAGGCGTCCTCAATGCCTCCTATCCATGGTGAAACAGGCCTAGCCTAATCAGTTTCTGAGAAAGCAGAAGTTTTCGCAGACTGCATGTAATGTTCGAGCCAAACTATGATTACGCAGATCTTCGGCATATCGAGTAGGTTTATCGCAACGTCCGACGGATGTTAAGGGACGACAACCCTCAGGAAATTGACGCTACTACAGTTGAAGAAGTCAAAGACTTCATCAATGCCTCAAGGGTCAGAAAGTCTCCTGGACCAGACGAAATCTTCAACCGGGCCCTAAAAGCGCTGCCGGAAAACGCTCTCCGGGTGTTAACCGGAATCATCAATGCCATGCTGAGGCTTCGCTACTTTCACTTTAGGTGGAAGATGGCGGACGTCGTAGCAGGCAAATCTCTCGACATACCCACAGAACTACCGGCCAATTAGCTTGCTGTCGGCGGCTGCGAAGATAGTGAAAACCATTTTCCTGAGAAAACTGCATGCAGTGATGCAAGAATACTACGTAATCCAGGACAAACAGTTTAGGTTCTGTAAGGTTCACCAGATACTGCGAGTTGTGGAACACATCGCGGAAGACTTCAACTGGCGGCGGTTAACAGACGGAGTGTTTATGGACGTGCCTAGAGCTTTTAATAAAGTATAGCATTATGGCCTACTCTACAAGATGCTGAAGAGGTAGTTACCACGCGCTCTTGTCCAACTAACAAAAGCCTATCTTTACGATAGATTGTTTTGCATCAGGTTAGATGGAGTGCCGTCGATGAGGCGGAGAATGAGGGTTGGGGTCTCCAAGGCTCTCTCCTCTCGCCGGCACTCTACGGTATTTTCGTTAGCGACCTACCCAAAACTGCTAACACCAGAATAGCACTATACGCCGACGACGCAGGTCTCGTGCTCCGCATCTCATTATGCAGAGACTACAAACGATGATGGGCCCTCTCGAGGAGTGGCTAAGACGCTGACGAGTCGAAGTCAATCCAGAAAACAGCACGGCAGTTTTCTTCTTGAAGCGACGTCGCCGACTTGGAGCCGACGTCAGAGCGTTTGACGAACGGATACTATGGTGTTCAGATGTTAAGTATCTAGGAGTGATTCTTGATTCAAAGCTCGCTTGGAAAGCTCACATCAAGTATACGGCAAACAAGGTCAAGAGAATTACGACCCTGCTATACCTTTTAACCAATCGCCAAAGTTGGTTAAACGTTTCAAACAAGCTTAGGATCTACAAGGCGATAACTAGACCGACGTTTGTATACGTATCAGCGGTGTGGGGTAACGTAGCGCAAACGCACATGCGTAATCTCCAGGCGATTCAAAACAAAGCATTAAGGAGAGTCTTCGTAGCTCTCTGGTTCGTTCGAAATGATCCGCTTCACGCAGAGGCAAACCTGCCACCCGGAAAGGAACGGCTCCGGTTGACCGCAAAGAGGTTTTATGAATATCTAGAAGATCACGAAAACCAGCTCGTACGAGTCCTGGGAGTCAATGAAGATGTTCTATGCAGCGACATAAACACTCCAGAGTAATGCTCCAACAATAATCTTTGCTGCGATTCTATTAGACGTCCAAAAGTAATAAACTGCGCGTGAAGCCATGTTTTTTTCCAACTCGCGACGATGGTGAAGGATTTAGTCCAAGAACGCTAATCACGGGATCCCTATAAAGTCTATGACAAGGGATCTCGAGTCCGACACCAAAGTGGATTTTTAGTGGATATGTTCTTGCTTCCGCAAGAAAGAGCTCCACACAGCGGATATAAAACTTTCTACCACTATAAAAAAAGTAACAATTTGAAACCCTGTACAACACTATTAGATCCACCTTGATGATTTCTTGTGCTTTGGTAACTTTTGTATTTCTCTAGGCTAGGGTTGCTAATCAAAATGTCTGAAACCAATCGAAATTAGGAGGTGCATAACCAAATTACAGACAAATAGGTATTCCCTAAGAACAATCATTCAGCTCTATTTAAGCACTTACGCTCCTCTTCCCATAGTTGGTTTGTTTACAATAAAAGTAAACTATGAATGTTCGCATTATCAAATTTTGTGCGAGTGCTTCAACGGGTATTTATTTAGTGAATGTGTTCTGGATCAAAACTACACCCAATGAACGTCATAAGATTGATGTAAAATTTCATGCATTTTGCTAATTGGTCGATTAAAAGTGTTGTAGTTGTTGTATTATTCTATTCGATAATCTAGAATTTCGATTTCCTTTCTAGTAAAACATATTGACAATTATAGATGACAGCTGACTTTGACAGCAGTTTAAACAGACGTAGTTGATGGCCTTCAAGCTTTTCTGTCTTTGTTAAGGTATTGAGTAGAGTTTGTGTTATACTTATTTATTGCTGTCTTTTAGCAGTATTTATTTGTCACAAAAGTACTTACTTTACAAACAAAAATGTTTTTCACAAATAATGTTTTCTGTATGTTCACAATACTCTGCCTGTTTAACAGTCTCACTTATGGTAAGTGCTTTGATTGAAGTAATATTGCATCATGGATGTTTATTTCCCTGTCATATTATTTAAAATTTCTAATGTGATACTGTTTAATTTTACAATTAGGCCTAGATACAAATAAAACTCAACCAACTGTTAATGCTACCGTTACAGCAGCTAATACTAGTTCGAATGCATCTGCCGTTGTTACACTAGTCACACCACCATTACCAGATTCACCTGTAACAACTCCCCCATCTAAACCGAAGATTCTACTTAACGTATCTGATATTCCAATACCAGTTCCAAGTACTCCAAAACCACATCCAGATGATAACCCAACGGTTCCACCAAAATCTACTACAGGTATGTTTTATTATAGTTTTTAAATATTCTAGTGCTACAACACCAAGGACGTATAGTAAATAGGATTGCTGATGTTCATAAACAATATTGATATCGTTCTACATGTTTGCAACTTTGCCCCGTATATCTATTTTGTTTTGAGGATGCTGTTCGCTACTTGTAGAACAACCGCTTATTCAGCATTAAGCATCCTCGGCGTGATAGTGTGTTGGTTTTCGTTTGACAAATTAACAGCTGACTTTTTTTTAAGAATTAACTATTAAGATAAAGGCAATTTAACAATTAGTCGTTGTGGCTTTGGAATTAACGAGGATGGGCGATTCATACTTCACTGAAAATTATCGATTTTGACATTTGGTAAAATAAAAATGAATTTCAAAAAGACTTATTTTTGAGTAATTATTTAATTTTTATTTTAAATAACAATTTAACTCTAGCATGTGGAATAAAAGCTTTACCAACTCAAAATACAGAAATTTTCCTGTAATTCGAACATTTATGATACTCATTGGAAGAGCTTCTCATAACTTCTAAATGTATATTAACATGTCTTTTTGTAAGCTATCGTATACGTTTACTATAGTATTTTCAACAAATAATTTGCATTGCATATTAATATTGTGTTTTATATCTTGTAAGTTGTTCATCGGCATTTTAACAATTAAATATTGAATTCCAAACGAGCAGTTCACAAGCTTGCAAAGCAAACTAATCCACTTATTAATATATGGTAAAAATTCAAGCACATAATCAAAAGTGGCATGAGCAACATGTTTGTGCAGAATTTTGCTAGTAAAGTCGATTACTGCCAGAATATTTTTATGATAGATTTCTGCATTATTTCCCACAAACAATATTGGACCAATCATTTTTCTTTAGGATAAAGTATGCGTCTACCTTTTTGGCTGAATACTTCTCTAAAATAATGTGGATTGTCTGCAGACCTTATTCTTATTTTTCTTGAACTTATCCCTTTAAGTCCGAAAATTTTAAATTAACAAAAAAACATATTTGCATAAATTATATTATTGCTTTTGGTAGATTGTGGCTTAAATATTAATTTATGCAAGTTCTGTCTTTTATTTTTGAAAAATTCAAAAGTTACCATATGGTATAGCTGATGCTTTATTGGCTAACTGACATAAAACTGCGAGGTACAAAAATTTAAAAAAAAAGAATAAATATAATCAATTTTCTCGTATTTTATTACAAAAGAATATTAGTTTACAATAAAATTAACATAACAAAACATACTACGGAGTATGGATTATAACATTGCATTCAATACAAAGGCCAACATTGCTTTTGCAGCACATGGTTCTGATGCTAGAATCACAGCCTTCTCCGGCACATCGCCGCCTTTTTTTATTAGGGGCATGAGTAGTAAGATGATTTTGCTGATCGTACCTTACTTCGTCGCTTATGCGATTGCACGAAACGCTGTTTTTTGCAGTACCTTTTCTTTCTGTACTCTTAGGAGGTACTCCATACTTTTGCAAGTAACTCTGGGCTAACTCTCTTCGAAATGATAATTGGTCTGAATGTTTTCCTTCTGATTTTCTCTTCAAAATCCAAGCATTATTTATAGCAACATCAATTGTCCATGTAAATATACACCACCACCACTTTTTTCCTCTAATACAAATTCTATATTTTCCAATATTTTCGTCCATTTGATCTGTCCTTCCCATGTAATTACTATATTGTTCTATTAGATGTGGTCTTGGAATTTGAACTATCTTCTTTTCAATTTGTGAGTACCTCTTTACTTTGGAGATTGGATGAACTCCGTACAATGTAGATGCAACAGTGAGAACATTGTTATCAACCCATCTCACAAGAATTACACCAGTTTCACGGGCAATTATAGATTCGTAGAATCCTCTTGGCTGCTTGTTTCTTTGTTGTAAGAGGACATTCTTTTGGGATTCTGTTTTCTCTTATAGTGCCTGTGGCAGACTAACTATTTTCCCTCAAGAAGTTATAAAGTGGAATGTCTGTAAACAAGTTATCCAAATAAAAGTGATACGGCAAATAACCTTTCATCTCTTTCGTTTCCCGAAAATCGTTTGCCTTGATAAACTTCAAAATGTGCAAGGTAGCCTTCTTTTGTGTTTAGACACCAAACTTTATATCTAAATCTGATCGGTTTGCACCTAATAAATTGCTTACGGCCATGGCGGTTGTAATATTTTATCATAGATTCATTGTAATCAAGATGCTTTTCTGGAATAAAGTTTTTCAAACAATTTCCTTGTCATTTTGCTAACAATGGTCGAAATTTCCATAATTTGTCATTTTCGTCTATTTTGGTATTATCAGCACAATGCATAAACTTCATTATCTGAAAACATCTGTCGCGTCGCATAGCCCCACTAATTGCAGAATTATTCATATCATTCTCAGAAGCCCAATAAAATTTCTTTCTCGGCAATTCATTATAACCGCTCACAATAAGTATACCTATGAAACATTTCAGTTCTTCTAAAGTAACTTTTGAATCTAAACAGTTTAAAACAGTTTTAAAATCTAACAACATCAAAAATATTTCATTGTTGAAAAAGCATTCAAACAATTCTATAGCTGTCATGTTTTTATATGCTGAATAATCACCAGCAGGGAATTTTTTGCACTATCTATCAAATTTCCGTTTATTCACTCAATATTGTGAGTATTTAGTTTATCATCATAAATAAAATTTTTGTGGTATTGGTCGTCTAGGGTAGTATTACCATCAGTCTTTTCATTGTTATTATTTTCAATTTCTTCCTCATATTCAGGTTTGTTATCCATATCAATATTTTTCTTTAGCCTTATTTCTGCTTCAGATAATAGCTGTCGCTTTGATAGATTATCCGGTACAAATTCCATTTCATCCCCAGAGTCTTCGTCACTAAGAACGTGAGCATCTGGAGGTGTAATAAATATATCAGTTGCCACATTATCATCCTCATATGCCATTTCTATTGCTTCTTGCAGAGTAAGTCCGCCACTGAAATAATATATATATATTTACATGCGAAGATACTAGCGTTACTATATGAAATAAAATTATTTATCACTGACCATAGACAAAGGTTATGACATTATACAATATATAGAGACATTTTATAAAGTCTCCACAATTATTATTCCATGTATCAATAAAAAACAATTGAAATACCTTACTTATTTGTACTTACATCAAGTGAAAATCGATTATTTCCGACATTTTTAGCAGAACACTTTTCAAATAACCACAACTGATAAAAAAACGCAAGTGCAAGGTATTACTCAAACGCATGGCTAGCTTGAAGTAATATGAACACATTTCGTGCGCCATCTGGCAATTTTAGCTTTAATTTATTTTAAAAACAAATAATGAAACCTGTTATATTTGCGTTACCGTATGGTAACGCTATCGCTTGAAGGGTTTAGTAACCTGTTATACATAAAGCAACGTCTATCTGTGAAGAAAGTAGGGTTAAATACCTTGTTAAGGTTTTTGAAGAAAAAATCAACAGAATTGTACTCATTGGTGCATAAACAACAATAGAATTTCCTGGTGTATTTATATTTTGTATGATTGCAATACAAAATTTTCAGAAGGAATGCCCTAGCTGGTTCTATGCTAACATTTTAACATTGCTCAATTATGAGGGTTGTTTTTTGGTAGGGTTCTTCGCTCACTGTATGACATTTGTTCTTGTAATATGCAGGGTTGATATGTTTAGCACAAATTAATTTTTTTTATTTTATTTAATTGCCGTTATTTAAATAAAATAGAATAAATTACAGCATAAAGCTCAATTGAATAAATCTATGGTAAAACTATAAATGTAAATCCTTGCCTAATATAATAAATATATTGTGTAAATTATTTTAGCAGTTTAACCCTTCAGTAGTCGCACCCGGTCCGTGAGACCGATTTGAAATGTAGATGCCTGTATTTTTAGTGTACATAAAGATATTGACCTCTGGCATCAAATAGCTTGTTAATCTGTCTACCCAAACCTTCAGTTCGGGTGCGGTCGTTGGGGTGTTAGTGCGTTAGTAATTATTCGAACATTCAGTCTCAGAGACCGGCGTGACTGTTGAAAGAATTTTTTATTTTACTATTGTCATGATTTTTTGATTGTAGTTGTAGGTTAAATTCTAAAACTTTTGAGTGACTATTATAACTGATGTGATAAAGCCTATTTTTAAAATGTTTTCTTATAATACTGATGAACTTCCTTATGAAAAGGAACAGGAAAGGATGCGGAAGCTCTTAGAAGAGGTGTTTGAGGAAGTACAAGAAAATATAGTCGATGATAATAATACTGATGATGATCAAGATGATAAAACTGAAACACAAATAGGCAATTCTGAATTCGAACAAGAGGTTTCAGAGGGAGAAGAAGAAGAAGAAATTGCTAGTAGTGGCTTGATTTTTTTGGGAAAAGATAAGACAGCGGTATGTCGAAAACTTCCACTTCCTCCCAAGAAAGTTAGAACCAGAAAAGAAAATATAATAAAACATTTGCTCTTGGACCTACACATCTAACTAAAAATAAAAAGGAAATCTTAGATATTTGGGAGTATTTTTTTACTGAACCAATTATTGGTACTATAGTGGAGAGTACTAACTGATATATATCCTCAATATCTGAATGTTTTCCTTGTGAAAGGGACTCTTGCCACACAAATTCGATAAAAATTCGTGCACTGTTGGGCTTGCTATACTTTTATTTATTTATTTATTACATTTAAGATACTTATAAAATACACGTGTGTTTAACATCAATGGTCTGAACATAACAATGTATAACAGTAATTAACATGTACATATAGCTTAAAAGTTTATACCACAGGGATAAAAGTGTGGATGCAAAGTTTGCCCTAAGCTACCAATTGTAGTGCATTCTCAATATATTCTTGGGTTGAATAAAAGGCCTTACTAATTAAAAATCGTTTAATTTTTTTCTTGAACTTATCTAATGGTAATATTTGAATACTGTGGTGTAAAACATTAAAATATATAAATCTAAGCTGGTGTATACCATGCAAACCACCTGAATACGGAAGATTTATGGAAAACAGATAGATCAGGAATTGAAGTATTTCGACTTGCTATGAGTCTACAAAGATTTAGATTGCATTTACGTGTTGTAAGATTTGATAACAAAGATTACTGTGCAGAACGTTCCTTGACTGATAAAATGGGCTCCTATTCGTAATATAGTCAACATTTTTTATTGACAATTGCAAAAAGGGCTACACACATTCGGATTACAATAGATGAAATGCTTCTTGGTTTCTGTGGTCGCTGCGGATTTAAACAGTATATACCATCTAAACCAAATAAATATGGATTGAAACTATTTGCAGTTTGTGATGCCAGGATGTTTTATACCAGCCACTTAGAACTATATGTTGGAACGCAATTTGAAGGAGCCTACGCGGTTTCGAATAAACCAAAAGATGTTGTGTTGAGATTATACAATCATGTTTTTGGAACTGGTCGCAACATCACCATCGACAATTGGTTCACCTCAGTGAAACCTCAGCTGAAACATTAAATCGTGACCACAAAATTACACTAATTGGAACTATAAGAAAAACAAGCGGGATATTCCTCTACAACTGTCAAAACCTGAACGACGACCTGAAAATCTAGCAAGTTTGAATTTATCAATGAGTGTACGTTGGTGTCATATATACCAAAAAGGGAGAAAAATGTGTTTTTGTTATCCACTATGCACCACGACGATAGCATTGATGATAATTCAGCCAAATTCTTGCATACATCAATAACAATGTATAATAGTACCAAAGGAGGTGTCGACGTTGTGGATAAACTATCTGCCTAGCTACAATTGTGCAAGTAATTCAAGAAGGTGGCCTATTTTATACCATGTTAAATATTTCTGGTATAAATTCGCAGGTGATATATACTGCTAATAACCCAAACGTTAGTATTATGCGATGAAATTTTTTGAGGACACTGGCTATGAATTTAATTTAACCACATATGCGTATTCGGGCTACAATGCCAAATATACCAAGGACTTTGAAACTTATACTGCAAGAAGTAACTAAAATTGGCAACATGGAGGAAATACCATCTGAGAAGGCTCACGCCAAGTATTCGTTTTGCGATTCTAAAAAAATAGAAAAACAAAATACTCGTGTTTTGTTTGCGGTACATTTATGTGTTTGGCGCACGTAACTGGCATTTGTAGTAACTGTAAAGAAACTGAAAAGGAAGCGCAGTAAACAGCTTATCAAGACCGACTATAATCAATACATAATGCGTATGGAAAGTCAAATAAAATCAAATGTTAAAAAATTCTTGTCGTTTGCGCAGCAGAAAAAGAAAATTAATACCATACCCACTACCATGTACTTTAATGACAAACAGTCATCTAATAGTTCTGAAATATGTAACATGTTTAGAGAACATTTTTACTCGTTCTACGAACCTGGGGGTGTTTCTACTCCGCCACATTGGGATGGGTACAAATTTAGTAAAAATTCTGATTTACACACTTTTAAAATTATCCATGACAAGTTGCTGAAAGCACTTAACAAATTGGATGTTACTAAGGGCGCTGGTCCTGATGGGATTCCTCCAAGTTTTATATATGAATGTCGCGAAGCACTAATAGGTCCATTGCTTATCATTTACAATAAAGCCCTAGATGAGGGTTGTTTTCCATCGATATGGAAAAAGGCATTTATAACCCCTATTCCTAAGAATGGTGATAAAAATAATGTAAAAAATTATAGACCAATGATTTCTAATTTTAAATTTAATAAACTTTAAAAAATTGTGTCCTCATAGATTTTGAAGGTATATATTCGTTCTTTTCCGTCGGCTTTCGCTACCTGTGTTTAACGTTTCTCTAGGTAATTATACAAATTTTAATACCTGTTTTAAGAAAATACTATACCACCAGCTTCCAAACTGTTAATAATTCAGATTTTAGAATACGAATAGTGTTGTTTGGCATATATTAGAAATTTTTTAACGCCCGAATACGTATTTTAGAAACCAACTCGATCTTTTTTCACTCTCGTACCAACGCTAACGAAACAGTTGCCGACCTCGTCACACGGCCCGTTCGGTTTTTGAGATCGGGAATTTTTGAGGGATCCAAGCTTTTTTAACACGTTAACGAATATGTCGCTTCAAATTAATCTTTTCTCGGAAAACCCTTATTTCTCCCTTAATTATCGGTTTCCCGCTATAAAAACCGGCCTATGCAACGCACGCAAAATTTCTCCACCTAACCACCACCCGCCCGCGCCTCCAACTCCGAAACCCTCGGACGCAAATCTCAAAAAGCGATCGATTCGCGCCTCTCAACTTTAACACGAAGACGGGCATACAAAACTTATAGTTATTAGATATCCATACTTGATACTTTTGCAAAAAAATTAGAATCTATAATTACCAAGCAACTTTTTTTCAAAATAAAAAATCATATCAACAAGTTTCAACATGGATTTTACACTGGGCGGTCTAAAGTAACTAATTTGATATCATTCACGCAAGATGTTACTGATCAAATGGAGAGTAGAACTCAAGTGGATGCTGTGTATACCGATTTCTCTAAAGCATTTCGACAAGGTCTGCATCCAACTTCTGGTTCTTAAATTGGAGAGGATTGGTATAGGTGGAATGTTACTAAAATTTCTTCATTCATATCTGACATCACGTCAACAGTGCGCTGTGGCAAACAACCAACAATCAGATTGGTTCTTAGCAAGCTCCAGTGTTCAGCAAGGTTCACTTATAGGCCCCTTGCTCTTTATTATATTTATCAATGATATCTCAGACTTTTTTAAGCATTCTAAATTTGTACTGTATGCAGACGATCTGAAAGTCTACTTGCCTATAAATTCAATAAATGTTTGTCACTTTTTACAACATGATTTGGATAGACTCTCAAACTTCTGCCGTTAAAATAAACTTTTACTAAATATAGATAAATGCCGCAAAATCTCTTTTACGTGTAATAGAACAAGTATCAGTAACGCTTATCATCTAGATGGTCAAATATTGAAAAGCGAGACTATTGTCAAAGATCTCGGTGTTACCTTTGATGCAAAAATGACATTTGAAACGCATATAAATAATATTGTTAACAAAGCGTGTCGTAACCTAGGTTTCATCCTCAGATTAACCAGAAACTTTAAAAATCCTTCATCGTTAATTTTACTATTCAATTCTTATGTTAGGAGTCATTTAGAATATTCTGCAATTATTTTGACTCTCTTTTACCATAAATATACAGTTCGTATCGAACGAATTAAAAAAAAAATTATTGATAGTTTAAACTATAGATTCAATAGATATTTATACCATACGCCTTATGAATCAAACCTCAGCTTTTATAATTTACATCTGCTAGCAAAAAGAAGGTTAATCACTGAGCAAATTTTTCTTTTTAAAATTTTACATGGCGTGATTGATAGTGAGTTCTTAGTCGGAGCCTTGTGTTTTTACGTCCCTGTATACCCTGTTCAAAGCCCTCCTTTATTTGCTTTAGAACATTGTAACACCAATCACGGTTTAAATGCTCCAGTCACAAGAATTATGCGTAATTATAATAATTACGTACACAGCACCAACCTGGATATATTTAGCTTTAGTCTTTGAAAATTTAAACACTATTGAATGCAAATGTTTGAACATTGAATTTGTTAAGTTTAAAATTTGTAGAAACATCTTATTTGTATTATATTAAATATTGATTATTTTAGTCTTGTACTAGTTTTTTAGCTTTATAGTCATTTATTTTTTACTACATCAAAGCTATTAATAATTAAGTTTGAATTTGTAAAATTCCGTTGTCACTGCAGTATTATAAAGTTGTGACACCTTTATTGGAAGATTTATACTTTCTGTTTGGTGTCCTTTATTGTAAATAAATAAATAAAATAATTTGCTACAACCACATTCTTAACATTTTTACGTAATTATTAGATTCTTAGGTTAGCGATAAATATTTATACTTTTTCATGTTCAATAAACACACATTTTTTAATTAGCGTCTTGCTATTCGTATTGTGTTACTAAAATGAAAATTCTTCATATTGCATTAATATTATTGATTATAAAGTGCATTATATAACCTCGGTCTGTGAGACCGACGTTACTACTGGCGATAGTATTCTTCATGCGACCACCGAAAGATTAAAAAGGCAAATTTTGGTGTAAACGTGAATGTATACATAGACTGGAAAACATGTGGTAAACATGTGTGTATGAAACTAACTCAAAAATTCTGTGATGAACATCAACGAGGCTTAAGGGTAAATATCAATTACTGACTCTGGAACAAGTGCTGTTTCAAAAGTTTTTTGAAGCAAAAAATAGTTATTTATTATACAAGGGAAAAAAGTACTAGATTTTAGCTCGAGGTGTGTGTTTATCTCCCGACGCCGGCGGAGGGAGACAAAACACCGAGAGCTAAAATCTTACATTTTACCCGCGTATAATACACTATTTTTTCTGTGACTGGCAAAACAATGATTTAATATTTAAAAAATATTACCAATTATATTAAAGTCAAAAATCAATCTATGTCAAATTTGAAGTTTCAAACAGGTAGGCTGATGTACTTATAGGGACAGTTAGATTCATGCGTTGCTAAGGAAACCTTTAAAGTAATCAAATATCTGTCAATTTAATTTTGCAGTGGTTACAAAATTGCGAACTTAAGTTGTTTATATCGATTGTTTTGAATATTCAAAATTCAAAAATGGACAGTACTGATTCAGAAGTTTCTCTTACTCCACCGGAATTGGTAGAGGCAGCGAAAGTAGCATCAATAAAATTATTGCCAGCTAAATCACGAAAAATTTACGAAACTGCGTATTCAAGATTCATGGAATGGAAGGCGAAAAAGACATGTAGTTCTTACTCGAGACGGTGTTATTGGTTTATTTTTCGAACTAGCGCAACAACAAAAGCCATCAACAGTGTGGTCGAATTATTCAATGATAAAAAGTATGTTACAAGTCAATAATAACGTAGACATTTCAAAATATTGCAAACTAATTACGTTTCTGAAACAAAATGGGAAAGGTTACATGCCCAAAAATCTGCAATATTTACAGTACACATATTAGTGATTTTTTAAATAATGCTCCTGATGAAGTTTATTTATTGGTCAAGGTTGTTGTTGTATTTGGGATTGCAGGAGCCTGTCGAATATGTGAAATTAGCCAGGTAACATTAGATGATATTGAAGGACGTGGGAACGTCATTAATTGTGAAACTTAAGCAAACAAAGAATGATGTAAATAGGAGATTTATAGTTACTGAAGAATATATTAAATTTTACAGAATGTACATGGCACTTCGTCCAGCAGCAGCAAAGGATCGCCGCCTGTTTTATGCATATCGCAATGGGAAATCGTCAATCAAGTTGTGGTAGAAATCAGTTTTATAAGGTACCTGAAATAGTAGCCAATTTTCTTCGACTTAAAAATGCTAAGTCATATACAGGTCATGCATTTCAAGATCGTCTGCTACACTTTTAGTTGAATCTGGGGAGACTTGATGACACTAAAGAAACATGGTGGTTGGAAGTCATCAATGGTCGCTGAAGGGTATGTTGATGAATCGATAGTGCACAAGACAGAAATAGCTAAGAAACTGTTTAGTTTGTGTGGCAGTGCATCAGCTGAAACAGAATCCAATTTGCGAACAAGTACATCAACGGCAGTTGTGTCAGTGGCACAAAATATTATTTCAAATCAAGAAAATTCCACTGTAGCAGACATTCCTAATTGTTCAAAAAACATGTCTTTCAGGCAATGTACATTTAATAACTGTACTTTTAACATTAAGGAAACGTAACTTATACATAATAAAATATTCTAAAATTAAATATCTTCGTGTTCTTACTTATTTGCACTTACCAGGGAAAAAAGTACTCATTTTTTTCCCGGGAAAAAGTAATTTTATATAAAGTGACATTTTGTTACCTGTCAAGAAATATTAAATGTCACATTTTTTTCCCGTCGCAGAAAAAAAGTATTTTTATATCCAGCGGAAGAGAATTGTACAGATTAGAACATTATACCAGAAGGACTATTTAAATAAGTTTTGCTTGTGCTCGAGTATAATAGTTGTCTCTTCTGCTTTGATTATATCAAAAGTTCACTTTACGATCAATACATAACATACCTCCCCCCTTAATTGTGAATAAGCCTCATTAATTTAAAGAAAATACGCATCAACACTACTTGATAATACTATAAGTTCAACTTTTCTAGTGTTTTGCGAAACCTGGTGGGGTATCTTCATTGAGATGGATCCATCTCTGTATCGCAACACCTATGGGGTGATGACAGACACTGATTAGGTTTAACTGAAGGTGAGATATTAGGAGATGGAAAGCTGGCATTAGGATTTAGACTAGACGGAGTGTTTTCTTTTAGTTCTGGTAATACAAGGGTAAAGTCTTCGGTTACACTTGCTGTTAATCTCAACTTCAATAGGAGCCCTCAAAGAAATGTCTAATTCAGGACCTCTATTTAATAGAGTAGGTATTTTAGGATTAATTTCAGTAGTACTTTCCAACTCTTAAGGTAGGGTTGTAGTTTGCAAAAAATCATTTTCATTTTTCTTTCTAAACATACTAGGCAAGTAGTAGGGCCTAATTTTTTGATAGTTTTTGCCTTTTCCCAATTTTCTTCTGGTTTGTAATTTCTAGCGAACACTAATTCATTAACTGAAAATTCTCATAAGGTGTGAGTTTTAACATTAATTTATGGCTTGTAAGTAGGTCGTAAAAGATCTAATTTGGATCTAAGTGACCTACCAAGCATTAAAAAGGCAGGAGATTGTTTAGTAGTACAATGTCTGATATTTCTATTCTGAAATAAAATTTCAAAAATTGAATATTCTAATTTTCGATGTACATCATTGCAAGACACCTGCAATTTGTGTTTGAAGGATTTAACAGTATTCTCGACTAAACCATTGGTTTGTGGATGATATGGAGGTATTAGTTGTTGAATGGATTCCTAGATTGAAGAAAACTTTTAAATTCATAAAAATCAAATGGTGATCTATTATCACTAACCACCAATTTTGGAAGACCAAAGCGGGCAAAATTGTGAGGTAAAACTTTTATACTAGTAGCAGCTAATGTGCTTGAAACAGGCAAACTTCTGCTCATTTCGAATACGAATCTGTAGCAACTAAATAAATTTTATTCATTATGAGACTGAGGTGATCGAGACGCAACTGTTACCAAACTGAACTGGAAGTAGGCCAAGTTGTCCCAATAGATTTAGGAGGTTCATTTCTCTCGAACTGACATAATTGACAAAAATTGAATGATTTTCAATATGAGTATATACCAATTATAGCATTGCGTTAGAGACTTCATTTTTACAACACTTAAATGATCTTTATGTATAGAACTTATAACTGAAAGTCTGCAACAGCTAGGGATTACTAAACGATAACCCCAAAAAATTCAATTAGATTGAAATGAAAGTTACTCACATGAGGAAGGCCGACCAATTAAAATAAACCGAATTACTTTAGATAAAAGCTCTTCTTATATCAATTCATAGTAATTTGCTGTTAAAAATGTAGTTAAGATTAATATTATCTTCTGAAGTAGAAACAGTATTACTAAGTGATAATCTAGAGAGACAATCAGTCCCAATATTTTTAAATCCATTAATGTAAATTATATCAAAGTCATAACCGCTGAGAAAAAGGCATATATTTGTAAACAATTGACAACCATAACAGGAAGATGTTTTTTTGGTCTGAAGATAGACATAGGTTTATGGTCAGTAACCAAGGAAAATTTTTGTAAATATAAATATTGGTTAAACTTCGTAATACCAAATATTAACAAAAGAGCTTTATCGATTTGCAAATAAGCTAATTCAGCCTTTGAAAGAATACGAGATGCATATGCAATGGGTTTATTAACATTATTAGGGAAAACATGAACCAATACAGTGCCGAGTCCATAGTTCAAACTATCACAGTATAATTTTAAGGGTAGATCTCGGTTATACTGCTGTCCTACGCCCGATGGGCATAAGTCCATAATGACTAGTGCATTTTGTAATTGTTAAGTCTGCACACACTTATCCAAATACTCTTCATTGGATAAAAATATTTGAAGTTCATTAGATTTTATAAATATTTTGATATTAGATCAAAAAACTGAGATATGCCCATTTTGCTAAGGATTTTGAATACAACTAAAAGGAGGTACGACTACTAACGAACAAAAATAATAGAACGGATTTAAAATCAAGTCTTTATTTCTTATAGATAATGTTATATAACATATATCAAAAATATTTTAATAAATTTAAAAATTTAACAAAATCAGAGAATTTTTAGAACTGCAAACAGGAATAAAAGAGCATGACAAAGGCAATGTATGGATGTTGCAGAGGCAAAGGAAGTGTGTAGGGACCGAGGGATGTAGAGAGAGATTTGTGAGCATTGTTGGGATTAAAATAGTGTAGTAGTCTAGACTGTATATCCCACCAGAAAGAGGTGCTAGGTTTGGTTACCCCGAACGGAAATATCGTGATTGGTGTGTTGTTGCAAATAATAATTACATGATTTGAGTCACGTTTACACATAATGTTACATAACTAATATAAATTATATTGTAATAAGCTTTAAAAAATTCTATATAATTAGATCTTTTTCCCAACTGAAAATAATAAAATTATGTACATTATTCAGAATTCTCCTTTTACTCATTTGTCAATGAATGATCTTCCTCAAACTTAAGGTGACTTTTCGGTATAAGGCTCCTAATTTATTTATTATGGCAGTTTTCTTTTGAGGAGATATACCAACCACTCAATCACAATTTTCTGGTGGGCCGAACCTCATATTTTTTGTTACGCTAGCCTTTAGAAAGTTTATATTAAAATATTCTCCATCAAAATCTGTTTGTATTTCATATTTAGAGAATTTCGTTGTTATGTATATCAAATCTAATCCACAATGAAATAAATCGTGGTAGATTTTTATTTTACCTATCGAAAATTCTTATGTAACTGTAACAAGCCCAGGGTAAGGTTAGGATGGAAATTGGCTTTTAGTAAAAGAAAACTCTTATGACTGTCAGCTTTCTGAGTTTTTGACCCACGGTCGCATGAGATTGGGTCAGTGTGTTACGGCATTCCGCGCAAATACAAAAGAAAACAGTAAAAGTAAGTAAAGAAATGTTTACGCCGAATACCGCAACAGAACGGGGGATAGAATGGTAGAATTGGGCTAGCTCAAAAACGTCGGAGAGGGGCGTGGGTGAAAACAGAAAAACACATTGGAAACCTCTGAGATACTCTATTGATAACATCGCGTGTTGGAAGATTATTTACAAAGCAATAAAATAAATAAGTTGCGTAATCGTGATTACATATAAAAATTGGTAAGCAAATATAACATCTTATGATCTAAATACCTACTTAATGGTTCACCTTAAATACATAGAAAAGAAAATAAAACAAACTATAAAGTAAATCTAGAAAAAGAAATATACTTAAATTATATGTACATGCTGCTTTGTGAAGTGCACCTCCTCAAAAAGAATATAACATTAAAATTAGACACCCTAACTTAAATTATTAAATACTTTTAAATTGAGGCATAAGTTCTTTTAGTTAAGGTTTATACAGAAATACAAAATAAACAGTGAAACGGACTCTAACACAAACTTTGAGTAATTAAATTTTTCATTTAAAGAATAATAACATAGTTTTTCGTGCATCGTGTATGTAAGTTTTATAACGGGGTGGTGCCAATTTATCGGATAATATAAGCAATAGCAGCAAATGAAAAGTTTATTCTTTACGCAGCAAAAAAGGGAATTATGGAAATAGGAAAACTGTACCTTGAGCAATCAGCTTCATGCTGGTCTCATCTTAAGGCTGCAAAAATGTGGCTGCATTTCTCTATGGGCTGGCTTCATGCTGGAACCACCAACTTCACTTATAGAAGCACAGAGAGCATTTCTAATAGCGCGACTTTACATCATGTATCTTTTTGGTAATGGTTAATCTTTAATTGATGTCTCTTAAAACACGGTCTCTATTTTATAAGGCCAGAATCATGTATCAGGGTTAGGGTATTTGATTTTTAAAGATATCGCCGAATTACTATGTGTGCAGAATTTCCAGGCAACAGCTGCCGAAATACAAACTGTAGCAGCTTGCCAACAAGCAGATAACACAATTATCAAAGGGTTTTAAACAAAGGAGAACACTTTTGTTACTTTGTAACATCTTAACAGCTGCAGAAAACCAGATAACAAGTCCATTGTAAGCAGATGTAAGCAGGTGGTAAGGTCTTATCTTTTAGAAGAAAGCTGCAGCTTTTAATTAAAATGTAATCACTGCAAGTGCTAGAATTTATTACAACTACTTTGTAACGTAATGTTTCCTAAGCAGCTGTTTAATTTTATAAAGCAAACCTTTGTATAGAGTAATTACTTGAGAAATTTTATTAAATAATACTAATTCAAAATGGCGGGAAATCGAGCTTGTTGAGGAATTTTAGGGCATTTTAAAAATAAACACCGAAAAAGTTGTTTGCAGGGTTTTGAACCGTAACAAGTGGGTTTACTAGAGTTGAAAAAAAAACAAGATAATGGACGCCACCTAAATTTTTTATAAAGCAACTGACTAAATCAATTTGCTTAAAGGGAAAATTTGGAAATCTAGGATATTGCTAACCACTTTAAATACAATGTTTGATTGTCACAAATATGATACTTACATCTGGTCGTCTTCTTACGAACCAGTATGAGCTTGTAGTCTTTGATTTAGTTTCAATTAGTTTCCACTATATCGTGGTATACCTTCGGGTAAGTGTAACCTTTTAAATACCTAACAAACTTTGGAGAGATTTAATGGTTACTGAGTAATGAACTGAAGTCAAAAATAATTTTATATTCTTTTATAAGACAAGTAATGAACATTTTAAATTATAAGTGTTCTAAATAAAAATAAAATTCTTATGAATTTAGTTTCTTGAATTAGATATTTAACTTTTGGACATTAATTTTCATAATCTATAGTCTGGAGTAGCGCTGCTACTGAGACTTTACAGTTCTTTAAAAAAAATTACTTTAACTTTTGGCAAATATTATCAATTAATAAATTAATCTAAGTTCAAACTTTATTATACAGGACTTAGACCCTAGTAAATCAGCATGTTGGTATTTCAAATTATGGTAAACAAGATAATTATCATGATTGTTTGTCAGCACGTGTTACTATCCTCTACATACAACCGGTGAGGTACAATTTCCAAGGTTGTACACACCATTAACAACAAATAGTTGTTATACTCATTGTAACTTTACATTTTAACAAAACACGCTTTTAGCAAATTAATTAACAAAATAATTCGCACGAGCCATAATGAATTGTATACAACAACCTTAGGTAATTACAAGCTTCAAAAAGGAATTCATTACATACGTAGATTACGTAATGAACTTTATTACGGCAGCCTTATCTTAAAATTTTAAACGTTCTTACCCACAGCGGCAACGACCTTTAACCTTGAAATGACGTCGAGTATCGGTTAAACACGCCAGGTGTAGCTGCTTAGCGAAAGCCACCATATGTCCAACAAATTGCTTATGCATTTATATATTAAACGAGTTCCATAAAATTTGCTTGAACCAGACCAATTAGAATATGTTTAAGATAACCTAAAGTTGCATTAAAATCACGTAGAATTACATCGGAATTATCAAATTGTCGGAGTTACCGGAGTTATCTGAGTTATTGAAGTTGCACTGTAATAAATTGCATAATTAATTTTAATATGATTACACATTTAAACAAACCGTCGCCAAGAAGAGTTTGTACACTACACTTTTACACAAGTTGTCAAGGACAACTTTTAAAATACTGTGCCTTTATTACGGCGTCTCTGCCAGGAAAACTTAATTTCCCTCAACATCTTGAGTGTTTTTTAAACACACCAAGCGACTTTTCTGTTCAACGAGGAAACGAAAAGTGTCCATCTGTCACGAATCCTGGGAACAACTTGAAAATCTTAGATATTACAAAGACGTAGGAGCACGCGAATAGGTTTGTAAACATGTTATCTGTAAGGACAATGTGATATGTAGTAGATTGTAATTGTAATTAAAATTGGAGTGTGCCTTATAGTTTATTGGTTATTAAATATGCAATATCGAATGAATGAATAATATAAACGTTGTTGAATAAAGACTAAAATAATAGATGCATAGCGGTAAAGTCAACGAATAAATTTGCAGTAAAAGTTATATATTACATCGTTGTACTTTAATATGAATCATATCGTGTATGTACGGCCGTGGTACTATTTTGCTTAGGTTGCACTGCGATGAGTAATCAACCCGTTTGTTAAAGTGTGACAGATCCATATTTTAAACTTTCGTAGTATGTTTTGATGTCCCTTGCACAGCCCCTATAAAATCTTGAAAGTTGTAAAGCTAATTTCACATTTGTTTCATGGAAAATTTCACTTTATGGTGGAACGAACCAGCTGCAATAAAAGTATGGGCCTGGCTAAAAATATTTCAGTTCAATCACTTCAACATTTATGTCATTGAAATTAAAAAAGAAAACCGTCCAGTTTTGATTTTGGACGGTGCAGTTGTCTAACCATAAAGTTTTGTGGGACACATCTCTTTTAGGAAAAAAAAACCTATAAAAGGTGCTTATTATCTCTTTTTTGTTATGCCCAAATAAAGCCTCACGCCAAAGAGCCGCAAATACATGGAGTTAGTTTGTTTTTACCTATAGAATGTTTAATTACATCATTTTTATGGACGTATTTGATGCGAAAGTGCGATCCTGCTACTAGACACAAGCAAGCACATTTACGCTTAAGGTTATGTCTTGATGCTAAAAGCGAAAAAATTGAAAAGAATTGACAACCTATTAAATTGCAATCAGTAGGGTACTAATTACAATGTAGTAAAATGTATAAATACTTACCGTAGTGTAAAATACTCAAATTCAGTAGAACCTACTTAATTTTAATTTTTTTCTGGAAGTAATATTATTAATGGCGTTACTATCTATAAACAGAAATCTTACTTACCGATTAACATTCAGGACCCGATGTACTTTTTAGTTTTTAGCTTGTCGTTATGGTAAAACATCCTAAGCAAATAAGACTTGACTTACGTCTTTATAGTTTAGGATTTTCGGTGATTTTGGATATACGTGTATATTTACTAATAAGGCATAGCACGGGGATATCCGACCAAATTTCTTATTAATAAGAACGGCTAGGGCATAAGGAGGCTGTCGCAAGTAAAATCTAAAAGTTGTAAAAAATGGAGATACGTCCTTTAGACTTAGGATGGCAGTATAGTGTTAACTAAAATGGGTGCATTAGAAGTAGCTCTTTAGCCTTTTTAAAAGCATCAAAACAGGACTTGCCAAATTGATATTTGACGTCCTTTTGCAATAAATGATATAAGGGAAATAAAACTTCTGACAAATTAGCAATAAATTTCCCATAAAAATTAACCGTACTTAAAAATGATTTAAACTGAGTAGCATGTTGAGGAAGTGGAACTTTATTTATAGCTTCAACTCTACTTGAACTAGTTTTTACACCATATTTATTAATAACATGACCCAAATATTCTATCAAATCCACGAAGAATTAACATGTTCCTTTTTTTAGGGTTAACACATATTCTTGTAAAATGGTTAGAACCCACTTCAATTTTTTCATATGTTCGGTGTGGTCTTATAATCAATAAATAGTCTTGAAATACCAACACAAAAGGTAAATTGTAGAATAATTTATTCATTGTTCTTTGAAATTTAGCCGGTGACGATTTAATACCGAATGGTACTACTGTATTTGAAGAGTCCTATATGAGTACTAATAAGAAATAGATTTTGAGATTCCTTCCAGGCGGGCATGTGATTATGAGCGGATTGTAGATCCAGTTTGATAAATTTTTCACCACCACTTAATTTAGCGAACCAATGATCTATTCTTGGAAGAGGATAATGACCCTCTTTAAAGTGAGGGTTAAAATTTCCACAAATTCTAATTGTATTATCCATTTTTAAGATAGGAACTATAGAATAGCACATGAAGTAGTAATTACTGGAGTTAGGTAATTTTTTTTTATTACGTGATAAAGTTAGTTTCAGTTTTTTCTTTGAGTGAAAACGGTAGAGTATATCGTTTACAAAACTTAGGGTCGACATCCTTAAGTTCCATTTTTAAAGCATTACCGTTAAACATACCTACTTTTTCTGTGAAAACTGTGTCATACTTTTAAGTAAATTGTTTAATACAACCATTGAAAAATTTAAAGAAGCTCGAGCATTATGCAAACTAGTAAAATCATTAAAAAATTATAATTGCATGCAGCTTTTGGGAATAATGTCCAGAGCTCAAATCCAATCTCTTTCCGCAATGGCTGGTTTGCTCTTACAATTCTTTGGCAAATCAATAACATAAATCTAACATTTCAAAAGTATTATTACATTTTACACCGACTGAAATTTTTCCTTTAGGAGTATACTCATCTCCAAAGTAGGGTGAATATGAAACGAAGGTGGGTTGAAATTTGTTAACAAGATTAGGGAACTAGGCACCAAATTTGTGAAAGGATATAACAGATTTACCAGCACCACTATCGATCTCCATGTCTAATGGAATGTTGTTGACTTCTAACTGATCAAACATTAGCGGTTCTTTTGAAGTTGACAACAGACTGGGACTTAGATTTTCAGTAATTATGTTGATGGAGTTTTCTTGAAAATATATATAACTCAAATTGAAAACATCATTTAAAGAATGACAATCTGTTCTTCAGATGTAGGGGAAACCAACTAGTTTTGTTATAGCTTCTTCATGCAGCCTTGATGTGACCCAGTTTGTTGTAGAACGAACAAGTGTAACTTTTGAATTTGCAGTTTTCAAAATCATTATTGTGCGTAGATAACTTTTTGTTATTCATATTACCCGTTTCATTGAGGTTTGGAGAGGTTGTAACATATTGAGGTGATTTCGACATGGCTGTAGAATTTAAAATATGAACAGGGGTAGTAGTAATGTCGACAAATGTCTAAGCAATTTATCTAGCTCAGGACCTAGCTGCTATAAACCGACTATAAATGTATCACGAATATTGTCATTAAGCTTTGATCCAAATTTGCAATCAATGGCTAAGTTTAATAATTTAGCACTGAAATCAGCAACAGATTCATCATTTTCTTGCCGAGCTAGGTGGAATTTTTAGTTTTCTGCAAAAACTGATTTGTCCTTTTACTAAGATATTAATTGTTTACATGTTTTAGTTTTAGTATGATCGTGTAAACATAAATCCATCAACAATTTGTAGGTATCATCTTTGAGGTGAAAAATTAAAATATGTTTTTTTTGGATCTGCAGCACATATATTATTTGCAACGAAAAATCAATGCCATTGTTAAAAATAGTGAAGTTGCCTTTTGACGAAAATACCAGCAGCGTACCAAATAACGGTGCAATAAAGGTACTTTTTAATACAGATGTAAGTTCCAAAATCGTAGTATTATTTAAATTAGTTGTTACGGCCATTGTAGAACATGTGATGAACGTAGTAGTTCTATTGCAAAGACGTAAACGTTGAAATTAAACTTGATTTTCTCGTTGTCCATGTAATGTTCTCGGCAAGTTGGATTAATAAACCATAAACACTAGTTTACTAATCGAGTTATTATACCACAGACATCTTAAATATACATTTTTCATTTAATTGCGGTCATCTTTTTTACTATCAACTCCAGCTAATAAGATAGCTACATCGTGACTATATCAAAAGTGTGCTTTATAATCAAGACATAACATTTTACAATATGAAAATTTTTTATATATTAGGTATCTCTTTTTGGGATAATCACCACTGCAGAGGAATTATGTTGGTCAATACTTTATCAGTGAACATAATTTTTTTAAAAGGTTTGGATTGGGTTCAAAGTTTTAAAATTAATGGTAATCTCTATACATATTTCTTAATTCTGTTAATCCTTACTCTCTTTCATCAGCAGTTAATTTTTTGTGGAATCTAACAAATTAGTGATAAAAAGTGATGGCATTAAAGCTTGACTGTAACGTTTTTTTTTAATTTTTTGATTTTTTGACAACGATCCTAGGTCATGGATTGAAACGTAAATAAAGATGATTTTAAAAACTATGAGTGGTTTAATTCTCAAAGAAGATTTAGAAGAATGATTTTTATTTATTTTCACAGCCAAAAAATGATAAAATTATTTATTTATTTGAATCAGCAGCAATACAGAGTATAAACCCCAATTACATAGCGCTGAATATCAGTACATAGAAAAATAAATATCTCATTAAAATAATAAATCACATAACATAGCAATTTCGTTAGAACAAGTATTAAAAATATTGAAATCATTCTTAAACTTAAGCATTAAATTAATTACTTCTAAAACTTTATAAACTGTAGATTCAGAAGAAGTAGCAACAAACAATAAAAAATCGGGTCTCAATTTAATTAATGGAACCTTAAAGCAGATAAGCTATTATAAGGGTGGTATAATTATCGTGTTATCTAATAATTTATATATAAACACAACACCCAAGTAGTGTCTTCTATTCACTAATTTTGATAAGCTAACATCAATTTCCCTATGAATCAATTGCCTTTGATCATTATATGAGATGCATATCGGATAAGATGGGTATATACGAGTAATTCTAAAATATAAATAACGACAAAATCTTTTTTGAATCATTTCTAATATTTAGAGGTGGTAACTGCTTGAGGAGACCAAATGATAAAAGCATACTCTAGTTGGGATTGAACTAAGCATCTATAAAGAAGGGTTATAACCGATAGATTTTGCAAATGATAAGAGTTTCTAATAATGAATGAAAGACTCCTAGCACCTGAATTAGCAATACTCTGAATATGTTCTTTAAAACTAAAATTTGAGGTAAATAATATCCCCAGATCCTTCAATCTAGTTACACCAGCGATACTATTATTATTGATTTTATATTCAAAACTAATGGGATTGTGCTTTTTGGTGAAAGTTATGGACTTGCATTTATTTAACTGACTAACCGATAATAATAAATGTTATATTTTGTATGTTCCATGATATGTGCGGCCGGGACTTTGCAAAAGTGAAAACAATTACCATTCATAACTCACACTGATAACATTATCCGTGATTACAATAAACGGTGTCTACTGTGCTAAATAAAACATTCAATTTATATATAGCAGATACAGGAGCAGAAACAACTTCTTTGCAGATTGTATGATGAATTTTTAAACGTTGTACTAGTTTTTGCAAACTCCCCTTATACCTCTTTCAGCTTTGTCACTTTTTCAATGTAATGCTTTCAAATAACTGTTTTTTCTGCTATTCATATTTAACATGTAACAGATTAAACTTTTACAGTTGCAGAAGATATTTTAACTTATATGAAATAAATTAATAAACTGCAGAAGTATTTAGATTGCACTAGCACTGATGCATGAAGGTCTAACAAATAAAATGTACTTTCAGAAACGGAACTCCAATTTTTATAAGCTTACAGCCACGGCGAGCCTGCATAGAATATGACAGTAATATTGGTGTCTAGTTGTGTATTTTCCAACTTGCTGATGCATGTACTTTTTTTGAATGTTTTACAATTGAGTCAGGTCAGGATATGACTGAAATATTGCTGTCTAGCTAGTAGCTGTCCATTTTCCTACTTGCTGATTGCCGATCCATGTATTTTTGAATGTTACATTTTTGGAATAATCAATTATGTTCTTTCTGGATGTAGAAAATTTAAGAACGCTATTAAATCACAACATAATTAAATTTCAATATAATAACTTCGGCTGGTTTTTACTTTTGGAGGGTTTTATTTTCATCTAATTACCAATACACAAAAACAATTTAAAAAATCAATTTTTTTTTAATCCTATGTTACATTCATTTTCGTAAATAATTGATTAGTTTATATACAATAATTTTTAACTTAAATTCCTTTGGCGTTAAACACGAAAATTAATTCCGTAAATTAAAATAACCCTTTTGCGTGTTTAAAATTGGATTGTAATTAATAATAAACATCCTATATATTTTACTTGATAAATCTTTCTGCTCATTAGAAAAATAAATATCCTTTCTAAGAATTCCTTAACGTGGAATTTACGCAATAATTAGATAGGCATCTTTCCAAGTATTCAATAATTAATGCTGGCATGTTTTCCCTTTTTGAAGAATTCGGCGAAATTGTATCAATAAATTAGGGTTTTCCTGTTTTATTTCCTTGAAGACAAGTTTACGTTGAGCTTTGGTGCTTTAACTAAACACATTTAATATTCATTTTCTGTTCGAATAGCAACAAGAAAACTTCTGTCCTGCTTTGCTTCGTTCCGTTTTTAGTTATGCGAATTTCCGGCACGCATTATATAGCGTGGTAAGTATTTAGGGTGTATGAAACGGTACTTTTCGGTTTTAATAAGTTAATCTATTGTTCGTAATTATTCTAGCTTCCTGCGGGGGGCACGTTAATCCCTTGAGCTGTCGCTTCTTCTAGTAATGCGAGGTCAAACGCGTTCTTCTACCTACTCACTGACGTAGGCCAGCTACTGACTCAACCCCGACGTCAGCAACTCGAGGGTGAGTTTTTCTTTGTATTCGCTACTTACTTTGGAACCAGAACGTCTGGGATTTTACCGTTCAATTATGGCATTTCTAAATTTAATTCTTCTATATGAAAATTATTGAACTATTTTGGTATTTACTGCTCTTTTATTAATGCTTTACTATTTGTTTCTAAATCACTAAAAATATACTACTTATTAATGTAAAAACGGTTTAAAGATTTGCTGACACATTTGAAAATGTTGTTGCCATTATGTTTGTAAATGTAGGTTAAGTTTATATTTACGATGATCTAGAGCTGTGGTTTCTAGGGTTGCGTTTGGTTCTTTCTTTTTTTCTTATTACTGTCAGGGGGTAATTACCTAAAAACTACAGCTCGCCATTTTCATGAATAATTTTTTTTACTGTGTTCTGTAAATATTTTGATTAATTACGTTTTTTTCCTTTGTATGTTTTGTTCTGAGTGTGAATGAGTGAGTGTATATATAATTTTTTTTTTCCTCTATTTTTTCAGGCTTTCCTTTACGTGCTTATACGTACAATACCCCGCCCACTCGCCGCCTGAGCCCGGTCATACTTACTTCTTTCTTTTTCTTGCTTCTTTTTTATATAGGTTACGTCAATGTACGTAGCACCTGGTTGAGGCTTTATGGACAATTCAATTCACACTAGAGTACAGTTTGTTCAGTTTGCTTTGCATTTATGTACAATAGCGATAATTTTCATATTAATTTTTTTAATCGGCATTGCCAAGAAAAATTAAAAAAAAATGAATTACATCCATTGTTTTAGATTACTATGTTAAAGATGATTATTCTATTAAATTATCTATATTTTGTGTTTTGAAGAAACTTCACGTATAGTACATCTAGTACTATATGCAAAGTTGTATGAAAAATGTTTTACTTCAAAGTAAACCTTATATTCACAAGAATTTTGTTGTAATTTTTATTTAAACAAATATTTCTTGTATGTGCATAAATACAATTATAAACAGACATGCTTGTGAAGTAGATATATTAGTGAGTTATGTGAAAGTCACACAGTGAGACCTCAGGCAATCCTGTTTCGTATATTGTCCTTGTGATTAGGTATTCTTATTCTTAGCTGTTGTTGAGTTTGTTTTAAAGTATATTTATTTATTTACCTGTTTATTACAAATAACTTGTTTCAATAGTTTTGGCATATCAAGAGAACTACCACACCTAGCATATTTAGTCTTTGCCATTTCAAGATAGGTGCCGATTTAATATGCTTAATAATACTCATATGAATGACCTAACCTTTAAAAATGTAATTTTATTTATTTTACCTTGATTTCTTTCTGCTAATATTGCTATCATCGACATTGAATCAAGGACTATCATATTTAGAATTTTGCCGAATCCTTACTGTTCCAAGCAGTAATTTGATTTCATCACAACACATACTTGATGCTTTTGGCTATTCCCTCGGTTCAAAAGAGGGAACATTATATGAGAAAATGCTGTATGTTACCTTGCGCAGGAGCATTGTGTCTGAATATTGAACTGATTAACTTTTGTGCCATGAGTCTTGTGTGCTCCATTGTGCTACAGAACTTCATAAAGATTATAGTTCATAAGTGAATATAATAAAAGGAACTATTAATTTTTGTACACTAAAGAGCGAATTGCTTGGTTATTTATCAAAATCCATTACAGATTATAGTAAGGTATACTCTTTCTACTGAATAACAAAAATTCGTTGATTGAAAGGAACGTCTTTCATAATACCTATATGCAGTGGTGAGCTATTATCAAAACATTTAGTATATTAATGGCAAATCAATTAAATAGCTGCATTCTTGCAGGGTAAAAACTTTCAAATAGTATGTTTTGTGGAGCATTGACTGTGTTACAATGAAGTACAATTTATTAATTTAGAAAGATACCTTGCAGCATCTCAATCTAAACGAAAAGAAAAATTCACGGGGCTCTATAATTCTATTAAATGGACACCTAAACAACCAATACCAAATTCTACACAAAGTAAACAAATTATCTGCAGAGATGCATTGTGAGATCGTGGCTGCTACACGCGGATACAATAATAATCAACATATATAGGTTGCTTTGAGGCCACTTAATAGTGCTTTCAACTTAAGAGATCACTTAACAAACATCATAATCTGAGAGGATTTTAATGTTATTGACAGTAAAGAATCTAAATTAATTGATCGGTCAGTCTTTTTAACTTGGACCAGCAGTAAGATTCAAAACTTGGTAAAACAATTGCATAGATAATGTGTTCACGAACCGTAGGTTCTTTAGTACCACTCAGCACAACACTTTAATCTCGGGCCATGTTGGTATAAAGTTTGCAGATAAAATATACAACCAAGAACTCCCCGAGAAGAGAATTAAGATAATGCATTGACAACTAACATTGAAAAATAAACATATCTTCTACTAGCGACTCAATGAAATTAACTGGGAACCCATTATGTGTCACAGACATTCAACGCAACTTTAAAAACTTCCATAATACAGTAATGGATACTTTTAACATTGCATTTTTATTCGAACGAGTAGAAAAAAACTCCAAACTTAGCAAATGGTTTAAATAAAATGCAGGATAACCTACAATTAAATGAAATTTCTAACCGTACAGTAGAGAATAGACTATTGCGAAATACTTACAGAACTAGATTTCGTTTTGAAATATAAAAGGCCAAAATTAAAACAAACCCTAACAAAATCAAACCATCAAACAATCGCATAAAGACCGTGTGAGACATAGTTAACTCAATAAGAGCCAACAACCAGTATAGCATAACTTCTCATTTAGCAGCTAACAATTTCAATAACTACTGTACGACTACATCACGCATTCCCTGAAGAGTAATAATCAGGATTTTAGTAAAAACTTATTATTACTAAACAGTAACTATACTTTCTGATTTAAACCAGTTTCACACACCTTTAGTATGAATTGCAATAAACTGTATAAAAAACAGCCGCAGCACTGATGCATATGGATTGAATTCAGAAATAATTAAAAAACATTACAACATACTAATTAGACCAATTGTTAAGTTAATAAACCAATGTAACATGTAGCAATTTTTCAGACTTACTAAAAATTGCCAAAGTAATACCCATTTTCAAGAAAGGCAACTCTAATATTAAAAAAAAAGACCTTGCTTTTATCAATAGTCTCTAAAATATTCGAAAAAATTCTTACTCCCCAAATTCGGGATCACTTTCAAAAAACAATATGTTCGCACTAGAACAATTCGGTTTCAGATCTAACTTATCTGCCTCAAATGTTATCCTTGCCCTCATAAGTCAAGATATAGAGGCTTTAATATAGGAGAATCCTGCATGGCTTCCCGACCCAAACATTTGACTGTCTATTCTGACATTTTTATAAAAAAAAAACTAATATTTTATGATTTGGACCAAGGTAGTTGCTCTTCGGCACAATCCTTAAAAAAATACGAAACAATTTGTCATCTACGACAACACCAAATCTGAACTGCAGATTATGAAGCATCCTGGGACCTATTTTATTTTTGATATTATGCCCTATTCTTTTCTAGGTGTGATGAAAAGCATAGATTCACGACAGGGTGTAAATAAATTAACCTGGCACAGCTTGATTAGGTCGTTTTTGGTAGTGGAGGCTGCAAAAGACATGATCTTAGGAGAAAGATAAAGAAATGCTGAAAAGCTATAATCTTGTAAAGAAATTATTACGATAAAAGATTGAAACCCAGGTTTGTGGAATAGAAATGTTTCAGTATTTTATTATGACAAATTTAAATTGTAAGAATTTGTGTACAGGACAAAAAATTAGTTTAATAAGTCTTTGGACATGTCAAATATAGTATTAAATCACAAAGCTTTTTGTTTGATTGTACTATTTTTAAATCAAATTCTTGTCGGCTTAAGGCCATATGTTCTTTCACTCCTAAAGTTAAATCTACACTTCATAGTACAATACAAGTTTAACAGATAACGTTAGTTGAAAAATATACTGTTATGAAATAACAGTGGTATTAATTTTATAATAATTCTGAATCGAGAAAGCATTTGTAAAATATTAGATATATCAAACACTTTTAATAGCAACTACGTAACCAACCATTTCATGAAACTTGTGGTTTTACAAACTGTCTGTGAACTAATTTCTCCAGGTGATTTAGAAATATACGTAATGACAAAATTTGTATTACTTTGTTAATGTGATCTGTTTATTATTAAAATTTACCTGTAAGCACTTTACTTGAACTATAACAACTTGCCTGTGAGTTGAGTGAATTTTGAAAAATTAGTTTCATTAGACATTTGTAAAATGTAAATTAGTTCTGCCATTAAAGTTTTTGTAGTTATCATGTGTTAAATTATCAGAGGTCAACACCTTTATAATCAGCATTAGTGATAAACAGTAATTATCTAACTGTGTTGTTGTTTTGTATAAATATAAACATTGAACTATAAACATATATACAGAACTAGCCTTGTGGTTTATACCCTGTTAATTTTCCATAATAGGCCAACATGACTACTGCATGTGTTACCTGTAAGCTTCAGTTTGATAATTCTGATGAAGTTGTTACATGTGAATGCTGTCAAGTTATCTTTCATGCTCCTGAATCTTGTTCTGGCTTAAAAACGAGTGAACTACGTGCCATTACTACAAAAATGCATACTCACTTTTTACTGCTTAGAATGTAGGTCATATTTTAAACAAGTGCCTTCATTACTGAAGGAAATTGCTACTCTGAACGATTCTGTACAATGCATTTCTAGAATGTTTGAACACATTAAGGAGTCTTCTGAGAAAGCTTTGGAGCGATCTAAACTTCTCGAATTTGAGAATACTAAGCTGAAAAATCAACTCACTGAAATAGAATGCAAATTACGCACCAAAGAAGTTGATGGCAACTTCTCTGCCAATATCAGTGCAGTTACTTCAAAAATTAATGAATCTTACCAACCAGCTGAAAATCATTTATCTACTGTTATTTCTAAGCTCCAGAAAGATACTCCAATCTCTTTTTCACAAGTAGTGAGGAGGAGTAATACGGCAATAATAGTTAAACCTAAAAATGTTCAGCAAGAGAACAAGATCACGAAGGCTGAGGTACTTCAAAAAGCCATGCAAAAATTGATTGATTCCACTATTCCAATTACTAAAGTTAAACATACCAATAAGGGTGGGATTCTCATAAGATGATTCCAATCAAAAAATAAAACAAATCATGAATGATAACATGTCTAATAATTATAATATAACTGAAATAAGAAATCCTCTGCCTAAAATTAATGTTGTGGGCATAACTGAACAACTTGATGCCACCTGTGTTGAGAAATTCCTAATAAATCAAAACGGCCACTTCTTAAGTCAGAATTTCAGCTGCAAAGTTCTTAGGATATGGTCAACCAAAAAGAACCGCCAGGTCTATCAAGCTCTTGTGGAATTGGATATGCTTTCTTTTAATAATTTGATGGCTCTTGAAAAAAAAACTCTAATGGTGGGACTTGATAACTGTTCTGCCTTTGATGGAATTGAACCACGTAGATGTCTTAACTGCTGCTCTTATAAACATATAAAGGGAGTCTGCAAGAGCAATCCCATTTGTCATCGATGTGCACTTGAACATACGATTGATAAATGCACTGCCGATCAGGTAAAATGTATTAACTGCATTACTTACAAAAAAATGTATCCCGATAAGACAGAAATCAATGTTAATCACACAGTATGGAATACTGACTGCTCTGTGTATAAATTAAAGTTAGGTACATCTTCTCTAGGTAGCAATCACAGTTTATAACTCATTCTGCAAACATAGTTAATTCTAAGGCGTTGGCCAGTTACATATACTACCAAAATGTTAGAGGTCTCCGTACTAAAATGGTTGAACTGTATAACTTCTCTTTAATGTGTGATTATGAAATCATATGCTTAACTGAAACATGGTTGGGAGATGATATATATAAAAATGAACTTTTTTGTAATACTTTCAATGTATTCAGAACAGATCGACATACTAATTTGGGTGTTAGCAGGGGTGGAGGGGTACTTCTTGTTGTTCACAAAAAATTCGTCTCTCATCAAGTTCCCTACACTTGTACGAATATTAACTTTGATGTCTTAATTGTTGAAATTAAAGATCCCTATAGCCTATGACAATGAGTCTTATTCTGATCCGTATGTTATAGCGAACAAGTTTGCTGAACTTTTCAAATCTGCCTATACTTCCAGCTCCCATACTTCTGATCCTGAACCAGTCTCCTCTTATCCCAGTATTGATGTACCTGTGATAGAGGAACAGGATGTACTCAAAGCTATCGACAAATTACAATCTAAATATACTGCAGGTCCAGACAACTTACCCCTCTTGTGATTAAATATTGCAAGTTTCAACTTATCAAACCTTTAACCTTTCTGTTTAATCTCTCTCTCAAATATTCTCAATTTCCTAATATCTGGAAATCTTCTAAAGTACAACCTATCTATAAAAAAGGGAACAAATTATGTATAATAAATTATCGCCCTATTGTCATCCTTAATAACTTCAGCAAAATATTTGAATTTGTTCTTTATGATTATATCTACTTTCACTCGCATTCAAAAATATGTCTGCAACAACACGGGGTTGTTTCTGGTAGATCTACTGCAACTAATTTAACCAGTATGGCACAATATCTTTCTAAATCTTTAGATGAGGGAATGCAGGTAGACGTGATATATACAGATTTGTCAAAGGCATTTGATCGGCTAGATCACAATCTGTTACTTCGGAAACTGTCTTACATGGGCTTTATACCTCAGCTACTGACCTTTTTCTCCTCCTATTTAAATAATAGAAGACTTTATGTCGATTACTTAGGCTCTTTTTCCAAACACTTTATTGCTACCTCTGGAGTTCCACAAGGCTCTGTCCCTGATCCCTACTTCTTTATCATTTTCATCAATGATGTTGTTGTTGATATTGATTGTGAATGTTTAATCTATGCAGATGACATTAAATTATTCAACACGATAAGTCAAATAGAAGATTGCTCAAAACTGCAGCAGAATCTAAATAATCTACATTTCTGGTGTATTACAAACAACCTCCCAATTAATCCTGATAAATGTTCTGTTTCAAATTATTCTGGAAAGCATAATATAATTAAGTTCCCTTATAGCATTGAAGGTTTAGTACTTTAAATCACTGATAGTGTTTTTTTTTTCAGTACACCTGTTTGATGCCAAGTTAACATTTAATTTGCATATCTTCAACACTATTGGGGCTGCACATAAATCACTGGGTTTTGTTATTAGGATGGGTAAACACCTCACTATTGATACTCTAAAACTATTATTTTTGCCTACGTTAGGTCGAAATTAGAGTATTGTAGCATAGTCTGGAATTCTTTATATGCAGTCTATGTAAATATGATTGAGAAGGTTTAATGTCGCTTTCTTAAATACCTAGCATACAAGGAGGACTCGGTTTATCCATGTATAGGTTACGACCATAACCTACTTCTATGCAGATTCTTTGTAACTAGACTTAAATCGCGACGTGATTTAAGTGCTGTGGTATTTCTCTATAAAGTAGTTAATGACTTAATAGACACTCCCTATTTATTATCTGCTGTAAATTTCCGAGTGCCTACATCTACCAGGGGCGACGATATGTTTTATTTAAACACCCCAAGAACCAATGTGCTTAAGTTTTCCCCTCTGTACTTTATGTGCACAACATTTCAAAACAAATGTAAATCTCTTGATATCTTCCATGTTTCTTTGTCTCACATTAAATCGACTTGTCTGTGCACAGATTAACCAATTATTTTAGTGTACCTTGCCTACCCATCCTCTGCCTTTCCTTGTGTTTTGACTGTATTCCCTTTCAGGTTATGTTTTACGGTTTTGTTTTTATCTTGTTTAATTTTATACTTATTGTATTTACTTATTTGACATAATTCCTTTGTTAATTTTTGTATTAATGTTTTTGATTTGGTGCCTACTTTGTAATTGGGTCTAACCTGTTAAATAGTGTATATAAATAAATAAATAAAAGTAACATTCAACACAACTAATTTGGAAAAGCGTTAAAACGTACTTTTCACCATTTATATAAATCGATAAATTAAAACCACTCTTTACAGTAAGCTAACTACATAGTAAAAATTGGTACCCATCTGTATTTACTGGCATACGGTCTACAAAGTCATCTGAGGTACTTGAACCAAGGAAGTAAAGCTGACCAAGCGCACCAATGTAAAAACTTAAGTTCCTCAAGAATTGCATCTGGCATACATGAGAGGTTATGTATAAATTTCAACAACTTTCATTCCACAAAAAAAATGTACTTATTCAGTCACAAAAGACGTAGTCACTCTAACGGAACATTTATTAGAGCAAACTCTAGCAGGGGTGTCGAAGTCTGTCACTATTTTATGTAAAAGTACACATTTCTAGCAAAAGCGGCTAAAGTACATATTTCTTGAAAATTGTACATAAAATACATATTTCTGTCCTGCCAATTGTTTTTTAATTAACAAATTATAAATCACATTTCTGTAACTTGTATTTTACTCTGCCTTTAAAATTGTGTTTTTATTTTATCACACAAAACTTTCCTCTTGTAACATTGACTGAGACAAAGAACGTTATTTAAGAGTTAAACAACAGAGCGAGATAAATTATGGTGAATGGGATGACGTTTGAAGTTCACGAACTGAACACGCTTCCGTGGTTTTCAAACGTAAACAAAATTCAATCCACAAATAATATGCAAGGCAACAGTTTCTTCTAAATACAATATTTGCAGTCGCTGGTTTGAACCTATGAACTGGTCTGGTTCCCATGTTTAATTTTATTTTGCTTCGTGATTTCAATACGAATTTATACAAACAGCTGTGTTTAAATTTAAATTCAACAATGGGTCCTTGTAAATTGAAGGATGATTGGTTTGCATAAAATGATTCAAACGGACAACTAATTTCGTTGTAGGCTAAGAAGTTCGATGAAAGAACATATTTTGTAATGTTTGCATAAAGAAGATTAATATTGTGCACGGAATTACAGCTAATTTGCAACATGATTCAGGCGATAAGCATAAAATTCAAATTTAACTTAAATACGGACTTAATCAATTATGCCTGGAAAGTAAGGTTAATGCAAAATTAATGGAAGAGAAAAATGATTCCGTTGCTGATGGTATTATAACTGTGTGTAATTCAAGTCAAGAAGCAATGAAAGCCGAATTACTCTGGACATTACGTATTGTTAGAATCCTGCAAGGTCTTAAAGAAGTCCTTCAAACAACGTTTCCTCAGTGTGTATGAATAAAGGAATTTACTCAATCCCCTAATAAAATGTACTTAATCACAGTTTTTATTTTAGGCTATTACTGCTTAATGTATGATGAAACAACTAATAAAAGGGGAAGTAAGGAACTCCAGATTAAAATAAATTTTTGGTGTGAACCTGGAGCTATTGTAGAGGTTCGACATTTACAAAGTTTTTATTGAATATGCTAAAGCGGAAGATTTACTTAATAAATTAATTCTGCAATGGATATTGATTCCTTGTCCAAAAATAAAATCATAATCTTGGGGTGTGATGGCCTCAATGTCAACAGAAAAGTGTTCTTGATCAATGCAGAACTCTTATCGCTTCGACAGAGGCCCTCAATTGAAGTTGGTACATGCAACATACATACATTTCATAATGCCTTTTTAAAAGGCCTTGAAAAATGTGGTGCTTCAGTTGCAGACTTAGCAGTGTCTATTAAATTCTTGTTTAAAGGCAATCCTTCTCGTTGAAGTGATTATGAACTACTACAGATTAAATTAAAAATTCCACACCATCGCTTTATTAAATATGTGCTTTATGATAGTTAACGTTACACAAAGCTGCTTCTAGTTTAATAGAGCAGTGGCCAGCAATTTTGTGCCTACTAAACGACTGGACATTGAAAAAAACCAATACCTATAAAAATATCATTGAAACTCTCAGGAAACCAACTATTAAATTGGAAATTTTATTTGTGATTTCAAGAGCAGCGGTTTTTATAAAATTTACTGGAACTTTTTAACGTGATGGATCATTGGTTCATATTCTATAACGTAAAATAAAATTATTACTGCATACATTAATTCTTAGATTTTGCAAATGTGAAGTTTTAAAATTGATTAAGTTTAAAAGTACAACAGAAGCATTTTCTATAAATAATCTATTACCTCTTGACAATATGGACTTAGGTTCTAAAATTATACATGAAATTGATATCTTGAAAATACTTTAGCCAGAAGTATTAATATTTAAAAATAATGTTAGAAAACATTACCAATCAGCCTGTACTCATATAATAAAAACCATCTCTGTGGTTAACGCAACTTTCCTCAAATACTTAAGATGTTTAGATCCTGCGTGCATTCAGTGTGAAGAAAGTATCTCTGAAATAGGTAAAATAGTCGAAAAACTACCCATAGATGTACCTATAAATGTAATTCAAGATCAGGATATTACGTCAACTTGAAAAATTATCATGTCGGGAAAACCAAAGAATTGATGAATATTGAAGAAGCATCTTTAAAATAAAACTGCCTAATAGTGAACTGAAATATCCATCACAAGCTATTGTAATAAAAGCTATTTTGTGCATATCCCACGGTAATGCATCCGTGAGGCGTCGCCGTGGATCAATGTAGTAAGCGTAAGACGACGGATCCCAAGGTCCCGGGTTCAAATCCCGACACGGCTGACTGCTTGAAAAATGGCAGGTGAGCATTTTTCACAAAAATTACGCCCTCGTTCGGATGAGAGGTTAAATGGAGGTCCCGTGTGTGAGTGTTGTCACGCACGTTAAAGATCCCTACCTTGCCTGGAATGGCAAGGGCTCGGCAAAATTCTAAATTTCCAGGCAACAAAAAACTCGCCTCCTGGCCAATGTAGTACTTACTGGTGGAGCATTGGAAATGTAAATGAACGGTAATGCATCCGTTGAACGCGAATTTTCTCTATCGGGCCTTATTGTTACAAAAGAAAGCTCAAATGAGGGAAAGAATGCTGGTATCAAATTCTAGCAATTAAACGATACTATGAGTAACAAACATGGCAACAAAGTGGAGTTGGTTTCCATTACTAAAGATTTATTAGTACTAGCTAAAGGTGCGCACAGTTCTTACAAACACTATATTGGTAAACTAAATGAAGCAACGGAAAAGAAGTGAATAACAGATTTAAGGAAAGAAGCGGAACTAAAGAAAGAAAAGCTTAATCGAGAGCAACGCGAATCTGATAAGAAAAAACATTGTGAGCTCGAGACTGTTTTACAGAAACCAGAAAAACAGGAATTTTGAAAAAAGGAGGCAGCGGATAAACTTTTAAAAGAAGGAAATGAAAAATTACTATAGCTTTAAAAACAATGATTTTGCAGGAGCAAATGTAGCCTAAGGTATAATAAACGCAGCACAGTCCATGAGAGATGATTTACCGGAATCGTAATCAACAATTGCAACAGACTTTCTAACTTTTACACCACCACAACAAATTACTTCAATGGTTTCATCACCGTGTTTTGTTGAAATGAAAATTACATCTCTCTTGTTTCCAACACCAACACCTTTGCTGTTCTCTTGTGCAACAAAGTCTCCAACTTTCAATTTCTTATAACTGGTTTGGGATTACTTTTGCGATTGGTTCTGAGAGTTCCCAAAAGATGTGTCTGCTTATCAAGTAACTGGCTAACTAACTCTATGCTTGTGTAATAATTGTTCGCAACAATAGTTCTTCCACTGTTCAACAATTGATCTGCTACATAAGACAATTTTTGTAGGAACAGATGTTCTTGGACTTTTCTCTTTTCCATCGTAGACTTTCATATTCCACGTAGAGCCAATATCGCAGCAGAAAGTTTGAACAGTTTGATCCCATATTTAAGGGTTTTGTTGGGTATATTTTGTTTTATAAGTAGACGTCCACGAAATGGTATTAGTGTTTCATCAACACACTGTTTCTGCTGGTACATATCCTTTTTGACATTTTTTCAAAAATATGTTTGTGTTTGTATTTTGTAAAGTCTCTCTCCTTTTGGGCATGTTTCATTATTACTGAAATGCCACATTTTCAGCATTAATTCAAACCTGTTTCTGGTCATTGCACCAGAAACAGTTGTATTTTGAAAAGCGGATTCGTGCTCCAATAGTGCCTCATGCTTGGCATTTTTACTATGCCCACATATCGTAAAATTCCTAAGAAGCATTTCATTTCAGGTGTACTAGTCTGAGTCCATTCTTGGAGATGGGAGTGTGGTGGTACATCATTAACAGAAAGAAGAAATTGAGTGGCATACAGATTGGTTTCAGATACCATACTGTTCGCTAGTTCTTTATCCACAAATAACAAATAGAAATCAACAGGCTCTGCATTCACAGCAGTGCAGCATACTCAGATTCGACATTATAAGAAAAATTCATGTTTAGTCCAACCACACTATTTTCAGATGTATTATTTTCAACTTCATTCTCTTGTACATTATCATAGTCATCACAAGTACGATCTACATTGTACACTGACAATTCTCATAATTCAAGTTTTTGCGATGCTGATGAATCGGCCGGCATCCCAGCTCTCTTCTAGTGAAAATGTTGGATCAAGGTCATTATCAGAAAAGGGGTCTGCATCTGAACCACTTTCACTTGCTTTTGTAAATAAAATATTTTATTGGTTTGTAAAACAAGTTATCTATGAATTATAGGCAATACCTTTATCATTGGATGATACACAACTTATCTCTATCTCTACAATTCTGCATCCACGGCTAGTATTCATATTGGATAAGAATGGTATAGTAGTATTATTATCTCATGGCGGGTGACCTTGAAAAAACCTGTGCGAGGAGGAGCTATATTAATAATCAAATTAAAAAAGTGAGACTAGAAAACATCGACTGCTTGCACGTCCAATGTTGCCAGAGCAAAAATTGTCGAGCAACCAAGGAATGTGTTTTAAATAATTTTATGTTGATTTTTGCTCTTCTATACAAATGATCTGAGCTTATTGTTAGATGTGATACCCCAGATTATTGATTGATTGGATCAGTGTACACAAGATATTTTATCACTTATAGTCACTAGTAGAACAAAAACAATTTGGTAGTACTACATATTCGTTTTTTTTCAAATCAATAGACGTTTTTGTTTTAAACACAAACTATAAACTATAAACACTATAAAAATGTCAAATGCCCACCTCGAAAATATTACTAAGATTTATTACAAAAACGTTTTAAGAATATGTTTACACAATGACACTCATGGTGCTGTAACTAACAAAAACAATTTTTAATTAATACCAAAAGGTTTTTAATCATTTGTTATATTAATATTATTTTAAATTGCATATATCTCTTACAAATTGTTCAGGTTGGAGGCGCCCGAATCTTTTATGCGTTTCAAATATTGAAACATATTAAAAACAATCTGTCGTCCTTGACTATGAATCACCTCCTTCTTATTCATAATATTACTCTAAAAAATATCATAATTAATCATTGAACGAACATTCTTTTTAAATACTTACATTGCTGAAGAAATTAACTATCAATTAGTTTTGAAAAAAAACTGTTTTGATGACTATTACTTGATACAAATATTAAAACGGAAAACTGAAAACAATAAGACCTTGATAAGAGCGAGAATGACAATGACAGTTACGGTTCACGTTCGGTATATACAGTATTGGGATCCCCTGAGTATGTGCACTGTTGCCACAGCAAATATTTACGGATAAAGAAACTACGAACCTAGAATTGTTTATAAGTAAAAACAAGTAAAAGCTCCGATATTATATGGAGGTCTGGATTTATTTCATATATTTATGAATTTCTAGATACCGCCAGCATGAACAATATTTTACTTAACGTAATAAATGGGATATTCGTGAGGACGTATTAAAGCCACATTGCTAGCAAGATGTTTGTGGGTTGTACTGTAGCGTTGTGAATCTTGAGGTTTAAGTTTAAATTGAACATATTGCGCATGTGACGTCACCCACCATGAGATAATAATACTACTCTAACTTGGATGCACCTGTTCATAAATCGTCAAACCCTTCAAGACAGAATACGAAACCTATTCTTCGTACTTCAGGCTTGTATTACAGAGAGCATGCGTTTCACTGAAAGTCGTTAATGTGAACCGTAACAGTAGGCGGTCACTGGTGACTGACCACTGTCTATACAGGTAGAACTTTGTGTTTTTATTAATAGCGGTCACCAATGACTGACACAATTTTTACATGGTATAAGTGATAAAAATGTTCAATAATATTTATTTATCACATACTCTTAATTAATGGCATACATTAACGAATATATGGCAAAAAAAAACACCATTGGCAGTGTGGGATATTTTGAATAGTGAGTTTGGTCGCAAATGTTTTATCTATAATCATGTTCACATAACTAACAACCTTTAAAAATTATTCAATTGCAATGCTAATTACATTTATACAAAAAAAAAACATATGATAAATGTTTGCTTTATCAAATAGCCAAATACCTAAAGTATGAATTTTTAATTAAATTATTTCTCGTTCTATTATTATTATCAATCAAATTTATAAAGGAAAATAGATTAAAGATATCACATTTTCCATGTTAAGGTTGTCTAAACAAATTCAAGGACAAATTTCTATAACTAAAACAAACATTTGTTATATTGATAATCAAATACAACTGCTTTTAAACTATGAATAATCACTAAATGTTTTTCTTCCAACATTAAATACCTCAACAGTGTGTAATTACCAAGCGCAACACATTTAATCTAGTTTGGACTTATCATTTACATACAACAAATTAAACAAAATTAATTAGTGCAAACGTATGCAACAAACTTAAAAATAGAAACACCACTTTCTGCATTCTAACAAGTAATTGTCCCTTCTACAAATTACAAACAAGTTAAGTGATCTCTAACTACTCTTGTAATTTCAATAGTGTAAAATATATTTTCCTCTCCAAAACCTAAATATTCAGTTATATCTAAAAATAAAACTAGTCTGAAAATAACTAGATTTTGTTAACATGATTTTACTTTAAGCAGTATGTTGCGTCGAATTCCAATTTAATAGCTTGCCTTGAAAGATAATAATTTAAATAGCAATTGTTTCTATACATTAGAAAGATAAAAGCTTTTAATTATTTCACTTAAAATGAAAGTTAAAAGATAACATTCCTTTTACGAATAAACTTGAAAATACTTATAAAAATTTTTTTCTAACCAGATTCGAACGTAAGGAATGTGGATTCTAATATAGCAAAGGGTAAACGGAAAGTGACTATGTAATAAATTTTAATTTACCATTTGAAAAGAATATTCTAAGATTAACGTGATAAATAGATATTGACTGAAAGTCGTGCTGTTATTTGAAATGCTAAATTGAAAAGAATATTACTGACCAAATGTAACAAATAAGTTTTAACAGTAATTACTTCACAGAAGAATAGTTCAGGCCACACGTTGGGAATGTCAAAGCAACAGGTAATTTTTTATAGTTAACCAAAGTTGTTACTTCGAACCCTACGTTGTACGTGCTAACGTAACGGATTTATTTTTAACCCCACGACGGTATGCGTCATTGTAAGGGAATTAAATAAGTATTAAAAACTAATTAATGAGAAATTGGAACTATAAAAAAAACTTGCCGTTTCTGCCGCTAGCTTAGTTATTACTCCTGGGAGATTATGAGAAAGGGCAGAATTGACATATTCTTCGTCATATTTAAAATTAAATAAAGTGAAGAGCAAATCAAAATTTATTAACATAATGCTCATTTTACCCATAACAATGGCTGCGAGTGATGATGAGATGATGTTGTTCCTATTAAAAAGCCAGATCACGACATATAACTGTTGTAATTGTGGTAAATGTATATTGCTATGATACTCTCTAAATTATCATGCCCCTACGTTGTGCGCCTTATTAATTTTGCTATGAACTGCCGGTATTATCGAACCCCTATGTTGGGCTGTTATATTATTTGCTATGTACTCTAAATTATTCGCACTCCATCATTTGACGACCATTTTAATATTTACTATGAATAAACAAGATTGTAATTATCTCCTCCGACGTTGGGCTGTCTTATTAATATTGCTATCAATTCCCTCCAGAAACTTAACTGGATTTTATCTTGAACCAACCTTGTCAACCAATAACAAAACTCGGTACGTTACCGCCTTACTTCTTATCAATTTCCTATTCAACTCGTAGCTCCTCCTTGAACTATTTAAATCTTATGACCTCGGCTAGCATTTATTTGGAATTATAAAATTCAGTTAATTTCGACTTATATAATGAAACCAATATATTATGTACAGCTTTTGTAAATTATTTGAAATACACTTTTCAATTAGTTAATGTTGTAAATCTCATTTATTAACAATCATCTACTATTTACTCAAAACCCAAAGTCACCAAAAAAAACCTATTATCCGTATCAACGAAGCGTAGAACGTTCTAAACCTGTTATCATATTACTCATTTTGTACTTATGCAACTTCTTTTGTTGACTTTTTCACATTCTTATTATATTAAGCAAATTCAATATTCAAAATAAAAAATATATAGAAAAACAAAATGTCTTATAGCTAAAAAATCTGACCTGGTCTATTTTCTTCACATCGACGCTTCCATTTGAAATAAAATTATCTTCCCCCAATTCAGGATTACATTTAAATTATTGCCATTACCCTATGGACTACCATTATTCATTTATGCACCTCAATTTATTGTCGTTCCATTTCAGACTTATTACTTCTTATCAATCAATTTCCTCAAACTTCGAATAGTATTATTCTTCCCCCAGACTTAGAAATTGTATTACTCTATTTTCCCCCGTACTTCAAAATTGTAGTTTATTTTCCCCAGACTTCGAAATTGTATTACTGGATTTTCCCCCCGGACCTCAAATTGTCGTTTGTTTTCGCCGGGCATAGAAATTGTAGTTTGTTTCACCCCCGTACTTCAAAGTCGTCTATTTTCCCCCGTACTTCAAAATTGTATTACTGTTCACCCAGACTTCAAAATTGTCGTTTGTTTCCCCCAGACTTCAAAGCCCTATTATTTTTATGTTTTAGTTTAAAATAAATTCATTAAAATGTACTTACCTTTAATCGGCAATTATAATCTTCATATTAGCACTTATTTTATCTTTCACTTTTAAAATTATTACGTATTTCTTTATTTCATAGCGGCGCACTTCGGCCTTTGTTGAGTTCAAACTGTCTTCGTTATCACTGTGCCTGCTAATATATTATTGAATTCCCACTCCGTCAGTGGGTATGGTCTAGAACTCGTCGCTTATTTATGACCAATCAAATAATTACATTCAAAGTAGTTTCTGATGTAATTCTCCACGATTCCCAATAATTGTAAGCTGGTTCCAGCTGTCTTCGTTATCAACATGCTGTGTTTTGATAGATCTAATTGCTTTTCCATAAACAACTGATGCAATTCGACTTTTAATTTTCATATTTACATGTTATTCACGCAATTTTTAATCTGCTTTCGTATCAAAAATGGTTAGCTATTTGCATGCATTTACCTATGTTACCTGAAGCTCTATTTCTATCTCCGCATTAATCTAATTGTTAGGAACTCTTTTGAATGCATGTCTAATTACATTTTATCGTTTATTTACAAATATACGCGTGCTTCCACTGAAAAATGTCATTACTTGCTCTACCTAAATTAACTAAAACTTTATCTACAGGGTATTTAATATTTTCTATTTACCTAATGAATGTGTTCCTGGTTTCTACGCTAACTATGCGTCTTCCTATGTCTATCTGCGTCGCCTAAAACTATTTCTACTTTATATACAGGGTGCTGACTGCTTACTATTTACAAACTATCTCCATTTCTCAATTCTTCACTAAATAAGTGCAGTTTTCTGCTGCCTATGGTAATTTCTCATTTCTAAATGACCTTTACTATATAGTACACCCTTAAACAACCCCTTATCACAGCAATATATATATATATATATATATATATATATATAGTTAATAAGATGAAGTAATAACTTATGCAAATATTATCTTTGCAAAGCAGCAGCTTGCGATTGAATTTATGAATCGAATCGAAAGAATCTAATGAATGACCCCTCGAATGAATAAACGCTTCTTTATATACAAATTATACATTTTCTAGAATGCTACTAGAAAAATCTGGAACATTATGATGCAAGATTTCTCAGAAAAACCAATTCGCGCCTTAAATTGCAGCATTTATCACCTTGTTATCTGGTTCCAGTTATTTGTGACATCCTGTTTGTTCGTGTTTTACACATATACTATTATTGTGGCATCGCATGCTAATGCTAACGATAATCAATTTCTTGGATTTTTGTGGGTTTTTCGTGTTCCGGCCGCTTCTTGATATAAACGATTATTTATTACTGAGTTATTTACGTAATTCTAAATCCCGATAACTCATCCTTTCTAGAAAATTCTTTATTTAGAATAAATTTCTGTAATCCACGGGGTAATTAATTTATACTGTAATTGCTTTTTAATGCAAAAGGGGCTGCGTTTTATAGAAAATATTTGCTTTCATGTTTCAGTACACAAAATTAACATTAATTTTGGGATTTAAAATACACGTTGCTTGTAGTTCATTAAGTTAAATGCGTAAAGCTGTACTATTCTATGCTATTTACAGCAAATGTTATCAAAAATGTATCGATTTGCATTCGAATTTAAATGCGTTTTACGGTATTTTACAGTTCATAATTTTTACATAAACTTACGTTACTTGTTATTTATGTACAATATGCTTAAATCAAACAGGATGATTATTTATACACACGCAATTTGTGTTTTTGGCCTGGACTTTAATGAATAAACGTATGCTTGTATTATACAGGGTGTAGCCATGAATTTACAGAAATCTTTATTATTCCGGATTCCTATTATATTTTGGTGGGATTTGTTTGTAGAATAGGGGTTTCAATGACCTCTCGTGAACCCCTTATCACATATATATATATATATATATATATATATATATATATTTTGGATAGTTAATTACACAAGGTATGTTGATAAATACTATCGTATTACAGTGATTGAGATGAAATAATAACTTAGAGTTTTATGCAAAGCCCAAATGATCATTTCAAATCGAGTTAGTAATTGAAGGATGGAAAATATGTGTTTCTCTTTTCTTTTCAACTTCCAAACCCCTGTATACTATTTGTGCCTACATTTTGACATTTTCCAATTAATGGCTCGCGGTTAATTAGTTTGTTTTTCCGTCGGATGTAATTATTGTCATTTAATCCCCCATTCTTTCTTATAAGCAGTTACGAGTTTTTGTCATGGTAATCTTTCTATGGTTTATGGAATGAATCCCGAGAAAGTACTTGTAGTATCACGTGATTTACTTATGTTAAAGTTCTATGTTTCTTTCTTTTCAGTGATTTAAATTTAATACATTATATTGAAACGATTAAATTATATCTGCAACCTGATATTCGTGAATTGCAGGGTTTTCTTTATACTCCAACTAGTTAACATTGAATTTAATTAAAATTTATATAAAGCTCTCCTATATTTGAGGTGCATGTTGTTGAATTCACTGTTATTTACTTCATAATTTTAAAAGTTTCCTAAAATGGCATGATTCCTCTAGGAAAATTTACTGAAATAAATATGTTGTTTACTCCTATTGTGATTTAAAATAATTTATGACCGAGTTCCGTTCCAATACGTATTTAACAGAGACAAAACGATGCTTTTATGGTTTCTAAGTTTATAATTTTAATAGAACTAACAATTTTATCTAAATATATGGCTTATTGTACGTCATATATATATGAAATCTGAATATACACGGTATATCAATATTAAGTTGTCTATTTAAGATTAATTTTCCCTTTTTATAGTTGGTGTTTATTTACTACCAACCCCCTCCCCCCATAGGTTACACCATCTTAAGTATATAATGACAGCAGATTTAAAACAAAAGTTCAGTAATGTAACATTATTGATCACAGTTCATATTTCACAATAAACATCAATATAATAAAAAGAATTTGGTAAATTTCAAACACTGAAGTTAGATTATGTTTGCACTCTGAAACTGAAAAACTTCTTATGTTTACTTAGTATCGTTAATTACAGAAAACATTTTTTTCAGAAGTACCATCAAATGGTTCAACCACTGTAGTACCAGACAAAAATATTACTACACAAGCACCGTCTTCTGTTACTCCAAGTAGTAGTAGTAACAGTCCAAGCAGTACAAGTGAGACACCAATAACTTTGAATCCAAATTTAACCACAACAAATTTGCCATCAACTGCACCACCAACTCCACATCGACAGTTTGATGGCCCCAGTTTTATGGGTGGTATTATTTTAGCTGGAGGTTTAATGGCTATAAGCTTCGTTGCAGTTAAATTTTATAGGGCTCGCACTGAACGAAATTACCACACTTTATAATTGTTAATGCTTCCTTAATCTGTTTTGATGCTATTTAACTAGATTTTATGAAGATATATTTTTAGAAAGTTTTGTGATGGAAGTTTTAGATATTTAGACATTGGTGTTTACTTGCAATATGGTGAAATAACTTTTACTCTACAATGAGTACATTTTTGCTACACATTGGTAAGTAATCCTTCTCTTATAAAAATTGTTAAAAGATGAATATTTAAGAGGCCATGCATATTTTCTTGCTAGATCTGCCTAGATAACTACTTAATTACATTGTTATATATTTGTAGGGTGTGGTTGATTGTGAAGAAGTCAATCAGGTTTAGATTTTCTAAATTTAAAGAATGCCTATCAAAAGTATAGTATATATTCTACAGTATAAAGAGAATGATTGTGTAACTACACGTTTCTCATGGTTTTAAAACAAATGTATTGATGATTACGTTGTTTTGGCAAGAATCTGAATGCTTTAAAAAAAGTAAGGCTGAGATAAGTTGTAGCCCATTTTGGTGATAGTTTTAAATGGACTGTTGTAATTTTATGACTTGCTATCAATCTCTACTGTCAACCCTAGTAATTGGAGAAAGTCATAAACATCGAGAACTATATTATTTAAACTTCAAAACTTTTTCTAGTTATCTGTATGTCCTTTAAAAAGTGTAAGAACTTGACTCTTCAGTTTGCCCATTTGTCAACACAATCATAAGTTTTCATTTGCAAACAACTATACTGAATAACAAAGCTAATGCAGATTAAGCTCAATGCTTGCCTATCTTAAATAGAAACATAGGATATATAAGGATGTGTCAAAAGAGGACCAGTAGGAAATTTTTGGGGAAACATGGCTGCATATGTCGAATAAATTTACTCACATTGCACAAGTTGTCGATCACTTTTGCTAAGAATAAAAGAAACAAAAAGGCCATTGTAAAAACATGACCAATTTTTAGTGAGCATGCAGTTGAGGTCTATTAGTTCTGATATCATTATTAAGTTTGTTGCTTTTCGAAGTGATACTTGCGCTCATAACTTAAAACATGGGGAGTGCACTTGCAGCAACTTTTCTATTAGAACTTGTCCTTATTTGTAATACCTCGAAGAAGGAATCGCTGGAACGGCCTTCTTCCTTTCATCGTTTGTAACTGCTTGTTGGATCTGGAAGACAACTATGCTAATTGCTTTCCTATTGGTGTTTTTAACGCGGAATAGGTGATTATACTGATCCAGAATTGCTTTGACATCTGTACCTGCTGGCTGGTAATAACTGGTATTGTTTGGAGGAAGTTTCTTTGCTAATCTTGCAACGTCCCCTTTTCCAATGAGATTATAGGGTAGGTGTACTACAGAGTATAAAGTAAATATACCTTGGTGGAACTAGCATCAGCCTTTAAGGTCTGCGGAGTTTGCAAAAGACATCTCATATGGAGGAAGAAGAGAATTAACAAGTAAACGTAAGTGGTGGCAAGAAAAGTACTAAATTTGTATATTGAAAGTTCTGTGATCAGCATATGAACAATTATTTCTACAAAATGTGAGCGATCAATAATCAGGAAATCACAAAGTCTTAATATGATGTTTTTAGAAACATTTACACAAAGCTTTAATATTTAAATTTAAGCTATTTGCTTGAGACCCTTTTAGTCATAGACAATTTAGAAATGTGTAAAAAGTTATGTTAGAAAGTTACCATTGTTGACACTAAAAGGAATCACAACAAAGTCCGTACCTGAAGTAAGTAACTGTTCCAGATAGTTACTTTTATTTTAGTATTTGTTTGAGTTCCACCTCGCATTCAGTAGCAAAACATCTGACCGCCGTCAAACGAGTCGTCAACAAAGTGAAGTCTTCAACTTTCTAAATAGATAAACATCTGATCCATCCAATATTTGCAGTTAAAAGCTATTTGATTCTCTACAAAAATATTCTGGCTTCCAGATATTTTTACGTTGTGTGTAGATATTTTTGGATTAAAAATTAGAGGATCTATTTAGATTATAAGTTTGGAGTATAAGTTTAGATTAATCTTTTGGATTAATTGTATATTCAAAGCAAAGTTTTGGACCCTGCAAAAATCAATTGTGCTACCAATTTATAAAACACGTGGTTCGACAAAACAATCAAAAATTAATCTATTTATATCTTACCATCTTTAATTCAAAAGATAATCTAACTAGGCAAAAATTCACCTTACACCCCAGGTAAGTTATCATAGGTAACCTCATGGTCTATAGATAAGTCTAGCTTTATTTTCTAGAACAAGAGTAAACGTAAATATATATTCGGAATCAAACTTAATTCCAAGAAGTAATAAAATGTGTTTTTAGACTGTAAACACAAGTATTTTATAAAGTGCGAGGCATGTTGTAACATGGCTAGGGCTCGGTCAAATGGCATGTTACAACCTTCTGACAAAACAGGTACTTTAGATCGTAGAGATCAGTCTAAAGCCACACTCTCTAGCTTAATTTGTTCCTACTTGGAGATCTGACTTGTCGTGGTGAGTCAAAACAAGATATTTATAGGGTATTGTTGATGCCTAAACTTTAACTGTAGCTTAACCAAGAATGTTATCTTTATGTGAGATGATATTTATTATTAATATGTATTATTTAAGGATCGGTTACTGTTGCAATTTTATTTAATTTTATGCTTATGATGGTGTTAAGAGTTGTGTTTGGAGTTATAAATTTTTCTTGTTTATTGAGACATCATTGAAGTGGCTTAAAAACTGCAGATTGCCACTTTAAGAAGTGATTGCTATCTTTTGTTTTCTTCAATTAAAAAACTGTTGTGTAAAACACTAACGAATGACTCAAGCTTCACTTCCTAAATCTACTGTCGAGCTCAACTACATACTCCAGTAAACAATCTTCTTTTATCATAACTGAAGTAGTCTCATACTTATTAATGTTGCAAGTTTTGTATGCCTGTTACTCTTATCCCAATTCTTAATTTTGGGACTAATTTTCAAATTTTTGAATTTTTTCCCTTCTTCATGAGGTCAACGTGTTACACTCTGATATCCATTTGCATCAAAATTTTTAACCAATATTAATAAAAATGTTATAGGCTTGGTGATCCTTAAGCATTTTTACAAGTGTATTGCCCGTACAAATATATTTTGTGAAGCAATTTAAATGAACTATTAAATAAACAAACTAATTGTTGGCGAAAGCTTTAAGGGTAACAATAGGCACTCTGATCCGCGCTAAGGGCAATAAACAAATTTAACGAAAATTTATATGTAACAAGGATCTCTTCCGGTATACGCTGTGAGACCTTGACCTACCAAAAAATGTGATGGGGTCAGCATATCAACATCATTTGAACCGCAGATAAAGGACAGAGTTGTTCGTAACTGCCTCTATTTGACACAGCATCGTCCTAAATTCTTCGAACGTTAACCATTGTTCACCTATAAGACATTTGAGGTGTGTTATTTAGCACTCTTAATTGCGGCTTCCCAAATTCCACCATAATGCGGAGAGTGAGGCGGGATGGTTTTCCAAATGTGTTTCGTTTTTTGAAAGATATTCCAATTCCTTGCAACTATCACGGGTTCTCAAAAAGGTCATACAAATCCTTTAGTTAATTATGGGAACCTGAAAAATTTGTTGGATTGTCGCTATACTGTTCGAATGTACTCTGCGTGGCATGTAGCGTTTCATACACATTATGAATGATTCAGTTGAAAGACCTCTGATGAGTTCTATATGAACAGCCTTGGTTGACATGAAAACAAATATGGCAATGTATGACTTTATTTCTGGAGCTTTTCGGAGTTTTGAAGTTTTGTTATAAAAGGGAGCACCAAAATCAATGCCAACGTTTTGAAACGGACGACATATCCTCAACCTATCTCTTGGCAAATCAGATATGATCTGATGGGAGGGTTGAGCAGCAAATCTAAAACATTCCGACGAACAGTTCCTTAATATTCGTTTTATATTGCTAAGACCGTTCAGTGGCCAAAATCTTAAGCGAATGTTTAAAAGTAGCAACTGAGGACCTGCGTGCAATAAGATGTTCTTGAGTAAGCAAGAGATTAACTAGGTGATTATTAGCAGGAATGAGCAATGGATGCCTTTGTTCAGATGAATCTCTGCGTTTGATAACCTACCACTTACTCGAACCAGTTCTTGATCGTCCAAAAATAAACACAAAGATAAAGATTCTTGTTGGAAATGGATTTGTTGTGCTTCATTTCATATATTTTTTTTTTAAAATGAATTTCTTGTGTAACCTTAACAATTAAATTTAGGGCGGAGTGTAATTCTTTCACTTGCAATGAATCATTTGTTTTTGTATATGTCAAATCAATGTTGTAAATAAATCTAAGACAGTAAGCTAGGGTGTGTTGTAACCTCGAGCAATTTGAAAGCCTTTCGAATATTCTTGACGAAAATTCAAACCTAACATTTGGTTTCATCTTAAGCAATGCTTCTTTACGTTCTTCGGGTGGGTTTTCCAAACTGAATTTTGGAACGTCCTGGGGTAAAATTTAACTCAAAGTCTAACAAAAATTGAACACCATGTAACCACATTGGAAGATTTCAAATTTCTTGAGGCATAACTTCACAAGAAATGTAATCAGCTGTGTTGTCTATGGACCTTACATGTTGCCAGTGGAATTTTGATGTGAGCAGCTGGAATTCCGATACTCTGTTTATTACAAAAATCGACCATCTCGTGAGATGCGAATTAAGCCAACAAAGAACTATTTGTGAATCAGTCCACAAATATACTCGATCAATTTTCAGTTCATCCTTAAGAATAGGCAGAATCTTTTCAACGAGTCGAGCCAACAAAAGGCACTCACAGAGTTCTAATATTCGTAGCGTTGGAACCCTTATAGGAGATACTCGGTTTTTGGATGTAAAGAGATTTGAAGACGCAGTGCGATCGGAATAAACAGCATGCAGGTACATGCAAAAACCGTACGCCTTTAGTGAACTATCTGCATGTCTATGAAGCTCTATGGATACCACGTCTTTGCCATGAAAAACACATCGTGGAATCTCCAATTGAGAAAGTCAAGAGAAGGAATCTAATAATTCGTTCTATTCTTGAAGAATACTGCCTTCAAAAGAATCATCCCATTCCATGGACAACCAAAGTTTCTGCATGAACAATTTTGTCGTCACCACTACCGGACCTGTAAGTCTTAAGTGATCTGTGTGATGATTGATAGCATATGTCGTTTCATCAACGACCATCTGACAGTCTGAATTGGAACAGTGATGTAAAAGCGTCAAGGTCTGGTTTCCACCTCGCTTTACACGTCTTTGGAGGAAAGTGTGTTCGGCAACTTTATGCAGTGGTTGTGAAGAATTAGAGGACCACTTGGGAAGGTATAATCCTCCAGAGCTTAATAAAGCATTCAATTGTTCACAGAGAGTTTCCAATTCTTGATGACTGTCGCATTGCAAAGGATGTCATCAACGTATCACCTGACGTGTTAGTGTCCAGGAAGCAATGGATATTTTGATTCATTTTTAGAAGCTATATCTTGAAGCACACGAGTTGTTCAGTAGCTCGCATTGTTTGTTCCATATGTAATGGTTTAATAGTTCGATGCATTGGATTGATTCTTGGGGGTTTTTCCTTCATAAAATATTCTGAAAAACGTTTACATGGGATTAATCTTGACTTGTCTGTACATTTTTTGAATATCTGACGCCACCACAAAGTTAAAGGAGTGAAATTGTAACATTCTGTTAAACAAATCAGGCTGCACTCGGTGACCCTTTAAAGTGACGCCGTTAAGAGAATAACCAGTTGAACTCTGGAAAGAATCATCGACCACGATTCGTAATGCCGTTGTAACCTTTTTCTTCTCGAATGACCGGGTGATGATGGGACATAAAATGTTTATTTGCTCCATTTTCATTTGTGAGTTGAAGAGGCACTATCTTTGTGTGTCCCATTGCGTTATTCGTCAATGACATTTTTGTAATCTGGAAAAAGTGCGGGATTTTTTGAGAATCGCTTTTTAAATTAAAAAACCATTTATGCGCGATATAAAAGGAGTCGCGCAGCCTCTCATGTTCTTTTGGTGATTTTAACGGAAGATCAACTTGATACGTACCATCCTCGAATATTTTAGTGGTGTTTAAGAACATTGACTCAATTTATTCGTTTTCTGTGGAATAAGGATGAATTTGAGGTATTTCCTCCAAATTCCAAAATATGCCAAGCAGGCAGTCTATGTAAGGCGCATCTTGTTTACAGGTAAAACAAGAAGTGGTATGTGCAAAATGTGCGACATTGTGCATTAGTGCTTGTTGGGGTACGTTTTCTACAATGACCCATCCCTGCAGACTATTTTGCATGATGGGGAGACCAATTCCCAATTTGTGAACGGCGGTTGACAAAAACTTGTAATACAAATTCGCTCCTATTAGGTCTACTTGAGAAGGGTAGTCATTTGTGGGAACTGCTAGTGGCATGCCACGTGGAACGTTAAGTTTTCTTGTATTCAAACAAACTTGAGGTAACCTATTGAGTTATTGTTGGGAGTACAGAGAAAACCAAGTTAAATTCAGCCGTTCATGGCGTGATCGAAGCATCAATTTTTACCTTCTCGGTGCAAAGAGTATCGGTTTGAGAGATTCCTGTTATACAGACTGCCGTTTGAGTACGCCTAAGCCCGAGCTTGTGCGTGAGAGCCTTAGTAATGAAGGAATTTGGACTACAATTATGCAACAACACTTTCACCAAAATGCAGTTTCCCTCACTATTACAAACATCGACATGTGCTGTGCCGAGCAACACATAAGAGGGTTCTTAAAATTCTTTTTAACCATTAATCAAATTTGACAAGACTACGACGACTTGTCTTCTTATTTTATAATTTTGGATTACACGATCTTATTATTTTTTGACACAAGTAAGCGTTGTGATTTAACCAAAGTGTAGTATAGAATCTAAAACGGTATTCATTAACAATAAGGCACTACTTTATTATATATTTACTTATAACTTTTCAATGTGTAGTAAAATGATTAAACTTCTGTGTGGTAGTATTGCCATACTTAATGAGCAAAAGTTTGCGAGTAATGCTTTATGCTCGGCATACACTCATTAGTATTGGAGTTGTTTACCATTTGCAAATCATTTGAAAAATTTATTTAGTTTTCTTCTTAAATGCTTTTTTTTTGTTCTTATAGTTTTAATATTCTAGACTGTTTTACTTTAGTTCCTTAATATCCTTAAGATCTAACGTATAATCAAATGTAGGTCGATAGAGAATTATTAAGAAGAATATTGCATAAGCTTTTGTGAATAGATATATATTGATATTATTTTAGATATATTGGTTTGGGGAAGATACTCGTTATATCACAAATTTATTATGCCTTTTAAATATTTTCCATCCTTTGCATAAATTAAATTGTTGAACTATATTTACAACACGATTTTTATTCTGTGATATATATAAAAAAAAAGCTATTTCATAGTTTGTTACTCATTAAAATACTTGCTATCTACATTAAAATTACGTTACTAGTATTTTTGAAAAATATATTATAAATATATCATTATTAAATGAATGATTTCAGAATCTCAGAGTTTATTATATACGACGAATCTCACAATTTTCTGTCCATGTAAAAGTGCTCTTAGTAGAGTAGCTTTATGAAGTTAAGAGATATAAGGGTATCCTAGTCTTTAATGTAGTTTTAAAGGGGATTTATTATTATAAAGATATATAGATATGAACAGGTTGTAACACTCCCAGTTACTTGCATTTAATTATTATTCTTTTGGTGTTAGGCAGCTTTTGAGTGATACATCCTGAAGTGTTGTCTTTTCTTTTACTTTTTATTGGTTGTTATTTTTACTTGATTAGATCTACTTACTTGTATACTGAGCTATGTTTAATGCACGATTTGTATTTGTATAAATAAATGATTGTCTACAAGTTATTTTTTTAATTAAACTTTATTTTCTCTGTAAAGCATATATATAAAATTTTTGATCTATCATATAAACTAAATAATTACAAATTCCATATTTTTGTAAATTTATGCACATACTAAAAATACCACGTATCGCATAAGGGTAACCTTTCTACAACACATATAACATTGATTTAAATTATGTGATGTCACATGTAATCTACCTATCATTTAACATTAATTTAAAGTATCGTTAATGCTACATAAAATTAATCACCTTTGGCCGATTTATGTCATGATTTGAAAGTTACAAAATATTAACTTCTATTTTGTAAAATCTACACAATTTTTCTGTGGTTTTTTGTTTATCCATCCTACTGTTATGTATACTAAATGTAATCCACAATGAAATGAATCGTGGTAGATTTTTATTTTACCTATTGAGAATTCTTATGTAACTGTAACAAGCCCAGGGTAAGGTTAGGATGGAAATTGGCTTTTAGTAAAAGAAAACTCTTAAGACTTTTAGCTAACTGAGTTTTTGACCCACGGTCGCATGAGATTGGGTCAGTGGGTTTATTAAATTGAAAAAAAACAAGTTAATGGACGCCACCTAAATTTTTTATAAAGCAACTGACTAAATTAATTTGTTTAAAGGGAAAATTTGGAAACCTAGGTTATTGCTAACCACTTTAAATACGTTTGATTGTCGTCTTCTTCTATGAACTAACGATGACTAGGGCGACTCTGAAACATATTTACTACCAACATAGACACCCTATATATTTTACGGACTAGTATGAATATGTAATCTTTGATTTAGTTTCAATTAGTTTCCACTATATCGTGGTACACATTCGGGTAAGTTTAACCTTTTAAATACCTAACAAACTTTGGAGAAATTTAATGATTACTGAGTAATGAACTGAAGTCAAAAATAATTCTACATTCTCTTATAAGACAAGTAATTAACATTTTAAATTGTGTTCTAAACAAAAATAAAGTTCTTATGAATTTAGTTTCTTGAATTAGTTATTTAACTTTTGGACATTAATTTTTCATAATCTATAGTCTGGAGTAGCGCTACTGAGACTTTACAGTTCTTTAAAAAAATTTACTTAACTTTTGGCAAATATTATCAATTAATAAATTAATATAAGTTCAAACTTCATTATACAGGACTTAGGCCCTAGTAAATCAGCGTGTTGATATTTCAAATTATGGTAAACAAGATAATTATTATGATTGTTTGTCAGCACGGATTACTATCCTCTACATACAACTGGTGAGGTACAATTTCCAAGGTTGTACACACCATTAATAACAAAAAATTGTTATACTCATTGTAACTTTACATTTTAAACAAAACAAGCTTTTAGCAAATTAATTAACAAAATTATTCGCACGAGCCATAATGAATTGTATACAACAGCCTGAGGTAATTACAAGCTTCAAAAAGGAATTCATTACATACGTAGATTACGTAATGAACTTTATTACGGCAGCCTTATTTTAAAAGTTGCATAGCGAAAGCCACCATATGTGCAACAAATTGCTTACGCATTTATATATTAAACGAGTTCCATAAAATTTGCTTGAACCAGACCAAATAGAATATGTTTAAGATAACCTAAAGTTGCATCAAAATCACATAGAATTACATCGGAATTATCAAATTGTCGGAGTTATCGGAGTTGCACTGTAATAAATTGCATAATTCATTTTAATATGATTACACATTTAAACAAACCGTCGCCAAGAAGAGTTTGTACACTACACTTATACACAAGTTGTCACAGACAACTTTTAAAATACTGTGCCTTTATTATGGCATCTGCCAGGAAAATTTATTTCCCTCAACATCTTGAGTGTTTTTTTAAACACACCAAGCGACCTTTCTGTTCAACGAGGAAACGAAAAGTGACTCTGTCACGAATCGTCGGAACAACTTGAAAATCTTAGATATTAGAAAGACGTAGGAGCACGCGAATAGGTTTGTAAACATGTTATCTGTAAGGACAATGTAATATGTAGTAGATTGTAATTGTAATGAAAATTGTAGTGTGCCTTGACGTTTCTTGGTTATTAAATATGCAATATCGAATGAATGAATAATATAAACATTGTTGAATAAAGACTAAAATAATAAATGCACAGCGATAAAGTCAACGAATAAATTTGCAGGAAAATTTATATGTTACACTACCTCGGTGTTTGATTTTATGAAGCAAAATATTGTCTATTGTGTAGCAATCATCTTAGGAATACAGAAGAAATTCAGAATTAAAATTTCAGAGTAACTAACTACAGGAGCGACTATTTATAATAATAGGTTTCTAGAGAATTATCAAAAATACCAACAGCGATTGACACCTATACGATAATAGTGTTACCATTGACAATGTGAAATGTGTATTTTTTTTATCTATTATTTTCTTTTATAGAAAATAATTATACCCTCCCCAATAAAGGCAAAGAGACTCTCAAAGATAACTACGTACACTCATTACACATGAGATGTATGTTTTCCGTCAAAGGTCCTTTATGGGATCCTTGGTCTAACTCTGAACTCTAACTTCAGTGGATTTTGATGAGACGGGGATCTGTAGAAGGACGGATTTGCTAGGCGCCACTACATCTTTAAATGTAACATTATGTGATGAAAGGAACGTGCAGAAACCTTTCAAAGTATTAATACATTGGTTGCTACTAGCGTAACAGTTTGTACCTGTAATAAATGCATAAATATATTACAACAAATTAATGGAGACAGCTGTTTGCGTCTCAAAACCAACTAAAGGTACTAATGTTAGGATATTCACTGGATTTTAGCATCATACTACATTCATCTCTTTTAAATCAGTCTCATTCAATGAAAATTACTAAATTAGGTCATCATTTATAATAAAATTGAATAAATGTTCTCTGCGTTTCATAAGACATATGTACAAAAATAGTTTAGCATCATAAGCAATTTTCAAAGTTATTTATTTATTTATTATAACGACTCACACAGATAACAAGATCCAATTATGGAGTCACAGATATAAAGTATTACAATAATATAAATACAATATAAATAAAAACAAGGAGAAATGGATAATAGTATTATTAGCATAGCAAAAGAAAGAAAAATAAGAAAACGGTGATAATGTTAGTAGAGAGCATCTAAGATGGCTAGTCGGAAATGTGAGGGAGGAAGTGAGAAATCTAAGTCTGCAGAATACTTATTGAAGGAGCTGGACATTCTACATATAGGAGAGTTTTTATAAGAGTTAATGCGTGCAAAATTGGGGTAAAAAATGGAGCAGTTTCTACTGGGCCTCGATGGTGCATGTAGGTTAATAAGAGATAGGCTAACAGTGTCATCAATTAAATAATTTAAAAGTTTGTAAAAGTGAATAATATCCAATAATACCCTCCGTTGATGTAAGGGAGGAACATTAAATTCAGTGATTATGACTAATGAAACGGTTGGTTTTGTAAATTTCTACATTTGCCATTATTTATGTAATTTAATTTTATTTCCGTGCTCAGATCTTCATGGTCTGTAATACCTTTTATGTTGGCTAAATTGATAACTTCAATTTGGAGGTGGTTGATAAGAACCTGTCGACGAAGCCATTCTTCTTCTTTCAACGAACGCCGCTTTGACAAGCAGTCTTTTAATGCATCCATCTTCATCTCGCCTTATAGCGGTTTTGGATGTATTAAATGATATATTTGTGGAGTAGATTTTGGTATTACATTGGTATATACGTTTATTTTTCTACTCACAATACCACCTTGCGGATATTACTGCATTTACTTATATTAGCTGAGCCACGTTTTTCCTGTTTTGTGTTTTCTGATATTAATTATTTATCTTTCAGAATTTTGTATTGTACGAATATCAAAGTTGCTCTTTGTTAGCTATTAATACATTGAAACCCACTTCTGTGGTAAAGTATATCCTCCTGAAATTTCAGCACTAACATTATTTATTTCAGGGTCCTTAATCTTGGTATTAAGCCTGGTCCTGAATCTTGGTTATAATCTTGGTATTAATCTTGTTTCATGTAAACAGATCCTTATGTCAGCCCGTGGATGCTCCTTGTGAGCTCACTTCAATTCTGTACTAATCATCCGTTTGGATTTCCGTTTAAATTCAATATTAAATATTACTTCATTCTGTGGGTTATGTACTGAAGACTCGTTGGAAGCGGAAAGCATTGATTTATGATCCAGACTCCAGGTTGTATACTTAGAAGTTAGTGATACCTATTGCTGTATTTATTGTGTGTTACGTTACGCAAGTATCGGCGTAATTATTGTTGATTGAATCCGCGTAATTAGTCGTATACTGGTTATATTATTGCATCGTTATTGGTAAACTAGAGCGAAGTGTTGGTATCCTACCACCAGCTGTTTGTGTGTTTACTCATGTTACAGGTCAGCACTGGCGCACAGCGATTCACTAGCTAGTGATTGCATCGTCCAGGTATGCTCAATTTATGCCGCTTTCTGGTGAGTAATCATTTACATTAATATTTATTGCTAACCTGTAGGTGAAAAGCCATTTGTGTATATTTTTGTAAGGCCTTTCTGCTCTGTGTTTTTTTAAATTTACTTACTAGCAAAAAACATTTTGCGGCTAGTTTAATGTCAGTTTGTACTCGCCAACAGGTGAAAAATACCTTAAATTCATTGCTTTTAGTGGGATACCGGTTTATATATTACCCTTTATGTGTGTTATTAAAATACGTTTATATTTGCATTGCCACTGCGGAGTGTATTTAATTCCAGATAAATCGCTTGTAATTCAGTTATTTTGAAATATAGTTATATGATTGTAGTGGCTACCATTGTTATACTTATTTTGCTTTTTAGGTGTGATATTATCCGAAACCATTGGGACTTGGGGTTTCGTAGTTCTTTCGCCATTTTAATCAAGTCTCTGGCACCTTTTATACTGTATTTACTTGTAGGTCTGTTCGGGTTCTTAACGACCTACTTGCAGGAATCAAGATCCACCCCTGCAGAAGAATCTTTATTAGCCGAGGTGCAAAAAGTCACCGTATCTACCCTAAAGAACCCACCTTTGTAGCTTTCATCAAATTACCGTGACACTAAATAAGGATAACCATTCAGTGGGTACAAATGATGTTTTTTATGGTATAAGAATTTTAGGAATTTACGTTGATTTTTTCGATTCTAGTGCTGCTATTGTTATAAAAAGGTGTCCGATTTGAGAACCATATTCAAGAGTGCTGCGAATTAAAGAGAAGTATAGGGTTTTGAGACAAAGATCAGTAAATAGTGATGCACTACGCATTAGGAAACCTAGAGTCCGCAGAGAGCGTTTGACAATGTTATTTATATGACAATTAAAGGAGAGAGTTTCATCAAATCTAATACCCAAGTCATTAATAGTAGATACACGAGAGACTGAACTGGTGCCTAGGTAATAATTAAAGAGTATTGGGGTAGAATTATTACTATAGGACAAAACAACGCATTTATCAAAATTGAGACATAATTTATTTGAATCACACCATCCGAGTAATTCGGTAATATCTGTTTGTAGTGATTCACAATCGACAGCAGAGTTAATTTTGGTAAAGATTTTTGAATCATCAGCAAAAAGAAGTTTATTATTAGAAAATATTTGAGTGATGTCATTTATATATAGTAGAAATAAAAGAGGTCCAAGTACAGATCCCTGGGGTACTCCACTACTTAGAGGAAGATGTTTGCACTGTATGCCATTAAACTCAACGAATAATGAGCAGTTTGTCAAATAAGACTTAAAAAATGTTAGCAAATTATCAGAGAAATTAAACTGATGTAGTTTGTGCAATACGATGTGATTAAGGACATCAAAAGCTTTAGTGAAGTCAAGATAGATAACATCACACTGGGATCGAGCATTCAAACATTCCGATATGAACTGTGTAACAAAACAAAGGTTAGTTACTGTAGATCGCCGCTTTATAAAACCATGTTGGTATTCAGACAAAAGTTGTGAAACTTGAGGAAATAGTGATTCAAAAATAATTATCTCAAAGACTTTGCAGACATTAGAAATAATAGAAATTGAACGATAGTTTTGAATAATGGATTTATCGCCATTTTTGAAAATTGGTTGCACACGAGATGATTTCCAGATATCAGGAAAAATGGATTTAGTTAAGCACAAATTAAAAATATGAGTCAAGGCAGAACTAATTACACGAGAGGTATCTTTGAGGACTACTGAAGGTATGCCATCGGTATGACAGTCAATTTTGTCGAGTTTTGCTGTCATGAATTTTATTGTATTTGTACCTTTAGTAATTAAGATTTAGTACATGTAATATAGGTGATGGTTTTGTTTTCAGTCTTATTGAAGTTAATATACTTGGGTACTTCTTAAGCTTCTTTGGGAATTAAACCACTCATAGTTTTTAAAATGATCTTTATTTACATTTCGATCAAAATAATAAAAACTTCAAGTTTGATGTTTATGACATAAATTAAAGGTTACTTTGATTTATTGATGTTTGAAATATTTGATTTGAGTACACTAAGCAAAAATTTTTAAATATTTCAAACATTAATAAATCAAAGTAACCTTCAATTTATGTCATAAACATCAAACTTCAAGTTTTTATTTTTTTGACAACGATCCTAGGTCATGGATCGAAACGTAAATAAAGATCATTTTAAAAACTATGAGTGGTTTAATTCCCAAAGAAGCTTAAGAAGAATGCTAAACAAACCACAACAAACATACAGGGAGTAATATACTTGGGTATTCGTCATTAAGGAAAAATTACCCTTATATAAAATGTACAATTAATAATTTATTTGTATTATTAACAAAATTATTACTGTCCTTGTAATAAATATTAGAATATATTCGCTTCATAATTTTCAAGTAGAAGAAATCAATTGCAAGTTTTTTGTTTCATTTATTCAAAGTGATTTTCTAGTCATCTTGCCGTTGTGGAAAAGTAGTACACAGATTTCAGCATTTTAAGATTAACATTGCGTTTCTAAATTATCCATTATCTATATACATTCAAAGTTTATTCCAGATTAATAGATTCTTTATTCTAATTTAGATATCGATATCAGTGCAACAGCTGGTCATCACCAGCAAAAAAGAAAATACAGGAGCTATTACGCCTACCGTTTATGGCTCGCTACGGCCAAGTACAGACTGTTTAAAAATTGAAATTCAAAAACCTTCTGATGCTATTAAGCAAACCTTAACATGGTCAGAGTATAAAAAAGCTAATACTTTAAAATATTTGGATCATCTACACCTAATGGAATAATTACTTTTATTTCTGATGGATTTGGGGGTAGGGCATCGGATACAATAATTATCGAGAAATCGGGCTTTTTAGATAAATTACAACGGGCCAGTGTAATAATGGCAGATAGAGGATTTAAACACATCGAACACCTTCTTATTAATAAAAACTGCAAATTACTTAGGCCTCCCAGTGTTAATAGTGGTCAAAAATTAAGTAAAACTGAAGCTATCGAAACGAAGAGAATTGCTAGTTTAAGAATTCATATTGAAAGAGTGATTAGACGATTAAGAGAATACAAACTACTGAAACCGCATTCTTGTGTCAGTGGAAAGTTAATACCGTACATGGACGATGTTATAGTTATAGCTAGCGGTTTAGTTAATTTACAAGGACCATTAATAAAATAAAAAATTGTACACTAGGTATAGTTAACAGAAATTTAATCAACAGTACATGTAATGACAAAGTACAAGGATGTGTTCAACAACTTACAATTACTATTTAATAATACTTAAAAATTAAATTAGATATTTACAAATCTTTTAATCCTTTTATTAACAACGGAAAAATATTGTTTACCCAAAATATCTTTGCACTATCAATAATGGACATCATAAAATCTTGGTCGTACTTGATGTAAAAAATTGATATCTTATTATTTAATTCAAAATTAGGGTCTGCTACACAAAAAATACCAGTTTGCTTTTTAAAAAAATACATTTGTAAATGAATTTGTGCTTTAAACTTATTTGTTATTTGTCCATCTTTTACATAAAGTTGAAATGTTTTTATACTAGTCGGGCACTTAATTTCAACAACGCAATTTTCAGCTACAGCAACTGTGGATGCACCCATAACGGGATTATCAGGAGATATTAAGAATCCTGCCGAATGTAATTTTATATTTAACTGTTCCTCTATAATAGGAATAACTTGCTTTTCCAAATGTTTGCCTCTCTGCATAGCTAGAGTTTCAGGTATTTTTAAACTACCAACAATATTTTCTATTAATACACTTGAATCTTTTTTGCACTTGGTTACTTGATATATTTTTGAAGCTGTTATTCGACCATAACGTAACAGATGCCATAGTTTATTAGCACTTTGATCAACAGTTGCTTTGCAAGCTACCTGACAATCGGCTTCAGATATATCTTTTTTACACAATGCAAAAAACTCTTCAGCAGTGTAGCCCCCTTGATTCACAAAACGTACCGATAGTCTATGCATTCCAATTCTATTAAGCGAATTGTCTTGTTGAAAGTATTTTAAAATTTCACTGCTGATGCAACGTTGCTTACCAATTTCTACAAATTGTTCTAAAAATTTACCATTCGAGGGGTGTGGTAATTGCTGGGTCTTCACCTTTCCAAAATCTTTTAATGTTACAAGTTTTATACTTGTACCAACAGTAGCAAGCTTAGATTTGCGCCAATAGCACTCGACTTCTGTAGACGAAGGTTGCTCACTTCTTCGATGAACCCACATAACGAATGTGATTGCATGTTTACAACCACCTGTAACAATAATGAATATTGTCAGTATTGCTACGCAAAATACTGCTATATATTAATAATTTAACACATAATTTGTTAACATTTTAAACTGCTTTTAGCTAATATGAATTGAATAGACATGAAAAAGGTAAAAAAATCAGTTGACGTTCTATGCAATGTCCGTCATAATTAAGTTTGGACAAATTTTAAATCCACCTACTTGAAGAAGCTGCACAGTCAGTACAAAGTACATTCTCTACTTGCTCGTCCACAGCCAAAGTTACAGAATAATTCTTGTTTCGCACTTTGTGTTTTGGGCATACTTTAGCTTTCACAGTGCAAACAGTACCCTCTCGTTTTACTTGAATGTAACCAAAAGCTGCATCGCCATAATTATCCCTACCAGCACTGAAATAAACATAATTAGATCAATACAATAAGGCCTAAGGCTACATATTTTTTTGAGTTAAGTGCAATTGTTATAGAAATATACTCACCTTTCGTCCTTTATGCCTCGAATTTCAGCAGATATATATAAAGAACTGTTTGCAAAAAATTCAGCAACCATAAATGAATCTACCTTTGGTAGATTGTCAGATTGAGCTTTTGTAAATCCTTCTTCTGCCATTGTTCAAAACTTTATATAAATATTATATACCGTTTATCACTAGGATAAATTGAATCACAAAACTAAAGTAAAATATCGTTTAAGTTTATTGTTAAAACAAATATAACATAACCTATAATTACAGATGTGATGTGGTTCTAATGTACTGTGGTTGTGGTGAAAAGATAGTACGTTTGTATTTACTTATTTGTGACGTCAGACCAATGAGAATGCGTTTTTCGTCACATAACAAACTTTTAAATAATAATGATTTTATTTTAGTAATTATTTGTTTGTACGTAATAATTAATCAATTTTGTTGACTAAATCTGAAAGTAAGTTTGGTCTCCTATAATTAAAAAGTGTGTTTTAGAAATTGTGGTACATCTGCAAATACCCTATTGTGAAAGTTGATCCGTATCATCCTTCACTTAATATTGATATTATGTGTAATAATGTCAATTTTATTAGAGAGGCTAAATATAATCGTAGATATCATTATAATTTCAAAAAGGCAAATTTTGTAGATTTGATAAATCATTTTAAAAACTCTAGTTGGGAAAACTTATTCTTAACTCATAACTTGGATGAGTCCATTACTCTCTTTTACAGTGTGATTGACTCAATTCTTAATAAATGTGTTCCAAAATCTTCTGCAGCTAAAAATACGTATCCTGTGTGCTATTATATCAAATATCAAGTGGAAAAACATGCTTCTAAAAAAATTTAAAAGGACTAACGATATTAGTTTTAAAATAAAACATAATGAGATTAGAGCACAGACTAAAGCGATGATAAATTTGGCATATTCTATTTGGTCACATTACAGGAAAACATAAAAATGGATCCAGCACACTTTTGGAAATAACAAGAGAAATAATATTCATATTCCTGAAGTAATGACCTATAAGGGCACTACCCATAAAACTATGCAAGATATAGTAAACATGTTTGCTGTCTATTTCCAATCCGTTTATCCAACTAAATCAACCAATAACGTCCGTAGGACTGCTCTTAGTAACAGCAGTGATAATCATTGTTTTTCATATAATCCCATATCAAAGGAGGAAATTTCTGTGGCAGTCAATCAACTAAAGAATTGTGACTCAGTGGGGCCTGACGGACTACCTGGATACATACTTAAGGGATGTATACAGTATTTGATGGAACCTATACATTACTTGCTGAATTTATCTTATTGTCAAGGAATTTTCCCTGATAAGTTTAAACTTGGAAAGATAGTGCCAGTGTTCAAAGCTGGAAGTAAATCTGAAATTAGTAATTACAGGCCTATTGTGATTACCTCAGCTTTATCCAAACTTTATGAAAGAATACTATATAATAGATTATATGATAGTCAAGCATATGATTTCAACTGCACAGCATGGTTTTCTTCCTCAACAAAGTACTTTAACCAATCTTCTTAACTTTTCTCAATTTGTGTATGATAACCTGCAACTAGGTTTCCAGCTTGATGTAGTATATACGGATATGTGCTGATGAGATGCTAATCAATATTCTTAAAGATTTTCATATTGAACATATCTTGACTAAACTCATATTCTCCTACTTATCCCAAAGAGTACTATATGTTGAGATTAAATATTTCCTATCTCATACTTTTAGTCCCACTTCCGGAGTCCCTCAAGGATCGAACCTGGGACCTTTATTGTTTCTTTTAATAATCAACTCACTTCCTTCATCAATGAAATGCATTCCGTGGGTCTCCTAAATGCGGATGACATCAAACTTTTTTTGGCTCTTACTGAGCCAGATGATTGCATTAAATTACAATCTGATTTGGATAATATACTTTTTTGGAGTAAAAATTTTGGATTTGATTTTAACATGAAGAAGTGTTTAGTGATGACTTTTGCTAATAGAAAGAAAACTATTCTTTTTAATTATAGAATGGATGACCATAGTTTAAAACGTGTTAACACATCTTGTGACTTAGGTGTAACTTTTGACACTAGCCTATCTTTTAACATACATATAAACAATGTTACAAACAAAGCACTCAAAATGTTAGGTTTCATTATTAGAAACTCAAAGGCACGGAGTGTGAATACCGCTATTGTTCTATATAATGCATTTGTAAAATCTCTTTTCAGTTATTGCTGTATAATATGGCAGCCCTACCTTAAATATCAAATTATTAAATTAGAAAAAGTTCAACGTAGAATGCTAAAATACTGTTATTTCAAAGAGTATGGCATGTATCCTGAAGTTGGTTTTGATCACAATACCCTATTAAAGAAGTTCAATATGCATCCAATCAAAATTATGATGGAACATTGTAACCTACTACTTTTCTCTAAAGGAAAATAATATGTCTGCTCTACCATACAGGCGACAGAGCCTCAAAAGATTACGAGGGGTTCCTGTTTGATAGTCACGCCCAGGGTAAAAAGGATGTTGAAGGACTTTGAGAAAAAAAGGGTCCCTCTAAAAAGTTCTTCCAGCCAGCTAAGCTTCTTCAACTTAGGGCAGAGCTATGAGCTAGGGTCGTAGGATGGTATACGATAAAACAAAAGAAATTTTATTGGACGCCACCGTATCTTAATGAGTGTTTTATAAGAAATTATTAGAAGATCAGATACGGAAATCTTCGAAAGAAAAAAAATTTAAGACGAGCAACATAAACAAAAATACTTACTGTGGTCTCTGCAACCTGGAATAGGAACGACGATCTCGTGCTATCTGAAAATTTAATCACACCTAAACATTTTCAAACTATGGCTTCATTAGAGCCTAGTCACTTTATCACAAAAATAATTATATGTAAATCCACTAAACAAAATTATACTTTCAAGAAAAACTTTTAACTTTAACACCAATAATACCTTTCTTCAGTACTAAAGTTTCTTAATAATGAACAGTTTGCTTCTATAGGATAATTACTGTCGACTTCAAAGAAAGAAAATTTTGAGACAACTTAATATTTTTTCTATTTATTTTTTTTTTTTAAATATTTAGATATATATTGTTTATACAACTTATTTATACGGAGACTTTCGAAACAGTTCCGTTTTCACTATTTATTATTGATTCTAAGCATTCTTGGAATATTGTTTTATTAACTGCATAAATTATTTCAGTTCACTTTAAAAATATATTACTTTTACTTTATGTTACAGTGACTTCATGCTACTACAATATGATCCTTTTCAGTTCACAAAAAAATTACATATTCAAAAATAATTTCTCTGGTTATGGTTGTACATTTTTAAGTTATCTTTAATAAAATCAAAGGTCAAAGAAAAGTACTTATTGTCGACATTGAATTATACTTCAGACGTATTATCACAATGTGTTATACACAATAATTCGGCAAACAATTCTTATCATATCACATGTTCTATAAAGCAAACCTTTCAATACAACTTTGTAACTTCAAACATAATCTTATACAAAGATCTTAAAAATGCTAAGGTCAATTATGCCTTATTCAAATACTAAATTTTTAAATTAAATTTTTAAGTGAAACAAATTAATTGAACTATGAACTTTAACAAAATTTCGAGAATTATTCTTCGAAAATTTATCTGAGCATTTTAATTGAAAGTTTCTTGAAAAGATATAAGTATAAAAATGGAGGATGACTCACCGCTGGCCATCTGCTTGGCGGCCGGTTTTCCTTTTTTTTTTAAAAAAGTTTTTTTTAAACATCTGCGTCCTTACTCTTATAGTTGAGCGTCACTGACGCAGGTGTCCTGATTTAATCTTCATACAAACCAATCACATGTGCGAATTTTTACATTCCTGCCTAGTAACAATTGAAGCTGCTTCTCTAGTGCTTGCCTTATGTTTAACGATTGTTTTCTTTATAATACTTAAATTTCCATAACTTCTTTACTTGTAGCTTGAATTTAATATTTTAAAATTCGGAATTATAATTATCTTCATATTTAATGATAGGTAGTTTAATCCTTAAAACTCTAAACTAAAACAAAGAAGAACTTGTGCGTAAAAATATATCTACAACCATTTTAGGTCGATGCTATTACAGAAACTAACTTATGGTACATGTTGACTCCACTTAACCAATTATTCGGGCGGCATGTTTAATCAAAAACCTGCAAGCCCAAGATAATACTGGTCTACGGACTACATCTGATGCCAAAAATGGCTTATTCCACGAGGCAATCTTAGTTATACAAGCATGCGCCAGGAGGGAGGCTATTGAAACAAGATACAAACAACTAGAAGTTCACTTTAAGTGTACTTCTGCTATTCTAATGTAGATGGCGTACTATGTATGAATTTATAATAAAAGGTTTCAATAGAAATTTAACATTTATTGATTAGGTGTATTGAACAAAGTTGTATATTCAAATAACAGAAAATCGTAATTGTTACAACATGTCACATTAATCGTAGTCGATAAACTACTCTATAACAAGATTGATAATATTTCTCTCTTAAATAGGTTACAATTCAGAGTTCCTAGAGGAACTAATAGTAGATGCACAGAAGTATTATATTTGCCTAAATCTTATTCAAATACGTATATGAATTGTCCACTTTATAAACTGTCATATTGTAAACAAATACTCGCATGTGGACATTTTTAATTTAAGTCTTGCCGAGTTGAGCAGAATTCTTCAGTCACAATCAGTGGAGTGCCCTATATGACTGTGCATGTTGTATATTTAGCTTACTTATATTTGTAATTTAGTTATAGTATAGTGTGTGTTATACATATTGTCTTTACCCTTGTGGTACTATGTACTGTCGGTAAATAAATAAATAAATAAATAAGGTGCAGAAAATTTGGTTCAATGCGAACTACCATCCTCAAACAAACCCAGTCGAAAGAAGCAACCATGTAATTATTACGGCGTTGAGCTCTTACGTCAGAGACAACCATAAACTTCGGGACGTAGAACTGTTCAAAGTGGCACATGCTATCCGCAATGCCGTTAGTGAAGTTACGAACCACAAACCAGCCTTTTTAACTTTTGGGAGATCAATGCCAATAACAGGAAAGTATTATGGAAGACTTTCAGATTTTACAGATCAAGAACTTACTGTTCACTCAAGAGAACAAATAGTGAAAGATTGCAACGAGCTATCTGAAGTATATAAGGATGTAAGGGAAAGACTATACAAAGCATACAAACGTTCTAAGAAAACATATGACTTGAGACGCTGTGCGCTTGAGTATCACAAAGGAGACTGTCTTGAAAAGGAATTTATTTATTTATTTATTGAACATAGCAACCAACAGAATATAAGTTCCAATAACAGGCTGCTTAACATAAAGGGATCGGACGAATATTAGTTCAAACACATTAGTAACATGTTAGATTACAGCACATAAATCACTAAATAAAAAACAAAGAAACTTAAGAATAATATGCAAACTACAAATTGCAAATTTCAAATAAACCATATGTTTTTAAAATAACTAACACAAAGTATTCCAATTCATTACAATTACAAAGTACATTATGTAGTATTAGGAACAAGGTTAATCTAGTACTTAAACAAGTGATTTAAATTAGGCTGGTCTTGCTCATACGATAACAGCAGGCAAACTTCATTTTTGAACTTTGCTTTTGAAACAGTCAAAAACCAATCAACTGCATAATTTGTGTTATTTAAGGCTTTACAAATTTTATAATGAGGGGAATTGATCATATTATCAGTGTGTATTTTTGGAGTGTTCACTATTTCAAAAGACCTACTACACAACCTCGGAACTACAAAATAAAATTTACTAATAAAGGTCAGATTAGAATCAAACTCCGAATGAAAAATTGAAAAAGCAAACATTAATATTTTTAAAAATCTGCGTTCTAAAGATAAGTATTTAAATCTACTCACTAATTCAGAATATCTCATAAACTGTGGATAAATTCCAGTTTCATGAAACATCAAATATTTTAGAAATCTTTTTTGAACATTTTCAATTTTCGTTATGCAATTATTGTATTTAGTGGACCAAATAATAGAAGCAAACTCTAATTTTGACCGCTCATATGCATTGTAGAGTGCTTCATAAGTTGAACGCTGTCTAAAAGATTTGGCATTCCTCATAACAAATCCCAACATTTTGTAAGATTCATTTACCATCGCATGTAAGTGAAAAGTAAATGTAAGTTTACTATCTAAAATAATCCCCAAATCATTTACTTGGGAAACTTTGTGTAGAGTATGCTGGTCAATTGAATAATTAAAGTTAGTAATTTTGATTTTTTTACTGAATGTAATTGCTCTACATTTAGTATAATTTAAATATAATTCATTTTTATTACTCCAAGCAACTAAATTTTGTAGATCATCGTTCAATTCAGTACAATCTAACTGAAAAAATATTTCTCCAAATTTTAAGATCATCTGCAAACAACAGTGCACTACTTTTTGTTAAAACATTGGGCAAGTCATTTATAAAGATTAAAAATAACAGTGGTCCAAGATTAGCACCCTGTGGAACACCCAAGTGTACAGAATACGGATCCGATGATTCATTTAAAAAAACAACATATTGTCTCCTCCCTTGAAGATAAGAAAGAAATAATTTGCAAAGATCTATAGACATCCCAAAACTATACAACTTGGCTAAAAGTAATGTATGAGAGACTTTGTCAAAAGCTTTTTCAAAATCAAGATAGATAGCATCTGTTTGAATATTATTATCGAGCGCTTGTGCTAGCTCTTGAACGAATACATATAAATTAGTTTCTATTGATTTTAGCGGCATAAAACCATGCTGTAGCACTGAGATGTACGGTTGAACATGTAAAAAGATTTTGTTGTATAGTATAATTTCAAAAAGTTTTGACACTGAATTAGATATTGATATCGGCCTGTAATTTACAACATCGTTTTTCTTGCCTTTCTTAAAGATAGGGCAAACTTTAGTAACTTTCCACTTTGATGGGTATGACTGGGTTTTAATAATACAATTAAAAATCATCAACAACGGATAACTCAAGATTTGCCAATAGGCTTTTATAATATAAGATGGAATTTGATCTGGACCTGCAGCCCTTTTGGGCTTTAACCGCTTTACAGCCTCCTGTATATTATTCAATGTTATTTCATTTATAGCTAAAATGTCAGCCGTAAAATTCTCTTTAGGATCGAAAGTCACAGATGTATAGTTAGGTGAATTGACACTGTATACCAATTTGAAATATTTAGCAAATGCATCCACCACTTCCTTTGGCGTATTTAAATCGGAATTTAAATAAGTATACGGAAAGGAATTGCCTACGTTATTTTCGCGTTTTTGTTTTAAGTAAGACCAGAAAGAAGAAGCATTATTATTGATATTATTTTCAATTAAATCCACATGATTCCGATGACAGTGTTTGATTTCAAGCTTTATTTGTCTACGCAATTGATCGAACTTTTCATAGTCAGTATTTTTCTTGTAACGCTTCCAAAGCTTATGCAGGCCATGTTTTGATTTGATTTTAGCAATTAATTCGGGTGTAAACCAAATGGGGTAGTTATATCTATGTTGCCTTGTTTTAGGCTACATCCAATGCTAGAAATAAGAGATGATAAAACCGATCTGTTTTTTGATCAACGTCAGAGAAGAGGTTTATAGAATTCCAATCCGTAGCATCCAACATATTATAAAGAAGATCATAATTTGCACGTTTAAAATTAAGTTGAGAACCAGCAAAGCTAAATTGTTTTGACTCAATTGTCGCGTTAATGGATATGATTAGAATAGGATGGTAATCATCCACTCTTAATATGGGATCTTCGCATCCGGAAATGTCAATTAGTACATTACAAAAAACATAGTCAAGTGTCCTTCCTAATCTATTTAGTTCAGCATTGTATTGGGTCAAATTATTGAAGTTTGCAAAATTAACTATTTCATGTTCGATGTTCGATCTAGGATTTGACAAATCATTATTTAGATAAGGCAAATTGAAATCACCTGCTATGAGCAAGACCCCAGTGATAAGTCTATATTTATTGTATAAATTATTGTAAAAGGTATTATATGTGGTTATGGCAGAGGATGGGGGAATATAAATGGCACAAATGTTGATGTATGTATTACCTGTTTTTAATTGAACCCAAATATCTTCTAATTCAGTTTCTGGTCTTTCAATTCTTGAGACACTAATTGTATTTTTAATTGCAATCAACACACCTCCACCCTCAGAAACGCCAAGCTGTGCAAAATTTCTATCCTTCCTAAAAATAGTATATCTATTATCTAAAATTTCATTATCACAAATATTATTATTTAACCATGTCTCTACTATAATGATTACATCATAATTATATGCAAGAGCATTTAGTAATAGTGAATGTAATTTAGTTTTTATTCTACCAGCATTCTGATAATAAATGTTTAAACTAGTATTTTTAATGGACATCAATAAATTCATTTACGGATTTAATTAAATAAATTTTGCTCTCGTCTTTAGCCCGCATAAAGATCTTTCCATTTTTGCACCACAGATACTTGATGTTATTAGTTTTCTTGAATTCTCGAGCCCGCGCATATAATATCCGATTAACAGGAGTTAGTGAATCATTGATGTATATTTGGCTATCATGAGATGTTTTCACTGCAAAATTAAGACCGGAGGCAATATTACTAATTTTCAAGTTACGCTTAACGCTCTTAGCTTTCATAAAATTTTCTTTATCAAGTCGACGAACAAATTTGAGTATTATACCTCCATATTTCAGCTGTTCAGAAAGATTAGTGCGAAGACGATGACATGTGTCTATCATGTTAGGATCAATATTGTAGCCGACTGCTTTCCCAATTTTTTGAATAATAGCAGTAACGTTTTCATTACGTACAGGCGGAACGCCAAATATTTCCACACTATTCTTTCTTGAATATTGCTGAACATCATTTAAGATAATTTTTAACTCAGAATTTTCTTGTTCTAGTTGAGAGATTTTTATTTCGTGAGCTTCAATTTTATCAAAACACTCATTAAGCTTTTTTTCTTGTTGTTTAAGTAAAGATGTACAATCATCTAATTTAGAGTGACAAAGTTCAATTGATTTTTCAAATGCAAGTTGCGTATTCCGTATGAATTTTAATTCGGTCATAACATCATGTAAAGTTATTGAATCATTACCTTGAACAACAGCTTGTTGATAATCTTGCAATTTATTAATGCAGCTGGGACAGTTCCACGATTTTAAAGTATTTGACCTCTTCATACTATCAAAAGAAGTACTAGTCACATGTTGGCAAGCTGGATGGTATATGTCTTTACATGAAAGGCATATCAACGAATCCTCATGCCTGGTGCACGTTTGATTACACAATTTGCAAATTAAAGGCATACTTCGGATGTTAATTCAAGAGCTGTATTAAACACGTCCGAACCGTACGACATTCGATCATAATGGTACAGTCAAAAGCCTCAGATGCATTCTCGCAAAAGTTAGCACCCAAGTATGTTCGCTGCAAAGTGATAGAAAAGATAGGTTCAGTAATCGATCGCCTAAGAGATAATTAGGGCAAAAACATAGGCGTATGGCACGTAAAGGATATAAAGCCAGACATCTAAGTTGGAGCTAGCAGATAGTTATTCCCCAGAGTGGTAAGAGTGTAGAACGAAGAGCTAGTTTTCTGTTGGGTGCAGGTTTGCACCTTGGTATCCGGTTACCCTGGTGGAACCCTATTTTCAATCGGAGGGCAACGTTTTTCCGGACGGGATGACTTGAATATTTGTATGAGTTACTTCAATGCAGTGCTCAAACGAGGAGACTACAAGATACCAAAAAAGTATAGCGTGTCTCGTAATGATATAATAAATGCTTTGTTATATATCAACAGGTATAAAAAAAAATTAAATTTAGTAATATCTCCGAATGCTTTGTATACTTCTTTGTTAAGAAACAATAAAGAATTGTTTATTTCATTGGGAGGTAACCTAAATCAATCAAATATTAATATTAACAATGCTTCACAAAAATAATGATGACGAAAATTCTGAAAGTGACTGTGATTATAATAGTGTTGATGCAGAAAATGTAATAAAACTTAAAATACATTTAGCAACTGATTTCTGGGACATAATTAAGTCGCGGTACGTTTATGTTAGTCGAAATGAAAAAAGATCTAATTTAGTATTTAAAAAAAAGTGCCAAAAGGAATGTGGACAATATCATCAATGATGCTGTGTATGAAAAAATTAAAAGTCCATGCAAATGGATTTTTAAAATAGGTAATATGAACACAATTTATTGTTTAGGAAAGTGTAAACAACGTGGAGCAAAGCTTCAATGTGATATAAATGAAAAGCCTGGTTACGAAAATTGATTTTCAGAAAGTAGTAATAATATGCTTCCACAATCAAAGTGTAGAAAAAACAACTGCAGATTACAAGAAAAACAAGTTGAAAATGCAAGGCATTGTCGCAACGAACTTCCAAATGTAGACTTTCTTTAAAACAATTTAAAGAAATTAAAATTATTATGTTGTAATAATTATAAGTATTCAGATAAAATACAAAAATTTATAAACAACAAAAGAGACATTTTAATATATTTTATTTTATTGAATAAATATTTTAAAAGCTATATATTAGTTCTCATCAATAAGATAAGATTTTTTTTTTATATGAATCTAATTATTTTCGGCAATCAAAATTTAAGTTTAAACAATGTCTATAATATTGGAATAATTGGCATGAAATGCCATAAATTGTTCAAATATGTGTCGCATATTGATTTTAAACTTATTAAAAATTTTAATTATCCCTGTAGATTTTCCCGCGGGCTCGGCGTCCCCGTGGCCTGATTTTAACTGACATCAAAACTTAAGCTCTGGACACTGAGCTGAATCGATTGATGTATCACACATTGATGTCCGACCATTAGAAAGGCCTCGGACAGACAGATGGACGGACAGACAGACGGACGACAAATCGATTTCATAAACGAACGAAGTTCGTTGAAAATTCAATTAATTGCCTTGCTAGGCTTGTCACTTTTAGCAGCATTACTAATACACAAGTTGAATCTCTGTAAATGAATGTGTAATGACAATCATAATTTAATTAAACTTTGTAAAAGATATACAGTACAATAAATACTATTAAAAACATCAAAAAGTTGGTCCTATTAATTTTGACACCATTTATGTATAACATCACTACCCAGGTGTTGTACATCATCAGGATCTATTGCACCTTTAGGCATAAAACCAATTAAATTGTGACCATGTTCTTGCAGAATTCTTATACGTTCTTGTTGTATTAAATGATTTCTAAAAAGTAAATAGTAATTTTTAATAAACAATGCATAAGACTTGAATACCTATTTTCAATTTCCTGTTGTTCCAATTCCAAAAGTTTCATCTGTCGTTGCATTTCTTCGGCTTTCGTTTGTCTACGGATTGCCATCTGTTCCTCTACCATTTTTCTAACCGATACCATCTTCAGTCGCTTCTTTTCATTGGATAGCTGTTCTACACGTTCATCCTCGGCTATTTTAGCAATTAGCTGTTAAAGTAAAAATGATACATAAACAACAACTATTTACTAATTTATCTACAATTTGTTTCCTAGATCAGTGTAAGCGATGTTATAGACAGAAGCCTGTCACAATTAACTACAAGAACGTATTAAACACTAACCTACAAATTTTATATTTACAAAAGCGCATGGTGTTCTAAAACTTTGAGTTAATTATCGTATCACAAATCTATTATACTTTTTTTTAAATATTATCGCATTAGATTAGAAAGAACTATAGTACCTGAAAAATTATTAACTTTTAGTTTCTGGTAAGGTAGGATAGCTTACAACGTGGTACGTTTAACGATATAAAACTCAAATAGTTAGAGACCTAAAAAAAAGGTCTGTTAGTGCAAAAGGTCAGAGAAGTATATACACAAGTTTGCGACCTCGAGAAATTACCATCCACACCACCACTTGTAACGTGTTGCATGGCCATTTAGAGGGGTGTTGGGATTTGGATACTTCAGCCCGCCATTAATTTGGAATTTTGGGTTGTGTTGGGTCAATAAATTAGAGGGGGAAAGCAGAAATTTTAAAATGTGAATGGACATACTAAAATATAGACGTGCCTGTTACAATAGGTTTCATAAATATTTATTCTTAATTGAACATCATATTTCAAATCTTGTTTCTATAAAAAATAATACAATATTGCATAGTTGTAAATACAAAGAACACCACAGACACACTTTAATACAATGTAAAAGCCCAGACCTGATTAAGGAAAATTCACACATTAAAATTACATATATGAATTAATCATTTCATACAATACATTACACTGTATTCTTTTATAGTACAAAAACAGAAAGAAACAAATGTTAACCTCAGAAAATCACATGACAACACAGGTACTTTACCCCAGCTTTCTTCATTTAACTTATTAGGAAGACTATGACAAAAACCCCCGGACTGAACATAATAAGTAAGAATGAGTAGTCAGTTAGTTGCTTGTGAACCGATAATAAACCAACTTCAAGATGTAGTTATACTAAAAACATAATATCGTGGTGATCCTTATGGTCAGCGATTGATATACCGGGAAGTTGTTCTGAAAAATAAAAAACTAATAATACAAGTTTATAATAGAAAGTGAAACCGAATGCAGCTTCAAGAAAAAATAAAGATGAATGTCCCGCAGGTACAAAAACGTGGCATATAATAAAATATGTGACCTGCTCTCACGTGTACACGGTATTTTCCATGCAAATGTGGGTAGAATTATTGTTGTTGTGACTGTTAAGAGGGGTGTTGGGATTTGGATACTTCGCCTCGCCATTAATTTGGAATTTTTAAGTTGTGTTGGGTCAATGGTAGCTGTTGTTTGATGGATGAAAAAAAATTGAATTCATAATAAATTGGAAAGTTGGTGTGGTCTGGGCGTTCTGAACCTTATAATAGGTGAATCAAAGTGTAAGTATAATTATAGATTTGTTTATGCTTCTTTATAATTTATATTTGAATTTTGGAGGTAAACATGGTTGGTATTTTATGGTGTAGAATATTAACTGAAATAAAGTAATTATTTTTATCGATTAAGGATTTACCGATGTAACGAGTGTCGATTAAATTTAAGCATAATGTTATTAGTTTAAAATAGTAAGGAATATGTAGAAGTATTTCAGAAAGGACAATGAACAGATTATGAAAAGCTCGCATTTAACTGTTTTCGGTGTTGTTATTAAACGAATTTGGATTTATAAATGTCATTTGATTTAAGATTAGAAACAGGAAAATTGCAGAGTGATATATAGTTTTGTAAATGGAGAATCTTGTACACTGAGATTTTAACGTTAATGTAAAATAGAATCAGGAGGTATTTATCATTAATTACGTTGGAGATGAGAGTATGACAAGTGCTCTTTGACAATAGCCATAAGTATAAAACTTTTGATTTCTTTGTTTGTTAATTGCTAAGGCTATTGGTTATTTGAATTTAAAGTAAAATAAGTTCTCATTTTATTTTTTTGTAAGGATAATTTACAGTAAATTTTGAGGTCGGAGCTCGAGGTGTTTTGACTTTTACTAAATAGATTACCTGTCAAGGGATATTAGCCAATCACACAAGCGTGGTAGTAGAAGATAGGTAAATTATCCACGTATTAATTAAGAAGATTCTGTACCTTTTAACAAAGATTAGGTAAGGAATATTTTAATAATTAAGTAATTCGTGGGAATTATTGTCTGCACGAATTCAAACTGTAAATTGTTTTTGAATAAGTTTCTATTTTATCTACGTAAAATGCAGTAATTGCATATTTACATCACAGTTGTTTATATAGTTTTTATCGTAAACAATTAATATAGATTTGCTGCAATAATTTTTTTATATTGTTGCATGTTTTGTTAACAAATTAAAAAAATCGTAACGATTCACTGTGCACCACAGGACAAACCACTGTGTACCATTAACGTCAACAGAGAATCATTTGTATACCTAGATTATTAATATTTTTGTACTTACTAATTTTGGCTAAACTGACTAAAACTTACTTCAGGTTATTAAAACTAAGTATAATGTATTCCACTAAGCCAAATTTCAATCGACTCCATTAATTATTTTTAAAGGCATATGCCTTTAAAAAATATATGATCCACTGTCAACCACACTTACCGTAAATTGAGAATACATAGATCTTGATGAGTTATCATGAAAAGTTAGATAACAGTTTCCTGTAAACATGTCTCTATTATACAGGGCGTTGAAGTGATGTTGAAAAATACATTTTTTGTTAGAATATTTTCGTTTAGGATAGACTAACTTGAAAATAGGTACACGTTAGTTGTATACTAATACGAATTATTACACTTCATTTCGGCAAAATAGGATAATCTATTGGTGAAGAATAAGGGGGTTTATCAAACAATTTTGAGCTATACTTTTTGCACACCCTGTATCTCATAAAAATTAAAACTTGCTAATTATTTCTCATACAATTTGCCACAAAAAAGGTACTCTTTGTTAATCTCTGTAGAGCTTTCCATTTTCGAGATATTTTATATTAAGTCATACTCAACTCATGCATGAAAACAATGTATTATTAATTTTTTTCAAAAATGCAAAGTTTTGTCGACAAACATGTACATATTTCGTAAAAATAATGTTTCATTCATATTAGTTTTACTATTAAAATACAAATAATTACAAACTGTTGCTGTATTTTATATATATATATACGTATAATTATTAACATTTATAAGATGAAATAAAAACCCAATTTTTTATGTAAAGTTGAATTACCATTTCAAATCGAACTATATATATGGTGATTTTCCTTTCAATATCAGTCGAATGTTCTAACTTGTTATTTACATTATCTTTTCCAATGGATTCAACAAAATTCCAGCAAAAGTCCAAACACTTGCTTTTCACAATGAACAAATGATCAATTACCTACTGTAACATTAGCGGACTTTCTAAAAAGTACCACACGCAATGTTAAATAAGGAAATTTTTCAAGAGAAACTAATACGTTACTAGCTAAATAGTAATATATAGTAATGGTAATAAATAATAGAAGCATAGTGAACGAAAATTAATTAAATTGGTGACTATTTTGCAAAAATAAAAACCAATGACCAGTTTCGCTGTGGTTGCAGCTCATCAGATTGGCGCATTTCTCTTTGCAAAACAACCAAGTTCTTGAATTATATACGAATCGTAGTGTATAAATAAGTACGAAACGTTTCTCCTGCACCCTCTATACTCGAATGTAAACTAACTTCCAGTGACGTTTTCGCGTCTCCGATATGATAGTAAAAATGGCACTGCCAGACAAAATTTAAAAATTAGTCAATGACAAGAAATGCATTAGTTTCTGTTGACCAACTTCCACAGTTAACATTGGGTGTAGTACTTTCGGTCCGCTACTGTTATAGTAGATAATTGGTCATTTGTTCATTTTCATTTTGTCATTGACTAGTTAATAAATTTTGTCTCGTAATGTCATCTTTACTATCATGTCGGAGATTTATAAAAGGTAGCCGATAGTTAGTTGTTTACAAGGGTGCATTAGAAATATTTTGCATTGCTTAATACACCACGATTCATGTACAATTTTAGAACTTGGTTACTTTGCAAAGAGAAATGCGCCAATTTGATGAGTTACCACCTCTGCGAAACAGGTCATTGGTTTTTCTCTTTGTAAAACAAGCAACAATTTAATTAATTTTCGTTTACTATGGTTGAATTACTTTTCCAATGCCAGACAAAATTATTTACTACCTGCTTTTAAGATTTAATCTCATCTAATTATTGGGAATTGGGTATTTATTGGGTATCGATTGTCAAAATTCCGACCCGGGTATTGAGTTATCAGGTACTTACGCGTTGCCATTCCTAGTTTACAGCAAGTTGGTTCTCGGATATCAACAATTTTCCAATGTTTTGATTGGAAAATCATCACATAAGTTTCCAGTGTTCTGTATTGATTAATTGTCGGATATAGGGTAATTATAGTGTAACTGATAACTATCGTGTAACATATATTTATCGAGTAACGGGTAATTATCGGGTAATGGTTTGGACCTGGGTGTTAACTTCGAGTACCCACATACAAGCATTATCGCGAATCATCATCCCTAATACAAACCAATAATTTTCATCTACCTGCTCTTTATACAGTGCATCTTCATCAGCTTGCTTCCTCATTTTCTCCTTCTGTTCTTCAATTTGTTTTTCAAGTGATCTTAAGGTTTCTTCTCGCCTTCGCACTTCATTTTCAATTTCGTTCCTATGTCGCTTTTCCATTTCCTCTTTTCTTTCCTCATCCAACAGCTGTAAAATAATTTCTTCTCGTTCCTCGCGCTTTCGCTGAAATTATGAACATTATTAGTTTTAATATACATTTTAAACATAGACACAAACATAGTAACTCTAAAATATTACCAAAATTGAGTTAGCAAGAAATGCATTTTTAACACATTGTAACGTTCATGCGTTAATTAAGCATACATTCGTAAATAGACAAGCATTTATTAATTTCAGCTAGCTAATTCAGGAGCTTTAGTAAGGGGGGTATCCTTAGAATTTTATAGAAGCTGGGTAGTTTACAGTTTAGCAATGGGCTATTTTATTATGATATTTAAATTAAGACAAGTAAATACACCAAAAAGTACTTAGTACATTTTTATATAAACCACAACAACGATAGGAGTTTTACACTCTTCGTAATCAAATAATAAAAATTATCAATAAAACTGGAGACTTCGTCATACACATTAATAGTTGTATAAATTCTCATGGGATTTAAAATACCACACAATTTGACCCTAAAAAAGCATTAGATGTATACTGTGTGAAACCGGAATGCGGAATTTTAACCAAAGGAAGAAAGATTAAAATATAACAATTCAGTTTGGACAAGTTTGAACAAGAAGAAAATATGGTTTAAAAGCAACACACATGAGTCAGCAAAGGGCACTTGATCACAATGGCCGATCGTGAATTATTTTGAGCTTTGCTGTATGAATTGACCAGAAAGTTCAAACACGCGTGTTTTGCAAGGATTTAAATCATATCAGTGGTAAATTAAATGGGCGATAAGTGAAGTTCCAATCATCAACTATATGTTGGATAAATTATTGCAATTTTGAGGTGAACTTGCAACACAATGCATTATGCTAATCATAAATTACACACGAAATACAATATTTAATATTGAATGGTCTAGTTGTTATGGGAGCACCCTGTAGAATCTTTATAGCATACAAAACAGTTGCTTAAAAACCAACTTGTAATTAAGTCCACATTTTTATTCTAATTAAACTAAAAACCACAAGTGTAATAGTTTTATTTCTGTAAATACATAGGGAAACTTGAGAAAGGGTTGTAAATTATTTTAAAACCATTTGAATAAATTATAAGCATCAAACTAGATAGTAATCTTTTAAAGAGCTTTCAGAATTATAAAAGGAACCCCATTAATATGCACCTCAAATAGGAGCTTCGGGATGTTTTAATTGAATAAATTCCAGGCAATACGACATAGTTTAAGTAGACATCTTTGCCGCTATCATAAAGTAAACTACAAATACACCTTATTACAATGTAGAACTGAATTAACAGAGCCAAATTTAATAAAATACAGGATATCCTTGATAAGCATGTCGAATTTATGACTTGCATCATTCTTTAACAATCCATCATGCGGGAATAAGAAACTGCAAGATTTACAGTATTGCTTAAATGGGACGAAAATTGGATATTTGATTGGGAAACACTAATTAAAAAAGAAACTCGTTATCTCTTTTAATTTTTAAGATTTAGCGAAAAATCTGGAAATTATCAAATTCCACTTTTATTTATAACTTCCATATCTATATATCTTTTTTTAAAATCTATAAAAAATTTTTAAGACAACTTTTTACGATAAATAAGATACACATTTCATTTCTTACTAAGTCATTCATTTAATAGTAGATGCCATTCTAATTTGTAAGTGTTTTGTATATTTGAAACCAGCATAAAAACGACCATTGGAATATGAGAAATAAAAAATGACGTCCATAAGAAAAACAAAAGTTTAATGGTATACACTATTAAATGAAAAACAAAATACATACTCTTATTTATCATAAAAGTTACCCTTAGAATGTTTTCGCAGATTTTAAATATATACATGCCTTTGCTTATTAGGTAGCTACAAAAAATGTGAAAGGAAATAGTATATACTAAGAGGTTATTAATATTGCTTAATAAAAAAAAACAATTGATGAAAAACAAAAGAGCAACATAAAACAACCTTAAACTCTTGTTACAATGATACCAAATTGTGTGTTGATTACTTAAAAATTGAAGCTATGGAAATATTTTAAAGATTAATCTACACAATTTTGGAAAATACCACAAAAATGTTGAAATTGAAGTGGATGCCGTAGGAAACAAATGAATGGTATTTAGTTGTTTTATCAAACAATTTATCGTCCTTAACATAAAAGTTTATTCCGTTTTTTGTTTACTGTTTCAACAATGCAATAAAATAATTACAGAAATAGTGAAAAAATGGATATGTTTAGAGTATTCATACATTGTAATGATAATCCACGAGAAGTAAGCACAGATTATTTAATTTTATACACAGAAAGACGCCAGCCAAATCCACACATGTTTACCTGATTAGAATCCAGTTTATGCAGAACTGTTTATTTTAATTCCTAGGCCCAGCAACGAATTCAAAGAAACCACATTCCTGAGAATTAAGAAATTATTGTTTTAGCTACTTCAGAGCACATCCATGCATTTCTATTCGTGAAGCTGTAAGTGAATTAGGATATATCTATTATAAAATATTTTCGATTTTAAAGAAAAATAAAATGAAAGCATATAAAATTAAGATGGTACGTTTATTTTCTGGATAAATTAATTACCTCTTTTTTCCCTTTTAATTTGTTTTTCAGTTAAATCAATTCCGTTGCTATTCTTAAATCCTTCATCAACATCCTGTATATTTTACCTATTCATCATACGCCCGCTTTGCAATAATTGTTTAACTCAAATCTATTTGCTTGGAAACGACAAGTTTATGAAAAAATTTAAATAAGTCGATACCTTGTTTTAGGTTTCCTTTAATTCCGATAACGTATAATTGCTTTCTCTATGGTTTGAATCTAAAGACTCGTCGAACTAAGGTCGCATACTATCCGATAACAGCATGTTTCCAAGTTCCCTAATCACGCTTTGATAACCACAATACGACTTGGAGTTCTTGTTGTTTAATTAAACGAATTTATGTTCACTTTCCTTTCAAAATGTTAAAAAGCACTCGTAATTGCTAGATTCTTCGTTCCGTTTTTCTTTATGAAAATTTCCCATACGCCTTACAGCGTGGTGAGTATTGATGGTTTAATAAACCCGTACTTGTCGGCGTAAATAAATTAATATTTTTCGTAATCATTTTAGCTTACTGTGGGGGACACGATAGTCCTTTGAATTGCCGATCCTTGGGGTATAGAAGGCTGCACCCGTTACGGGATCTCAGGTCCATCTGGCCCGCTCCGGTCCGAGGAGCGAACAAGCGATCCAACGCCGTAGAGACGTGGGTGAGTGTTTCTTTCCTGCTTGTGTTGAGACCCTGTCCACTTACATTTTACAGTTTGAGGCTCATACAGGTCTCGAATTAATTGTATGTACGAAAATGATTTATGATACTGGGATCTATTGCCATGGAATTACTATATTATGCTTAACTTTAACTACTATCTATTAATGCAGGAATGGGATAAAAAACTTGCTGGCACATTGGAAGATGTTATTGCCATTGTATTTGTAATTGTAAGGTATATGTTAGCATTATCAGAGCCTATGTGAGGTATCATAATATTATGATTACTAAACGAAATTGTAAAATCTGACATACCAATACACTAGCTAGCAAATACTAATATATATGGTTTATTCTCACTTACTTAAACCAGGTTAATGCCCATTATAATGTTTCTTTTTCTTTTTACACTAATTAGAGTTCTTTTGTTAATGTGTTATTTCTTTTGTGTTTGTTTTTTATTTAGGTATAACTGCAGGCGGGGATTTTTCCCACAGGTTATACGGAGTGGTTAATAATTTATTTTTATTTCAGGCCTTATTTAATTTTTGTAGGTATTATACCCCGCCCACTCTACCAACTGAGCCTGGTCAATTTCTCTTTCTGTCTTCTTTGTTGTTTTCTTTTGTTGAGTACGTCGCTGCATGTAGTAAAGATAGTGAAAGGATTAAATTGCGGAGATATTGAAAGGCGTCTAATATTTTGCAATTGGCTAGTTAACCATAACATTTAATTAATTAGACGATTTAGAGTGACAAACCATTTTCACAAAAAATGGCATTTCTAATAGGAAGAATGATCACTATTGGGATGATATAAATCCACGGCAAGTAAGACCATGCCACTATCAAAATACATTTTCAATTAATGGGTGGTTAGGGGTTTTAAATGGATAAGTGCAGGGATTCTACTTTTATAAAGATACTCTAAATAGTGTAAGGTATGGCAATGGGCAATCTATAAGTGCCTTTAGAACAAATGTTGGGACATTGTCAATTTCAATAGCCTTAGTTACCTTTAACTGTCTGACTGCCACTAGTATCTCTATCTTCTACATTATTAATTGAAACCAATCCTGCATTTACCTCATAGTTTAGGAAGTCGTTACTTGGGGTGTATTTCTCTGAATCAAATATTAACAAAAGTATTTAGTAAACGCATGTGCTATATCTTGTCCTGTAGTATATTCGCTTTCCTTGTAAAGCAATCTATTAGGAATACTAACTGATCCCGTCTTTGCATTAATGTAGTTCCAAAACGATTTGCAATCATCACTGATGCTATTTTGAATATGTAATATGTATTGCTTGTATGCTACAATGATGTCTACCTTTATTTTTCTCCTCAATCTTAGATAATGCTTCTGCAATTCAGGTTTATTTTTGTTTTTTAATAGGCATCTTAATTAATCTTTCATTTATGACTCTTATTATTTCACCATTGAACCATATTGGATATTTATATTTAGTCTCTTTACTTTACGGTACACAGAAGTCAAATATATCATATTGTTACTTATTTTCTTAACTATTTTACTTTTCTGAGGATGGTCTTTATCGAGGATGTAACAGGACCAAAGTGTGTTGCAAAGAAATAAAATAGAAAGCACGCGGTCTAAACTCAGGGTCTATTCCTGCGGAGGCATGAGATGGTCGGGGTACTTTCTGAGATGGAACTTGTTCTTGAATAAACTAGGGCGCCACTGCGTCAATTAATCTGATTTAAAAAAAAACTATCGACCTAAGGATAGACGCTGATAAACCTTAAGGGAATTACATGTGCCTGAATTAAGATTTTTAGTAAACTAATTTCTTCCTTTGTATTTAATTATCCCTACCGGGATCAGACAGGTCATTTATTTCTCTTATTAAATTTTTAGAAATAAAACTATTATGAAACTTGACTAGTATCTAATGAAATTTGTTTCTTTGCTTTTATGTACAAAAATTAAGAAAAATGTTTTACAGTGTTAATACGATAGCATGAAATTTAATGTTGACAAAAATATTAAGTTGGCAAAAAACTTACAGTTACTAACAGGGTACACCTGTCAAAAAATTACTCAATACTTTATTACATCAATTGTATGCTGTCATCAGAGATCTTTGATTCGGTTCACATCAATTGTTTAGTTTTAAACTTTTATCTTTCTAATTTCCTTTCAGTGAATTTACTTTATATCAAGAGTTACTTAATTACAAAACTTATTTGAAACATAAGTGCAATTTGTTTTAAACAAACATGAAAAACAAGATATTTATCTTGACACATGTTAAATTGAAATGTTGTCCTAACGACTATTCAATACAAGAAAATGGCTACAAAAAACTGTTAGACCATCCTATCCATATTAAATAAAACTTGATGTATTTTAATAGGAAAATTCTTATATTCGCTATTCAAAAAAATTTTGTGGAGTCTTACATTATTTAATTAATTATTTTTCTGTTTTGAGAGGCACATTTTCTAACAAAAGGTAATTCTCGTACAAGTTGATGCTTGTTGTTTCTTAAAAGGATCGTACTCACTCCAGCTATACGACATTCTAGTGTAACATAAAAATTACCAAACACCTTTTTAGTTGACGACACATGGATTCACCATCTTTAAATACAAACCAACGAAATTTCTCACCAAGGGTAAGGACATTTCTCATTACTAGACTTGAACTCGACTCAATTTCCTTGTATCCATTATAATTTCATAAGTGTACTATCTAAAACTTGCTTGCTAAAAATTTAAAAATAAGTGAGCAATAAGTGGGACGCCATGTTCTGAAATTTACCTACCGTTTTATATAAATCTGCTATTTCTGTTGCAGTTACTTGGCTAGCATAACCTATAGCTCTTGTCCACAACCTAAGCAATATGTCTTTCCCACGAGTGATACTCTTGACCATCCATTATGGCTAGAAGAGCATCCACTCTCCACCAAAAAAAGTGTCTTTATCGATTACATGCCACGGGGAAAATAAAATGTATCTCTATCGGACCGGCACATTCAAGGATCCCTGACAGCTGCACGGACTCGTACACACGTCTGCAAACAATGTTTCGTGTAGACTCCGGCAACCCACATAGCATAAAGAGGATTCAGGGCTTGCGTAAAACGTTATAATATATTTTTGTATAAAATTGGTTTACAGTATCATTCATATCTGTGCAAAGTTCCAAGCTTAGCCAGTTAACCTCTATGATTAAGTCATACAATCCGCTAAAATTCATATTACTGAAATTGTATTTACATCCACCATTGATTAATTCTTTAGTTCTATCCACTTTTACTGGTATTTCTATCAGTAGAGTGGGATGATGGAGATCTTCTTTTACTAGACTTTAATCTATAGTGTTGTATCTTACATTTATATTTTGACATTACTACATCTAATATATGTTTATTGTCATTAAGTATGCAATTAAGCTGCTCCATATTATAAAAATTTATCAAGTTTATGTATAGCCGTATATAATCATCCATGACATAGTTGTGTAAAAGGCAGTTTCCCACAATTATGAAATCATTGCCATATAAAAATTCTAAATTTTCTAGAAAGTTATAAAAATATTCTCTCACTACAATGGTACAATTAGGTGCAACATACACTACCAGTATATATAAGCGGGACACATTGTATAATATTTCAAAGCACCGTATATTTACGTCAGGATCCAGATCGTAACTGATATCAACTGGTTTATTTTTATACATACATCATTGATGGCAAGTAATACCCCTCTACCTCTGACTTTTTGGGCATCTGACATTTCTCTACTCCTGCTCTTATAAAGTATCATATTATTTGTAACAAGCTTTGTATCCGCCACTACTTCAGAATGTCATGTTTCAATAATAGCTACTGCATCATATTCCTTATGTAATGCACATGTAGAGTTATAAAAAGTTACAATTTTTGTATTTAAACCTCTTAGATTTTGATAATATATAATCATCTTGCTTGTACTGGGCTCACTTATCATGTTATTCGCCGCCTTAGAATGTCTTTTGTAATTAGAATTTTGGGTAAGTGAACAGTATGTTTCTATTTGTGCTTGACCTTGCACCTTCTTTAACTGACATTGAATTGCTGTTTTCAGTGAGATAAGTAACTGATTTCCTGTCAGAATATATTCGTATTGCAATTCCTTGTGGCCAAAAACTGAGATTTAGCAGTAAGGCAAAGTATGCAGAGTTAACTGTAATTTTAAATAAGCTATATATTTCTGGAAAGTGTGAGTAGAGTCATGTTGATTTTAGATTTGACATATCATCAGTAATCGAATTTTCTATTAGTTTTTTGTTTATATAATTGTTTATTATGGATATGTCTACATTTGGTTGCACCCTAGTTAAATGCAACGTGCTATTCCTAATCTTCTTAGTTACATCAGTAAAACCATCAGATTAGAAGAGAATTATCAATAATGTTCTCAATATGTGCAGTTCCAATTATTAACTTATTCCTGTTTTGCTTTGACCTATTAATTAATCTTTCAGCCTTCTTGTTCGCTACATTTAATTTGATATCCCCTGATTTGTTAGTTTCACAATTGTTTTGATTATCCATGCACATATGTTTCTCAATATTCTTATCAATTATACTTTAATGTACTATTGGTTAATGATTTTGAGGTTTCTTTGTAACTGTTACTATTATTATTGATGTATCCACTTACTTATGATTTAATAGTGTCACTGTAAGTTGTGTTTGATTATTTTTACTTGTTAGCAATTTAATAAGGTCAATATTACTGCTCTTCAGTGCATCAATTTCAGTTCTTAACTGTTTTATTTCATCATACAAATGTACCAATTCTTGATTTACCAATTTCTGTACTATAATATTACTTTTCAAAAATATGACTACCACATTATCACCACAGTCATGACTTTCACACCATATCATTCTCCGCCATCGTGGATGTACCTTTAACATTACTATTCATGGCGCTGCTACATTTACTGCAGATAAATTATTCTTTATCACTTGCTATTTCGATAAATGCTGTCATTCTCACATGTTGTATGTAGCTTAACTTTACGCATAACACATTCAACCAATTTATTTACTATTTTTAACTACAATATTAACAAGAAATACCAACAGCATTTTCACCTGCTTGTTTACTAGTAGCCATATTGTTTTCTGTATTATAATGAGGAAGAACAGAACTAGTTACCTACTGCTGTAATTATGCATAAATATATTTTTGTTTTTTATGAATAGTTGAATTTTTCTTAAGCAATTTTTTCGGAAATAAAAAAATATGTACTTTTGTCAGGAGTAAATGCAAAATAAATTTTTTGTTAGGAACTTTATTTTGGTATTTCATGTAATTGTAGATACTGCTTATACAGAATGTCATGAAACTTGACAGTAATAAACTTAATGAATCGTTATTACATCAGAGTCTAAAGAGTGACACAATTATTTTCACAACAGTAAACACACTAATATACCTTTTTAATCCCTTTGGACAATTTGATCATAATTCATTATACCATCCATGGTTAAAAACTCGATTTTTCAGGTAGCTTTTAAGTGTTTTTTACTATACTGACGTTTTGCAGATTCAATACTTTACCAACGTGCTCATAATAAAAATTAAACAATCCAAGACGTTGATATTTTAGTTAAACCAACTAAGTAAAAATATAACAACTTTTGCCATCAATTTTTGACCAAAGTATACTGTATAAGTATGACTGATGATCTGTAGAAAAACATTGTCAGCATGCGCTTATTAAAATGTTAATGTATTAGACATTTATCTATGCTCAATCTTAATTAAATAGACAGCATTAAAACTATTTAAAAAATACAAGTTACCTTAGTTTCATACAAATCCATTGCAATTTGATCAAAGATTTTGTTTTTGGCAGCCTCTTTCCTCTGTTCTTCTTCCTTTCTGTAATATGTAAATTATTCAACAGCATATGGGAAATACAACTAACCTTGCTTTTACATCACTGGCCTTAGAGAGAACATACTCTTGTATCTTTCTGTTCTCCTCTGCAATATCATCTTTATGTTTTTCTTTCCAAAATGTTTGAGCAGCCCTAAAGGCTTCAATTTCTTCTTGGAATTTCTTCTTTTTACACATTTTCTCTTCTCTAGCTCTACAAAACAAATAATATTCTTAAATCATTTTCCATTTATAAAATATTAATACAGTTATTATTAAAATAAACACTTTTTGATAGATTTATAATTTATGAACGACAAAAGTAAGTAAGTTTGCTTTTGGTGTCTGGCAGACTGTAGGATATTCTGTCAGATTGCAGTATAAAGATATTAATATTTTTTACAATTGAGTTTTATGAGCAGTAACTACTGATTTTTAACAGTTCTAGGTAGGCTTAAAGTCAGTATGTGTAAATATAGTCAATATCATAATACATTCGAGTACCTTAAAATCACTAATAATGTGACCAAACGTACTGCTTTAAGCAGTACAGTACTGCTTTGAAATAATTTGTACTTCCCATTTTTCATGTACTTCTGTAGTACTGTTTTCCATGTTGTCCTTTATTGTACTGCTTTGAGCAAATGACCGGGTATTATTATGCTAATAAATAAAAATTGATAGCTTGATTTTTCTCTACCTATAATACTACTATTTATAAAATGCATTGTCCATGTTTGCATACATCTTATTTTATTTCATGCAACAACAGCGACGGTAGAGAGAGCTTTGCAATGTATCAAATCCAAATCCAAACCCGATTTTCAGTCTGGTTCGTCTTTGGTCGGCTATAAAGCATAGCAAGCAATGCACGTGCAAGCGCAATGCTAAGAATTGTGGCGTGTATTAGTATCGTTGAGTTTAAATGATACAATAGTTTTACGTATTTATTTAGTAATCCGTTGGTTCACATATTAGCTGTATTGAAACTGCTGCTGCACATAAAAATCGCAGTAAATTATAAAGTTTGTTCTTTTATTTCTGTGCGCTGCTTGTAGTGATGTTCTAAAGACGAAAAAAACATTTGAACGACAATTTAAAAATGGAATTCCCATTCCTTATTCAAGCAACGAAAAATGACGACACCCTTGTAAAATGTACAATTTGCTGGACTGAGTTTAGTATTGCTAACGGTGGTAGAGCAGCTATAACAAAACACAGCAATTCCGATAAGCATAAATCTTGCCTTGATGCAGCTGCTTTTTCATCCAAAGTTACAGATTACATGCTAAATGTCACTTTTGGGTCGGATTATATGAAACTGGCAGTGTCAGAAGGACTTTTGCCTATCATATAATTTGTCACAATCATAGCTTCCGTAGTAAGGACTGCACCTCAAAAATATTGCGTAGACTTTTTTATAGTAATTTTTGTTGTACACGAACAAAGTGTGAAGCTATAGTGGTGAATATTTTTCAACCTTACACATTTGAATTGTTACAACAAGATTTAAATAAAGCAAACTTTGTTGCAATTCTGTGCGATGCTTCAAATCATAATGAAATAAAAGTGTATCCCATTTTGGTCCGATATTTTAGTTTCGAAACTGGGATACATACAAAACTTTTGAGTTTTGGGTATACAGGGCTTTTCACGACGACCGTGCATTAGACATTTCTCAGAAAGTACAAGAGATAGAAGTATGAAATTTTATATGTAGTGATTGTTCGACATGCCGAGTTGATCTAAAATATTTTCGTTTTGATAGCACTTCCGGTTGTACCGGAAGTTGATATTATCTTTGTTATTTTAAATGGAACACCCTGTATATTTTTGCATTTTTAGATTCTGCACAAAATTTTAAGTTAAATTCCTTTAATAAGTAATATCTCAATATTTTACAGTTTTCGAGATATTTAGCTTTTTATGTTTTTTTTGTAAAAAACTTATATACTTTCTTGACAATAATGTACATTTAAACTTACAGTTTAGAAACCAATTATTAGCAGATATACTATTCCAATGGTTGATACACATTTAAATGTATTTGTTTCCATTCAACACCATACGAGGTGGCGTTTTTACTGAAAGTTTCTTACATAAAAAATCTGAAAAGTCAATTTTTCTAAATGGAACACCCTGTATATTTTTGCATTTTTAGATTCTACACAAAATTTTAAGTTAAATTCCTTTAATAAGTAATATCTCAATATTTTACCTTTTTCGAAATATTTAGCTTTTTATGTTTTTTTTTTGTAAAAAACTGATATACTTTCTTGACAATAATGTACATTTAAATTTCCAGTTTAGAAACCAATTATTAGCAGATATACTATTCAAATGTTTGATAAACATTGAAATGTTTTGTTTCCATTCAACACCAAACGAGGTGTCCGACATTTTACTTAAAGTTTCTTGCATAAAAAATCTGAAAAGTCAATTTTTCTAAATGGAACACCCGTATATTTTGATATTTTCAAATTGTTCAATCATTTTAAGGTAACTTTATGTAACAAGTCCTATTCTGAAGTTCAACTGTCTTTAAGTTATTTGATTTTAATGACATTAAGTGGTTCTCCTACGATAATAAAAATAAATATCAGCATTATGTTCGTACGACGCTTTGGCAAATAATCGAACGGTGATACAGAATTAACAAACTGTCTTATTACTTTATTAGATTACGTGTTAGATTGTGTGTGTTATAAAATATTAAAAATGTCAAGATTAGATTATAGTAATGAAGATTTCTTAAATTTAATAATTACTTACGGTGAATGTAAAAGAATAAATAGTCGAACTTCTCGATTATTTGCAGATAGATACCCGCATCTCCAAAACCCAATAAGAATACAGTTAGTTAATCGTCTACTTCAAAACTGTAGAACGAATGGAGCATTTCTTCCACACATTAAACGCAGAAAGCCGCAAGTTGAAAATGAAGACAATGAAATCACTGTTTTAGGATTTTTCTCTGCTTACCCAACTGCTTCATTACACGAAGCCGAAAGAGAAATAGGTATACTGTATGTGACCATTTATCGTATACTTAATAAACACAAATGGCGTCCATATAAATTTTACTGCATCCAACATTTAAAAAACACTGATTTGCCTCGGAGAGTTCAGTTTTTTGAGTGGTTGCTAACTAAAAGTCAAAAGGACAAAACTTTTAAAAACATTATTTGGACAGACGAAGCAGTTTACCAAAAATGGAGTCTTTAATAGGCACAATAGCAATTATTGGGCTCCGCAAAATTCACACGTAGTCCGCAAAAGAAATTCTCAAGACAAATGGCAATTTAATGTATTTTGTGCCATTAATTGCGATTCAACTTTATCTCGAATTTTACGATGGAAATTTAACTGGAGAAAGGTATGTTCATATGCTAAGAAATGGAGTGCAGCCAATAATACAAAACCATCTACAAAGAGATTACTTATGGTATCAAATGGATGGTGCTCCATGTCACAATTACCGACTGGTTGGCGATTTTTTAACAGGAATTTTTCAAGACCGATGGATTGCAAATAATGGTCCATTTCGATGGCCCCGAGAACTCAGATGGTAATCCACTAGATTTTTTCGTTTGGGGTCACTTAAAGAACATCGTCTATTCAGATCCTATCACAACCAAAGCCAATATGAAAGATAGAGTTAGAGCTGCTATAAATTCATTAACACCACAAGCAATAAGAAAAGCAACACACGATAACCTTATTAAAAGAATAAATGCATGTTTGGAAAGAAATAATGACATTATCGAGCATATGTTATAGTATAAAGATTAATTATTCTTTTATTCTTTTTCAACCTTCATTAAAGTCTCCTACGAACATAATGCTGATATTTATTTTTATTATCGTAGTAGAACCATTTAATGTCATTAAAATCAAATAACTTAAAGACAGTTGAACTTCAGAATAGGACTTGTTACATAAAGTTACCTTAAAAATGATTGAACAATTTGAAAATATCAAAATATGCGGGGTGTTCCATTTAGAAAAATTGACTTTTCAGATTTTTTTATGCAAAAAACTTTAAGTAAAAATGTCGGGCACCTCGTTTGGTGTTGAATGGAAACAAATACATTTCAATGTTTATCAAACATTTGAATAGTATATCTGCTAATAATTGGTTTCTAAACTGTAAGTTTAAATGTACATTATTGTCAAGAAAGTATATCAGTTTTTTACAAAAAAAAACATAAAAAGCTAAATATCTCGAAAACGGTAAAATATTGAGATATTACTTATTAAAGGAATTTAACTTAGAATTTTGTGCAGAATCTAAAAATGCAAAAATATACAGGGTGTTCCATTTAAAATAACAAAGATAATATCAACTTCGGTACAACCGGAAGTGCTATCAAAACGAAAATATTTTAGATCAACTCGGCATGTCGAGCAATCACTACATATAAAATTTCATACTTCTATCTCTTGTACTTTCTGAGAAATGTCTAATGCACGGTCGTCGTGAAAAGCCCTGTATATATATATATATATATATATATATATATATATATATATATATAGTCGGAGAAACATTAGAACATTTATCTGTTTACATTCAAGAGAAAATCAATTCCTATAAGTTCCAAGGTACTTGCATTATCTGCGGACAACACCAACACATATTTTGGCGGGCTCAGTAGGAAAGGTCGAATTAACGTACATAAACGATTAATGCAGCTTCTGAATAAAAATATAATTGGAACTGGCTGTAATGCTCATATTATCCAAGCACAATAAATACAGCATCGAGTTTGATAGTTATTGATGTAGAAATAATAACCCCTCAGATTTATCTATATTTCCACCGATTTTCAGTCAGAGTTGCTAATTTAAAAAATTTTTGCAAAGAGACAGAAACAGAGTATAGGAAAATTTTGGGATATTCAATAGTAAGATGGTTTGCACTTACACCAGCAATTGAACGCATTCTTCAATTATTCGAACCTTTATGGTCTTATTATTTAAGTGTCGATAAATGTCATACAATGTTAAATGATTTCATTCTAAACGATTTATCAGAAATTACATTATATTTTGTACATAGGTCAAGCAGCTATATTTCATAAAACTCTGGAAAAAATAGAACAATCTAATGTGTCTGCTATAGAGGTAAAAATTGTTCTAGATGATTTAGTAGATCAAATACAAGCAAGATATAATGATGATTTTATTCCAATAATTTTGACTCAAAAACTCAACCGGATTGAAGAAGAAAATCCAGGAATTAAGGTCACATTTTGTTCCGTTTATATTGTAAATTTTACTGCCAATTTATTAATACATCGAGTTGTTGATTATTTTAAATTCGCCGCGGTATATTTAAATTTATTAGAGTAAATTTTCCTTGGTTTACTTAAGCATGCGCCAACATTGCAGAGAGGATAAACGTTATTCCGCATGTGTAAATGGTGTAGTGTTCAACTGGAAAACACGCCAAGCAGGAATTTTGTTTCGTCGTTCGAACACACCGCATCGTTATCTTACACGTTCTACATACTAGACAATCGATTTGTCTTTCAAACTGTTCGCATCGCTATTGTACATGAACCGCTTGTCTTTTTAGAACACCGCTATCGTAATAAATGTGCTTCGCTTCACCTGCCAAAGGAAGAGCCGTATTTGTTTCATCGTTTTTTCATTGGCACGGATGCATAATTGACAAGGTGAGTGCTTTATAGTAAACGCTTTGCTTTGATTAACTGATTAAGAACATTTAATTATTTGTTGTTTGTTACATTATCAATTAAAATTTTATACAGTCCACATCTCTTTACCAAATGAGCTATTCGAAATTTACACCGCATTTAATTTACACATTTATTAAGGAAATTAGAAGTTTTTATAAAAACTTTCTTGAATATCATAAAATGGACAGAAAATTTTAACGAATTAAATATGTTTAAATGGGTACTATTAAAAAACAATATTGAATGGGAAGAGGTCACAAGAACAGTTCTGTACATGGTACAAAATCATAACGTAATCATAAACGATAATGAACTCTTTCACGAAGTTAGGAGAATCAACATATATTGTATAGAAGAAAAATTAAAGGAATGGAAAGAACGCAATGTGGAAATACATATGCGGTGGGTGGAAATAAATAAACACATGCAAAATGAGCACATTTCTATTACGAACTTTAAATTATAAATTGAAACAGCAATGTATTTAACAGACACGAATGCAACTGTTGAATGGGTGTTTTCGATGATTAATGATTTTTGGACCAGCAAAATATCAAGAATAAAAATTGAAACCTTGACGGCAGTAATAGCTGTCAAAATAAATTTAAATTACACGTGTGAGGAGTTTTCAAATATATTGCATGATAATGATATATTAACAAATAAAATTCATTCAAATAAAAAATATATGTATGTAAAATACTTTATTGTTATTAAATTTAAATACTAATAAATGTTTGTTTATATTTTCCCTAGAGTTGTTCAATCGGCACTAGTAAGTTTGTTTTTTTACATTCACTTTTACCAGTATAAATGTACTGCTATGGCATTTGAAAAATCTGGTCACCTTACTAATTATAAGTTGGAATGATATTAACAAGCATAAATACACTATGTTACTTAATGATTTATTAATGTTTGCAGACACAGTATAATGTTTGTGTATATTTTTCATTAACTTGATGATTTTACTAATAAATTGCTACATGCTATGACAAATGATTTGTAAAATATAACTCATTATGTCTGTTCTGAACGGTCCTGCACCTTGAAGAAGTTCAAGAATACTACAACGGATAGAATGGCTTGTGTATTTCAGTGGGCTAAAAAGCCGAACAATAAGTTTAATCAAATTAGTGGGATCTTTAGTGAGGAACCAGACTAAGACAAATACCCCAAAAGAGGGCAGCAGTTCTTTCGGTACTTAGACTGGCAGAGATCATAGAGGTCGGAATGGCATTCTAAGACAAACTACTGCGATGTGGAAGGCAATGAGAAACCACCACATTACCTTCAAAGTAAGCAATATACTAAAAATGCCTTTAAAACGATGAAATCCTCTGGGGTAAAAGATTCCAGAGTTAAAATAGACCCCAACTTAGATCTCTAAGAGGAGTCTGCGTTGGAGGGTGTGATCGGCAAGTTTAAAAAAGGAGCCAGGAACAATTTGCGAGTTGGAGCGTGGAATGTCAGAAGCATAAAGCAAGTAGGTAAACTAGTGAATTTGAAAATTGAATAGGATAGGTTAGCATTAGACATAGTAAGGATTAGTGAACTTAGGTGGCCAGAGAGAAGATTTTTGGACTGGAGATTTCAGAGTAATTCGTGCAGGATCAGAGAAAGGAAATTTGGGTATGGGGATAGTTATGCAAAAAATAGGATACTGTGTAGAAAACTACTTACAAAAGAGTACTCATGGTTAGATTAGAACCTAAACCGGTAAATATAGTAATAATGCACGTGCACTGTGATTGATTTTACGTGTCTTAGCAGCTATCTGGGTTGTTAACGTAGATACAAAAAATTTGAAAAGAAAGAGTTAGTGCACACTAAGTGGTTATTGATACTGTTTAATCAAAAACATAATTGATAAAAAACAAAAGAGCAACATAAAAAAACTTTAATTTTTTAAACTGTAAAGTATTTCTTTTTTCAAAATTATGAAAGTTTTAAATTCTCTTTACGACGATACCAAATTATGTTGGTTACTTAAAAATTGAAGCTACAGGAAGGTTTTCAAAATTATTCTATACAATTTTGGAAAATACAACAAAAATGTTGAAATTGGAGCAGGTGCCGTAGGAAACAAATGAATGGTATTTAGATGCTTTATCAAAGAATTTATCGTCTTTAACGTCAAAGTTTATTCTGTTTTTTGATTACGGTTTTAACAATGCAACACAAAATAATTACACAAATGGTAAAAAAATTGATATGTTGAGTGTAATCATATGGTGTAATTGTAATGACAAGCCATAAGAAGCTAGTGCAAATTATTAAATTTTATAACCAGAAAGATGCCAGCCAAATTCACGCAGTTTCACCAGATTTCAATCCAGTTTATGCAGAATGCAACGAAGAATTCAAATATTCCCTATTCCCAAGAATGAACAAATTATTGTTTTGGCATACTTCAGTGCACATGTGCGCAACTCGATTCGTGAAGCTGTAAATAAATTAGAATATATCTATTATAAAATATTTTTGTTTTAAAGAAAAATGAAAGAATGCATATAAAATTAAGTTAGTGCAATGATTAAATGGTGAAGTTTGTAAAAGACGACTATTATTTTGTAATTGGCTAGTTAACCACATGCATTTAATTAATTTGATGATATGGAGTGACGAAACGATATCAATGAAAAGAAGATTAATATACTGGAAACAAAAATTAAAGAACTGCAACTGAAATTATATCATTACAAAATCCATAGATGAGAAAAACCATGAAATTCAGATACTCACTAAAAATCCCAACATCAGACAGATTCAAAATTTCAATTTATAGAAAAGAATCTTGAATTTTCAGCCACAGAAATGACCACCCAAGAAGTCAACAAGCAGAAAGGGCATAATGTAATAAGAAGTGATAAACACCTGACCCAAGAGATAAGCCAGCTTGTAACTCAAAAGCAGCTAAAGCATTCATCTACATTGTCTGATATATATTTTCGAGATCCTATCACAAGCCCTACAATCGATGCAAACAATAAATCAACTGTAGCTATAAATAGATCTAGGTGTAACAAAATTCTTTTCTAAAAACAATTCTCTATCAAAATCTTAATATTAGGTGATAGTCATGTAAGAAATTTAAATAAATTGGTTGATCAGCACTTAGAAAACAATATACAATCCCACTTCAAGCCTAATGCCACAATACGTCAGATTACTGAAGGGTTAAGTAAATCAATAGAAAGCTTTTCATATAAGGACTTTATAATCTTTATTGGTGGGTCAAATGACATAATGCAGAATCGCACGAGAGGTGAAATTATGGAATCATTTAAGTATATAATAAATTTATGCAAAAATACTAATTTAATATTATTGACAATACCGTACATGTTTGGTGTGACTTCGTACTATAATACAACAATTAATAAAATAAATGACTCCTTAATTACACTGAGCAAGAAAATTTTAATTTTAAGTTGTACAATGTGAATGTTTACTTAAATCAAATGCACTATTCAAATAACGGGTTGCATTTAAACGCGATAGGAAACGGGTATTGATAAGATACTTAATTAATATTATCAAATTAAGTAATTTGAAGTGTAATGTAATTCATGTAATAGTTAACAATAGAAATAAAAATTTTTGGTAAAAAATGACTGTGAAGGAAATCCTTTTGTATACAACTTAATCACTATAACTAATTTTACAAGAAAAAACAATCTGATAGAGAGCATAGTAAGCAACCCGTAGAGTCTCTTAATTTTAAGCTATATGTTTACTATCAAAATATTCAATCAGTTACAAATAAAACTAATGAACTAGAAGCTTATTTGGAAGACAAAAACTATGATATAATCTGCATTGTAGAGCACTGGCTAAATGAAATCGAGGCATCAATGTTTAGTCTAAATGCTTACTTTACATCATCCTATTTTGCAAGGACAGATAAGTTACATGGTGGAAGTATGATTCTACTACATAATAAATTTAAAATAGATATCAAACGTTAATTAAGGTGAATAAGTTGTCTGTTGAAGTACATTGTGAAATCTCAGCAATCCTTTTAAATCAACTGAATACAGTTATTATAAATATATATAGATCCCTTTAGGAGATTTCAATATATTTATCGACACCTTAAATAAAGCTCTAGATCAAATAGATCTATCGAAAGAGGTTATATTGTGTGGTGACTTTAATGTTAAATTTAATACAAAGGAGAAAGATGCGATAGAGCTAACTGACTTATGTCAATCATTTAAATTAGAAAAAACTGTACTCTTTAACACAAGACTTAATAACTGCATAGATAATATTTTTACTAACATAACACTCTTTAACACAGAAAACAGAATAATATAATATCAGATCATTTTGGTATAAAGTTTAAAGCACATGTAAAAATTTCAAAAGATATTGGGTTAGACATGAAAGTTCGTCATTGGTCTGCAAAGAACAAATACACATTTTACAAACGCCTTGAGGAGATAAATTGGAATTTTTCAATTAAAGATGATGCAGAACAGAATTTTGAAACCTTCCACTCAACTCTGATTGCTACATTTGAAGAATCATTTCCCTTACGAAAAATATCAGGTACTGCAAAGAATGCACATGTGTCGTGGTTTAATGAAAACCTAAGAAATATGCGCAATATTTTACAACTATTGAATGAATTATACTTAAAATTCCCAACGGCTGAAAATAGATGTAGACGTAACAATTACAGATCAAAATATCGCTGTTCAATAAAAAGCATTAAAATCAAGCATAATTCTAATATTATTAAAAATCAAGTAACTGTATTAAATCTATGTGGAGGTGATAAACCCAAAAGATTAAACACAAAAGAAAATATAAACTCTACATTAACAGCAAATGATTTCAACAGTTATTTCACTACTGTAGCCCAAACCATAATTGCATTAATTGAAAAAAGGAGTAATACTGTGAATAACGTCAATGCCAATATAAATGATCAAGATAAATACAATTATTGTTTCTCTTTTAAATTGGTAACATTCAATGAAGTCAGAGACATAATCAATTCATTAAAATGTAAGACTTACACTGATTATTATGGATTAAATACAAATATAATTAAATGTTGTAAAAACTTATTGATCGCTCCAATCACAAAATTATCAATGCATGCATTAGTTGCAATATTTATCCAAATGCACTAAAGGTAGCTAAAGTTATCCCGATATACAAAAAAGGTGATCCTAATAGTCCAACGAACTACCGTCCCATATCCCTGTTACCAATCATATCAAAAATCTTTGAAAAGGCCCTTAATAATCAAATTGTAAAGTATTTTGAAACAAACTATATCTTCTCCCTAATCAGTATGGTTTCAGAGCTAACAAGTCAACTATCGGAGCAATATTACAACTAATTAGTGAAATTACTACTTCTTTTGAACATGGAGAATTTTGCATGACTTCCTTTATCGATCTTAGTAAAGCTTTTGACTGTGTATCTCATGAAATTCTGTTAAATAAGCTGAATTCTTATAAGTTCAGTAAAACAGTTGTTCGTTAATCGAATCGTACTTAAACAACAGAAGTCAACAAGTTATTTATAAGGGTATTAAATCGGATATAAGCGTAATAAAACATGGCATACCGCAAGGTTCTATTTTAGGTCCGACCCTATTTTAATCTATATAAATGACCTATCGTCTCACCTACAACTGGCAAATTCAATCTTTTGCAGACGATACAACTCTTATAAACAAGTCATCATCCTGTATAGACCTAATAAACAAAAGTGTAGTAACACATCATTCTGCAAATCAATGGTTTCTATCGCATAAATTAAACTTAAACTCTGATAAGTCTCAACACATGCTATTCTCCCTTAACAAACATAGTTTTGTAAATCAAACTGCTATAAAATTCTTAGGGGTTTATATAGACCCTAAACTAAAATGGAATGAGCATATCAATGCAACAGCATTAAAACTAAATACATCAATTTACTGCATTCGTTCCTTAAAAAATTATGTTACTGATGATGTAATTCTTGTTGCATATTTCGCACTATTCCACAGTCACATATCTTATGCAATATTGGCCTGGGGACATTCACCATGTGCAAAGCGATTATTTTCATTACAGAGGAAAACTGTGAGAATAATATCCAATTTAAGTTTCAGAGAAAATTGTAAAGAATATTTTGCGAAACTAAAGATACTTACTTTGCCCTCACTATATATATTGAATTGCCTGATTTATGTACATAAGAACCTGGATAATTTCACAAATAATCGAGAATTACAAATACACAAACATTACATACGAAACAACAATACACTTAGAATCCCATACACTAGGCTAAGTGGAACTAGATACTCAGTAAATTACCATGCAATAAAATTATATAACTGTTCACCACAAAATATTAAATCATTACAGCATTTACAATTTAAAACAAAAATAAAAGCATTTTTAACAAAGCAAGCATTCTACTCACTTGAAGAGTATTATAATAGTGACCTCAATTTCTCTTAGCTAGGGCCATATACTATAGTAATTTAAGTTTTAATATATATACTAACAGGACATGTGTGTTGAAAATACACTATTTTATTAATTAAGAGCCATATACTCTAGAACTATAGTATATGTTTTTAATCTATGTATTTTATAGGATGTGTGCGTTAAAAAATGTAACATTTTATTGAGCACGAATAAATCTATCTATCTATCTATCTATCTAACAAGCATAAATACACTATGTTACTTAATGATTTATTAATGTTTGCAGACACAGTATAATGTTTGTGTATATTTTTCATTAACTTGATGATTTTACTAATAAATTGCTACATGCTATGACAAATGATTTGTAAAATATAACTCATTATGTCTGTTCTGAACGGTCCTGCACCTTGAAGAAGTTCAAGAATACTACAACGGATAGAATGGCTTGTGTATTTCAGTGGGCTAAAAAGCCGAACAATAAGTTTAATCAAATTAGTGGGATCTTTAGTGAGGAACCAGACTAAGACAAATACCCCAAAAGAGGGCAGCAGTTCTTTCGGTACTTAGACTGGCAGAGATCATAGAGGTCGGAATGGCATTCTAAGACAAACTACTGCGATGTGGAAGGCAATGAGAAACCACCACATTACCTTCAAAGTAAGCAATATACTAAAAATGCCTTTAAAACGATGAAATCCTCTGGGGTAAAAGATTCCAGAGTTAAAATAGACCCCAACTTAGATCTCTAAGAGGAGTCTGCGTTGGAGGGTGTGATCGGCAAGTTTAAAAAAGGAGCCAGGAACAATTTGCGAGTTGGAGCGTGGAATGTCAGAAGCATAAAGCAAGTAGGTAAACTAGTGAATTTGAAAATTGAATAGGATAGGTTAGCATTAGACATAGTAAGGATTAGTGAACTTAGGTGGCCAGAGAGAAGATTTTTGGACTGGAGATTTCAGAGTAATTCGTGCAGGATCAGAGAAAGGAAATTTGGGTATGGGGATAGTTATGCAAAAAAAATAGGATACTGTGTAGAAAACTACTTACAAAAGAGTACTCATGGTTAGATTAGAACCTAAACCGGTAAATATAGTAATAATGCACGTGCACTGTGATTGATTTTACGTGTCTTAGCAGCTATCTGGGTTGTTAACGTAGATACAAAAAATTTGAAAAGAAAGAGTTAGTGCACACTAAGTGGTTATTGATACTGTTTAATCAAAAACATAATTGATAAAAAACAAAAGAGCAACATAAAAAAACTTTAATTTTTTAAACTGTAAAGTATTTCTTTTTTCAAAATTATGAAAGTTTTAAATTCTCTTTACGACGATACCAAATTATGTTGGTTACTTAAAATTGAAGCTACAGGAAGGTTTTCAAAATTATTCTATACAATTTTGGAAAATACAACAAAAATGTTGAAATTGGAGCAGGTGCCGTAGGAAACAAATGAATGGTATTTAGATGCTTTATCAAAGAATTTATCGTCTTTAACGTCAAAGTTTATTCTGTTTTTTGATTACGGTTTTAACAATGCAACACAAAATAATTACACAAATGGTAAAAAAATTGATATGTTGAGTGTAATCATATGGTGTAATTGTAATGACAAGCCATAAGAAGCTAGTGCAAATTATTAAATTTTATAACCAGAAAGATGCCAGCCAAATTCACGCAGTTTCACCAGATTTCAATCCAGTTTATGCAGAATGCAACGAAGAATTCAAATATTCCCTATTCCCAAGAATGAACAAATTATTGTTTTGGCATACTTCAGTGCACATGTGCGCAACTCGATTCGTGAAGCTGTAAATAAATTAGAATATATCTATTATAAAATATTTTTGTTTTAAAGAAAAATGAAAGAATGCATATAAAATTAAGTTAGTGCAATGATTAAATGGTGAAGTTTGTAAAAGACGACTATTATTTTGTAATTGGCTAGTTAACCACATGCATTTAATTAATTTGATGATATGGAGTGACGAAACGATATTTCTAATAGGAAGAATGATCACTACTGTGATGACATAAATCACGGCAAATAAGACCATGTCGCTATCAAAATACATTTTCAATTAACCTGTGGATAGCTATTTTTCAATGGATTTGTATTGGCAGCTTTATTTTTATTTAGGTACTCTTAACAGTGAAATTCCCTTCAATATGTGTTTAATAATATTCTGGATGATATACTTATAGCTATTCGGTGTAATCTCTGACTTCAACAAGATGGGGCTCCTTCTCACAACGCAAGAAATATCCGAGATATTTTAAATATAAAATTTAGAAATAATTGTATTGCTAACAGAGGTCTTGTAGCTTAGCCGGCCAGGTCGCTCGATCTTTCAATTGTCGACTTTTTTATTTGGGAATATCTCAAACAGAAAGTTTGTGTGACAACGTCAGACAACTTGAACGATCTTAATAATCGAATTCCGGAATGCTGTTGCAGAATCACTCAAATTATGTTATGGAAATGCAAAGAAGTTTATTAAGAAGGGCTCAATTATGCATTACAAACAATGGTAGCCACTTTGAAACAAGGCATGTTTTAAGACAGGTTGTAACAATTTCATTTATAATTTAGGATTTTGTTGTTTATTAAATAAATTTGAAGTTTTATTCAAATTTAATATTAGCTTGATATGGTGTTGACCTTTTCGAAACCTAGTTTTCTTATCTCAAGGCACTTGCAAGTTATATAGTTTGGCACTTTGAAGCGTTTTTCTTAAATGGGCGCCAGTGAAGCGTTTCTCTTCTTAACACATATATCTGACTTTAGAAGTTGGGTGTCAGCAAAACGAAGTCTTCCGACGTAACTAGGGGTCTATTCCTTGGGTAGAGCTATGAGAAATGGGGGTAAGTCGAAATCTGTTGGGGGTCATACTCAAACTAAAACAAATAGGCGCCACCAAGTCCGGATTGATTCACGTTAATGGCATGGCATATTTCTAAGGGCGGACGTGGAGACCCAAAGAAAAAAAGATCGCCTTCGCTGACAAAAACCTGTCTTAACAGAATAAGACGCTGCTCCTGTAAGAAAGTATATTAATTAGATCAACATAGAATTGGAACACTGTTTGTGTCCCGCAAACATATCTAAAGAAATATAAAAAATATTTTCTATATAAGGTTGGCATCAAAATACAACTCTTAAAGATATTAATTTTCGGTGGTTAGGTTTGATCACACTTGATCAAAATAAAAACTTTAAGCTTGGACTAATAATTTACTAAAAGGAATCTCTTTTCTTTAAATAAAATTCAATGCAACAAAATTAAATAATTACTTGGATTACTTTGTAAGTTTACAGTAAGGTTTATCAACCTTATTCATGATCAAATATATTACAACAAGGTGTAACTTGTTACACAAAGATATTCTAACCCATTCAGATCTGTTTAGGTCGATTACATTACAAAAGTTAATATACAAATTTTTCTTTAAGTAAAAGAACTAATTTTAGTTTAAAATGAAAATGATCACAAAAATATTCTTGTTTTCAAAGGTGGTAGTAATACAGTGCTAAGCATCTGCTTTCAAGGATACATGCGTCAGCAGCATATTTCAGACAAACAAGTGACGTAGGTACACCTGTTATTGTAACTAACAGTTTATATTCTTACAAAATCAAGTGAGTGAATTTTAAGTTTGATACTGGGAAATCCAGCTTAGCAATAGTTGAAGCAAATAACAAATTCGTACATCTACACATCAGAACAAAATAGCGTTTCTAGAGTGAAACACAAAAGAATTTCTTAGAACTACTACGAACCAAACAAAACTGCATTCCTAGACTGGATTAGGTACTTGTTTCACCATGCGAAATTTACTGCATATTTTCTACCAAAGTAGCATCTTCACTTGTTGCAACAAACGATCTTCTATAAATTAGATCAACTTTCCATCTTCCAAGTACACCGTACACATCGTAAAGTGAAGTGGTTTTCTTAACGTTGATTCTAGTTTTCAAAATTCTAACTGCATCGTAGATTGTAGTGATGTTTTTTGTCGCCTAATCTCTCGTCGCCTAATCTTTCGTCGCCTAATCTTTCGTCGCGCGCTATTCCGAAAATGTGCTCACTCATTAAAATTGATACGCAGGTTACTGGCCATCGTCCTTTCATACATCTTGCTACGTATGCCGAGTGCCTATCACGCTCGCTCGGACGATCGGAGGATCCAAAGAGGGAGGTTGTCACACCTAAACGCGCCCGCGACTGGCTGTGGAATACACCGACATCCAACCCAAATAGACTAACAAATCAAGATGCTGTTTCAATGTATTATTTTACTTGTTAAACGTATTACAACTTTATTTAATAAAAGTGTTTTATTACTTTCGCACTTTTAATGAAGGGATTTATCAACCCAAAAATAAAATTGTTACACTACCCCTTTCCTAAAAGAAAAAATTTTTTTTCAAGGAATAAACTTTAAGTATAACAAATACAAAAAATTTTTTTTTTTATTAAATATACTAGCCTCTTCTACCTTCCTAACTATCAATACAAATTTTTATGAATTTATTAAAACGAGGGGGACAAATATTTACAAATTTGAGTGTGTCGGTAACTACGTGTACCTAACGTCCATCGGGAGACAAAATCGGGAGTCACAATCGGTGTAAGTCAAAATTGGGAGGGTCAAATTAGAAAGTCAAACACTCCACGGGACAAAAAATTAATCAAAATCCAAATTCAAAATAATCCTTTAACTTGAGGTTCTTACTCCTACCAAGGCTAGTATTTACTAACTGTAACCAAACATTTTACAAATTATCTCAACTTCCACAAAAAAAACTTCACTTCCTGGAGCTCAATTAGCTCTATCTACAAAAAAAAGGAATGCTACAACATCAAAATAGCATAACTATTCAAAATACCATCACTATAAAGTGACAATCAAAAGGAAGATCCTACTAATAGGTCTAAATTCAAAACACTATTATCACAAAGTGATAATCAAAACAAAAGTAACCTAACCAAAAGGTTACATACAAATTTCAAATACAAAATATTATCACTTTATCGCAAAGAGTTAATCAAAACTAAGGTAACCTAACCATAAGGTTACTTATCAAATTCAAATACAAAATATTATCACTTTATCGCAAAGAGATAATCAAAACTAAGGTAACCTAACCATAAGGTTACTTATCAAATTCAAATACAAAATTGAACCAGATAGGGCTGTAATCTCCTACACCCTACTGATTATCCTATCACTAATTTCTAAACAACACATCCCATTAGTGATGGATCAAATGGTGAGGTTCACCATGCAAACTTTTGACCTTATTAAACAAAAAAATTTTGAACGGTCAAAACAAGGAAAGAATAAATCAATATTCTCTCTACCTAGATATGTAGAAATCAGGACTAACAACTTAAATAGCCCACCTACTTCTACATCGTAAAGATATCTTTCAAAGACATCTTCTAAACACATCTTCGAATAACGCGCGACTAAAACGACCAGCATGCACACCAATGCACACCTCAAATCTACCACAAAAATCCTTAACCACTTGTTTCAATTATCAAACAAAATTTTCAAAATTAGTGAAACGACACTAAATCAAAAATCGGAACAAAACAAAGCAAACCACTACTGTTTTGCTTAACATCAAAGAGATGACCAGACCGGAACTAATCGTCAGGATCATCATTTTCATTTGGATACGATGCTTCAACGGGTTTCAAGTCCTTTACGTGCCATTTTCCGGCTCTTGTTCCATCTTCATTCTCTAATTCATACACTAAATTGGAATGTTTTCTTCGAACTTTACACAAAACGAACTTTGGAGCTAACTTAGCGGAGAATTTATCACCAGCACTCGAGAGTACCTTATTAGTTCTCTAAGCACTTTCTCCGACTTGGAATGAAATGTCTCTTCTTCTAAGATTGTAGCGTTTGCTCGAACGTTGATAAGCTACATGCAAATTTTCACGGACATTTCCAAAATATCAAACAAAAGTTGACGATCCAACACATAAGAAGGTCTACTACTGGAAACGACATCAATATCCTCACCAGGTTTAAAATTATTACTATAAGCTTTTCCACTTAAGGGTACCTGACGACCAAAGACTAAAAAATTTGGAGAATAGTTGGTGGACTCGTGTTTTGCTGAATTAATTGCGTACTGAATTTTTGATATTTCACTATCCCACGTATCATGTTCTTCTACGTATGAACGAATTGCAGTACCAACTATCTTATTAATTCTTTCCACAAAATTGCATTGAGGAGCATAAACAGCATTGTACCAAATCTTTTGGATTTCGTACCTTGCACACAAAGCTTTAAAAACACGTCCAATTAATTGTGGACCATTATCACAAATAACAAACTGTGGCACTCCATAGACAAGAAATACTTTTTCCTCCAAAAACTTCTCAATCAAATGTGCCGTGGCACTATGCAAAGGTTGCAAAACCGAATACTTCGAGAACCAGTCACCCACAACTAAAAGCCATTTATGTCCGCGTTTGGAACGAGGGAACGGACCCATCAAATCTAAAGCAATGGTTTGGAACGGAAGTCCAACCTCTTTTTCCTTTCCCATCATGCCAAGGGGACCTTTATTGGGTGGTTTTTGAGCACCACAAATCAAACACTTCCTACAAAATTTACGTACATCAAAGATCATCTTTGGCCAATAATATTGTTCTTGAACACGAGACAAAGTTTTTAAAGAACCAAAATGTCCTGCTGTGGGGGGGTCATGACATGATTTAATGACATCTTTACGCTGAGATCTTGGTACTAAGTACTTCCACTCTACAATATTCGCCGAATGCGGTAATTGGGAAGGTATAAACTTATAAATAAACCCATCCTCTACTTTCCATTGTGGGTAGCTTTTGGGTGACAACAAAATTTTTTTTCTCAAAGATTCATATCACAAGTCTACATTGTCAAGTTTAATCTCTACTAAATTAACTTCTGGATTTTCTAAAGGAACGCCACGACTAAGACAATCTGGGACTATATTAAATTTTCCTTTCCTATGTACCAAATCAAATGAATGTTGCCTTAATCGAACTGACCATCTGGCAAGTTTTCCAGTTGGATTCTGAAGATTACTCAATCAAAGTAACGAAAAATGATCAGTGACAACTGTGAAACGAACTCCTTCCAACCACGGACGAAATTTCTCAATTGCAAAAATAACTGCTAAACACTCTCTTTCTGTGGTGGAATAATTGCGCTCTGTATGGCTCAGGGTTTTACTTGCGTACGAAATTACACGCTCTTCTCCTTTTATATTTTGAATCAAAACAGCTCCTAACCCAGTGTTGCTTGCGTCACACTCAACAATAAAGGGTGCCGAATAGTCTGGCTGTGAAAGAAGAGGTGCTGAAACTAATGCTTGCTTGATCAGCACAAACGAATTTTCTGCTTCCGCGCTCCAATTTACAGTTTGACCTTTTTTCTTTCTCTTAATGAGATCATTGATAGGCGAAACTAATGACGAAAAATTCTTTATAAAGCGACGGTACCAGCTGCACATTCCTATAAACCTCTTAATCTCCGTCGTGGTTTTCGGTCGAGGAAAGTTAACCATCGCCGATACTTTATTGGGATCTGTACGAAGTGAATTTGAACCTACTATATAACCCAAAAATTTAAGGGTTTTTTTAAAAAATTCACATTTACTTATATTTATAGTAAGGTTAGCTTCTTTTAGACGTTGCTTAACCTCTAACAATAACTTCAGATGTTCTTCAAAAGATGACGAACATAGTATTATGTCGTCCAAATAGCAAAACACATGAGGTTCAAAACGTGGACCAAAAATCGCATCTACTAAACGCTGTTGTGTCTGCGCAGCATTCTTCAACCCAAATGGCATGCATATAAATCTATATTGTCCTCGCGAAATAACACTGAAAGCAGTCTTATCTTTAGACGACTCACTAAGAGGGACTTGCCAAAACGATTTTCTCAAATCTAGTGACGAAATATAGTTCGCACCTCTCAACATATTGAGAATTCTATCTACATTCGCAAGGGGGTACGAATCATGAACAGTTAAGTCGTTCAGGGTTCTACCATCAAAACAGAAACGATATTCTCCATCTGCTTTCTTAACCAACAAAACAGGAGAGGACCACGGACTAGTACACGGTTCTATAACTTTAAGTCTAAGCATGTCGTCCAACTCATCATTCAATATCTTACTCATATATGGTGACATGACATATGGTTTCTTATGGAAGGGTTTGGCATTGCCTGTGTCTATGTCCATTTCAATTAGGTTAGTACGTCCCAACCTATCATCGCTGCTAATCTCACTGAACGAATTTATTATCTCTTGTGCTTGCGCACATTGAGCATCCGAAAGGTCATGCAAATCAAATAAGGAATCTTTAGTGTTCAAAGAGATAGAAGACGAACCTATATACCCAATGTTGTTCTCAATGTTACTCTGAATAAACCAATTATTATTTCTAAAATCAGCTACTACACCAAATAATTTTGCAAAGTCACTACCGAATATAAAGGCATGAGGTAGGGACGGAACCACTAATGCATTAAGAATACGACAGTCATTACCTACACAAATTGGTAAATCAACCGAACCTACAACAGACTTTATTGAACCATCAGCTGTAGTAATACCTGTTTTTGCTGAACTAAAAATTTTTAAGTCTAATTTTCTAATTATTGAAAGAGCTAAGGATCCTACCACTGAGGTAGTGCATCCCGAATCTAGAAGACCGGTAATGTATCTATCAATTAACTTCACCATAATGTAAGGTCGATTATCACACTGCTTCTCAATGAACAAAGTATTATTCTTAGGTTTCGGAGAATCCTGACAAAAATTTTTTATAACTGTAAGCCATCTCGACCAATCGTCTTTACAAAAAATATTTTTCTTGTTTACAAATCATAACTGTAGCCTTATTACGCGGAACAGGATGCCGACCACTATGCGCCTGCCGCCTTACTAGTTTTTTGAACATTGTGGACATGACGTTGCCTTAACGCCTTTTCGACCACATCCAAAACAAAAAATCTTTTTGGTTGCTCTACACTCTCTAAACCAATGTCCACTACGGGAGCAATTCCAACAAACAAAATTATTTCTCTTATCGGGACTAAAAGAATTACAAACTGAGGACTCCAAAGAACTCTTATCCGCTACTATTGCTTGAGAATTAACTAATTTATTTTAAAACACTCTACTCTTAACAGCACAAATTTTTTCATTCAACACAGGATGTTTAGTCTCAAATGGATGTTTCGAAGGACTACAAGTCTTGCTAGGCTTACTAGAAGATGCAGAAACCAAGTTTAGTTTCATCAAAGAAGCTTCTTCTAACCTTTTACACAAATTTACTAAGGTAGATACATCTTGAATGTCCGACAATGCAAGTGCTGAAATATATTCAGGAATCAAATTTCTTCTTATCATCTTAACTTTAGTGACTTCTGCTGGCTCGTTAGTCAGTCTACTAAACAAAGTTTGCATATGCGCAACAAATAAAATAATCCTTTCGTCTTTACCTTGACGACGATGTCTGATTTTTTCCCAAATGTCATCATCTGAAAAACCGGGTAGAAAATCTTCCCTTAAACGTTCTAACAAAGAGTTCCAGTCTCTCAATGAATTTTTTACTGTTCTAAACCAAATCAAAGCGTCACCCACAAAAAGTTCACATGCTGATCCAAATAAATCAGCTTCGGGTACCTTACGAGATTGTGCTAAATCACTAACTCTATCTAAAAATGAATATAGTTGTTTGGGATCACCTGAGAATTTTACGGGCCATGAACCTATAGGTAAGGAAGGCGTTATATACGAAATCGAATGGGTAGGCTCTACATGCCACGCCGGTGGTTATATTTACAAAGTTTGATAAATACAACACCGGTAGCGTGGTGCAAGAGACACTATCGGCAGTTGGCAGCACTCAATCTTATACGGATTTGGGTGCGGTCATTTATCAATGATGTCATCAATATTACGTAATACTACGCAAATTTTTATAATTCAAAAACAAAGAATAAAGCGCACAAATTAAGTTTACTTACATCAGATATCCTGCCTTCGCCCGAAGTTGCACTCGGGTAGGCCTCTAACCACTCCAGTCGGGGCTCCTTCCGGAGGAATTAGAGATGACACGTTGACGCTACCAAATGCGTACGAATCAGCTCCGGCTAGCTAAGATGGGCATGAGGTCATCCTCAGGCGTGAAGTTCGGTAGTCCCAGGTGGCGGCAAATTCTTACCTATGTAGGGATTGGACAGGAAAAGGTATGGAAGTAGACAACAAAAATAATTAGGCAGGGAACTACATAGATAACCCTAACGATACGTTACCAGAGACAAAAACGTGCACTTAACACGACGATACCAGGTAAAAAGCCACGTTCTCGCGAGAGAAGCGGAGAACTCTCCCACCCCATTGTCTAGTATTCCTCTAACCCTCTAGGGATACACTCACTGCGCAAGCTCACTACTCTGACGTACGGAAGCACACGCTTAGTCTATTTAAAAGTTCCCGCGTCCCGCGTATTTGAAAATATGGCGCGAACTCCCGTATATCAAAAAACTAACCTAAAAACATGTTTAAGTGACCCTTGGCACGTAACAAGGCGCACTAGCAACTGAAGGAGATACTACAACAGACCGATCCAAATAGGTAGACTATGTGCTTTTATTGATTTTATCATATAACTCAGCTTCAAGGATTAGTATTGTTGCTACGGTCTCATTTCTGAACTTAATTGCTTCCTCAGAATTTATTGAAGGAATTTTCATGCGCTTAACTCGCCCAGAAAGGTGGTTTAACCTTAAACAAGCTCTCCTAAAAATTGAGTCTGATGAATCACCTTCAAATTCGGACAAAACATTTCGAACTGACTCGACTGAAACAGAAATTTCTTTACTTTCCGTTGCAAAGTCTACTTCATAACACGAAAGATCAATCAAACAACCAGGCTTATCTACTTCTTTAGCTAACAATCTTCCTAAAATTTTCCTTTTCTCCAAATCTGGTCTCTCACTCACTACTCCTCTAATTTTCAGTTCATACTCCAGTTCTTCTTTAAGTAGACAAACAATTTGGAATTTTTCCGACATGATTACAAAAGCCTAATATTTTAATGAGATCAAACTAATAAATCTAAATGATTTGAACCTTACAAAATAGTCAAAACAAATTTGGGCAACTAAAGGTAAAAGTCAAAAGGTGTATTTGGTAAAGTAATTTTTGCCAAACCAATATCAAAAAAAATTATATTGGGTCAAAACAGAATGAAAGTTAAAAATAAATTTGACTAAGTTAATTAATTGACTGACTGGGGGTTAACGTTTCAACCAATCTTTTAAACAACCAAACCTAAATATCACATAAACGTTGAGCAAACAAATCTCGAGGCAAAACTATTTTTGAACAAACAAATTTCAAAGCAAAATAAATTTTGAACTAACAAATTTCGAAGTAAAACAAATTTTGAACAAACAAATTTCGAAGCCCCAAACGTTGCCGGCGCCAGTGAAGCGTTTTTCTTAAATGGGCGCCAGTGAAGCGTTTCTCTTCTTAACACATATATCTGACTTTAGAAGTTGGGTGTCAGCAAAACGAAGTCTTCCGACGTAACTAGGGTCTATTCCTTGGGTAGAGCTATGAGAAATGGGGGTAAGTCGAAATCTGTTGGGGGTCATACTCAAACTAAAACAAATAGGCGCCACCAAGTCCGGATTGATTCACGTTAATGGCATGGCATATTTCTAAGGGCGGACGTGGAGACCCAAAGAAAAAGATCGCCTTCGCTGACAAAAACCTGTCTTAACAGAATAAGACGCTGCTCCTGTAAGAAAGTATATTAATTAGATCAACATAGAATTGGAACACTGTTTGTGTCCCGCAAACATATCTAAAGAAATATAAAAAATATTTTCTATATAAGGTTGGCATCAAAATACAACTCTTAAAGATATTAATTTTCGGTGGTTAGGTTTGATCACACTTGATCAAAATAAAAAACTTTAAGCTTGGACTAATAATTTACTAAAAGGAATCTCTTTTTCTTTAAATAAAATTCAATGCAACAAAATTAAATAATTACTTGGATTACTTTGTAAGTTTACAGTAAGGTTTATCAACCTTATTCATGATCAAATATATTACAACAAGGTGTAACTTGTTACACAAAGATATTCTAACCCATTCAGATCTGTTTAGGTCGATTACATTACAAAAGTTAATATACAAATTTTTTTCTTTAAGTAAAAGAACTAATTTTAGTTTAAAATGAAAATGATCACAAAAATATTCTTGTTTTCAAAGGTGGTAGTAATACAGTGCTAAGCATCTGCTTTCAAGGATACATGCGTCAGCAGCATATTTCAGACAAACAAGTGACGTAGGTACACCTGTTATTGTAACTAACAGTTTATATTCTTACAAAATCAAGTGAGTGAATTTTAAGTTTGATACTGGGAAATCCAGCTTAGCAATAGTTGAAGCAAATAACAAATTCGTACTTCTACACATCAGAACAAAATAGCGTGTTTCTAGAGTGAAACACAAAAGAATTTCTTAGAACTACTACGAACCAAACAAAACTGCATTCCTAGACTGGATTAGGTACTTGTTTCACCATGCGAAATTTACTGCATATTTTCTACCAAAGTAGCATCTTCACTCGTTGCAACAAACGATCTTCTATAAATTAGATCAACTTTCCATCTTCCAAGTACACCGTACACATCGTAAAGTGAAGTGGTTTTCTTAACGTCGATTCTAGTTTTCAAAATTCTAACCGCATCGTAGATTGTAGTGATGTTTTTTGTCGCCTAATCTCTCGTCGCCTAATCTTTCGTCGCGCGCTATTCAGAAAATGTGCTCACTCATTAAAATTGATACGCAGGTTACTGGCCATCGTCCTTTCATACATCTTGCTAGTTCTGCTACGTATGCCGAGTGCCTATCACGCCCGCTCGGACGATCGGAGGATCCAAAGAGGGAGGTTGTCACACCTAAACGCGCCTGCGACTGGCTGTGGAATACACCGACATCCAACCCAAATAGACTAACAAATCAAGATGCTGTTTCAATGTATTATTTTACTTGTTAAACGTATTACGACTTTATTTAATAAAAGTGTTTTATTACTTTCGCACTTTTAATGAAGGGATTTTTCAACCCAAAAATAAAATTGTTACAACTTTTCTGTTGAAGTTCATCATGCTAGAAGTGTTCTAACAGATTTTCCCTTTGTAATTTAATTACAATTTTAAGGCCGAAACTGTTTTGTTTTAGCAAACATTTCTTTTATTCTTATTTTGCGGATTGCAGATTCGTATTGGAATTTTCATTTAATAAGAAAATATTCATCAAATTATTTAAGCTGCTTTAAACTGGATTCGTTTCATAAGACATTGGAAACTGCAGCTACGTTCAATTCAGCATTTTTCAATGGTATATTTTTAATAGTATATTTTAAGTTGTTATGAGTCATGACTGGTTCCTTTGCACTTCGAATCCAGCTGCATTTATTTAATTTTTGCTTATGTATGAACCAACAATTTGTTTAGTTAAAAGAAAAAAAATCAAGGTATTTGTTCTGTTATTTACTTATGCTTAATTTAACAAGTTTAGATTATAAAGTTTCTTAAAATCGTTCGTACGTATGGAGTGTTCTATTATATGGTAGGGAGGCTTGGACAATTAAAGAGGTAGATAAGAAAAAGATAGAAGCTTTTGAAACTTGGTGTTATAGGAGAATGTTAAAGATTAGTTGGACAGATAGAGTAACAAATGAGGAAGTTTATAGAAGGATAGGCGAGGAACTCTGTATGCGGGAACAATTAAAGGTCTTATTCCGGGAGCCAGCGTCACAAAACCGGTTTCATCTGTATATTTTTAAAACGTATTTTAATGGATAGTGTTTAATGCAATTAAACTCATTGCTTTAGTCTCTCATGGAAGTCCTGGGACTGTGATATGATTTATTGCAATAAACATTGCTATAAATAAGTAAATTTTCCTAATGCGTATACATACGGAATCTTGTATACTGTTTGTTTATAACAGAATGTAACATACTAAAATGGTCTGCCATGTTAAAAGTGGGACTAAACTATTCTGCCGAGATGCAACAAATTGCCAGCAATCAATAAATTTTTCTTATTCGTATACATATGAAACTTTGTTTGCTCTTTGTTTATAACTTAATGTTTCATACTAAAAAGGTCTGCTATCTTAAAAGTGGAACCCAACTAGTCTGCCGATATGCAACAAATTTCAAGAAACAAATAAATTAAACTTATTTATATACTGTCAGCCATTGCTTATATTTATTCTTTGAGACTTAAAGAAAAGAACGGTCTACCAGCTTGTTCATAAAATCAAAGTGCAGAAATCCTTTAATGGTGTATGTATACGTAGAACTTGACTTGTGCATTAGGTTTTCTTATTGAAACTCATATGTAAACAGAAAACTGTTTTTCTATGAGCCTTATGGGAATAAATTAATCTGCAGTTATCACCATACGTGCTCTTAACAATATAATTAATAAAATTGTATTGAATTTAATACACATTATCTGTAGGATAAGAAACTTTTCATGGAAATAATGGGAAAATCATATTACATCTAAAATATAAAAAAAATTATACAAAACAATACCCGCCCAGCAAACAAACACATAATCGGTATGTAAAATCTACATTAAATTAAAGAAACCTTTATACGCCTTTTCAAATGTAGGGACTCTAACCTCATTAACAGTGTTGAATTATCTGTAATATTTATGAAAGCATCTCCAAACCTTTCAACCATTCTCATTAATTTAAAAGTACGATTTTTTCCTTCACCATAAAAAGAAACTGTCTAACTGTTGACTATTGTTTTTTATCGAAATTTTTGTCAAATCAGATGTGACCCAGTTTTTTATTCCTCATGCTATGGCTTCTACACCATCGTTGACGTGCAGCAACAGAATTTGTCAAATGGATAATGCCTAAAATATTTGAAATCATTATTTAATATTACTTAATAATATTTTACTGTTGCATTGAAAAAATTAACTTATGTTTATCATAAACGTACCTTTCAATTTATTGGCTGCATCTGTATTCATAATTTGCTCTACAGTTAGATCTATTGGTAAGCGAGAGTATGGTTTTTGAGTCCTTCATATGCCAAAGCAACCCATATTCTACTCATATCTCAGTCCTGGATGAGTTTCATCTATCTTCAGCAAGTTATCATAATATTTAACGAAATATTGGAAATAATTTGGTTGATTGAATATGAAAAATAAATTAGCCAGTTTTGGTAAAATGAATTGGAATGACTCGAACTCAGCGATCCTGATACTATTATCGAGTATCAAATAATAGTCAATAAGATTTATAAACATATAAATCTGAGTCCCTTGAATTGTGTCATTTGTATAATTTTGATCTAATATATCTAAACACGTAATAATTGTCTTATTTTACTCACCTTTCTTCTGTATGTGCTACACGTATTCGATATTTGCTTTGTAATGCAGTAAAACGTTTATAGCACGTCCCATGATATCCTTGATGATCACTGCTTATTATTGGCAACACCACATCTTGCATACTTAAATTATGCTCCTTCCTGGTAGTTAGAATAGTTATGCACTTAACCAATGTATCTGACTTGAACAGAATTATTTTCAGATTTTTTCCAGAGCAAAAAACACAAAAACCTAGTAATGATAGTATTTCAGTCTCCATGTTGGCAACCGAATGAAAAGCCCTAGAATGTGTCCTTGGTTCGAGCCAGTGGAATTATTCCTCCTTATATTTTCTAACATCCGATCCGTGTGTACGTATACTATTGTAAGGATTTCAGCAGTTCGGTCTCACGGACAAGTTGGCAAACCGTTCTTTTCTTTAAGTTGATGCCTCGAAGAATAAATATAAGCAATGGCTGACAGTATAAAAATGAATTTAATTTTTTGTTAATTGCAATTTGTTGCATCTCGGCAGAATAGTTTAGTCCCACTTTTAACATGGCAGACCATTTTAGTATGTTACATACTGTTATAAACAAACAGTATACAAGATTCTGTATGTATACGCATTAAAAAAATTTATTTATTTATAGCAATGTATATTGCAATATAACCATAACTCAGTCCCAGGACTTCCTTGACAGGCTAGTGCTACGAGTTTTATTGCATTAAATACTATCCATTAAAATACGTTTTAAAAGTAAACACAAGAGTACCGATTTTGTGACGCTGGCTCCCGAACTATCTGGAGAGATAGAATGATAGGGTACCGGTTAAGACAAGACGGACTATTTAGTATAGTCTTTGAGTATAGACTACCAAATAAAAATAGAGTAGTAAGACCTAGACAAAGCTGTATTAGTCAAACTATTAGAGATTTAGGTTGTGAAGGATATGTAGACCTTTTTAGACTAGCTCAGAATAGAAAAGAATTTAGAGCTGCATCAAACCGACCTTAAGTAAGTTCGAAAACAAAACAAAAAAAAAAAATGAGTTAACTAAATGTCACCATGACATAATGCACAATTAGTTAGCGGTCTGGCATGTTGGCAGCGATTCATTGCTTAAGCCTTACCATAACATATAATTTAATAAACGTTACCATGACATAACTCACAATTAGTTAGCGATCTGGCATGTTGGCAGCGATTCGCTGCTTAAGCCTTACCATAACATATAACTTAATAAACTTCTCCATGACATAACTCACAATTAGTTAGTGGTCTAGCATGCTGGCAGCGATTCGTTGCTTAAGCCTTACCATAACACATAATTTAACAACCATCAGGTTACTAATATCCATGTAGAGCCAGGTAGATAGGAAAAAGATGGAAGAATATAGGAAGACCTAGACGAAGCTATATTAGTCAAATTATTAGAAATTTAGGTTGTGAAGGGTATGTAGAACTTTTTAGATTAGCACAAAATAGAAAAAGTTAGTGCTGCGTCAAACCAACCTTAAGTAAGATCAAAAACAAAATGATGATGATAAATATGTTGAACCTATTCCATTGCCAAGTTAAATTTAGAAGAGGTAAAACACAAATACAATTCTTTGTGTATTTAAGGATTTTACAAATTTCTTTGTAAATATTTATTAATATGCGTATGTATTTCTTGAAAAACAAAACTTGAGTTACAGGTAAGTTATATTTTGCAACTATTATAATTTTAGAGTGACTAATTAAACAAAAGCATCTTAGTTATGAGCATTAAATTCTACAATAATCTAAATGTTTGGAAATAAATTTGAATTGGCAATATTGCTTCTTCCTATAACACCTCAATAAATCTAAATGGGTGGTTATTTGACCTACAGAAATTCATATTGAATCAAACTAATACAAATGATTATGTGGCTCCTCCTATCAATATTACATCACATAATATAGCATTTTCTGGCACACTCATAAAGCAGTCAATACAATTATAATATTATACAGCAAGTGCAAATTTTTAAGTAATAAAAAGACTGAAAAGGAAAATATTTAATATTTTTACCATTAAAAGTTAGGTTATGTATAGGTTGTGTATAGGCGAGAAACGAAACTCTAGAAAAACGTATATATTGGCACAGTGTGACAACATAGCAGCATTTAGGAGGTGCAATGTAACTACACTGATTCACAAAACGAACTATATTAACATTATCAATTGCAATTACGTATAAATATTTACGCAATACATTTTTCTTAAGAGTTAAAACTTTACTACTATCGTAATTTAGAAAATGCTTTCTATATGTAAAGGACACTTCTAACATGTAAAAAAAGAAATTTCTATTAATTATAATTTGGCATGTTTAAAGTTTACGTTAATTAAATGTTTACTAAATTAAAAAAAAATATTTGTGTCTTTACAAATTAAAGTCCTTAATATATGCATTTCTTATATGCAAGTAAAAAATCTAAGGTCAATATGACTAATTTGTTAGTCAAAATTCCTCTGTCTTTTGCTCTATCTGCAAAGTTTTCGTTGGATAGTCTTATGTGCCCCTCATGATATTTTTTTCAACTTACATGTCACCTTACTTGAGGAATCGGTGTATTTACTCAACTAACCTTGCACATAATAAGGTATGGTTAGCACGACTCATGAAGTGTGTTGCTTGCAAGTGCAGTGGTGTTGATAAGCACCAACGATTAGGGATTCGGTTCCAGGTGGCAGTTAAAGACTGACATTGTCCTATAAGAACTGTTGAGTTTCATTTTGAGAGTGCAGCTTTTGTACTTTACTATAATATTTGTATCACATGAACTGCATAGTTCAATTGTCATATGCATGGGGTATTATTGATTATAGTATACGAAGCCAAACCTAAGGATTATAAAGAACCTTCAAGTACTAAGTTACAACAAATTCAGGAATAATCGTGCTTTATATGTAAAAGTGTCAACTTGTATTTAATGTAATGAAAGGTAATCCTGAGCAAACGTTAAAACAAAGTTTTTATGACATACGATCACATAGCAAAGATGTCAAATATATGCCTCGAGTTTTTCAAAGCAAAAATTTTCAGTATACATACTTTCTAATGTTGTGTAATAATGATTAAACACTTCTTTGCGTTTTTAATTTTATTCATTTTGAAATATTTTAAACAGCACTGAATTAATGGACAAAAATAAAAGTAAACTAGTACACAACTTATTCCCTTTTAGAAATATATTTTGAGGTCATAAAATCCATAATCATGTATAAATTTTTGTATAGCAAGTACAACATGCCTTATGGTCTTAACACCTTTTTTAGACCTTGGCTTATACTTGAGGCTAGACATAACACTTAGTTATAAAAACTTGTTTATTCTTTAAGAAATAACTTGTTACGTTCATTTCCGACAGTACAACCGTACCCGTATATTTATTACTCATTCACATCGATTCCGTTTCGACCCTTCAATACGCCAACAACATTCTGTATATTTTACCTGTTCACAATAAGTATGCTTTCTAATGATTTTCATTTTAAATCTGTTTGCTTTGAAACAAAACGTTTATCTTATAAATTAAATAGTTTATTTCCTGTTTTGAGTATCCTTCAACTTGCTATACATTGCGATAGCGTATAATTACTTTCTAGATTACTTCCATTTAAAGACTCCTTGAAATAATAAATCCTACTTCACCGATAAAGCTTGTTTCGAGTTTTCTAATCACTTGTTGGTGTGGTATGATAACACAAGTATTACTTTGAACTCTTCTGGTTATTTAGAGACGAATGAATATGCATTTTCTGTTCTGAACACGACAAAAGTACTCGTCGTTATCGCTGTATTTTTGGTTTCTGTTTTTTTAATGGGATTTCGCGCACATAATATTGTGTGGAAAGTATTTCTGGTTTTAAGAAAAATGTGCTTTGGGGCGGCAATATAGTAATTGTACCTGTAATTATTCCAGTTTCACATGTTGGATTGCCGCCGCGTTTTGTGATGGGAGGACACCCCAAGGCGGGATCATGCGCCCCCTGTTTCGCCCCATCATTAGAGAGCGTAGGAACCAGTTCTATGTTGTAAACTCAAGGGTGAGTGTTTAGCCACCATTTTATTATATGGTGTTAAGTAGTTGGTGATACTATATATGCCCATAGTGGCTTTCATCTGAATAAAACTGGGAAATATAAACTATGCAAAGCCATTGCTGATGCAGCAAAAGCAGACAAAAAAATGTATCAAGGTACTTGTAGCAGCAATTTAATTGAAATTAAATGCACTTCTAAGAATATGAATATTAATCCATTGAATCCATATGTAGATAAGAATAACTTCATTGAAAGTAGGAACTCTATAGAAACGCAAGCTATTCCAAATCGTCCCAGTACCAAGGTGTCCAACCCACACAGTGCCAAAGTTTTTGAATTAAATAGGAATTTTTAGGTTAAGCTCTAACCCAAAAGTTAACAAACAAACTCAGATTGGGACTCTAAGGCTGCTATTAATTAATATTCAGTCTATTAGGCGTAAAACGGATGATTTACATGTTTTATGTGAAACTTTAAGTAGTATATATAAAGAACTACTCAATAATATCTACATTTCAAGGTTCACGCTTAACTCATGGAGGTTCACTTATAATGTATAAGAATAAAACCCTCTATCAAGCCATTAATACATTTGACTTCCTGCTTGTCGAACAACAATTTGAATTTACTGTTGCATTCAGAGAAGATGCACATCTTTTTATTATTTGCATATATCGATCACCAGGACGGCTGCAATCTAACATAAATTTCTTCTTAAAAAACCTATAACTATTGCTTGATAATCTTCCAAAGAAGAGTAAAATACTCCTAGCCGGATATTTGAATATAGATTACTCTAGAGTCTCTGCAACAAAAACTCGTTTAGAAAATTTACTACTATCTTTTGATTTGCAAATGCATGTAAAAGATTTCACTTGGTACAAAAATGGCGGTGGATCTCTTATTGATTATATATGTACCAATCTTGGCAATGATGCAGTTACTCCACGGGTTATTGACGGGCTAGCTGATCACCAGGCGGTAGTAGCTGACTTACTTCTATCAGTAAGGAAAAATCACAGTAAATCTAGAACAAACGTTGGCAGATTATTTTCAAAGCAAAACTTCAAGAGATTTAATGAAGCATGCTGCAAAGCCGACTGGAATAGATGTTTGGTACAAGAAACATTTAATGATAAATTCAACTTCTTTAGTAGTGTGTTAAATATGTTAAATCGTAAAGTCATTTCCAATGGGTTCAATTAAAACAAAAACCACGAAGCCGTGGGTTACTATAGGAATAAAAACTTCTTCAAAAATGTATGCTTTTTTGGTCACGTGAAAAAATATATTCACAATAAAACCTTTCTTCAATACTACCTTAAATATAGAATGATCTATGTATTATCAATGTATTATAACAATCGTCTAAACAATGCAAATAATAAATCGAAAGAAACATGGACTATTATAAATGAGCTACGAGGCACGGATGTGAAACGAAATGATAAAGATAAAGTTGAATTAAATCCTAACTATTTAAATTCCTATTTCTGGTTGCTACCAAGCTCACCTCATCAATTAGTAGTAAATTAGACGCCAAATTTTTTGGACACATATAAAGCAAACATACTCACATCTAAATTTTTTCTACTACCCGGCGACACCTCTTGAACTAATAGCTGCCATAAGCTCAATAAAAAACAAAAACTCAGTAGGCATTGATAACATATCTTTAAAAATTATGGATAATCTTTCAAGTAACGCAGAGGAAGTCTTTCTAGACATAATTAATGAATCCTTTAACGTAGGGCAGTTCCCATCGACCCTCAAAACAGCAATAATTATTCCATTACATAAATGTGGCAATCCTTTAGCTGCCTCTAACTATAGGTCCATAGCACTTATCAACATTATCTAAAATAATAGAAAAACTGGTGAAACTACAATTCTTGAGTTATTTAAATAAGTTTAATATATTATCGCCTATTCAATTTGAATTTCAGAATAAACTAAACACAAATGATGCTATGCTCAATTTACTAGACAATATTTATTTCAATATTAATGATAATAAAATAGTCTCAGCAATGTTTTGTGACATTTCAAAAGCTTTTGACTGTGTTAGTCATAAACTCTTATTATTAAAATTAGAATTATATGGAATTCGTGGGGTAGCATTAACCTAGTTTAAAACTTACCTAGAAGGCAGACTACAAATAGTCAAAAGCTCTAATAAACTATCTTTGCCCATTCCTGTATCATGCGGAGTACCACAAGGATCTGTTTTAGGGTCTGTCCTATTTTTACTTTATATTAATGACATTTTTCAGCTCAACATATCAGCAGGTTGTACATTATATGCTGATGACACATGGTCCGATTCAAATGCAACTGTTCTCACAAACACGATACAAAACGATATTGCAAGAATAATGGAGTGGTACAACAGTAACGACCTAAGTTTAAATCTTTATAAAAATCATAACCTTCAATGGAACACTACAACCAATTGCCATTGAACAGTCTATACTTTCGACAACTACTGAAACAAAATTTTTGAGCCTATATATTGAGAGCACTTTGAAATGGCATACTCACATAGATATACTCTCTAAAAAACTTTCAAAAAACTGTTTTGCAATTCGTACAATAGCATTTGAACTTGGTAGCGAAATAGCACGACTGGTCTACTTTGCTTTAATTGAATCTTATTACAATATGGCATTGTTTATTGGGGAAAGGCAACATCACAAGAGAAATTAAAACCCATATTTATTTTACAAAAGAGATCCATTCGTTACATTTATAAAGCCGCTAATCGAGACTCCTGTAAACCTCTTTTTATAAACAACAGTATTCTCACCTTAACCTGCATTTACATATTCAAAACTGCAAAACTACTTCAAAAACACAAGTCATCACAGGCAATTATAGTTCAATTGGATACAATTACTAGAGGTAGCAAACCAGACCTACGCCTACCCATTTCAAAATCACATTTAATTAAATCATCATGGTTTTATATGAGGGAAAAAATATTCAATGCTCTAATAATATGCATTAAATCTATACAGGATAACAACGCATTTTGTAGCTTATTAAAACGATTCCTTTTAAAAAAGACCTATCATGTGTGGTCCAGAGTAGAATGTTACTGATTATTTCCTGTGACAATTTTAGATAATTGCTTCTGTATTTACTATAAGGATTTAGAGCTGTGGTTTTTAGAGGGTAAATTTTGTTCTAATCCTTTCTTTCTTTTGGTAATTAACTTAGGGTTGAAACCTAAAAGCTATATCTCGCCATTTTGAGAATTTTTTTTCTTTTTCCCGATAAATGTATATTACGCTTATGCGTTATTCTTGTTTACATTTGTATTGGCACTACGGTGCTGGCATAACATGTTTTTTTTTGTTTAATTATAGTTTTTATGTTTTGTGGGGATTTATTGAATGAGTGTGAGCATGTTTTTTTTTAATTTCCGGTCTTCCTTTATTCTTGTAAGTGAAATACCCCGCCCACTCACCAATTGAGCCCAGTCATACTTACTTTTGGGTTTTTTTTTGTAGGCTACGTCAGTGTACGTAGCAAACTAACTAACAAATATACATAGTAAATGTTACATACCTTTCATCTTCATCGAACATTCGTTCAGCAATATCATCCAAAGTCTTTTTCTCTTGAAGAAATTCATCATAAGCAAATCTATGACTTTTTTCTTTATAAATCATTTGATCCTGCAATTCTTGTTTATATTTTGCCTTGCGATTAATATCTTCTTGAACTTCAAACGTACGGTATTGTTCATCATTATATGTCGCTTCGGTTAATAATTTATTAATTTCCTTGTCTCTTATCTGTAAAAATGCATGGTTATATAGGTATAAACAAAACAAAAATGTATTCAGAACGAACAGTATTAGCGACTACAAAATTATTTAACATAATTCAATATTTGCTTGATAATAGCTTGAGAGCAAAGCCTAAAAATGTTATTTAAAAATAAAATAAGGAAAATATTTTTGTTGTGGTGTCTAGAGCAGAAGCTGCAAAGAATAAATTTAGATTTTTAACAGCCATTTATAAATATGTTATAAACAAAAACCTAAGCATACCTCCAATGACAATAAGCAACAAATAACATTTCCTTTCTTACATAAAAGATAAAACTTTTTATTAGCCACAGAATAGGAATGGTTTTATGCCTTTTGATGTAACATGTTGAGTAAATATATGTATGATGAAACATAAATATCAAAGTGTCTCCTGATACAGGCAATTTAGTCACTAAGAATGTTATGATTTTGCGTATCTAAATTAATCTGAAGAAGTCTCATCGACAAAAATGTCGTGTCGAGTTCCGGGTCACAACGTAATAATAAATTTAAGAACAGGAATACTGCTTATTTAACAGGAAACAGGGTAGTTCACTGCTTAAAAATTTGTGTGCATTTGCTTAAACGTTGTCTTAAAAAGAGTAAAGGAATTATTGAGTTTGACGTACATCCAAAAAAAAAATGAATAAAAGCTATGACAACAATAATTATATTACTAGATAAATTCATCACTAGTCATTCCCTTATATTTTATAAACTTAAACATACAAATAACAACTATGAAGCTAATGTTTATATAGTCAAATGTGAAGGCAGACTGTTCGTCGCTTTCTTGTTGCATACAGTTTTGGCCTTACAAAATCTAGCCGATAATCCACGGAAAACCTCAGTAAAATACCTAGCTTAAATTCTGTTTCGGTAAAGTACCGAAAACCTCGACTGTACTAACAAGAATGGTTGCTGACTAACTCAGCAAGACGAGTGGTGCAAGTGTTTCAAGAGGGTTCCGGAATGATATCACGTGTGAAATATATCTTAATGAAGAAATATTTCTCAAACTACAGGGTTTCTAGGGAAAAATTTCTGAAAGAATAACAAGAATGCCACAACCTGAGATTAGGAAAGTGATTCTGGCATAAAATTCACATGAGAAATCATCAAGTACACTATTGTTAAAACAAACGTTAACCATAAGAACATTAATACCTATTTAAAACTGCTAGCTGAAAGGAGGGTTCTAAAATCAAATGTTAAATTATCTGAATTTTAATCATGCCTGTAGGTAATTGCATAACAATTTGTTACAACAAAACTGAAACTGTTATCTTCACGTTAGTTGTGAAAAACACCAAAATACAAAGTCTTTTCTCTATTACACAATTATGTTTTCAACCCCATTACATATTGTTTTCATTACAAGTACATGATAGACATTCTTAAAAAAAATTAAAAATCAAATATATCAAAATTACTTGGATTAATGGAAAACGTTTCTGACAAACAAAATTATTATCTAAATTCTTAACCTAATAACAAGAACACACTGTGGGTACGTTTATAAATTTCATGCAATTAACTAAAAATGTTATTCATTTATAGTAGCTGTTACTACAGATGTTAGTACAAACGTGTTACCCAAGAAATAGGCGAATAATGTCAATCCGACCGTTAAACGAGAAAGATTGGGAATTAGGGTAGCTATAAATAATAATAAATGGATTTCTTTGGTTGGACAATCAGTTATATTTATAGGTAATAGTTACGGAATTCATATAGGCGCACTAAATGTAAGTAGTGGACAGAAAGTTATTAAAATCGTTTATTGTTGAAAATAGTAGCTTGAAGCGCATCCCTTATTGTTATGTTCTGCTCGAAAAAAATCTTTAAGATTTATGGAAGAAAATAATACGAATTCCAACTCTTCCATCAGCTGCGTTGCATGTAAAAGGCCAGATGCAGCAGATAACCTAGTTACCTGTGATAAATGGTGGCACTATTCTTGCACAGGTGTAATCTGTAATCGATCGAGCTTGGGTTTGTGCGAAATGAGTTTCTATTCCGACAATAGCTTTGTCTTCATGGTCTAGTACCTCTAAACGTAAAGCGCAATTAGAACTTAAATTAAAATGTTTGGAAGAACAACATGCTTTAGCGAAAAAGGAACAGGAATTAAAAAAACGATATATGCAAGAGAAATATGAGCTGCTAGAAGAGGGTTTAATAGACGAAGAAGATAAATGCAGTTTCGTCTCAGAACCTGAATGTCACGAACGACTACAAAACGTAGCTGCATGGGCTGAGAATCACATTCCTAAATGCGTAAATAATCAAAGTTTAAAGCTTGTAGCATAAGTGAGACTGTCTGAAATTGATCGCTCAGTTTGTTTAGCTGATAATTCTGTGCACAAGGAAGTAAACGCTGTAAGTGAATGGGTACAACCCAGGTAGAACCACAGCAGAACGTAGCGACTGCCAAGGATCCCAGTTCTAACGTTTAACTAGAAACGGAACAGTGGTTGTTTTGTTTACTACAACATAAAATGGTTAGGCTTCAACAGCAGCAAAACCCTTCAGTGGAGGACTTAGAAAAACTAAAAGAGTATTGGCGGATCTGGCAACTACAGTTTCAGCGTTGAGACAAGTCGTGTTGATCTCAAATTCAATACAAAGAGCTATCCATAAACGTCACCTTGTCCCAAAAGAGCCTGTAGAGGGAAAAAATGACGATAATCGAGGTAAAGACAAAACAATACTTTAATTCACAGTGCAAATGCCACGCATGATATGTACTTAGCTGACCAGTTTATCAGTCTACATTTCGCTCAAAGTTATAGTAAGGCCAGAAAGGAATTAGCATTAAAAGCAGGTGATTGTCCCATACCATTAAATACAACTCCTATGCATTGTAAGAATACGAAACAGTGTCACTTTGATTCTGCACATTCAGATCACGAATGTACGGAATATTCGCTACCTGTGAGAAGAGAAAGTGCAACCTTCAGAGCTAGGCAGGTAATGCCAAGTGACTGGCGAACCGGAACAGTGGCCTATATTTATAAGTAGTTATAATAATTCTACAGCAGCTTGCGGATACAGTAACTCAAAAAATCTTGCTCGATTGTAATGATTTTTAAAAGATAGTGCTCTCAAGTCTGATAGATTTTACTTGTTAAATTCTGATTCACTGCCGGACGTGCTGAAAACACTTCACATGCATTACGGGCGCCCTGAGGTGATTGTAAATAAACTAATTAAAAATGTACTGGCAACACCATTCCCCAAAGCTGAAAAACTGAAAATGTTAATTGAATTTGGGATGTCGGTTAATCTTACGCAGCACCTAATCGCAGTCGGTCAACATGCTCATCTGTTAAATCCACTTCTTTTACAGGAACTTGTAGAGAAATTGCCCGCTAACATAAAGCTCTAATTGGTCCAAGATTTGAACAATTTTTCCAGTCTGTCACTTCAACCGTTTAGCGACTTTATGTCGTCCGTAGTGAAATCCGTAAGTCTGGTAGTAACATACTCTGGTAACCAGTGGGAACAGACAGACAAATCTAAGATAAATAATATAAATTACCTCTACGCTCATGATCAGAAAAGTTCAACTACATCCGATGGCTCTGTTGACAATAAGAACTTCTAAAAGAAATGTTTCCTATGTTTCAATGAAGCACATTTTGCAATATATATATATATATATATATATATATATTGCTGTGCAATGCTCCTTTGAATGCGGGAACTGGGTCCTTTCAACAAAAAAATTCTAGTCCCACAGATTGGGCGTCATAAACTGCTGTGATCCTCTTTTCGCCTCGGCTGCTCACCTAATTTTATAAACCTCCTCATTCATAAAATTAAACAACACATTCCTACCACAAACATCAACGTTAACTCTATTTACATCAATATTCAGAATACATTAAATTTTCAAATTAAATTTCAGCATAAAATTCAGTTTTAAAAAGAATTTCAAGATTAATTTTATTATCACTTTAACGTGCATCCAGAATTAAAGTCCTTGTTGGATGCCTACTAATTAATATAACAATATAAGCAGAGTACAAAGGGAGCATCTACCACCCCTTTACGTTAATTAACCAGGTTCGTCTAATTGAGCTCAAAGACATACCTAAAATTTCATCATAATCCAGAACATCAATACTAAATACCCCTTTCTACTTAAACAAGCAAATTTCATCTTAACATTAAAATTTTATGGTTAGTACAATTTCACTAATGTCCATTTAAAGTAAATCAATTATAAAGTAATTCAACACACACAAAAATGTCAAACAAAATAGTATAATTTACCTGAAGGTTACTGTCCTCGTAGCTTTAATGTACATCGTCCCTTTAGTTAATCACACCATTCCAACAGGATTATATTTACGGCTTCTAATTCTCAACGCTTTTAAAATTTTCTCCATCACCATTTATTTAAAGTTGTTTCTGGGCTTTTCCGGAACTCATGTGTATATCTGACCCTTGTTTCGTGGATCCAGACACGTATTTGAACCATTTAATTATTAACACCCCCGAAAAATAGCAAAGAAATTCATGCGTCTTTCACCAATATACGCCAAAACTGCCTACTTTTGTGTATACATTTGTCGTTGTAAATTTTGCTAATTGGTACAGTGATACTAAATTTCATTACCTTGTATCTAAGTGCACTGAAGTACATTCATGTTAGCACGTAAATAACAAACTATTTTGAATCACTAAAATATACGAGCAAACTTTAAATTATTTTATCAAACTAAAATGCACTGTTTAACATCTTCAATCAAGTCGCGGATGTAAGAGCTTTTAACGCATCGAATAGTCAAAAGTCTAAGAGGCCGAAATTCATATTACCACCGGTATATATAGCAAAAAGCCTGTCTGTCGGTCTGTTCCCCAAAACGGGTAATTCTAAAGAATTTCTCATTCTCTGTTCCCAGTCCGGCGCTCGCGCGTCGGTTTTTACGAATTTTTCACTCGCCCCATTTAAATCTCAGAAATTCTCACACGGTACGCAAACATGTCCGAGAAAAACTAATTAATTTTGTACAGAAATTGTTGTTTCTACCTCTGATATTTGCATCCTATTTTCAACCAATTGTGACCCTCGTGACGTTGCTTAAATCACGCCTTTTACTATATGTGTCTTTGCTTGACGCATTTTCTCTTTCCTTTTCTAACCTGTTCGTATTGGTGCAAATTGATATTCTTTATTATCGATTATATTTTAGTCCATGTGGACTATCTGGGTTAAATAACCCCGTATCGCACATTCTCGTGAATATTAAGCCCCGGTTTCTCCAAGATTCTTTGAAACCATTTGTTATCTACACAATTTTCGCCGTACGTGATATTTAAACTACGCAGGTGTTCAAAATAATATTAATTCTCAGAGCTTTTTAAATAAACCCTGTTTTGTATTTCGTGCTAAAGCATCTGACCGTTTCCAATATCCTTAAAATCGACATGTTTATCTAAACAAATTAAACTGAAATTGCCTTTTAAAATACGCAGGTGTGTTCAAACATCCTACTTCTAACTAACACTTCTAGGATTTGCATTTTATTGGGTTTTTACAAGTTTCTATAGATATTATCTGTTACTAACGATTCAATTAAAAATAATACCCTTTAATTTTTAGTGAATCCTAATTAAATATTCAATTACCATCTGTACGTTTTGTTCAATACCAGTTACTTAAAATAGGGTTAATTAATATAAATTTTGCACGTAATTTCCATTTGTTTAGGAATAATTACATTACACGCAGAGCTTTTTAATACTGCTTCTTTTGATATAAAGCGTCTTGAACATGATTTAAATCTCTTATGTTTAATGAAACTAATAAATTTTTATGCTTCACGGTTTTAATAACGCGTATTATCTAATAATATTCATTATACACGGTGATTAAAATTATTTGATGTGATTATTTAATTTTCTACCCTGGTCTAAATATGAGTATTTTCCCCCTATTTGAATACAAATAATCCCACTTATTTGAATGCAAATATTAAGCATTTAGCCCAAAAAAAAATTACGAAAAAATTGCCTATCTCTCTCTACCCTTATCTATCTAACTTACCTACTTTGTCTCCAATCCAAAAAAATATTTACACCTATCCTATATCCCTATCCTATTCCTAACTTTTAACTAATCTTCACTATACTTTACTTCCTCCTACCTAATCCTATATACCTATCCTATTCCTAACTTTATTCCTAACTCTCCACTAATCTTATATGAAATATCTATACTTAACCTATCTTATTTTCTTCCTACATTTACTCTTTATTCTCATTCTAAACCTATTCCTAATTATCTCCCATATTTATCCTATACCTAGCTTTATTTTCTATAAACACTTACTTCTACTCTTCTATCTACACCTATTCTATCCCTTGTTCTATATCTATACTAAAGTTCACCTATCTCCATCTTTTGTTCATCAAGTTATTTAAATCTAACTCTCTTCTTGACCCTCCAAGTCTTTCTTCTCACCATCCTAATACTCTTCATCCCTATCTCTCCCCCTTTTATATCTATACTTAACATCCCTGTTATCTCACATACAATAAACTTATCATCCCTATTATCCTGACTCTTAAATATTGCTTCTTCTTCAGTCCCTACACTTGTCTGTTTCTTATTCATTATCATTTCCTTTTCTGCCGACAAACCAAACGATACTACTTTAAAATTCTCGATTTTCCTCTCTACGGAAAATCCTACGTACCTTCTAGAATTCTTGTGTAATGGAATCCGCCAGAATGAATTCCTTAAATCTACTTTATTAAAAACAAACTTGCCATTTAACCTCGTCAAAAATAATTCTGCCTTCACCTGCTCCCGATATGCTGCTGTTGCTTCTACCTCCACTAATTCTGCATTTTCTTGTACTAAAGCTTGAACCTCTACTCTCCTATCCTCTGGACATCTTATCGTGTTGATCTGTTTACCTTCATCATCCTCTACCTCTACTACATTAATACTAAACCCCGTGTCATCCTCTGTGACTTCATAACTGCCCTTCCATGGCACTACCCTATCATTAATCCTTACTACCTTCCTTTCCATATCTATCAAAACCCCTAACTTCATCATACAGTCAACATCTAAAATGCTCTGAAACTTCAGTCCAGGTACAATTACAAACTCCTGTTCACAGCTTAAATCTCCTATATCTATCCTAAGCACCACAACACTATTTACTACAGCAAACTTCTTTTTATTTGGAGCTACTAAATGGCTACGCTTTATAGGCATAATTCTATCACAAACCTTATCCCTAATTTTGCTGACGAATTCCTCCGATATTAAACTCGCCTCTGCCCCTGTATCAAGTAATACTTCTACATTATTCTCAAAAATTTCTAAATTAATAATTGGCAAACATAAATTTTCCTTAGTTTCTGGCTCTACTTCCTCCTCAATTTTGAAAAATTCACGTGGATGTTCATATACATTTACACTGAAATCTAGTGGTCTGTCGCGTTCTAAAAATCCTGTCCAGGTCTGTTTTCCCTACTTGGTCCTGGTCTAGCCGTCACCTCTGCGTATGTCCTAGGCGTTTCCACTCGTTCCGTGTCTGTATTAGCCGTCCCCCTCATGTCCGGTGAACTATTCCTTCTGGTAGGTTCCGGTCTCGGTGCAGGTCCCCTTCCTAAACTATTACTTCTAACATACGGTCGTCGCTGTTCCCAATTCTGTCGCTGGTATCCGTAATTATTCCCCCTTCTAGCATAGTTGTCCCGTCTATTGTCTGTTACGTGCAAATCGAATTTGCACTTAAACATTGTTTTAGTTTAGTTTCTTGATGTGCGGAAGTTCCCGCCATAATTTTAAATACGCAAGACGCGCGAACATTTTTAAATAGACTGGGCGGGGCTTCCGGTACGTCACAATAGTGCAATTGGCAAGTGTGAATTATCCCTATAGGGGTAAGGCAATGCTACAAAAGAGTAGGGAGTTCCGCGGTTCTCGCGCGGAAACGTGGCTTTTTTACGCCGAACTTTGAAGTGAACAGTCGTGCGGGGTGTCGTGTTATCTTATTATGTAGATTTCCTTATCTTGATTATCTTTCCTTAATTACCTATTCCTGTCTTCCACTGCATATAGGAACGGAGATGACCCTGGAGCATCCCATGACCCCGAGATAATTTGGAGGTCCAACTCTACCAGCAGCAGCGATGCCGAGGCTACCGCAGCGTGATTTCCTGCCGGTTAGCGGATCCTTCACGTGAGTAGACTCTCTAATTTTTATTGTTTTAATTTTATGTAACTTCGCTTAATTATGGCGCAATATAAATTATCAGTGACGTCATGGTGTATCTTATGAACTTTGGTAATTGTATTACCGGCTTTTAAGAGCCATCTATCGGCATTTCAATGTACCAGAATCTAAGTGTTACATTTTGTTAACTGCATTACCGACCAGATAAAACTTTAAACGAAGTGTAACATGTCAAACCTAACTGTGTTGATCTGTCTTTCCCTGTTATCCCGAGGTCGTCCACTACTTACGTCGTCGTACCTCTGCAGGTATTCTAGAAACATTTCTCTGTCCACTATGTTCTGTAGTGCTACGTGTTGTCTTATGTCTACCTCGAAGTGTCGTGATAAATACTTAATAATTTGTCGGTCCGTCAGTGGTGGGTTCAGTTGCTTTGCTATGCTATACTTGCGTATAGCATATTGCTCCCTACTTCCTGAAAATTCTCCCTTAAATTTCCCTGTGATTAAGTCGTCTCGTACCTGATCTTGTCTGTGGTCACTCCAGTAGTGCTTTAAAAATTTGTTTTCAAAGTCCTGATACGTGTCTATGTCCTGTCCTACTAAATTGTACCATGCTTCCGCGTTGTCCTTTAATAAAGCCTTTATCGTATTCAGTTTAGTCTGTTCGTCAAATAAATTTCCCACTAGATTTCTTACGCTATTAATAAAAATTTGTGGATTTACCCTGTTATCGCCATAAAACTTCATGTGTTGGTCCAATGATACTCCACCTGTAGAAAATCTGGGACCATCCCCCGTTAAATTTGACATGTTGTATTTGATACTACTAACTTCGCGTTCTACCCTGCCTAACTGATCCCTACATGAGTCCGTCACTTCAGTCATTTTACATTAATCTCTTCTTCACAAAAATGCGTACTTCGGACCTTAAATGTCCCATTTCCTGTCGAAGACCTGTAATATCACGCTCATTTTTTCAATCCTATTTTCAACTTCCCCATCTTTACGGTAAGACTATTTTTAAATTCTGAAACTTCTTTATTCGTCTTATCTATTTTCTCACTTAGGGTTTCCTAACTCCTGTTAATGTCTCATTCATTCGGTCAAATTTCTTATTCGATTCTTCACTCATCCTCTCTAACATTCTCAATATCATCTCGTTTCCTTGATCCCCCGATTCCGTCCTCGACTGATCTCTACTGCCTCCAGCTTCTTCCATTTTCGTATTTTTTTCACACAATGCACTATCGTCACTTCCAATTTCCACTCCTTGACTCCTTAACCACTCTTTTCTCTGCATACGTTCTAATCACTCACACATCTCAAAATACTCTTAAATTTATACACACAGAAACTCTCTCTCAGATCGCCAGTTTCCTGGAATAAAATCACAAAAATTTTATTTGGAACTCGAGCCTCACTTTTGGGTCGCCAAAGAATGCTGTGCAATGCTCCTTTGAATGCGGGAACTGGGTCCTTTCAACAAAAAAATTCTAGTCCCACAGATTGGGCGTCATAAACTGCTGTGATCCTCTTTTCGCCTCGGCTGCTCACCTAATTTTATAAACCTCCTCATTCATAAAATTAAACAACACATTCCTACCACAAACATCAACGTTAACTCTATTTACATCAATATTCAGAATACATTAAATTTTCAAATTAAATTTCAGCATAAAATTCAGTTTTAAAAAGAATTTCAAGATTAATTTTAGTATCACTTTAACGTGCATCCAGAATTAAAGTCCTTGTTGGATGCCTACTAATTAATATAACAATATAAGCAGAGTACAAAGGAGCATCTACCACCCTTTACGTTAATTAACCAGGTTCGTCTAATTGAGCTCAAAGACATACCTAAAATTTCATCATAATCCAGAACATCAATACTAAATACCCTTTCTACTTAAACAAGCAAATTTCATCTTAACATTAAAATTTTATGGTTAGTACAATTTCACTAATGTCCATTTAAAGTAAATCAATTATAAAGTAATTCAACACACACAAAATGTCAAACAAAATAGTATAATTTACCTGAAGGTTACTGTCCTCGTAGCTTTAATGTACATCGTCCCTTTAGTTAATCACACCATTCCAACAGGATTATATTTACGGCTTCTAATTCTCAACGCTTTTAAAATTTTCTCCATCACCATTTATTTAAAGTTGTTTCTGGGCTTTTCCGGAACTCATCTGTGTATATCTGACCCTTGTTTCGTGGATCCAGACACGTATTTGAACCATTTAATTATTAACACCCCGAAAATAGCAAAGAAATTCATGCGTCTTTCACCAATATACGCCAAAACTGCCTACTTTTGTGTATACATTTGTCGTTGTGAATTTTGCTAATTGGTACAGTGATACTAAATTTCATTACCTTGTATCTAAGTGCACTGAAGTACATTCATGTTAGCACGTAAATAACAAACTATTTTGAATCACTAAAATATACGAGCAAACTTTAAATTATTTTATCAAACTAAAATGCACTGTTTAACATCTTCAATCAAGTCGCGGATGTAAGAGCTTTTAACGCATCGAATAGTCAAAAGTCTAAGAGGCCGAAATTCATATTACCACCGGTATATATAGCAAAAAGCCTGTCTGTCGGTCTGTTCCCCAAAACGGGTAATTCTAAAGAATTTCTCATTCTCTGTTCCCAGTCCGGCGCTCGCGCGTCGGTTTTACGAATTTTCACTCGCCCATTTAAATCTCAGAAATTCTCACACGGTACGCAAACATGTCCGAGAAAAACTAATTAATTTTGTACAGAAATTGTTGTTTCTACCTCTGATATTTGCATCCTATTTTCAACCAATTGTGACCCTCGTGACGTTGCTTAAATCACGCCTTTACTATATGTGTCTTTGCTTGACGCATTTTCTCTTTCCTTTTCTAACCTGTTCGTATTGGTGCAAATTGATATTCTTTATTATCGATTATATTTTAGTCCATGTGGACTATCTGGGTTAAATAACCCCGTATCGCACATTCTCGTGAATATTAAGCCCCGGTTTCTCCAAGATTCTTTGAAACCATTTGTTATCTACACAATTTTCGCCGTACGTGATATTTAAACTACGCAGGTGTTCAAAATAATATTAATTCTCAGAGCTTTTAAATAAACCCTGTTTTGTATTTCGTGCTAAAGCATCTGACCGTTTCAATATCCTTAAAATCGACATGTTTATCTAAACAAATTAAACTGAAATTGCCTTTTAAAATACGCAGGTGTGTTCAAACATCCTACTTCTAACTAACACTTCTAGGATTTGCATTTTATTGGGTTTTACAAGTTTCTATAGATATTATCTGTTACTAACGATTCAATTAAAATAATACCCTTTAATTTTTAGTGAATCCTAATTAAATATTCAATTACCATCTGTACGTTTTGTTCAATACCGGTTACTTAAAATAGGTTAATTAATATAAATTTTGCACGTAATTTCCATTTGTTTAGGAATAATTACATTACACGCAGAGCTTTTAATACTGCTTCTTTTGATATAAAGCGTCTTGTACATGATTTAAATCTCTTATGTTTAATGAAACTAATAAATTTTTATGCTTCACGGTTTAATAACGCGTATTATCTAATAATATTTATTATACGGTGATTAAAATTATTTGATGTGATTATTTAATTTTCTACCCTGGTCTAAATATGAGTAATATATATATATATATATATATATATATATATATATATATATTACTCAAATTTAGACCAGGGTAGAAAATTAATTAATTACATCAAATAATTTTAATCACCGTGTATAAGGAATTTTATCAGATAATACGCGTTATTAAAACGTGGAGCATACAAATTTATTCGTTTCATTAAAAATAAGGGATTTAAATTATTCACTAGACGTTTTCTATAAAAAGAAGCAAAATTAAAATGCTCAAATTGTATGTAATTTAATTGTTCCAAGTATTAAAACAAATAGAAATTACGTGCAAAATTTATATTAATTAATTCAAGTTCTAAGTAACGGGTATTAAACAAAGTGTACAAATAATAATTAATATTTAATTTGTATTCACTAAAAATTAAAGGGTAGAAGTCAATGCCATTCATTATTATTTTAATTGGAGTAACGATTATTAAGGTATAATATGCACAAAAGCTTTTAAAAACCCAATAATATTCAAATCGTAGAAGTGTTATTTAAAGTATTACGATTGAACACCTGCGTATTTTTAAATATCAAAGTCCTAATTAATTTGTTTGGATAAACATGCAGCTTCTAGGTATATTGGAAACGGTCGGATGTTTTAACGGGAAGGTTAGATACGGGGTTATTTTATTTACGAATCCACGTGGATTGAAATAACCGATAATAAGGAATATCGATTTGTACCACTCAGATAAGGGTAGAAAGAGATGGATGAAACGCGCAAGGCAGAGACACAGATAATAAAAGGCGTGATTTGAGCAACGTCACTGGGTTTGCGATTGGTGGAAATAATATGCAGATATGAGAGGTGTAAACGTAACGATTTCTATACAAAATTAATTGGTTGTTCTCGGACGTGTTTGCGAGCCGTGTGAAATTTCTTAGATTTTCAACTGGCGCGTGTGCAAATTTAATAGAACCGCGTGCCGGACTGTCGAGAAGGGAACAGAGCATCCGAAATTCTGAAAACTGGCCGTCGCGGGACAAAACCGACATACAGGCGAGCTATTATATAAACCCGGACTTTAAACAGTTTCGCTCTCTTAGATTTTTGATTATTCGATGCTTTAAACAGTGCTATCTTAGATTTTCGATTTTGATTCAATACTTTAAACAGTTTGCTCTTATATTTTGGTGATTATTGAATACTTTAAAACAGTTTGCTTTTTACGTGCTACGATACAAGTTATTATGCATTAGTGCACTTAGAAAAGTAGATACAAGGTAATAAAGTCTAGTTATATTTGCGAGTATTACCCAATTATCCAAATTTGTAACGATAAATGAATAAACAAAAGTAGGCAGTTTTGGGGTATAGCGTGAAAGAAGTATGAATTTCTTTGCTATTTTTCGGGGTGTTAATAATCAAATGTTATTCGTAATCGTGATTGGATCCACAAAACAAGATTTTGATATACGTAGATGCGTTCCTGAGAAGCCCTGAAACTTTTTAAACGAATGGTGTTGTAGATGAATTTTAAAAGGCGACCAGGAATCTGAGGACGGAAACATAACCCAGTTGGAATGGTGTGATTAACAAAGGACGATGTACATTGGAGCCACGAGTGCATTAACCTTCAGGTAACTTATGCTTTGTTGTTCGATTTTTGATGTTTTGGTGTGTGTTGAATAACTTTATAATTTATTTGATAAAAAAAATGGACAGTAGTGAATTTGTATGAACAACAACTTTTAATTTTAAGGTAAAATTTTCTTGTTTAAGTAGAAAGGAGTATTTAGCTGTTTATGTTCTTGATTATGATGAAAATTTGGGTCTGTCTTTGAGCTCAATTAGACTAGCCTGTTTGATTAACGTAAAGGGGTGGGAGATGCTCCCTTTGTACTCAGACTCAGGTCTGCAAATATTGTTAAACTAGTTAGTAGGCATCCTACCAGGACTTTAATTCTGGATGCAAATTAAAATGGTGACAAATTTAATCTTGAAATTTTATGATACTGAAATTTATGCTGAAATTTAATTATGAAATTTTAATGTATTATGAATATTAATGTAAATAGAGTTAACGTTGATGTTTGTGGTAGGAATGTGTTTGTTTTTGTTATGAATGAGGATGAAAGTTTCAACTAGGTGAGCAGCCGAGGCGAAAAGAGTAAAGAGGCGATTAACAGAAGAAAGTCAACGGACCCGAATTTTGGAGGTTAGCAATATATATATATATATATATATATATATATATATGTATATAGTGGTTTTAAAGGGCTAAATCTACGTATAAACAAGGTAATTTCAAACACCCTGTATAGAGGAAACAACCAGAGTTTACGTGCGAAATTGATTTCATTTAGTTCATTTTAAAGTAACACGTATTACCATAATTTTACAATTAATGAATAAAATTTAGTTAGGTTCGTAAAGAAAATAAATTTTACAAGCCAATGCAATTTATTTATTAATTTAATGGAGTTTAATTGAACGGGTAATTACGTATAATACGCATAAAAGCATTAAAAATCGATAATACCAAGGCGAAACGCTTTGCCAACACATAAACAGCCGTTGAATACAAAATACCTTGAAAAGCCAACTCTTAGAAATGTTGTGTTAAAACGTCGGTTAATTGAACGCCTGCATGTTTTCGAAATGTCAGGTTCCCCTTATTTGTATAGATAGCAAGCAAGTTTCAAAGAATATTGGTTAAACGACAGTCCCAATGCACGTACTCATCCACGTGGACGCGGACAGTAATATCAATTTCTACCACTCGAACAAGGTTAGAAGGAAACATATAATATGCATAAGAAAGGGACAGCGTTAATATAGGCGGGATTGTTAAAACGTCAATGGATGTACTATTGGTCAATACAGTTAGTTGTACATTAGACAAACACGGGAATATTCAATATTAATTTTTCGGAAAATATCGTAACGACGCGCTAAATTTCGGAGATTTCGAAAACGGTTGAAACAAAATTTGAGGAAGTGTTATTTTAAATTAGATTTTTCACGGGAAGAGTGGCCTAGAGGTGGCATTCGGAATCATATAAATACTTGAAGAGAATTAGCATCGCTCTCTCTATTATCTTCAATCTCTTAGTATTTTCACCACTTCAGAATACGAGTTTGTAAGTATACATATTTTTAAATTAAATAGTACAGTGTTGACCTCATAATTTGATACGCGAATAGTGTCGAGTCTAAATTTTAATTTGAGATGCAACATTTATCTTAAACAAGCTCGTGAAGTGACGTGAAGTAACGTAAATTTAAATTAAATTAAACTAAAGTACGCAATTATAAAAGAAATGTAATTAATTTGGATTTGGATGTGGATGCACCGTGAAGGCAGAGCAAACAGCACAACCTAGATGGGGTTCTTCTACAAATAGCTAGAGGCGGCCAGCAGAGCAGAGCGAAACTACTTTACCGCATCGTCAACAGAGTAGAGATCTTCAAGAAATTCCAGGTAACGCTTTAAAATTGTTGTTGTTATAAACTATGAAACTATGAAAATTATGTGACGTGTGAGAGTGAATTTTGAAGGTATTGTGCATCATTTTGCGTATTGAAAATAATACGTAAAACTAACTTTATTAAGGTATTTAAATAGAAATCTAAAGGTGTATATAAAACATATTAACGTTCCATCAGGAATTTAAAATTTTTATTGTTACAAGTACATGGGTTTTTTTTTGTTTGCAGTCAGCGTATGCGAAGTACACAAGCATACATTATTTATAATTAACTGGGTTATCATGAGCTCACCATACTCCAGAGTATATAAAGGATACGCATAATTAGTTTTAATATTGTAAATCAAGTGCATCGGATAAGAAACGGGAGCTTTTGGGTATAGAAAATCAATAATTTAAACGCACATTTCATTTAACTAAACTAAATGTTCGTTATACAAATCTTAAGAAACTCTAAAACTGGGAATTATAATTTTAAACAAATAGTTTACATCAAAGAAACACCTGATAGTTAAATGTCAAGTTCAGAGAACTGAAATGAACGTTGGCACAAAATTCTATAAAATTGTTTGTAACGGTCGAGGCGACAAGTTACTAAAATAACAAATGCTTTGAAGACAAAGTGAAATGTAAGATCCATAATGTAAAACAGACAGAGAAAACGTATAATAAAACGTTGGTTAAAATATTCGTCGAAAATACGCAGTAGATTTGGAGGCCAAACACAATATCGATTTTCTGTAGCTTGAGTGGGATTCAAAAACAGACAGTAAATATGAGTGAAACGAAAAAAGGTAGCTAGGGGTTGGATGTTAAAAACGGGGGAAAGCAATATAATTGGTCGTAGGCAAGAAGTTTTGAGAAGCTCACGTCGGTTAGATGTTGTTGAACCAATTTCATTGTAAAAACAGGGTAAACTTGAAATTTTCAGATGTAGAAGTTCGTTACGTTCAAAATTTGGAGAATCGGTTTTGAATAATAAGCATTTCGATAAAAATATGGTCCGTGAGGGGTGTTTAAAAGCATATAAATACATTGGGAGAGGTATTAAAGTTCTCTTATATCTCTTACTTACTTGCTATTACGTGCTCTTACGTTGTACTGATTCTCGCTTATTCGTTGACTTATTATACAACATCCTATTTAAAAGGGCTTCAGTCGAGGTGATTAAAACAAAGTCAAAGACCATTTCACATATTTAATTTAGTTATCACTTTAAGGTGCAGTACAACTGTTACATCTGAGGGTTAGACTTATAATGCTCTTATTCTATATTAATCCTTAACTGCTAACAATGATTATGCAATTATGCTTATTTACTAATTCCAATTACACCTAGCCTAGAGTTCGTTGCACGTGTACTTCCTATCGATTGTCTTCCTGTACAATTCCGCACTTTTCACTTCCTATAACAAGTCACTCACCTCTTAAATGCATAAAACTTAATTCAATGTAATAACTATAAATTATTATGATATTTGGCTATTACATCATCACACCTCCACGGGGTGCACTAAAAAAATTTTTGTTTTTCAAATAAAAATTTTATAAATTGGTAGTACATGTTTCATACTGCTCCTTGCAATTGTGTTACATTATGTTATATATAATTTTGTTCTGTTCTTATGGATTTCTACTAACTTATTATTAATCTTAACTATAACATTAGGATTCTTATCTAAAACTACTTCATATGGGCCTACAAATATTGGATCTCTTTTATTAAGAGATGTATTCTTAATCAACAACTTATCTCCTAATTTATAATTAACATGCTTAGTTTTGATATCAAACTAATTGTAATAAATTATATCTCGCTTCATTTCCAGCGACTTGCAATCTATACTTAAGTTCTGCTGGATAATTATCAAAATTATATAGTGGGTCTACTGAGTTTACCACGTTTGACGGTATTTGATTAATTTTCCCAAACACTAATTCGTACGGGGTATATTTAGTTTCAGTATGCACTGAATTATTGTATGCAAAACACCAATAAGGTATCCAACTGCTCCAATTATTTGAATACTGCGGACATTGGATCCTTAAATATGCTGCTAAATTTTTATGTGAGTTTTCGAGCGCACCGATAGTTTCATGATGATAAGCTGTAGAATTCAACTGCTTTATATTTAATAATTCGCAAGTTTCCTTAAGAATCTCCGACATGAACTCTGAACCTTTATCCGTTAAAATTTCGCGTGGGATGCCGTATCGTAAAATAAAATTCTCGACAAACGCTCTAGTTACACTTTCAGTCTTTTTGTTTGGTAATGGATATGCTTCTACAAATTTACTTAAATCACACTGTAGTGTCAAAATATACCTGTTTCCATTTGCATCTGGTTGCAATGGTCCAACTAAGTCTAAAAAAACCTTTTCGAAAGCTTCGGAAGCTGTGGTTGTAATTATCATCGGTTGTTTGCTAATATTTGAATGTTTATGTCTTTGACATTCGTCACATTTTTTAATAAATGTTTCTACATCCTTTCGCATACTTGACCAAAAATAGTATCGCTTTATGTTATTGTATGTTCTATTGATGCCCGCGTGACCTCCCGTAGGCAATAAATGAAAATCATTAATGATTAATCTTTGCGTTTCTGAGTTTAGAATATTAGTGACTTCCCTAATCACACTAATTCGTATGTCATTTTTTTTAAGTAAATTGCGGCCGGCTTTACAGTTATTTAAAAATGACTTCGATTCTTCGTTTTTTATAATAATAAATTCCGGAATTGTAAATTCTCTACGAAGAAATTGCAGGTCTCTCAACGACGCTTCGAAGGCTGACGCTGATCGAGATCCTTGCTTCAAATAAATTATTTCCTTTATTGGATTTAATGATTCTGTTAAACTCCTCCTCTGATACAAATCGTAATTCTGTTGCATCCTTCGGATGCTTCAAAAGTTCAACAATGTTGGGGTGATCAGTCCCATCATCCTTTGATGCTTTTGATTCGACTTGAAAGTCGCCTAATTTTCTACTTTGGGCTCTTGTTACATATACTTTTTCGTGAACCGCTCGTTCCATATTCTTTAAATAATCTGAATCTATAATAATTCTAGATAAAGCGTCCGCTGTCACGTTTTATGTACCCCTAATATACGTTATTGTAAAATCATATTCTTCTAATGTTAACCTAAATTTTGTTAATCGACTAGATGGATTACTCATACCAAATAAGTATACTAACGGTCTATGATCCGTTAAAATTTGAAATTTTTTGCCAAATAAGTATGGTCTAAATTTTTTCACTGCCCATACTATAGCTAATAACTCTTTTTCTATTGTACAATAATTTATTTCGGCTTTGTTAAGTGCTCTACTTGCGTAAGCTACTGGCTTGTCGTCGCCATTTGACAAAACTGCTCCTAACGCGTAACCTGATGCGCCCGTGCGTAAGATGAATGTACTATTATCTGAAAAATCTGGGTATTGTAATATTGGTGGGTTTGTTAAAGTTGTTTTTAACAGTTCGAATGCTGCTTGACATTCATTGGTCCATTGGAAAGTGACATCTTTCCTAGACAATTTGTTTAACGGTGCTGTTATTTCAGCGAATTTTGGAATAAATTTTCTATAGTAATTGGCAAATGCTACAAACCTTTTAACGTCGTTTGCATTAAGTGGTGTTGGATAATTTTGCATGACTGCAATTTTTTCTGGATCTGGTTGTACACCTTGTGCCGTTATAACGTGCCCTAAATACAAAATTTCCTTCTTTAAAAATTCACACTTTTTTGGATTTAATTTTAAATTGACTTTTCTTAACCTATTGAGTACTTTTACTAAATTTATATTGTGCTTTTCTAAACTATCTCCGAATACAATTAAATCATCCAAATATGTAAAACAATTCTCGTAATTTAATCCTGATAAGGCTACTGTCATCGCTCGTGCAAAAATACTCGGGCTTACTTTTAACCCCATCGGTAACCTAGTCATTTGAAATTGTCCTTTGTCTGTACTAAATGCCGTACACGGTCTGGACTGTTCTTGTAATCCTATCTGATAATAACTTTGATATAAATCTAAACGTGAAAAATATATCGCACCTCCTAACGAATCTAAAATTGATTCGATACTTGGTAGCGGAAATTTATCATCTTGCAATTTAGTGTTTAATTGTCTATAATCAATAACTACACGCCATTTTTTGTTTCCTAAACTATCCGGTTTTTTCGGTACTATTAGTAGTGGTGACGACCACGCACTCTGTGCGGGTTCTATTATCCCGTCATGTAACATTTTATCTACTTGCTTTCCTATATCATTTTTCTGTGAATGTGGTAACCTATATGGTTTAACGTACGTTGCTCTAGCATCTGTTTGTAACTGAATATGCTGCTCACTTATGTTTGACAAACTTAGCAGAAATCTTATGAATGATGGTTTGTTCTTCGCTATTCAAACCTTCGACGTTAATGTCTTTTAATAATTTATCAATACGTTCAACTGAGAATTTTGACTCTTCAAATTTAACTATCTTGTAATCTGAAAGTCGTTCGATGGTAGGTTTAAAATTTCGTAACTTAATTTCGGTGTCGTTCGTATTCAATAATTTTACTGGTATAAAATTTTTAACTGGCTTTACAACTACGTTTGCTAGAAATACACCTTCGCACAGTTCTTGTGATTTTATTACGCATTCCTCTTTGCAATTTACTTTGAAATGTTTGATAACCTCGCATCGTGGTGGGATTATTGTATATAAATCTTCGTTTGCTAATAATGGAATTGACGTTGATACATCATTACTTACGAAAGTAAATTTATAATTTTTATAATCGATATTTGATCTGTACTTATTAAAAAAATCTGATCCTATTACTCCATTTACGTCTGATTCGAAATCGTTCATTACAACAAAAGTATGATTAATTGAGATATTCCCTATTGTAATTGGTAGATTTACTGTTCCAATTGCTTTTGTTTTACCCGATACTCCTTGAATAAAAATTTGCTTATTTGTATCAATATTTATCTTAGTTGTTAAACTAGAAATGAAAATAATACTTACTGATGCTCCTGTATCTAAAATTAATTTAATTGTATTGTTATTGTATCCGACTTCTATGAAATTTATACTATTAATATTTAAAATGTTGTGAACATTCCTTAAATTATTCCGGGGGGTCTCAAAAAAATGTTTTCGGTTCCCTAGTTTGGTCTAATGTATTTTCTGTGCAGTTTTTCTCTGACGAGTTGATATAAAAATTGCGATGGTTTCCCCTATTATAAAACTGATGACCTCTTACAGTTTTACTTACGTATGCATTTCCTCGATCTCTAGTGTTCATGAACGTGCATGGATTATTTCCTCGACCTTGATACCTGGTGTGTGAGGTACGTTGACTTCTATTTGTATTATTGTTATGATATTTTACGCGTCTAGTAAATTGACGACCTTTTCCGGTTGTGTAAAACATTTGCTGAGGTTTATTTGCAATTTCCTCTTCCTTCGCGGCTATTATGGCGTCTTTTAATTTATCGTAATTTCGAGCTTTTATAATTGTTTTTAAATTTTCGTCCCTTATTCCGTTTGTAAATACGTTTAATGCAATTTTTTCGTTAGCGGCTGTCAAAATTTTTAATGACTGTTTGTTACCCTCTGCTTGAGCTATTGTTAAATTGACCATTAATTCCTCGATCGTTTTACCAAAATTTTCAATTGATTTATTATTTTGTCTGGAGTTATGTAATTCGGCGGACAATCCTGATGCTGATTTTTTAGTTAAAAGATGATGTTTGATATCGTTCACAAGCGCTTCTGCATTCTCATACTTACTGTCTAATCGCATTTTAGCATTTTGACTTAACTTAATTTTTATGACAAAATTTACTAACAATCTCTTACCTTCATCATCTAACAAGCTATCATATAGTTCAATTGCGTCGACCATTTGCTCGGTGGTATTTTCTGAACCGTCCATGGCTGGAATCATAGAGGCTGCTACTTTTAATTCAAACTTTTCACCCATGTGTCTTGATTTTTCCTACTTAAAATACTTAACTTCCTACTTTTTAAAACTTCAGTAATATCTCCTATACACTTATCTATTATGGCTATGTGCTGCTTAACTTTATCGATAATTTCAGAACTATCAAATTTTGCGACTTTAATCTTTTCTTTCTCTAACCTATACTCCTCGCATAACCTATTCAAATAATCAAATTTCCTATTAGTAACATCTAAATCGTTTCGTCTTTCTTGACCATCTTTATTTAAATTTTTAATAAAAATCTTAAATTCCTCTAAAATTTGCTTCAAGTGTTCCGTCATTAATTTTAACTCGTACTTAATTTTTATAGCTTAAAATAAAATAATTCTTACTATACAATCTGCTGGCTTCTACTGACCTCTCTCCTAATCTTCTTGTCCAACATTTTCTTGAACATTTTAAAAAGTAATAAAATACCCAACAACGCTAAAATTGTACCTGACGTAATACCTATTACCTCAGAATTTGAATAGCCATTTATCGAACCATTATTCATTCCAGTTTGTGCAATAACTACTTCTTCCTTGGAATTGCTGGTGCCCATTTCAAATTTCGGTTATTATAATTTAATCTGTAGAACTAGCAGGACTCGCAGAATTTCAGGACTGGCAGAATTAGCAGGGCTGGCAGGATTAGCAGGGCTGGCAGGGTCGCCATGTAGTGTTCTCTTGGGGGCTTCAGTCGAGGTGATTAAAACAAAGTCAAAGACCATTTCACATATTTAATTTAGTTATCACTTTAAGGTGCAGTACAACTGTTACATCTGAGGGTTAGACTTATAATGCTCTTATTCTATATTAATCCTTAACTGCTAACAATGATTATGCAATTATGCTTATTTACTAATTCCAATTACACCTAGCCTAGAGTTCGTTGCACGTGTACTTCCTATCGATTGTCTTCCTGTACAATTCCGCACTTTTCACTTCCTATAACAAGTCACTCACCTCTTAAATGCATAAAACTTAATTCAATGTAATAACTATAAATTATTATGATATTCGGCTATTACATCATCACAGTTAGTAACGTACCAGTAATGTATTAAAAGTGTGATTTGCACAAGTGGGTGCAGGCTTATAGAAGGTGCTGTTACTACATGCTACGATCTAATGATAGGATGGTACTTAGGTAAGCGAGTCGAGAAGTTTGAAACCACTATGTGTGAAGTGTAGTGGTTACGGAAGGTTAAGCTTGGTCGAGACAATTACCCTGGTAGAAATACTAAAGGTGGTTGCAGAGAGATGGATAGCGAGTGGAAATGAGTTGGATCCAGGTATAATAACGAAGTGTATGGACGCAGCGACGAGGGTTTTGGAACACATCTTCAGAGGTAACGATGGAAGAGGCTTACTCCAGGTAAAGAAAATTAATTTCTTGCTTTTGCTTGAAAATTTGTGCTGGTATTTTGTGCTCGAGTGTTTTGACTTATTGGGGGTGTATTTCATTACCATAAAAATTCATTTGAAGGGGTATATGTAAAGGACAATTGATATTGATTATTCAAAAATGTTTATAAATGATATAAAAATTTTGTTGTAAGGAGTAAGCGGGTCTTTAGCTTTATTTTAAACAAAAATGCGATGTTTAAAAGCATTTAGAGTAACTGGGTTATACTGAGCTCAACATAGACAAAAAAAATCAATTTAGGGTTGCACGACGGGCCCATCTACTCGTCTAAAATAAAATTGTTGAAATATATAAAAATCGTGAAATTTTCAAAAGATTTAAGGATTGAGATAGTAACATTTTAGGAAACTGTATATACAAATGTGTAAATATTTTCGTGCTAATGAAAACTTGTTAATATGTGTAAATAAAAAGGTTGTATGTCTTTTTGCATTATTTGAGTGGTAATTTTATTTGACTGTATATGTGAGAAAGAGTGAATTTAGTATGGTAGGTATTCAAGAAGAAGCAGATTTTAGAGCTAGCCAGAGTGTGCAGAAATAAGGAGGTGTTACAGAGGTATTGCAAGAATTTTAAAAAAAAATTTCAGAAAATTTTATGATGGCCCAATAACGCTGGGACACAAAGGCGATCCCGATTGTTCTAGAGATCCACAGCAATATATATATATATATATATATATATATATATATATATTTTAGCATTTGACATTATCAAAAGGGTCTACAAAGGTAGTTATTAGTACTACTGATAAAAACATTAATTTACCACTTTTATCAAGCTATTCTAAAAGTTAAAAACACTACGGTTAACAAAGATTGATGAATAATTACTTGTTGAATGCATATATAGAATATTATGTACTAGTGATACAGCGTTTGAGGTTTAAAAAAGCATTTTTCCATTGTTAGCATATACGAAGGGTATCTAATGTATCTTCGATTGAATGTGTATAGGTTTTTTTTTTAAGATTATTATTCGTAATTTGTGCAGGATACTTTAGGCCATTTATAAGTTTGATTTACCTAAAATGAAAGATGTTTAATACATTTTAATTATAAAGCAAAATAAAATTATGAAATGTCAAAATAAAATGTAAAATTACCAAAGCTGTTCTAAAATAGTAACTAAGTAGAATTAAGTTTAATATGTTGAATGCATCCCTTATGTAATATTAGTTAGTAGGCTAGAGATAAGTTTTTTGTTTTTGTTGTTGTCCTAGGTGACAATTGTTTAAGAATTAATGATAAAATTTTGAAAAAGTGGGACCATAAAATTTTTGTACACTGAATAATCGTTTTGGCTTAAGAGCTTGTACTTAAAAATTTTTAAAAAAATTAATAGATGTGTTGAAGTGCATGCATTTTATTTTAATATAATAAAAAGAAAGTGAAAGGTTTATACGACGAAAATTAATTACAAAAGGAAGATTTCAAATATACCAACATCGGGGCATCCTTTGTTGTGGTTAAAGAGTGCAGCTGGAATAGTGAATTATTTTGCAGATCAGTTTATTTGGTGAAGTATTGAAGTGTTCGTAGTTATAGAGCAATTAAAGCATATAGTGGTTGGAGTAGTATTCAATTGTAGAACCTAAAACTATAGGAAAATCCTTATTGTACATAAACTAAAACATACTTTTATTAGGTACTCACTGAAAGCGTTCGAGGCAACTTTGTGGTATCCTGTTTCCAACCCATGTACACCCAGACACATTCAACGGAGTTGCAGGTATCTAAGTTATTTTTATCTACACTTCATATTAAAGTAATTTGGAATAATTTAAATTTCAAACGTTAACTAGATTAAATAATTGCTGAATAGATTTATCAATCTTTGTCTAACCACGATACGTAAGCACAAAAAAAAGAGGTTCAGTGATTTTGATCTCATACGCTTTAGGCGCCTGTGTTTCAATACCTGTAAGGGGACAAAGAACCCACGTCTCCTCACAGAGTTTAAATACTAGATTCAGTTTCCCTGAGAGAGTTTCTAAAAGCCGTGGCATAATTGAATTTGAAAAGGTATTTATTTAAATCAATTAAAAGGCCAACACCACATTACAGGTTGCACCTATTATTTTTTAAATCGTATATTAAAGCATCAATTCATTAAATATCACCAAACATAACAATATATATATATATATATATATATATATATATATATATTGTTTAGGCTTAGTTACCCTATTTACAAGTTTTACCTCAAGCTTATAGATATTAATTAATGTCGCTTATCCTTTAACATAACCGTACTTAACCCCGTCCTATAATCCGGTTCTATCCACTACCTACCTACAACAAAAGGGACTAAATGGTGAGAAAGGACAGAAATTTCAGTGCTTCGAAAGTCGCAGCAAGCGTCACATGTACGCAATATGTTGTCGTGGTTATTTTGCAGTAATTAGTGCCGTACAATCGGTTCGTGTGCTAATTAACATTATTACAGTCCGCAATCAATTAATAGTTTCGTTACATCGATCGACCAGCGTTGAATCAAGATCGCAGTCATTAAAGGTAGGTGAATTCCATATCATTGGCTCATCCCTTTATCCCTACATTTTGGTTCCCTTCGACCGCATTAATTAATATTTGCATATAAAAATTGATTATCTAATCAAACAATTAGAGTAATCAGGTCAGTTTTACACATTAATAGCAATTGCAGTTAGGCTTAATTCATAATATTTGTGCATGCCGTTGCATTTTAAAAAGTTACTTCTTAAAATTTAAGTGCATTAAAAAAGCAGTTAATTTTAAAGTAAGCGTATACAAATAGGAAAAACATCATTGCGTTACCCCTGTTCTAAGAACTTGCATTGTATACCTGAAGCTGCACTAATCTATTTTGGTGAGAGCTTAAAGAACCGTTAGTCCTCGAGGTATCTTAAGGTTTGTGGTCAACACAAGTCTCATTTTAACGTTAAATTAAAGTGTCACTCAGGATTAGCTACATAATTGCTAGTTTCTGAAAATTGGTAGAGTAGTTACATGTTCATCATTAGTTTGGGTTTACATCTTTAAGATTTGTTATTTTTGTGACAAGGGTACTCGTGTTTAGGGGAATAGCTATTTTGTTCGAAATGACTCAGATACTTATGGACCGTCTTATAGTAGATGGAAAAGGGTGCTTGGATAGAATAGAAAATTTGTTTGAAAGTATTTCAAGGTTGGAATATAATCTTGAAAACCAAGCAATCGCTTCGATGATGGTACAGTCAGCTGTAGAAATAAAGGAAGAATTTGATGCATCCTACAAAAGGTGTGTGTTAGACGAGGATGATTCGGACAGTTTAAGTCAAATTACAGCAATCAGAATTGAATTGGATAAAACTTTAATATCAATTAAAGTTATTGGGGCAAAATTTGTTAGTTTGGTTGAAAGTAAGCAGGAAGCGAAACCGTTTTCTACAAGTAGATCGTCGTATGATACCGCTGGTATAGGTATCACCAGTAATTTAAAACTTCCAAAGGTCGCAATTGGGAGCTTTTCTGGACGCATAAAGCATTGGGAATCGTTTCATAGTTTGTATAAAAATCTCATTCATTTAAATACACAGTTATTACCAATCGAAAAGTTTTTATTTCTTACTGAAGCGTTGGATGTAGATTCCAGAAATTTAATTCGTCATCTACCAATAAATAATGACAATTATGAAATTGCATACTCCGTTATAGTACAACGCTATGACTCACGTCGTTTGATTGTCAATACATATTGGTCAGCTCTTGAAAATTGTCCTAAGGTGAAAGCAAAATCACATACAGAACTTAGGGATTTGTTGAATTGTTTTACAGAGAATTTGTCAGGGTTACGTCAAATAAAAATTGATTTACTTAATTTAATATTGTTTAATTTGTTGAGCAAAAAGGTTGATGCTGACCTCTTAAAGGCATTTGAGGTTGAAAATAATGAAGAAATACCTACATACGAGCAATTGAAATCATTTCTTGAAAAACAGTGTAAAGCTTTGGAAATTAGTAGTATGATTTCGTCCGAACCATCGAAGTCAAGTTCAAAATAAACATTGAATACAAACATTAAGGAAAAGCGTTTTTCTTTTAATCCGAAGTCATATGTTAAAACCTCATTACTTACAACTTCAAACGTGGTAAAATGTTTGGTGTGCAATGGTAATCATCAGATTTATCGTTGTCAAATTTTTTTGGATAAGGTTCCTCAAGAAAGGTATAATACTGCAAAGGATAAAATTTGTGTATCAATTGTCTTCAAGATACACATAAAATTGCAACATGCCCTTCAAAATCGGTATGTAAAAAATGTCACAAAAAGGGTCATAATACCCTCCTTCATTTTGAAAATTCTGCTTCTGTTGTTGAAACAAAACCTGCTGCTGCAGATGTTTCAAATGTTGCCTCTACTTCAAATTGTAGTACATTGTTCTCGTCGAAATTGTCAAGTGCTTCTACATTGTTATCAACAGTTCAAGTTTCTATTCGCAATGAATTTGGACAAGCGCAAATTGTAAGAGCATTATTGGATTGTGGAAGTATGGAATCTTTTATAACGGAAAAATGCCGTCAACGGCTTGGATTAAATAAATCAAGGGTTGCATTAAAGGTAGAAGGGTTGGGGTTAGCGTCATATCATATTACCGGAAAGGTAGTTTGTAAAATTAAACCCGTTGGACACACAATGCCAGAATATTCAGTTCAAGCATTTGTATTGGCAGAAATTTGTGAAAAACACTTTCGTAGCAATTATTCGAGAGACAAAACAGGTCGTTTCGTTGTATCGTTGCCGTTTAGTGGTCCTGAACCGTTGTTTGTTGGGTCTCGGGATGTAGCACTTAATCGGTTTTTATTATTAGAACGTCGCTTGGAAAAGAATCAGGAATTATACACTTTGTATAAACAATTTATGCAAGACTATTCCGACAGTGGGCATATGACACCAGTAAATGCCTCACTTAGTAGCAATATTCCATCTCCGGAATATTATATTCCGCACCATGCGGTTATGAAACCGGAAAGCACTACTACAAATATTCGAGTGGTGTTTGACGCATCCGCGGTTTGTCCCAGTGGTGGTTCATTGAATGAACATTTGATGCCAGGACCTCCGCTTCAGAAAGATATTTTTGCTTTGTTGTTGGATTTTCGTTTATATCCCATTGTATTAACTGCCGATATTAAACAGATGAACAGGCAGATTTTTGTTGCTCCGAATCATCGGGCTTTTCAAAAAATACTTTGGAGACCAACGTCATCAGAATCAATAGTCGAGTATCAATTAAATACTGTTACCTACGGAGTTACTTCATCACCGTTCTTGGCAATGCGTGTTATTAAGGAGCTTGCGACTGCTGAAGCACCTAAATATCCGAACGCTGCCAAGGTGTTGTTGTCTGATGTTTATGTCGATGATTTGATTACCGGGTGTAGTTCACCTGATGAAGCTAAACGTCTAGTTTCTGAATTAAATCAGATTTGTGAGGCTGGATGTTTTACATTGAGAAAATGGAATAGTAACATTGCTAGTATCATTGATGATTTACCAGAATCTTATCGTTATCAACAAGCTGTTTCCTTCGAGGAATCTAACAATGTTACCCAAAGGGTATTAGGTTTGCGTTGGCAACCGTCGCTTGATCAATTCTTCTATGATACAAATATCATAGACAGACTATGTACTAAAAGAAATATGTTGTCCGAAGTAGCAAGGATCTTTGATCCGTTAGGGCTATTAGCGCCTTTAGTATTTTTGGCAAAGCATTTAATACAATCGTTATGGATTTTAGGATTTGAATGGGATGAAAGTCCCCCTTTGACCATAAGTTCAAAGTGGAAAAGTTATTTGCAACAAATGTCGCAATTAGCAGACCTTAAAATTCCGCGGTGGATTATTTCTGATGATGTTCAAGATCTACAGCTGCATGCGTTCTGTGACGCTTCAGAGGCAGGGTATGCTACTGTGATTTACTTTCGTACTGTTGACATACAGGGTGATATAAAGGTTGCCTTAGTATGTGCAAAATCTAGACTTGCGCCCACAAAGCGCATATCGTTGCCAAGACTCGAATTGTGCGGTGCTGTGTTATTGTCTGATTTAGTAGCATTTGTCCAAAATACATATAAAACTCGTTTGTCGTTAGATCGTATAGTTGCTTGGTCCGATTCTACAGTCGCTCTTTGTTGGATTCGATCGTCATCTTATAACTGGAAAACCTTTATAAGCAATCGGATTTCGCATATTCAGGATCGCGTTCCTCCTGCATCTTGGAACCATGTTCGGTCACATGATAACCCCGCAGACTGCGCCTGTAGAGGGATGTTAGCATCAGATTTAGTCAATCATCAGTTATGGTGTACAGGCTCTCCATGGTTGTCACTTCCAGAAGAAAATTGGCCGGTTACCCACATGCCAAAGTTAATCGATACATCTCCAATAGATGTGGAGAAACGTACATTGGTATTAAATGTTGTTGTGACAGATAATTTTTTAGATTCATTACTAGAAAGATTTTCAAATCTACAAAAAATATGTAGAATTGTTTCATATGTTTACCAGTTTGTTCGTAAGTTACAATTTGCTAGACAGGCAATTGGTGAAAATTTGGATAACGTGTCTGTGTCTCAGCAACACGCTATGGAATTATTGATTAAGAGAATTCAGCAAGAATCATTTGGTCAGGATATAGAAAATATTAAACGGGGTAAGGTAATTAGTAAACATCTTCGACCTCTTACTCCTTTTATTGACTCGCTTGGTTTGTTGAGGGTGGGCGGTCGGCTCAGAAACTCGGAATTACCATATGAAACAAAATTTCCATTGGTACTTCCTCGCACTCACAGATTAACAGAATTAATCATCTTGGACTGCCATAAAACATACTTACACCCTGGTCTTAAAGCCACACAATTTTACTAACCCAAAATTATTGGATTTTGTCAGCAAAAGAGTCATACGTCAATGTTTAAAATCTTGTATTCGATGTTTTAGAGTGAAACCAATTGCTTATTGTCCTCCGATGGGTGATTTGCCTGCATCAAGGTTTACCTCTGTAAAGGCTTTCCTACACACGGGGGTTGATTTTGGAGGTCCTTTCTGTATTCTCATGAGCCGTAATCGAGGTGTAAGGTCACTAAAGGCGTACATTTGTTTATTTGTTTGCTTCAGCACAAAGGCTCTTCATTTAGAGCTTGTGTCAAGCTTGTCGGCGGATGCTTTTATAGCCGCGTTACGACGCTTTATAGCCCGCCGGGGTAAATGCCTAAAACTCTATTCCGATTGCGGTACCAATTTTGTTGGAGCATCGAACGAAATCTCCCAACTGATGACTCAATCAGCGCATGCTGAAGGAATTGAATTCGTGTTCAATCCTCCCTCAGCTCCTCATTTTGGAGGGTTGTGGGAGGCTGGAATTAAGTCTGTCAAGACACATTTAAAAAGAGTGATTGGCGACCAGATATTATCCTACGAAGAATTAAACACGGTTTTAATTCAAGTTGAAGCCATTTTAAATTCAAGGCCTCTGTGCCCCATGAGCTCAGATCCGAATGATTTTTCATTTTTAAGTCCGTCCCATTTTTTGAATATAGAGCCTGTTTCTGTCATACCAGATCCAGTTCTCCTTGATTTGGAAATATCAAAATTAGATCGTTGGCAACTTATTCAACGCATCCAACAATCATTTTGGAAGCGTTGGCATAATGAATATTTGCATTCTTTGCAACAGAAGGCAAAATGGTTTACCCCTACTTCTGAGGCGAAAATTGGAACGTTAGTCTTAATTCATGACAATCAAGTCGCACCTTTACATTGGAAATTAGGGCGCATAGAAAAACTGTATGTTGGTTCAGACAACATTAGCCACGTGGCAGGTGTGAAAACAATGCAGGGTTTGCTCAAAAGACCACTTGTTAAACTATGTCCTCTTCCTTTGTAAAAATAGTTTTAGTATTTTTTCGTAAGTGTATACGTATAAGTATTTGTTACCGTTTACTTTTAAAATAAGTTGCTTCACACTTATTTTGGTGGGCGGTATGTTTAGGCTTAGTTACCCTATTTACAAGTTTTACCTCAAGCTTATAGATATTAATTAATGTCGCTTATCCTTTAACATAACCGTACTTAACCCCGTCCTATAATCCGGTTCTATCCACTACCTACCTACAAGAAAAGGGACTAAATGGTGAGAAAGGACAGAAATTTCAGTGCTTCGAAAGTCGCAGCAAGCGTCACATGTACGCAATATGTTGTCGTGGTTATTTTGCAGTAATTAGTGCCGTACAATCGGTTCGTGTGCTAATTAACATTACTACAGTCCGCAATCAATTAATAGTTTCGTTACATCGATCGACCAGCGTTGAATCAAGATCGCAGTCATTAAAGGTAGGTGAATTCCATATCATTGGCTCATCCCTTTATCCCTACATATATATATATATATATATATATATATATATATATATATATATATATAAAACAGAAAATGCATACATACCTTATCTTGTATTTGTTTAGCTTCTTTTTCAGCCAGCTGTGCAACTAGTTCTTTATTAATGTAAGCTGCCCTTAGTTTTGCTTCTAATTCCTTTAACTCATGGCAGTTCTCACGTAAGTGTTGCCTTAAAAAATAAAAAATATATATTACTATACTTCTTGATTTGAATAAAAGAATATTTAAAAATTGAAATTAATAAATAGAAGTGTAAAAGTAAGTAATCATGTTCAGTAACAAAATATAAAAGACCCAAGTTACAAAATGTTAGCTATGAATGGTATTTAACGCAAGGTCAAATTTTCACTTCTCTACACATTTTTGTAAAATTGTAGAAGATTATTGCAATATGCACATCCAAACAAAAGGATATCAAAAACAAAATTAATGTTTTCCAACATGATCTACATTACTTCAATACTGAGTCATAGAATTTTTCATATATATCTTCTAATCCCATATTTACAATCAAGCAACCACACTAATTCAAAATTGTGAAATTGACATGTACTCTGTTGCACTCCATTATAATCAATAATATAGCAGAACAAAATATGAAATGAGACAATTATTAGTACTTAGGTATAAACTCTGCCTGGCGATGCCAATGTATGGTGAAACATTTGTTGTGTGTATAACATATAGCATCAATAGTGGTCTAATTTTGTATTTTGTTACACTGCATTATCAAACGAACCGTATTATTTTAAAATTTGGTACAGAAGGTTCAGTAATAAAATATAAGTATTTGAGAAAATTTACTTATTATTCAAGTATGAATAGAATTAAACCCCAATCATTCAACAAAATCCTTGCCTGATATAACACATTTGAGTACCCTTCATGCCTGCATAAGGAGCAATAAGAAATGATCATTTTGTAGACATTCAAGCTTGTACATCCACCGTAGTTCTTCAAATGATATATACCAACATAAATAGTGATTTTCATTTTTGAAAAAATAAACCAATATGGTAGAAATGTTACTATTGCACATGGCTATTGAGAACAAATTCTATTAAAAATTGCTGAGCATTCTTTATAGAAATTTCGTTGGTGTTCAGTTCTTGGAAAGAATTTGGCTAATAATTGTAATTCGAATTTCAAGAAGTATTAAGTGTAATCAGACAAATTCAAAACCCGTACTTGATGTACATTTGTCTGCGTATGAAATTCTCTGCCAATTCCCTCCTCTGCTTAAATCTTCACACATATTCAGGTACAATTGTGTGACACATATATAATCATACTCTAACACTATTTTAAAACACATTATAGAGTTTGCAGATGCATACTTTTTCCCTTATAAACCTTTGCGTTATGCTTATAAAGATAAACTACAACGTTTAAGTAAATTTGGTTTTTAACACTATGATATAAAATACTGAAAACTACCAAGCGTATTGAAGGGATAGAAGCTACCATGCTATAAATTGTTTAAAGGAAGAAGGAGTGCTTATTGCACTTAAATCTGAATTTATTTCAATTAAAATGCAGCGACAACTCAAACTTTGAAGATGTTTGAGCGAAAGTCTCAATCTGCAACTACAAATTGATCCTCGAAGCTATTTACATGCTACCAAACTCTTCTGCCAAACGTATGAAGATTTAATAGATATTATGAAAAACACAACACATATGAATGATGTCCAAAAGATATGCATTCTTGGAGATTTTAATTGTCCAGATGTCTACAGGATCATGAGAGTGATCGGTTTGTAACTTCACGATTAAACAATTTAGAATCAGAAATAATTGTCGGTGGAAAGTATAATTTAGAGATGCATCAGTACTACAGTATTGTAAATGATTATATAAAAACGTTAGATCTTGTATTTGCTGATAACTTGGAGCTGATAAGTCATTAAGGCAGATTTCTCAACTTGTTCCAAGGATGTATATATCATCCATTTTGTTATGAACAGTATTGACCCCAGAAAATATAGCCAGTAGTCTAGAAAACATCTTTAAATATACATCCACCCTTAACAAATTTTTTGTCACGATCATCTTTAAAAACGTAATGATCTTTGTATATTAGAAGATGTATCTCCTTCAGAATTATCCACAGGAAAAACATTAATAGACTCTTTTGCTTTAATTGCTAGTACAGATAGAAATTTAGGTCAAACGGATAAAATTTATATGAATATAAATACAGGTGACCGCAATCCTTTTAGAAAACGTCCATATTGTATGCCCCCCTATATGTCAAAAATCTTAAATAAAAAACTTGATGAAATGTTATCTTTAAATGTTATTGAAAAATGTATATCGCCTTGGTCGTCTCCCATTTTATTAAAAAAACCCTCTGGTAATTACAGAGTATGCTTTGATGGTAGAGCTTTAAATGATATAACTACACATGATAGCTACCGAATGCCTAATGTAGACAGAATTTTATACATGCTTAGAAGTGCTACATACATTTGAAGCCTAGATTTAAGGCATAGTTTTTAGCAACTTCTTCTAACTAAAGAATCTAAAGATAAAACAGTGCTTAGTATCATTTCTAGAGGTCAATTCAGATTCGTTACAGTCCCATTTGGTTTGAGAAATTCAGATCAAAAACAACAATGTTCGAACCAGAATTTGAACCTAACATTTTCTGTTACCTCGATGATGTAATAGTCATATCTTCCACGTTTTCTGAACACATAAAACTACTAGAAACTGTATGTGACCGTTTAAAAGAAGCAAATTTAAGTTTTAACTTAAAAAAATATAAATTCTTTAAAAATCCTTGGATACAGAGTAAGATCTAACTCAATAAGAACAGACCAAGAAAAAATTTCTGTCATGATAAATTATCCAAGACCAAAAACCACAACAGAAATAAAACGATTTGTCGGTATGGTAGGTTGATATTGAAGATTTATGAAGTCTTCCTCAACCTTGATATCTCCTATAAATGACCTACTAAAAGAGAAAGAAAAATAATCAATTGTCTGGACTCCTCAAGCAGAGTCGTCGTTTTTAAAAATTAAACAAATTTTAGTGTCTGAACCTATTTTATGCGAACCTGATTTCAGTCAACCTTTTGTTATAGAGGTAGATGCTTCGAGCACTGGTCTCGATGGTGTTTTACTGCAAAATTTGAATGTGTAGATCATGTTATCTCATATGCCAGCAGATCTCTTACTCATTCTGAACAAAAACTGTGTGTTATAGAACGTGAATGTCTTGCCATTATTTTTTCAATAGAAAAATTTCGTCCATGGATAGAAGGTGCTAAGTTTAAGGTTATAACTGACCATCATAGTCTCCTATGGCTTAATAATATTCAAAATCCCTCTGGAAAGCTTGCGAGATGGGCCACTCGTCTGCGACAACATACTTTTGAACTTATACACCGAAAAAATAAACTACATACAATACACTGACACACTTGGTCGTGCAACACAAGAGTGCATAGTAAATTAAAATACTTTAGACATGAATACTACATATCTTTAAGAAACAAAATAAAAAATTCACCAGATACCTACCCACTATAGACAGTAGAAAATTACCTGTTATATAAATTTGTACATTCAAACTTACCTTTATTAACCTCAAATATAAATGACTGGAAAATTTTGGTACCTCAGAAACAAAGAACTGATGTAATATCAACCTGTCATGATCCCCCTACTGCTAGTCATTATGGCTTTTTTAAAACGTTAGCTAGGTTACAAGAAACTTATTATTGACCTAAAATGAAGCTTGTTGTTTAGAAATATTGTCGAAATTGTCTGGTTTATGGAGCAAAAAAAGATGTACGCTTTCAGTTTCATACTATAGCGTTAGATCTTATGGGACCCCTACCTTGCTCGAAACAAGGTCACAAATGGCTACTAGTAATAAGTGATTGGTTTTCAAAATTTACTATACTTCATCCATTGCAAAGTGCAGAGGCATACGATATTGAAAATTATATCGAAAACAATGTAATTTTAACTTGATAAACAATTGTCTGGACACATTTTTAAAAATTTATGTACCAAATATAAGGTAGGAGAGATTTGGTATAATGCAGTTTATTTGCCACAATGCATTTTTGTAGAAAGATTGAATAAAACTGTAGGTACAGCTATTCGATCGTACATTAACTCACACAATACATGGGATGAAAATTTAGCAAAAATGCTTTACGCTGTAAATTCAGCAAAGCATAACCGGTTTTTTCCAAATTTTCTTGTTTTTGGTAGACATGTTCTTATTTCAAAGGAGTTTTATAGTTCGTCTTATAATCCCTCTGAAGATGATATAATGGCTGAAGATAGGGTAGCATATTCTACAGATCTCTTTAAAGATGTCAGAAATGGACTTCATTCAGCTTATATAAAAATGTCTACGCGATACAACCTTCGACGAAGATCAATTTCCTTTAATGTTGGTGATACAGTTTGGCATACAAACAAAGTATTATCTAATGCCAGAGAAGCTTATACTTCAAAATTAGCTCCAAAATGTGTCTTGTGCACTGTCAATAAAAAAAAAACCACTTGGTATCTCAGGTGGATCAAAAGCAAATAATTGGCATGTGAAGGATCTTAAGTCATATACTGGAACAGAGATAAATATTTAATTGACCATAGTGATAAATCACATGTCTTTATCTAAACAAATATAAATTATCTTACTTATCATTTCTTATTACATATGAAATGTTTTCTTAGTCAGAAACCTGTAAATATTTTGGTTTCGTTCCTTAGCTTCTCCTCTAGTTTACAAACTAATAATCTAAACTATAACCCCCTATCTTAAAAATAAACTACCCCCCTCCCTCTTAATAATTACAATGCACTAAACTATTTACCTTACCCAATAACATGACATAAATACCCATATTATTGTGTGTTGTGTGCACTTATATTAAACAATAATATGAACCCAACGATATGTATATATTTAGTAAAACTACATAAAAGGTTCCTTTTGTCTTCAAATTTTCTTTTCTTTGATTGCAAGAAATTTTCTTAACTTTTTACAAGTGGTTTGACTTTACCAATTTTGACTTTAAGCGATTTTGACTTTGCCGATTTTGTCTCCCTTAGGACGTTTGTTATCCCACCACTCAATGTTAATTTTTATAATTTTCTTGCTTTTACTCTACCATTATCTATAAATTTTCTTTCCAGAATAATTTTTTTTATTTTAGGGATTATTTACCTTATAAAAAAATTTATTCCTGTCATAAATTTTTTTCTTCTTGGTACAGGGCAGTGTACTATGTCATTTGGTCGAAGACTGGCAATGTCACAATGTGCCTCACACTTTCTAAAATATTTGTGTTTACATTATTATAAAAACACATTTTACTACTTCTTGTAATCAAGTTTGATTCCGAATATATATTTGCGCTTACTTTTATATTTGAAAATAAAGATAGACACAGAGATTATTATATTTATTCATAATTTTCTTTTTTATTTATGTAATATAAATAATTTTAAGGATTATTTACCTTATAAAAAAATTTATTCCTGTCATACATTTTTTTCTTCTTGGTACAGGGCAGTGTACTATGTCATTTGGTTGAAGACTGGCAATGTCACAATGTGCCTCGCACTTTCTAAAATATTTGTGTTTACATTATTATCAAAAAAACACATTTTACTACTTCTTGTAATCAAGTTTGATTCCGAATATATATTTCGCTTACTTTTATATTTGAAAATAAAGATAGACACAGAGATTATTATATTTATTCATAATTTTCTTTTTTATTTATGTAATATAAATAAAAAGTAATTTTTTGGTTAAAAAGGTTTCTAAGCAAATAATTTAAATTTAAACAGTACTATTTATTTGTCTTTACAAGAAGCTTTATGTAATTGCTTATAAAAACATCACATTAAGATTGTTATTTTCTGACTAGTAATCGTTCACATTTTATAGAAATAATTGTTCATTTGTTGACAGAAATTTCAATATGCGAGGGGTGCTCGGTATGTATCGGGAATAAGTAACAAAAACAAAACTTATGGTGTGAAAACTTCTTTACTGTTTTTCAAAATATTCTTCACGATGATTGATACACTTTTGCATACGTAGGAACCAATTTTCATAGCATTTTTTCCATTCCGATTGAGATATCTCCAAAACATGGGTTTTGAACGCATCAACCACCTTATCTGGTGTCGAAAATCGTTGTCCACGCTGTTTGTTCTTCACGTGTGGGAACAAAAAGAAATCATTAGGTGCCAAATCAGGACTATACGGCGGATGACCCGTCAATTCGATGATTTGAATGCTCACTTATTTGACCTGATGTGTGACAGGTCGCATTGTCATGATGGAGACTGATTCGGTGTCCTAGGTTCATTTTTCTTATTTCTCTGAAAATTTGTGGCAAACAAATGGTTGTATACGAAGCAGAATTAACTGCTCTATAAAACTCTAAAGCAACGGTCATAAAATGTCAATTTATTCTGAAAAAACAGGTAACTAGTTTCTTCGAAGTGCTTCAAGCGCAGACAACTTTTGTTGGATTTCATTCATCTTGGACGACTCATACAGTCGACTGCTGTTTACTTTCGTGTTTATATGAATAAATCCAAGATTCGTCACCTGTGTAGATGTTATACACTGCGTTTGAGGCACCGCAATAGTATTTTTTGAGCATTTCTTTGCACCAATCGACACAAGTTTTTTTCTGAGTGATTGTCAAATTATGTGCGATCCAACCCGCACATAGCTTTTTCACAGCTAAATGTTCATGTAATATCGAATGTATACATCATACTAATGCCTAGGGATGTCCGAATCTCACGATAAGTAACATGAAGATCTTGTATTATTAATTTCCACACAGCATCGATGTTTTCTTGCACAACAACCGATTTTGGGCGACCTTCTTTAACTTCATCCGATAGCGAACTACGACCACGATTGAATTCACTATACCAACAATATACAATAGTTTTAGTTGAAGCTTCTTCCCCAAAAGTCGAAATAAGTTGATTCAGGTACTGTTGTAGAGATAATCCATGTCGGAAATCGTAATAAATCATTGCACGAAAATATTGACGAGTTGAATCCATTTTTGGCCGAGACGAAATTTTTAACTGAATCAAAACAAAACAAATAGTGTTCATGTCAAAAATGTCAAACTTTAGGTTAGAAACGTCAGATCGCACCTAGCAACAATAGTGTTGTCAGTTCTCGATACATATTAAGCACCCCTCGTACAAGTTTAGTACCGTTCTTGCTTTCACTTACGTCAGTTTCTAAATTCTTTTACAGCAAGGTGAGAAACGAAAAAATAGTAGCCATACAAAAAGCTTTGAAAGCCTTACCTGTAATTAATTTCCCTTACCTGAGATCAGTCTTTTGCACACTCTGCAGCCCTTAAAGGCCTATGCTAGTTCCATCAGAGTATTTTAATTTTTATACTCTGTAGTACACGGGGGGGGGGGGCGTAATGCTGGATCCCAGAGGGTTAATTTAAAAGGGTTTGGAATTGATCTGTTGAAAGGGATGTAAAATGTAGGGAGGTTAAGGTATTTTAGAAAGTGGAACGAAACATAGCTAAATAGGAGAAAATATGCGACATACAAAAATTTGTCAATTTTTACAGTTGGGATCTGTAAGGTAAATTTTTGTAGGCAGAATTAGCATTATTTTATGGCTGTTGTTTTAGAAAATGGAAAACTGGGGTGGCCTGAGCATTAATTGAATTAGATGATTAAAATTGTAAGTAATAGTATAAGCTTATTCATGATTTGGTATATTTTATATGTGAACGTGGATGAAAATGTTTTGACATTTTTCGACATAGGACACTAATCGAAGCATAAGTTTATTAGTAATAAAATATTAAGAAATATGCAGGTGTTATGTATTTTGGAAGGGACAAAATTACCAATAATTAGGGATTCATTAATGTAATAAATGAATAGGGTAGCAGGAAAGTGTGGAGCTTTTAATAGTTTTGTTGATGGATTAGGTTTGAGCTTCTTTAAGACTTTCGTTAGGATTTAGTTCAGTAACACCTGGTCAGATTGCAAATAAATTTTTTAGAAAAGTATTTTTATATGTGCATGTGTAATGAACTTGGCTTAATGCTAAGAGAGGTTAAGTTTAGGTGAATTTTATTTTAATTGATTTAGAAAATAGGTAATTAGGATTTGTAAAGGATATCCCGCTATCCCAGTGCAAGCCATGTCTCGAAGAAGTATTTTATTTTGACAGAGAAACGTAATGAGGTCTAATCATATAAATATGAATACAAGAAAGTTTTATGCAAAATAACAGTCTTCCACATAAAAAGGACATAACAAAGCTTGCAGTGACAGACTGTTTGGCATCTCGATATTGACAGAAACAGCGTTAAGTGATAATGTAATGTAGAATTTTTGTTGTATACCTATCATTTTTGTGTTCTTTATATTCTTTTCTCATTTATCCATAGAAACCCTCCTCGCATCACTGCAGTTAGCCGACACACCCTTTTGTTGTTACGAAGTCCCTGCCCCTTCCGGGCAAATAAAAACTTAAATTATTTTAAGGTATTCCACCTGTAACACTTTTTCTGATAATTCCTAGCACTAGTGATAACATTGCTTGTGTATTCCAACCACCAAATCTCCATGCAGCAGTGCAATGTGAACTAAGACAAGAAATTTATAGTAAATATTTTTTTGCTGATATGACGTTAGAAGATAATGAAACAGAAAGACTTGAATGACCCTATCTTTAATCCAGTAGAGTGAAGTGAAAGTCAATCAGTTGAGCCTACATTGTTCAATGATGGTGATTTGTGAATGAAAATCTTAATTAGAAAAGAAAGATTTTGGACTCTATTTTAGTGTAAGCGAGTGATTATACAGTAGTTATAATTGTTTTTTGATGTTAGATTTAAGATTTTGTTTGTAAGGCAAAATTGTTGTGGTCTCGGACACTATCTTTAAAGTTTGTGCTTAAAAAAAATAATTTTTTCGTACATGTAAGATATTGTTTGTTAAGAAAAAAGCAGTTGTGGATGTAGTAATTGATATTTGAAAGATTGCTTGTTAAAGAATATTTGATGTCTGATTCTAGTGGTTTTATTTTAAATTGAGCTAGCAAAATAATTAGGGCAATACCTTTACTAGAATCATCTACAATTCGCAGCAATATACATCATTAGTTGTAAGTTGAGAATTTTTTAATAGCATGTAGAACTTGCATAGACAAACAAAAATTTGAAGTAACTTTTTTTATTAAAACTCAAAACAAGAAAGAAACGGTCTTTTAAAGTTCAATTAAATTGTGAGGTTGGTCCTAACTAATGTTGACAAAGATTTTCACAGAGTGTTCAAAGTTCTCCTTATTTTCGTCAACACAAAGATGAGTGTCATAGCCATGCTCCTGTGCATGCCGGTAGTAGCAATAAGGGCTTTCTGCAAATTATTTGGAATGCATTTTCGAACTGTGCTATCAATTCTTAGTGTGTATCAACCAAGTTTCTGAACACTAAACTTTATATCCAGCCCACAAGAAAAACATTTAAAGGGTTTTAGATCTGGCGATCTTGGCGGTCATGTGATAGGTCCTTCACAATCGATCCACTGATTAGGAAATTGTCCGTCCAGCAATTCTCAAACCTCATGCCTAAAATGAGACAGTGCCCATCGTGGAATACATGTTACCTGTCACATAGAGAGGTACATCTTACAGCAAACCAGAGAGAACATCTCTTAAAACAACGGTGGTAGTAGTCGCCATCTAAACGGTGTGGTCAAATAAATGCTACAATTAACACGCCATTTACAATGTCTGCCCACACATTAATGGAAAAGCGATCTTGACAGTTAGTTCTTCGTACAGCTCTAAGATTCTCTACAGCCCAAACATGTGTGTTGTGGAAATTATTAATTCCATTGCTTCATGCATCAGCAAAATCCATCTCAAGAAAATATTATTGTTGGCACTTTGCTTCAAAAGCTTGTACCTGTTGAACATGGTAAGGATGAAGCTGATTTTCGTGCAGAGCTTTACAAACTTTAGTCTGACTTACTTCAACCTGGGAAGCGATTACACAAGTGCTTCTTGTTGGATCCTTATGCACTAAATCCAAAATATGTTCCTTCCTCTGAACATTTCTAGGGTGTCTTGGTCATCCTGCGTTACTCCATGATGCTCTCATAAACTATCAGTTTCCATATCACGTAGAACATGATTTGCAAATGCTCGAGGATAAGGATGAATCTGGTTAGTGAAATGATTGGCGTACAATTGTGATGCACCCACATTATTTAGATCAATTTTTAACCTAGCAGTGTTTGCGCTATGAGCATTTCTCTCACATGAACGTGTATATAGAGTTAGGGATGAATTGTAATAATTATCGGTATCCAATGGATTCTTAATTTTATGACATCTTTATACCACACATTTCCTGTAAATACTAATGACTAATCAATGAAAATATTTTACTAGCAGAGTTTTTGACCTTCTACTATCGAATGACACATTAACTTAAGGTAGAAAACAGTTCTGTTAGTAACAATAAAGGCATTGTTGCAAGTAGAAAAGTTTCTTTCATTAGACGACCAACAATGTTAGCAATAATTTCTAGGTTTGTACTTCCCAGTTTGTTGCATGGCTGGTATTGTGTACATTTTATTAGTTCACTGGTTTAGGCACTTTATTTATTGTTTTGTATCATTGTAGAATAAGCTCTATTTTCAGCATAATACAAATGTCTAAGGAACAATCAAAGGGCTACTGTCAATGAAGACATTCTGCAGAGTTAATTTGTAATTGTTTTTAATGGATATTTATGCACGCATTAACTGCGAAACGTTTGTCAACACTAACCAGCACCGGCCTCACAATTTAATTGAACTTTAAAAGGCTGTTTCTCTCTTGTTTTGAATTTTGATCAAAAAGTTACTTGAAATATTTGTTTGTCTAAGTGAGTTGTACATGTTGTTGAAAAAGTCTCAAATAAACCTTGACCTGTATATGTATAGGTACATTATTTTTCTGAGTGACATTTCGTTGTTAACAGGTTCTGAAAAAAATTGTTAGCCTGACGAAGTTTTAATTGAATCCCATCGGTCATTTTCAGGTCTATTAGCATTTCAATAGTGGTTAGATACCAGAGCAGATAATTTTTATGGATCTGAGGATTCTCTTCAGAGCACTCTATCAAAAGTGATGCCTGAAACAGACTATTACAAGCATAAAGTAGTCGACTATTGTAATTTTTTATATTTTTGTAGCAAATATCATACCTGTGAAAGATTACGCGATATTCTAATTACAAGCAAACTAAATCTGTGTGCAGATCATTTACTTCCAGCAAGAATCATATCAAAAGATTCTTTAAATGAATATTTAGTGCTATAAAACCGTCATTCAGTCAAATTGCTGCACTTTTTGCTAACTGATAGTAAAATGTTGGCTCTCATTATACACTGAAGACCAAGTGCCATTCAGAACAATGAAGTGTAGGAAAAATTATGTTGACTGTTATCACACAAAGAAAGATATCAACTTGATTGATAATTTAAGGAAGTATAAATTAATCGTAGAATTTCGAATGGACCTGCACCTTGTCGAAGTTCTAGATTACTAGAACAAGTGAAATGGCTTGCGTGTTCTAATGAGCTAAAGAGCCAAACTACAGGTCCAACCAAAGTAGTAGGGTCGTTAGTGAGGAACCAGACTAAGACAGGTCTCCGAAAGAGGGCAGCGGCTCTTTTGGTACTTAGATTGGCAGAGACCATAGGGGTCGGTATGGCAGTCTAAGACACACTACCGCGATTTGGAAGGCAACGGGAAACCACCACATTACCTCCCAAGTACACAGCGTACCTAAATTATAATAAAATAATGGCATTCTCTGGGGCAAAAGATTCCGGAGTTAAAATAGTCCCCCATTCGGATCTCCGGGAGGGGACTACTTCAAAGGATGCGATCGGAAAGGTAAGAATAAGAGTCGGGAACATTTTGCGAGTCAGAGCGTGGAATGTTAGAACTATGAAGCAAGTGGGTAAGTTAGAGAACCTAAAAATCAAAATGAATAGGTTATCACTATATCACTAGACATAGTAGGTATCAGCGAAGTTCGGTGGCCAGAAGATTTTTGGAGTGGAGACTTCAGGGTAATTCTGACAGGAGCAGGGGAGGGAAAATTGGGTGTGGGGATAGTTATGCGGAAAAAGATAGGATACTGTGTAGAAAATTACTTACAAAAGAATGAAAGAGTACTCATGGTTAGATTAGAATCTAAACCGGTAAACACAGTAATAATACAAGTATACATGCCCACCTCTAGCTACAGTGACGAAGAGGTAGAAGCAATCTACAAAGATATCGAAGACATATTAAGATACGTAAAAGGACATGAAAATTTAATAATTACGGGGGATTTTAATGCAGTGGTAGGTGAGGGTAGGGAAGGAGCGATAGTAGGTTTATTTGGTTTAGGCACTAGAAAGGACAGAGGAAATAGACTGGTAGAATTTTGCGACAAGAACAATTTAATCATTACAAACACATTATTTCAACATCATGCTAGAAGACGATATACGTGGAAGATGCCAGGAGATATAGGAAGATATCAAATAGATTACATTCTTGTTAGACAACGGTTTAGGAATCAAGTATAAGATGTAGAAGCCACCCAGAAGCAGATATAGACACTGACCACAACATCATAATTATGAAGGCCGCACTTAAATTTAAAAATTTGAAAAAAAGAAACAGAAAAAGGCACTTGGACCTACAGAAACTAAAAGATAAAGATATTCAAGAAAGATTCGAAAGAAGGTCAAATAAATTGCTCGAAGATATCGGGAAAATATCTGATACTAAGGAAGTAGAAACAGAATGGAATAACATTAAATCCAGCCTCGACATGGCACCCAGAGATATTCTGGGGTATACACAAAAAGAAAATAAGAAACCATGGATAACAAAGGATATCCTGAATTTAATAGAAGAAAGACGAAAATACAAAAATAAATCAGACGAACAGGAAAACAGAGATACAAAGCCATAAAATGGGAAATTATTCGAAAATGCAGGAAAGCTAAAGAACAATGGATTGATGAAAAGTGCAAAGAGGTACAAACTAAGATGGAAGTAGGAAAGACAGATGAAGCATACACACTAATTAGAATCAATTTTAGGAATATAAAACCGTATAGCAAAAATATAAGGGACGCGGGAGGAAATGTCATTATAGAAAATGTAGAGAAAGTGGGTAGATGGCAAGAATATATAGGGAATTTATATGCAGAAGAACTAACTACATTAGAAAAGGAATTAGACATTGAAAATGATGACTTGGGATATCCTATACTTAGAGATGAATTTGAATTAGCATTAAAGGGTCTGAAAAATGGTAAGGCGCCGGGTACAGATAAGGTGCAAGCGGAGACTCTAAAAGCCACTGGTCAAGCAGTAACAGAACGTCTCTTCCAACTTGTAAGCTATATGTATGAAACAGGTGAGATACCCAAAGATTCCAAACATAAACCATACCAAAAAAGAAAGACGCAGATAGATGTGAAAATTTTCAAACAATAAGTTTGACAGCACATGTATCAAAAATATTAACTAGAATTGTATAAAGATGAATGGAAAAACGGGCTGAAGAAATACTAGGAGAAGACCAATTTGGGTTTAGGCAAAACAGGGGAACACGGGAGGCTATCTTAGCTCTGAGGGTGATAATGGAGAAAACAATAGAAAAATGGGAAAGCGTGTATATAGGATTTGTAGATCAGGAAAAGCATTTGACAATGTAAAATGGAAAAAAAAGTTCGAAATACTCAAAAAGATTGGAATGAGTTATAGGGATAGGCGGATAGTACATAGCTTATACAAAGAGCAAACAGAAATAGAATTAGAGCAGGAACGTAGAGAAGTAAACATTAGGAAATGGGTGAGACAGGGATGTTCCCTATCCCCATTAATTTTTAACTTGTACATTGAAGAGGCAATGAATACTGTCAAATGCAGGAAGACATTTGGAATTACTATGCAGGGACAAAAATTGATATGCTTAGATTTGCAGATGATATAGAGGTATTAGCATCTAGCAAGGAAGAGTTAGAAGCTGCTCTCAATGAAATGGAAACGGTTCTAACAGAGAGATACGGTATGCAAATTAACAAATGTAAAACTAAAGTACTAGTATGCAAAGGAGGCAAAAATAAATCAAAAACAAAAATACAAATATGTAACACGAACTTAAAAGAGGTTCAGGATTTCTGCTACCTAGGAAGCCAAATAACGCAAGATGGGAAAAGCACAAAAGATAAAACAAAGATTGGCACAAGGTCGTGCTACATTTAACAAGAAAAAGCAACTACTGTGTTCAAAGACAACAAACATAGAAACAATGAAAAGATTGCTTAAAACATATGTATGTGGCACAGCACTGTACGGCTTTGAAGCCTGGACAGTAGGAGAAGCAGACAAGAAAAAGGTAGAAGCCTTTGAAATGTGGTGCTACAGATGATTGATGAAGATATCATGGACAGACAAAGTTAAGAACGAAGAAGTACTAAAAATGGTAGGGAACCTTTATTATGGTCAGTTCATCGGGTAATTTGGTTGTGTTAAGGTGTGTTGAAGTGTGCTCTGTGATTATTTGCTGTTCAATGGTTACTAAGTGTGCTTTAATTATTGGAACTATTCTTAATATATAGTTTACTTCATTATCTTTCATATTGTGTTGTTCCTGATCCACTCAAGTTTATATAGCACTATAATTACTATGTTAGATGAGCTGCATTCATCATTTTTATAGTTTACATGTACATTTTGTTTCTTCAATTTATCAAACAACCTAGGTCATCATATTGCTGATATGATAGCATTCAAGAATGGACATTTGTAGCACATTTGGCTTTATCAAGCATTATAAATTATTTATTTATTATCTATCAATTTGAACATATTGTACTTCCGTATCTCATCACCTGCTTGATTATTATAGTGTGTACTGTTTTTATTATGGCTTCCGGTGAAACAATTGTGGATCGTCCCCATATGTCTATTGGTTTTAAATGCTGTCCCAAAAAGACCTTCAGTAATTGTGTCTGTGCTAATTGTTATAGTGTTTACCATAAAAGCTGCTTAATTAGAACAAAAAACATGTGAGAGCTGTATTTCTTCAATAAAGAGCTCTTTCAACTATTCTGATATCGCTACTGTGGTTCAAGAGTTTAACTGCATATTTAAGCAAACGCTTGCTAATACTGAATTTTTGGGCAGTCTCCTGGCTAATTTCAATGAAGATCATTCCAATATTAGCGAAGTTGCAGTTAAAAATTTAAATCATCTCAATGAATTGCTATGTGAAGCTAATTGTAGGATTAAATCACTTAATGATCAATTTAGATTATTGCAGGTTAAATCAGGCAAAAATATTTCTCTAATTCCTATTCCTTCCCGCTTAATTGGAACTAGAGCTCTTGTACGTCTTGATTGTATTAATAATTGAAACTCAAAATTTTACCCCCACCAACCGACTCTGCTGGAACTTCGACACTTATTGTTTCTGATTCGTTTTCCCCTACTTCAAATCCTGATTTTAATAACACGTTCTCTGACGAATGGTTTGAATTCATGTGTGGTTATCCCCCTGTTTATACCAAAAGATCTACTGCATCCGTTAATCAGCCACCCACTATCACTAATATACCAATATCAGCTGTTAGCACTGAAATCGGCACTATCTCTAACATACCTTTACCCACTGTAAAAGATGATATTGCAATTACTACTGTTAACGATGTCTCTGCTATTAATATTATCATACCTGATGTTGTTACTGACCTTGAATCACGTGTCATTCACCAAGTATCTCCCCGTTCATCAATTAAATCAAAAATTCTTTTTTTAAGTGATAGCCAGGGCCGTGCTTGTGGGCATCTACTACACAGCATGTTTGACAAGGATTACTTAGATTTTCTAGCCTTTATTAAACCAAATGCAACTTTTGAGCAAGTTGTTGTTGACAGCCGTCCCCTCTCTAAAGGGTTCACACGTAATGATTTCTTCATAATCTTTGCTGGCTCAAATAATGCCCTTAGAGGACAGACCCTTACTAGTCAGTTTTTACTTACTCTCCGTAGTGACTTAGCTCATACTAATGTTATAATTATTACCCCTCCTTTTTGGCATAATGCATTTACTTTCAATAACATTATTTTCCAAAATAACCTTTTGCTATTCTCTTTCTTTAAAAATTGTGCCCATTTTGTTGACCCTTTAGATGTTTTGAACATCTATAATTATACACGTCATGGACTTCATATTAACTATTCAGGAAAAATAATACTCATGGTCGAGGTATGTGGTCTTGTTTGTTCTATGATCTTTAGCAAAGATAGTCTGGACATTCGTTCTTCTAAAATTAACCCACTTAATACTCACAATTATACTTCGAAACTAAAACATATATTATCCTCTGCATCAATTACAACCACTCGTAAATCCTATAGTGGTGCTTTGTCAAACTCTACTTCAGACTACCATACTGCTCGGGACTATAGAGTGGGAGGTAGCTTGCCCTTTCGTTCCAATTAATGTTTGCGATAAACCTAAACTTACTTATAATTTATTTTACCAAAATGTATGTGGTCTTAATTCTAAGTTAGATAAAGTTTTTCTCAATTCAATTTTATTAGATGTGGATATTTTCCTTCTAACCGAAACCTGGTTAAATCAAAATACTTACTCCTCTGAAGTCTTTAATAACTGTTATACCTCTTATAGGAAAGACCAGGACTTTCTAAATTGTAACCGTTCCAGAGGAGGTGGTGTCCTTATAGCGTGTAATAGCAATATGCATTCCTCGCTTTTTGACCTAGGATGTGAGTCTTTTGGGCATCCAGCTGTTGACATCATAGCTGTAAAGGTTATTTTATTCAATTATTGTTTTGTAATTATTGCTCTTTATTTACCTCCTTTTATTTCCTCTTACCTTGCTATTGTTTTAGAAAGTTTAGACATCTTGATCGCAAGAATACCTCATAATATTATCTTGTCTGGTGACTTTAACGTGCCAAATTTTTCGAATGAATCCAAAACTGCTCTCTCTAAAAAAGGTTTTTTATTACATGATTTTCAATCTATGCACAATTTTGTACAAATTAATTCCATTACTAATTGTAGAGGGACCATGCTTGACATCATATTTCTTCGAATTAATTCACATAATATTTCTATTAATACTTTTAAATCTAGTGCCCCTCTTGTTGCTGAAGATCCATATCATCCCGCATTAAGCTTCTCTCTAGATTTTACTCGTCCAGCACCTACCACTAGAACGCGCCCACCTAGCTCTTCTAAACTTAATTTTAAAAAAGCTAACTTTGCTCGTATTTATGATCTCATTAGAACCACCTCTTGGGATGACATTCTTTCATGCCATGATCCTAATTTAGCAGCTAACATGTTTCTTAAAAAATGACTTGATATCTTCATTATGCATGTCCCTAAGTCTAGGCGTAGCAGATCATACTATCCAAGTTGGTACAATAAGGAAATAATTATTGCTCTAAAAAGGAAACGATTCTATCATTCTCTTGCTAAAACAGGCTCCCCTTTCTTTAAATGTAAATTCAAAGAACTTCGTGCTACCTTAAAAATTTCTATTAAGAAGGCTTATCTTGAATACATTAACAATACTCAAATTGCTTTAAAAAGGACCCTAAACGTTTCTGGAATTTCTTCAAAGACACGTGTAAATCTACTTCATCTAATGTGTTCAAGTTAAACGGTTGCGAGTACTCTAACCCACAACACATTAGCATGGCTTTTGCATCTTACTTCGACTCTTGCAGTTTTTCTCAACCGTCTACTGTTCCTGAACCACTGGCCCACACTGACTCTAATAATATTAGCTATAGCATCAATATGCCCATTATTACAGAAACTGATGTGATTGAAGCCTGTAAAAAATTACCAAATTCTTTTTCATGTGGCCCAGATAATATACCCGCTTTTGTCTTGAAGGATACCTCTCAGGTAATCGGTACTACATGGAAATTATCTCGCGTCCGCCCAGTTTTTAAGAAAGGTGTCAAATCTCTAATTTCTAGCTACCGTCCAATCTCTATCATCTCCAATATCGCCAAAATTTTTGAATTTATTATTTCGGAAGTACTTTACCCTCAAATTTCTAATACATTGTCTGAATTTCAACATGGTTTTATTAGGAAACGCTCCACCGTAACTAACCTTTGTTTCATTACACAGTTCATTTCTGAATGTTTAAATGTTAGATCTCAATGTGATGTCATTTATTTTGACTTTACCAAAGCCTTTGACCTTTTAGACCATAATATCCTTTTACTAAAATTAAATCAATTTAACTTCTCGAATAACCTTATAAAATTATTTGAATCATACTTGAGTAATCGTTTATACTACATCGAATTAGATGGATTTACGTCACAACCTTATCTTTTACATAGTGGTGTGCCGCAGGGATCTGTACTTGGGCCATTGCTATTTCTCCTCTACATTAATGACGTCACTCAAATTATTACCAATCATAAGTTACTTTTTGCTGATGACTTAAAAATCTTTGCTAAAATTGACTCCGCTATCGATTGTAAATCTATACAAACTGACATATCACTTCTAGCTAGGTGGTGTGCTTCTAACAAATTACTCCTCAATATTGACAAATGTATGGTAATGTCTTTTAGCAATAACAACTCCCAAATAATATTTGATTACTCACTTCATAACAGTAGTATTTCACGGGTTTTTTCTATTAATGATTTGGGTATATCATTTGACCCGCACCTAACATTTAACTATCATATGGATCTTTTGGTTAAACGCTCTATCCAGATGTTAGGCTTCCTCTTCCGTAATACCTCACTTTTAACTGACCTTGACTGCCTTAAAACTTTATATTATGCTCTAATTCGTAGTATTCTGGAATATGGTTCTCTCATCTGGTCCCCCTACTACAAAAATAACTTTCTTAGAATCGAAAATGTTCAACGTAAATTCCTAAAATTTCTATATTTCAATATCCTTATGCTGATCTTCTCAGTGAATTTGATTTTCAATCTTTAGATAAACGCAGAACAATGTTTGATATTGTCCACTTATACAAACTTTTAAATTCTCTTCTAGATGACCCTGTATGCCTTTCTTTTGTCAGTTTGGATGTGCCTCCTAGACCTAGTCGAAACACCTCTCTTTTTCACCTTAATTTTGCTAGGATTAACACTTACAAGAGTTCTCCAATCTTTAGAATGACGAGTTCCTTTAATTCCCTTTCTTTATTAGATTCCGCTCCTGATCTTGATCTCTCCGTTCCTTCCTTGGGCGTTTTTCGGCGTATCTTGTCAGCAGCCTTAGAATAATTATTGTTATATGCGTCCTTACTGTCTGTTTCGTTTTATACCTTTATATTATGAACACATAAAATATGATTTATTTAATGTTACCTATACATAATTATGAATATTCACTTTGATACTACCTATTATTACAAATGTAATTAGTATGTAAGGATTCTTATAATTGGGTCTCTGACCTGCTAGAATCTAATCTAAATAAATAAATAAATAAATAAATAATTGGCATTTTCCAACTACAGCTCAAAACTACATTTGGATATGTGATGAGTAACCGCAATTAGTCTCATGCGTATCTATTTCTTGCTTAATCTGTGTTCCTACTCAACGATGTCCAAAGATTAAAACCTTATAAATGTTAGTTGATTTTTGGCAGATAAACTCCTTTTCTGTATAATTTTGTCTGAAGCTTAAAACTATGAAATTTTTAAAAGTGGAGGTATGTTGGTATTGTTGATTGTTATTTGTAGACTATAAACATATTAAACTACTTGCGTAAATATGGAAGGCTTCTATTTTGCGCCTTTTTATTTAAAAAATTGAAACTTTGAGGGGCTACTTTATGCCAAGGCAGTGTTGACATTTTCTGGCATATAGTTTCCCCATCACATTAATTTTACTTTTTCGTACTGAAAGTACGTGGTACAATGTTGTACTTATTTTTCCTTTATAGGTACATACATGAACTACCAATCAAAAGGCTAGGAAGACGTTTATACATAAACTATACACCTGAAAGGTTACAACAGGCATTGAATGAGATTTCGATCAAAAGTATTTCCATATGACAAGCCGCCGAAAAATACAGCATACATAGAAATACACTAATGAACAAATTAAAACTGCTTCATACGGGCATGCCAGGTCGTCAAAAGACTTTTACAGATGCAGAAGAATCGGAATTTGTTAAGCATATTATTGCAATATCTGCATATGGATTTCTAGTGGCTCCTTTTGATTTAAGAGTCATTGTGAAAATGAATTTAGACAAGACGAGTAAAAAGGAAATTCGCTTCAAGAATAACTTGCCAGGTGTAGATTGGGCGTAAGTATCCTGTAATTATCAGAAACTCCACAAAAGCTAATACATCTATAATGCTCTATGGAAACGCAGCTGGTGAAATTGCTCCGCTATATGTGAATTATAGATCTCAGAAACTATGGCACACATGGGTGGAAGGAGGTCCCGAAAAAGCACGCTACAACTGTAGCAAATCAGGCTGGTTTGACAGTCAAAGCTTCGAAGATTGGTTTATGATGCTTATGCTTCCTATTTTAAAAAAACAAGAGGGTAAAAAATATTACTAGACGACAACTTAAGCTGTCATTTGAATTTTAAAGTTGTTACAGCCTGTGAAGTAAACAATATTTCCTTCATTACTTTACTGCCAAACGCGACCCATTTGCTTCAGTCCTTGGACATAGCATACTTTAAACTTACAAAAATAGAATGGCGTAAAATCCTAACCGAATGGAAATGTTTCAGATTGCAATAAGAATCAAAATTTCCTATTAATTTAACCATTTTCCCTTCCTTATAAAATGTGGGTCAAATACTTTTGCGCGTGTGCAAGTGTAGTGTAGTACAACATTCATTGTCTATTGAAACGTGTTTGTGTAAGTATGTGAAAGACCAGGATCCCGTGCCGATCCTGAACTGCATACTGCCAAGCCCGAGCTGCTTAACACACTGTCTTCATTATAGTTACCCACATTAATGTGCCGGTGAGTACCACAGATTTTATAAGTTCCTTTCATTTCTGTTTCACCTATTTTACCCGCAATTATCAAGTGTACCAACCATTACAGTCTGCTCTTAATACGTAACAAAGTTCTGGTCGCAATCGATGCCGAATTATTAAAAGACATCTTCTTTAATTGTGAGTGTATTAAAATATCTACATTAAATATTAAAATTAAAATTTATTGATAATCTGTGCATGTTTTCAAGTGATACACAAATTATTAGAAACTTACATTTAAGTACAGAAACAGATGTGTGGGTATTAACGCTATTTATCTACACAGCTGTTTTATCACTTCTAGAGAAACCTGAGTTTATGTTAATAAACGCAGTGTATTCCAATTTCTATTTGGTGACTAATTCTTGTTTATTTTGATCACAATGTCAGAAAGAGAATTAAAAGTCTTGTTAGCTAATAGAGAAAAATTATACATCCGTGCACAAATTCTTTTTGATCTGTCAAAAAACGTTTTAAATGATCCAAGTAAAATTGATAATTTCGAATCTAGATATTCCACACTGGAAGATACTTACCGTGAATTTGGAAAAATTTAAAATGCTATTATGGATTTAACCTTGCGTATTTCACCCGATCAAGAAGTTGATATGAAACCTCTATTGTCTTTTGAAGATCTGTATTTTCAAATCAAAGCAGTAGCGAAAAGAATTTTTCCTACGTAATATCAACTCCGGGACCGTCTCATATATCCAGTAGCAGTTTACCAAAAATTAACCTACCCCGGTTTGACGGTTTGTTACGAAACTGGAAAGTTTTTTATGATAGTTATCGATCTTTGATTCATAATAATCAAGGCCTAACTAAATAGAAAAGTTTCATCACTTAATTAATGCTCTTTCAGGACCGGCATTAGGTATTGCCAAAAGTTTGCCATTGACAGAAGTAAACTATGATATTGTTTTTTACATCTTGCTTGCAAAATATGAAAATAAAAGAATATTAGCCGGTGATTTGCTAGATAGTATGCTTGCATCTAAGCTATTTCATACGGAAAATCTAAAGAATTTTACGCAGTTTATCCAAACATTTTATGAAGCAGTAGTGTCATTAAGGGCCTTGCAAATACCCAATCTTGATGATTTTATTCTGTTTCACTTGGCATTCAGAATTCTGCCCAATGACACTAGAAAAAAATTTGAAGCGTCTAACATAGGCGTGGAAATTCCTACATTTGACCAATTAGTTGAGTTTGTACAAAATCAAATTCAGATTTTTGAGTTGTCAAAATTTCCAAATACTACTTACTCAAAATGTTAAACCTTCACAAACGATAAAAAGTAACACAATTTTAACGCCAAATTCTAATTTGCAGCGGTTGTTTGTTACTACTTCTTATTCGAAACCGTGCCCTTGCTGCAAAAATATGCATACGATTTACAGGTGCCCGAAGTTTTGGTCTTTATCTCTTGCCGACAAAAAAGCCAGGCTCATAACCTGTGTTTCAATTGTTTGAGAGAGGACCACAGTGTCTATAATTGCAAATCAAAAACTAGTTGTTTTCATTGTGGTCGTAGGCATAATTCATTGCATCGTCCTACATTCGATTTGGATAGCGCAAATAATGCCAATTCTGAACCCACCATTATGACCCATGCGTCATTCGCTTTTGATAGTGAAAATATTGCTAATTTAGAACCTAATACTCAGGCCCATGCATCGTTTGCTTCTGATATCAAAATTATTGTTAATTCCGCATCTACTGTTTTGACCCATGCGTCATCTTGTGCTTCGGTACCACTACAAAATCAAATTGTTCTTTTAGGAACAGCTATTGTTCACATAAAAGATTCATCCAACGTCTTTCAACCAGTCAGAGCGTTGATTAACTCGGGTGCTCAAACTTCATTTTTAACCGCGTCTTGCGCCCAAAAACTCGGTCTACATATTCAAAACTGCAACTTTACTGTTGCAAGCTTGGGTCAAAAACCCATATTAAATGTCAAAGGTACATCTGATTGTTTAAATAAACCTTACAGTAGCGAGAAAGCTCAGTTTAATTTAAAAACCGTTTTAGTGCCAACTATTACTGCCGAAATGCCATCGGTAGAAATACCTACTAATATTGTAAATCAGTTCAAGTATTTACATTTAGCGGATCTAAAATTTTATTTGCCGTCTAGAATTGAATTGTTACTCGGCACTGACGTATATCCAGACCTGTTTAACGGTGAGAGGTTGCGTCCCAGTGCTGATTCTCCATGGGTACTTAATAGTGTTTTTGGTTGGTTTATTACAGGTAAAACTAATCTACGCTGTAGGAACCCTTCTACAAATATTCAAAGTGTATTATTTACATCACTAGCAGATTCGTTAGAAAAGTCTTTACAAAAATTTTGGGAATTTGAAAATATTCCTGATCGTAAAATTACAAATCCAGATGAAGAGAAATGCGAACAAGTGTTTAAAAAATTTTATACTCGTACGAAAGAAGGTGCATTTGTGGTACCCTTGCCTTTAAAAACAAACAATTATCAATTTGGAAATACTTATGATCCAGCACTCAACCGTTTATATAATTTAGAACGTCGCCTTGCTCGACAACCGCATCTTAAGAAAGAGAAAGAAAATATGCCTCATATAAAATGGCACCACGTCGAATCAAAAGAAAATCTCGTGGATTGTGGCTCTCGTCGCATCTCAGCTTCACAATTATTAGATCATCCATTGTGGTGGGGTGGGCCTTTCTGGCTTAAATACCCTGTTTCTCAGTGGCGGACTTCAACCGCTTATAAATTGAATGCGTCAGAAATAAATACGGAATTAAAATCCTACGCGCTGAATAAAGATTGTTATATTGCAGAAATTAAACCACCTGATTGTAACATTATTCGACGCTTCTCTAACCTTTTACGTTTGCAGCGGGTTTTTGCCTGGTGTTTTCGTTTTATATTAAATTGCCGTGTCAATCGTGCAAATTGTAATTTTGGTTCCGTAACTTCTAAAGAAATACGTATTGCTACGTTTAAAATAGTAAAGCTAACTCAACAAGAACATTTTAGCAACGAAATCGTTTTGTTATCAAAAGGAGAATCTCTGTCTCCTTCTCTTCGAAAACTAAGTGTTTGGATAGATCCCCCAGGTCTCCTCAGGGTGGGGGTAGATTACAACATACCAGTATGACTCAGGATGCTAAGCATCCTTTGTTATTACAAAAAAATTGTTATTTATCTAAACTTATTATCGATTATTGTCACATTTTTTATTTACACGTACGCCCTCGCAGCTTACAAGCTATTATTTGCCAAAAATTCTGGATTCTAGGCATTATAAATGCCATCAGGTCTAACTTATCAAAATGCACGGTCTGCATTAGATTGAGAGCTAAGCCTGTAAACCCGTATATGGCAAATTTACCGCCTCCATGTGTAACTCCATCACGACCTTTTTTAAATGTAGGAGTTGATTTTGGAGGACCTTTTATTATAAAAGAAAGCAAACGACATAATGCAAAATTACAAAAAGCGTATCTTGCATTATTCATTTGCATGGCCACCAAAGCCGTGCATTTAGAGGTAGTATCTGATCTTACTACAGATGCCTTTTTAGCCGCTCTTGATAGATTTGTATCTCCAAGAGGTCTATGCAGCAACATATATAGCGACTGCGGTACAAACTTTAAGGGTGCGCAAAGACATTTATCTGAAGGTTTTGCCTACTTAGCCAAAACAGAGATCCAAGAAGAGATCACTAGTGGGTTAAGTAAAAACCAAATCGTTTGGCATTTTAACCCACTTTCCGCTCCATACTTTAGAGGGCTTTGGGAGGCTGGGATTCGTAGCGCAAAATATTACTTAAAGCGGGTAACTAAAGACCAACCTTTAACTTTTGAGGAATTGACTACTCTCTTTTCTAAAATAGAGACAATAATGAATTCTCGCCCTTTGTGCGATTTATCTCCTAACCCTAATGAGTATGCAGCTTTGACGCCAGGACATTTTTTAATTGGTTCATTGTTAGTTTCCATTCCCGCATTTACTGACGTCAGCGATGTTTCCAATAATCGTCTTAATCGATGGCAGTTACTGCAAAAAATGCAGTCTCATTTTTGGCATCGTTGGAGTTTAGAGTACCTTCATACCCTTCAACAACGTGCAAAAAGGGATATTCATAAAGCCAATTTAAAAATTGGTGATTTGGTTGTAATTATCGATCTAAATCAACCGCCACTAAATTGGAAATTGGGCAGAATCAAAGAAATTATCCCAGGTTCAGACAACATCGTCCGTGTTGTTTCTGTCCAAACTGCAACCGGTGTATTCACCCGGCCTGTAGTTAAGTTATGTCCACTACTCTAAAAGTAAGTGCAAGTATCACATGTTACCATTATTATTATTTGATTAAGTTTCTAAGTTTCTTTAAGGTGTGAATTTTCTAATTTTTTTTAATTTGTGAAACATGCGATATATGCACAGTATTAATTATAATTAATAGAAAACTTTTCTTTATTTTATTAGAAATCCTTTGATTTCGGTGGGGGAAATGTTTACGATTGCAATAAGAATCAAAATTTCCTATTAATTTAACCATTTTCCCTTCCTTATAAAATGTGGGTCAAATACTTTTGCGCATGTGCAAGTGTAGTGTAGTATAACATTCATTGTCTATTGAAACGTATTCGTGTAAGTGTGTGGAAGACCAGGATCCCGTGCCAATCCTGAACTGCATACTGCCAAGCCCAAGCTGCTTAACACACTGTCTTCATTATAGTTACCCACATTAATGTGCCGGTGAGTACCACAAATTTTATAAGTTCCTTTCATTTCTGTTTTACCTATTTTACCCGCAATTATTAAGTGTACCAGCCATTACAGTCCGCTATTAATACGTAACAGGAAAGATACAGGTTATAGTGAGCGGTGTTCTACAATTCCTCAAGACAGCTTTCCTGGCCTATTAAAAAAACTTTTTGAAAAGGTCTGTCACAATGGTTCAGATAATTTAAAATCTGGCCTTCGTAAATGTGGTATTCATCCGCTGAACAGAATAATCGTGCTCGAAAGACTACCTAAAAACGTCTTAAATGAGGATGCGGAAGTTGTAGGAAAAATAAGTGATTCTTTTATTGAGTTTTTGGAAACGCAACGAGATGATACCACGAAGCCAAAACAAATAAGAAAGCGTATGCGAATGAATGTCATTCCCGGAAAAAGCATATCATCTGCACACTTAGTGACTTCTGATAACGCTGATGCAAAACATAAGACAAAACGAAATAAGAGATTACAGTAGAAGACATCATATTCATCAACAGAGAATGAATGTTTAGATGGTCATTCTGTTCAGGAAAGTGATTGTAGTCCGTTTGAAGAAGAGTCTGATTATGAACAGCTGGGAACATCTGACAGGCAAACTAAACACTATGTTGATGCAAAAATAAATCATGCTAGATCCCGTGATTCAAGTGTTTTAAAAGATCATCTTGTGAATAGTTTAAAACTAAGCAGTAGTAGTGAGTGTAACACTAAAATCTGTAAGGAAGGTGATTACGTAGTAGCAAGCTATGATGGACAAGAATATCCTGGTAAACTAATTGATGTTGACAATGACACCTATTTGGTTAGCACCATGAACAGAAGTGGTTGGTTGTGGAAATGGCCTGATGTGCACGATGAAATATGGTACAATGTGAAAAACGTTTTAAAGGTTATTTGTGAACCAAAAATGATGTCAAAAAGAAAATTGTATAGTGTTCCAGAAATAGCTAATTAAGTTTTTTAATAAAATAAGCATTACTTGTATATTTTTTGTTTTATTATACCTGGATTGTACCTAATTTGTTTTTGAAATTTTTGCTATTTATATGTCTGACTGCGATTTGTAGGGGTATCTTTGTTTCAATTACATGATTTTAACTAGAACTTTCACAATTTAGTTCTTAGCACAAAGTTGTCCCAAATGCAAGGTAACTTTGTACCAGACTTTAGAGGTGCTTTCTCAAAAAGTATGAAAGCTATCCAACTTTGCAAATTTTGAATTTAATGGTCAGTTGATCGACATTTCAAAATTAGTTGTAGGTTTTGCCTAATTGCGGTAAAATAAGTTTTATTTATAAAAAACCTCAAAATCCGACACGAAGTTACCCCCGTTTACGGTACACGGTTAGTAACTACAATGAAGAGTAGTAAGTGCAATTCAATCCTCTCGTGCGGTTTATGTTATCAATTTCGATTCTTAAACTCATTCAACACTTTTGTTGAATGTGAATGAGTTTAATGTTTCAATCCTGTCAACAAAGTGTTTATATTGATCATTTCAATCTGATAATTTCAAGCGTATTAACTTCAACCGGATCAAGTACATCGAGATAAACATGGTAAACATAATGATATCAGTAGATGCAGTAAGAAAAAGCCAATGATTTGCATTTAAAACAGATTTCTCATTTATCCTATTTGTCATATTTAGTCAAGCGGCTTTTTTCTAACTTCCAAGTTCGGCTTCATGTAATCCCAAGTCATGTGAAGTAAACGTTAACCATCAAAGCAATGTTAAAAACTTCAAAAACCTTAAGGTTAATCTAAAGTAATCTGGGCACATGCGTCAATAAATTAATTTCATGCTCAACTCCTTAGTCATGACAATATGTCACAAGATATATTTATCCAGTAACACACAAATTGTATTACAATGTTATATCTGTGGCATCTACAGATCATTATCAGAATCACTGTCCGTTTAACCAAACTACAGTATGACAAAGTAATAAAAAACGAAATGGTAGATTAAGACCAATTGATCATACAATGGAAACAAAATATAACTTCTTCTATACTATATCTACTGCTATATAACAACTTTAAGAATATACCTCATTCGCTTTTCCACAATCTGCTGTCTGTTAATTTCGTTCAATTCCCTTGACAGTTGTTCTTCCTTTTCGTACTCATATTGTTGAACATGCCTTAATTCTTTGGCTTCATTAATTGCACTATTCTTGTTTTGAGCTCTTTGGTCCTCACTTAAACATCGGGATAAGTTTTTGAATTTATTTTTCTTTTCAATATGAGCTCTGATGTCCTCTAATTTTTCTTTATATTGATGTCTGGTTAATTCTTCTTCGGCTTCTAATGGGCTTTTACGAATCTACAATGACATTATCGACTAAATTTTAGTACAATAGCAAATTCAATATACCATGATCAAGAAATAAAATTCAAATATAATAATTGAGGTTAAAATACTACAAACATGTAAACAAGTTTCTGTTAGTAGCAAATGTGATGTCAGTAACCGTAGAAACGTTTGTAACGTATCTAGTAATCACTGATCATGTACACAAGAATTTTAAAAATGACCAACATTTTTTCCAGTTTAATTATTTTTATGTAGGTTTTAAAGTATAACTTTTTAAAATCAATTTTACAAAAATTCTTATAAAGTAGCGCATCAACAAAACTTAAAAATTTCAAAATTTTATCTACAGGAATATAAATAATTTATAAAGGTATTACTAAAAATGATTTGGTTTTAAAAAATAGATGTTAACCAGATCAGTTTAAAAATGGCTTTATTTTATAATTTAAGCTGAGTAATACCTAGTGAGCAATTAGAAAAAGAAAACCCATTTTAGTAACAACAAAATGCCATACCTTTAACAGATTTGGATTTTTTTGTTGGAGCTATAATTTTCCAGACTTTAAATTTTTAATTTTGTAGTTTAATTTTTTGTTCGAAAATTCAAATTTGTATCAAATTCGCATGAATTGTAATACATCTATTTTAGTGTACTATGAAATACTCACCGCTTCAATTGAGCAGTATCATAGAGTAATCTTCAGTGTGTTAACTTAATAAGAGAATTTGTTCAAATCTTATAAAAATCTATCTCACTTCATTGTATGGATTATAGGATAGTGCTATCTTTAGCTATCAATGAGTAAAATGTATTGAGAGGGCGTTAAATACAATAATAAACATGACAGATTATAAAGCCATTTCCGTCGCGCTAATTATTGTTTAGAAAGTTAAATCAGCTTATAAACAAGTTGTTGCTATGGTTATTACGTTTCTGTGCTTATATTGAATGTTTATGTCACACTTTTAGTTTATGTTATCGTTAGTGTAGTAGTTGTACTGAACTATTACTGTACTAAACAACAGTGCCTTAATATTTCTGGTAGAGAAACGCGTTTTAACGTAACTGCAAGCTGTTTTTTTGCCAATATATAATTTTATATGAATTAAAAGTATGTATATGTTTTTGCAGATTACTTTTATACCATGGCATTTTGTTTGGTGTGTGGGAATAATTTATAAGTAACATCTTTAATTTCTAAAATTTCATTTTTTTATTGTTAAATAACACTTCTGTAATTTTTAGTATTAATAACGTAGTTAGTATAACAAAACAAAACTAATACAAATTACATTCAACACAAAATTTCATAAAAACCAACAGTTCAATAAGTGTAAGTATAGTTTTTAAGAAATTCTCCAAAGATATTAATCATTTAATTATAGAACTAAGTGTAAGGAAACATATTTTCCGAAACGTCATTTATTAATAAATGACTTTGGCATTTTGAATAATTTATGACATTTGGACGAAGTAAAACCCAAAATCTAATTATATATATATATATATATATATATATATATATATAATACTGTGATAAAGGGTTGTTTAAGAGTGTATTTTATAGCAATGGTCATGTAGTAATCAGAAATCACAATAGGAAGCAGAAAACTGCATTTATTTAATAGAAAACTGAGTAATTGGGATAGTTTGTAAATAGTAGGCATTTAACATCCTGTATATAGAGTATAAGTAGTTTTAAGCGACGCAAATAGTAACAATAGGACGCATAGTTAGCATAGAAATAAGTAATTCATGTATTAGGTAAATAACAGATATTTAACACCCGGTATATAGAGTTTTAGTAATTTTAAGTAAGGCAAATAAAGATATTTTTCAGTGAAAGCGCGCGTATTTAGAAGTAAGCATAGTTCATATAATTAAACACGCATTCAAAAAGAATTCTAATTATTTATAATAATACGGAGATAAGAAATAAAACTTAAAGAAGCGTAGTGTAAGTTCGTACAAACAATTAACAATTCTTAATAGTAAAGGTAATTAAAAATGCGTAAAGAAATAAACATAATTAAAAATTGAAATTCGAATTACATCAGGTATTTGTGTATAATATGGAAACGCGATTATTTTCCCAAAACACCGCATGGTCTGATAACAAGGCATATGTAAGCAAGCAACAATTACTCGAAAGGCCAAAATGTTACATTAGAAAACCACTTTAAGTGTAGAAAATAGAGAGGACCTTATTGGTTAAGATTAGCGACGGGCTTGTAAGCCAAACCCACAGAAGAAGGGTGATAACTCATATATTAACAGCGAGAATGATAACGGAGGTCAGTTTTCAACTCAACAAGGCCAAGCTGTGTCACATGAATCAAAGAGTAACGCGTACGTAATAATATTTTTATAGTAAAAGTGTTTAATGACAAACAGTGCTACGAATATGAAAATTTATATTGCCGATGAACGTAAGTAGATTTTGGGGAATTTATTTAAACTAAAATATAATAATAATAATAGGGCTCCAGAGGGGGACGATAACATTCTAAGTCGGATGACGATGATACTCTAAGTTGGAGGACAATAAATCTAAGTTGGACGATAATAAATCTAAGTGTAATAACAATCATTCTAAGTCTGAGGCTGGTGAGAATAATTCGAGGGAGATATAATGAATCTAAGTCTGACAATAATAATCCAGAGGGTGACGACAATAATTTAAATGTAATAATTCAAGCGTGTGGATAGATAATATTTCAAATGGGTATATAATAATTCCGAATTGGTGGAGAATAATTTCGAATACGATGGATGGTATAATAATGCATGAAGAATTCTAATTGATGTTAGTTGATAATTTTGGTTGCGAGAAGGAAATAAAGAAGCACACAGACCAGGTTAGATCTTTTTAGTTTTAAGACATATTTTTTTATTTGAATTTGAATATTAAATTGCTTAATTAATATAAAATAGTGTAACAGAGTCAGCAACGAACTTTTGCATACGTTGAAAGTACGTAATATAATAAAAGGGTTTTGAACGTTCCAGGCTTCTTTTGATGAAAGAATAGCTTTTGGTAACTTTAGATTGATGATAAAGCATATGATTTTTGAGATAAATATGACTTATAATGTTGATTGATTAAAAAGTGTAATTTATTAATTTTCAAAAACCTGTATATAATATTTGTTTTCATTATATGGAATTGAATTAACTTTATTTTATAATTCAAAATAAAAGCTAGTCGAGGCAGAATAATAAAATTTGTGGGAGTGTAACTTGACTGAGATAAACACAGAGAGGTGGAGTTATAAGTAGAATACGCCATTGATACCGAGTACGGCGTTATCATATCAAGTTTTGTTATTGGTCGACACAAGGCTGAATGAGATATTGACCTTCTTAAATAGATAATATGGGTAATAATATTCTTGGATTTAGGTCATCATTAAAACTTGGTATATTGAATAAGTTTCACATGTAAGTCAAGTAATAACATGTAGTCATAATCTTTTATTTGACGTGTTTCGGTAACACCATAATCAATAAATTTATATATAAATACTAAAACAATGTGTTAACAATTATTAGATTTTATATAAATATATACATACCTATAATTAAAATTGCACAATAGTATATAAGGCCACAAGGCAGGTATGTTTTATGTAAATAACTTAAAAATTAAGAAAACTAAACATTTGAATAATAAAAAGTACACAATTCGTTAACTATGCAAAAAGCAAATACCAAACACCTTGTACAAAATCAACAACTAACTACAGTCAATGAAAGGAAGCTCCTTTTTAATTTATCCACATATATTAAAATGAATAACTTTGTGCACAATCCAATTCATTTGAGAAACAGTAATACGTTTTAAAGAAATACAAATTAGACGTGAAACGAATTTTTTTAAACTCAACACATTAGTGTAAGAAAACAATCAATACGTGCTTATAATAAACAGGTCTCCAAAACAAACATATTTCATAACGCAAGAAGTCAATAAACTCATCTAATTTACGTCATTTGTTAAAAAATCCCATTATAAAATTTAGACTACGCGATGTTTTAAATGTAGGAATCGCTAACTTCGAATAAAATCCAGCATATAAGAAAAACAAAATTGGAACCATACGGTTTGGCGTACGTGCAAAATTAAATATAATTGTTCATAAATCCCTGTACAAAATTACACTTACGTGATTCTAAAAGGTACAAAGTATCAATTGCCAACAAAATTCATAATAAAAAGCTTATTGTTTACGTGATTTTTGAGCGTATGAACGATGCATATAATACATAACTCCGAGTAAAAATCTAACCGGCTGCATGATAAGCGCAGTGCAACGCTTCTACCATGGTCAAATAATAAGATAAAGAGTGGTCAACCAATAACAGCACGTGGGATGGCTTGGTTATATAATACACATCAAGCTAATAACAGTCATTGATTCCCTAAACCGAAGCACGATCTGTATTGATCGAAACAAAAGTATTACGCAGGTTCAATTGTAAAGTAAAACAAAAATTTATAAGTAAAAGTAACAATAATTAAAACTTTGAGTGAAGAAGATAGTACAAGTGCGCGTTTAAACATACGAGTGTATAAGAAATCCGCCGTTGGTATAAAACATAAGTTTAAATTTAATTTAGTAATAAACAAATCTTTACAATTTATTAATTAGAGCACTAAGCAATTCAATAAGAAATCAAACTAAACAGTTTATTAAGTAATCTAGCTAAGTACGGACGTAAAACTCCAATATTCTAAGAACTAAATATAACAAATGGGAAAACTGATAAATCAGGACGTTAAGCTCAAAGCAACACGAAGTCACTGGTTAACAACACGCTGCGGCAGTTCGAAGTATTAGGGTGCACGTAGGGCTACGCGTTCACTACTAGTAATCCACTAATTTAGTAACTGCTTCAAACCAGAAGATTTCCGTAGGAAATCAATCGGAAAAACACCAGGTTAGCAATTATATTTAACTAACAGCATAAATCTTATTTTTTTGAATATTTGAAACTTACATGTACTTTGATATCTTTGTAAAGGGGCATCAAAAATTTGGTTGATACGTAGAAAATACGTTATAATAAAGAAGGGTTCATTGAACGTTCAAAGGAACATTCGAGATAATACGTAATTATTTTTGCTGGCTTTAAGTGCTTAATTAGGGTTATAATTTGGTGATAAACAAATTAACTTTAATTTTGATTTAAAGGTTTTAAATAGGAAACGACATTACGAAAGTTGTAGAGTTGTGAATTGAACATATTTCTCAGTTTATTATACAATTTTGGTTAAATTCGTTTATTTTATTCAGGTATGAAGTGTTAGAGGAAAAGGGGTAAAATTTATTTGTTATCATATCGTTTTTCACTCTGTGCAGGGTGTAACTGAGCTAGACGAGGCATAAATTTTATTGTGTAAATTTTAAAATTATTCTAGATTATTTAGAGGCACAGAGAAGTGGCGGTCAGCAAAGGTGGCTGAGCATTATAAATACACCGCGTGTTCGGCGATATCGTACCAATATATATATATATATATATATATATATATATATATATATTATAGTGGTTCTAAAAGATCAAAAATAAATATAAACAAAGCAATTTCAAAACACCCTGTATAAAGGAACAACCAGAAATTACGTGCGAAATTTATATTAGTAATTCATTTTTAAGTATCAGGTATTAACGAAATTTTATAAATAATTAATGAAATTTAAGTAGGTTTGCAAAGAAATTAAATGGTAGAAGTCAATGCCATTAATTTATTAATTAATTTGAATTTAATTGAACGATTATTGATGTATAATTTGCATAAAAGCGTGTAAAAACCCAATGATACCAAGTTGAAACGCGTTACTATCTGACAAATATATCAGTGGGGTAGAAATACGCCGAACTCCAAATCGTGGAAGTGTTATTTAAAACGTTTCGATTGAACACCTGCGTATTTTCTAAATGTCAAGTTCTATTTAATTTGTAGATAACGAACAAATTATTCTAAGGAGTGCTCAAACGGTCGGATGTTTTAACATGAAATGCTAATGAGAAAGTCCACGTGTAGTAGACAGCGCACAAACAAGGATATTGATTTTCTACCACTCGAAGCAAGGTTAGAAGGAGACGTAGAAAACGTATAAGGACGAGACCACAATAGTATAGGAGGGATTTGAGAAACGTCATTAGGTCTACGATTGGACGATATGTTAGTTTGACTTGATATAAACACGAGGATAGAGTAGCGTAATTGTCTTAAAATGTTATAACGGGGTACTAAAATTCGCGGATTTGAAAATGGTGTTGAGTGCAAAATTGTGGGAATGTGTTGTTGTGAGCAGGGGATTTCGGATAAATGTGGCCAGGAGAGGTTACATTGGAAAGATATAAATAGTTTACGAGAATATTATTAAAACCCTTATTATTATTTCGATCGTCCCAAAAGCACGTACGAAAGTCGACACGAGTTGTAAGTATTATAAAATCATTTAAATTGTATTGCATAGTGGTAGCCTCTTAAATTAAAACGCGGTTTGTGTGCCGAGATTAAAATTTTTTTATTGAGGTATCACCTATAATTTTTAATCAACTCGTGTCGGGACATTAAGTAACGTAGATTACTGTGAAATGAAATTTGAAATTTGGTTACACCGAGAAGGGGGCGTTGGCGGATCAACTGAAATGGAAGTCGTCTAGTAATAGCTAGAAACGACCTGCAGACCAGGGAGAAAATACATGGCATCAACTACAGAGCGGAGAGCTTCTAAAATTTTCCAGGTAACGATTTAAAATTGTGATTCCTATAAACTGTAAATATTGGGGTGGCGTATGAGAGTGTTTTTCAAGGTAGTGTGAATTATTTGCGTATTGAACAGAATATGTGTAAATAACTTTATTACGGTATTCAACTAGAAATTGAAGGTGTCTATAAAGCTTTTAAACGTTCCATCAGAACGTGAAATTTTTGTGAAGAGTACATGGCTTTGTTTTTTTGTATACATTATGCAGAATTAGTTGGGTTATTATGAGCTCCCCATACCCCACAGTTTACTTAGATTATTAAAATAAATAAATAAATTGTAAAGAAGGAATTTTAGAGAAGGTATTATTCAAGGTCCATTTACTCCGAGTACATTTCATGTGTTTGATGATTTTAAAATTAAATACAGGACATTATAAAATAAGAGTTACTGAAGTGTAACGTGAACAATAAAATATGGACAGTGTTGAATTGCATTTGTAAATAGGAATAAATAAAAGATTGTATGTTGGTTGTATTTTGTGGTTTTATTGAGAGTGTGCGTGAATGATAGAATTTGAGAATGAATATAGATATCCAAAAGGAGGTCCAAATGAGCTAGCCGGAAGCAGTTGAAGAAGGCCATTCAACCAAGGAAGAGAGGAAAACGGGTAAGAAATATTTTTTTGGTATTATTTAATTTTTGAATTTTCGGGTTTTGAAAATTTTATAAAAATTTCGAAAATATTTTTGTTGGTGAGGATCTTACCCGAGTAACACGGCAATATATATATATATATATATATATATATATATATATATATATATATATACATAATCTTTCCCACCCGAAATATATCCAAGAAATAATACAGTAATATATACCTGCTTTGGGAAGTGCACTTCGTTTGAATCAGAACGTAACGTTAAACCTAAATAATGTAACCCTAACTTAAATGAACCAAGTATTAACTAATTTGGTAAGCAAGTTGTTGACGTTAACAGACAAAGAAAATAGTAAAAAGTGATCTAACGCAATCTTTGATTTAACTAGTCGTAATTTTGAGAAAAATTACAAATTCGCTCGTGAATATAGTAACGTACAGTTTGCGATTTATTGACTAATAATGAGTACTATATTACAGAATTATCACAAGAAGTGTCTAGCTTCCAAAACAGCAGCAAAAATAAAGAAAATAGAAAACTGTACCTTAAGTCACGATGTCTGCCTTTCTGGTACCAGTTCAGGATTAGGAAATGTGAACTACCTTTGTAGATAGACTGGATGCTGGATGACCGAATTGAACTATATTAGAACACTACGTAGAACGATGCACTTTAAAATCGCGACTTACATCGTTTCTTTGCGGTGAAAGGACGTTGTATAGAATTAGAATCGAACAATGAAAAGAGCTTTTCAAAAGCTCAGCTTGTATTTATACAGATTGAGACCGTTGTGGGAAGGATAGCCAATTAACGCCGACAAACAGACTATAGTGATTTCCATTGAATCCTGTGTTCGCAAGCTGAAGCGATGATTATTTTAAACGTTTAGGTGAGTATTCAACCTTGCATATAGTCAAAGCAAGGCCAATGTATAGCCGGTTGCCTAACTTGAAGAAATGAATAGCGATTTGTTTTATTATCGATCCACGATGCGGAGAATTAATTAATTGCATTATACAGCTGTGTCGGACGTGGTTCAAAGAATAAACTATTAGAAATAACAAGCAGGTGCTGGACGTATTTCACAGAAGAAAAAACTATTAAAGTGGTTTGACGATAAACAAATGTTTGCTTATTTCAACTAATTAATGTAGCAAAGCTATTTTAAACATTGAAGCAAATCTTGCAGAAAATTAGAACGCGTGCTTTTGACATTTGCAATGGGGCAGACTATAGAACGAGCACTGAAGGAAATTTTAATACGTACCTATTTTAATTGGAAGCTAAAGGTACTTGTTATATAATCGTTCGTATATTTTGAAATGACATAAAAAGCGTGAAGTCTTTTATACATTTTAGGAGGCGCTTAATTCAGGTAGTTGGAAATTAATGCAGAAATCACTCGTTTTCAGAAATTTAACGTAACAAAATATTCTAATAGAATTATGGATAAGCAACCGTTTAAATAGAAAATGCAGTCAAAATCGTTAATAAATATTTGGATGCAGGAATTACACGTAACAATATTTAGATATATGTCTTTTGTTTTTGCGTATTTTTTTTTTATTTTTTTATTTTTTGTAAATTAAGTTATATAATATAATACATTTATGTCAAGTTTAAACTAAACTACCTCCTACCACCTGGTTCTCGGCGTCCAGTCTCGCGACTCTTAATGCAAACTCCTTCAAAGCTTTTCAAAACGCTTTCTGGTTAGCCATTTCCTGGACTTCTTCTAAGCTATGGGTTCATTCTAGCCGATTGAGAGCTAGTTCCTTGTCCGCCAACGTTTTGATAGCCGTTTCGATCGGTCAATCATACAGCACGTATTCGGAGTTTTTTCGCACTTTCGCCGCATTCGCAGCGGTCGTTTTCCGTGTTGAATCTTCACAGGTAGGTTTTTCAGAACCCCGTGCCCTGTTACTAGCTGATGATCGAACTTCATCTCCATCTTATGTCTAGCTTCTATGCTTGCTATAAATTTGTGTGTCCACCTGCCTGTGGCAACGTTGTTCTACTTCTCTTTCCACTGTCCGATTGACCTTTCTCACAACTTTTTCTTAATTAGTGACTTGCCGCCATCATTCTGTCCTATATCTTGATGCACCTTCTTTTGACAAACTGTACGTGCGCCTTTCAATTCCATTTGTTATCTAACTATACGCCGAGGTACGTAATTTCTTCCTTGAATGGGAGACTGTCCCCTTCTAGTTCCAGCCTAAAGATACGCTGGCTTGGTTTCGTTCCGAAATAAAGCGCCTTCAATTTCGATGTGTTGAATTTTAGTTTGAACTCTAGTGACCATTCGTGCAACCTGCTCAACGCTAATGCTCCCGCTATTGCGATGGACGATGACTGCCCGAGTCTGACGTATCCGTCTTTTTAGGTTTAGGGATAAACTCCACGTTCTGGCCTTTCCATTAACATAGAAATACGCCCTCCTTCAAACAAAAATTAAACAACCCGGCAAAGACATGCGGGACAAGAGGCAGGTCTCCAGAGCTGCGTCTCAAGTGATTCCATCGACCTCTGGTGCCTTTTTAGCGCTCATCCTCATACGAGCTTTTACGACTTCGAGACCGAGAATTGCCTTGTCGGCACCTGTTTTTTGCGCCTTTATAGCTCCCCGATATATCATGCCGTGCAACCTCTCATCCTCATCTGTCCGTTGGGAAAAATTTCTCGAACAAATATTCCGCTGTCGTTACAACTAATATCACTGACTGCACCTTATAATTGTTATTGAAAGTTATTTGCTTCAGTATACAAACGAACATGAGTTACGTATCGGACCCTGGGAGCGGTCTTTTTAAAAAATTCTTCCAAAACTTGTAACAATTTTTATGTAGTTAAACAGAAATTACAATTGAATTTTGACAAACTGGATTGATTTATACTAAGTCGAAAATTAAATAATAATTGGAGTTTCATAAGGGCCAGTAACCTAAGCAAACGGCAATGTTAAAGCTGAAATATTCAAGACTGACTGATGGTCTTGGGGCTTCCGGGGTATTTATGTTGTCCCTGTCCCTCACATGTCTGTGGGAACTTGCAGAGCTCATGTCTGCTTATTTCTTAATTGTATTCATTATACAATGTAACAATCTTAATTTTTAAGTAATCGCGGTTTCTTAACGGTCTGTGACCTGCACCTGCAGTATCACTTACTGTCTGGAATACCATGTATTACATCCGTTCTCACAACTTGCTTGTGAACTTTCAATAACCTTTCTGTATTTATCCTTGAAATACAATGTTGCTTTTAACTTAAGTTTTCTTTATAATTTTCTAATAATTTCTAAATATTTGCATTTGATTATAGATATATAGATTGGGGAATACATAACTCGTGTACTAAGTTACCCAGAGAGAGGTGCTTCCTTGGGAACGCCATTGCGCATATCAAAAATAAATTAAGGGGATAACGTTTTTTGACACCTGAAGAAGCAATACGTTCAAAATGCACGTTTTGTAGGTGCTACAATCGGAGTGGAAAAAGTGCTTCAAAAATTAGTTCAAACGAACGCAAAAGTTGGTTTATTTTCATGGAAAATACTTTGAAAAACAAAATCACCTTTGGTGATTAATAATTCTTTTTAATCTAAAATTCCGAAATATAAAAGGTAACTCTTAATACATTTTGATAATTGTCAAAATATTATAAACTTTACTTGGGTCACAAGTGAGGGATCGATTCTTGTGGGGTCCTTGTCATGAATTTATATTTTTAGTATTAAAAGAAGGAATTGTGAGTTTTAAAATTATTTTCTATTTTACAGTTCCATATAAACTAACTCCCTTATCACATTCAACTGAAAACCATTACATTAAATTAAAGTTTTGCAATTAAGACTTTAGATTTCAGGTAACTTTGAAGTCTATAATTACGAGCACGCTTGCTGAAGTTAAATAATAATTATAGGGGAAGGATATAACTGTGTACGTTTAGTTAATATGTAGCGTGTGGAATGCAACTGGATCATACAACCTTTTGTTAACTAGATGCCTGTCACACTCAGGAAATGTGATCTTAATATTAGATACTAAATTGTATATTCCTGGAAAAATAATTGTGCACCTTATCACAGGAAGCATAAGCTCTTTAAATATTAAATAAACGAAACTATTGAACATGCTTTTAATCTTCGTTATTTTTTTTAGTAAATAGATATTCTAAAGCATGCTACTTTCATATTAAGATCTAAAACTAACTTCAATATTTTTATAACCTATGCCTTATCTGAAAGAGTTGTATGCAACATGCAACTCTTTCTCAAAATCACGCATTTTTAATTATAGCTACAAGCTATTGAATAAATTTGTAACGTATAAATATCCGACTGAATGCGATTAAGCAATCAACCTACATTGACTTTTGTTAATAGTTGCGCTCTTGGGATATAGTTACGGTGACCGACCATACGTCCTTTATTTAAGGGGATGGTCCTAAATTTTAATGCTTTGTCCTCTAACTTTCTTTATGTTTTCAAACAGGCGCTTTTACTTTTATTTTGTGAAGGTGATGCAAAAAGTTTAAAATTTTTTTTAAAACTATTGTGGGTGCTCAGTTACTATTTGTATTTTTGTGGGATCACCTTTTGTTTGGTTAATGCACAGAAAGAACAAACGTATATAATTTATTTACATTGGTTGCAAAAAATATATACAATAACATGAAATTGAAAATAACAATTACATAAGATTCTACATGTCCTTGGATTTTTGCATGAGAATAGAGTTTTTATGTGAATAAATTTTGTTAACACTGGAAATGCAAATGTCCTTTAGCGTTAGAAAATTTATAGTGCGAATTTAAATGCATGTAATGTTTGTAGACAAAAATAAAGAAAATTCGCGCACTGGCTTCACTTTGAACTTTGATGCGTGTTGCTGTTAAGAAACACCGCTCAAAAAAAACCTATGTTAAAATGTATTAACATAGGAGTAAGTACTCACAGATACGTTGTCGCTTGGGATCTGCAGGAAACAGTTTTGTTGGATCAACGTCGGTATACGGAGCTCAGCGCGGCAGACCGGTGCCATGTACTGTGCGGCTTCCCTCGTCGGTGATACGAGGCGTGGGACGGCATACTGATGGCGGATTTTTCTTAAAAGGCGTCGGAACTGGTGCGGGGTGTGGTATTCACACGTCCAGGCAGCTAGGTCCGATTCAGTGATGGTGGGCGGTGAAGACGGGAACGTCACTGACGACTCGGACATAAGGTCTCGGTGAACCGCGTTCAGCAGTAGATCCTGATATCAAAATGTTTTACATATTAACTTCCTTTGGTAGAAGTCCAGATCCTGGTGGTAGGATTTGCTGCACCTTACCGGTAAGGCACGGAGTTTCTACGTTAGTGCATAACGCACAATTTTCTTGTTTAACCTCCAGGCTCTGGTGTACCGTGATAAAAGGTTAAACTCAGAAGATCAGAAGCTATTGCCTGCTCGTGGCTATTGCCTGTCATTATATATTCAACAACAAACGAAAGCTCGCCTTCTTGATCATTATAATTAATGTTTGTATTGGAAAAATCGGAATTCCCGGGTGAGCCTATTCGATTTTAAGATGTGTTGATTGGCGAGTGTATTATTAAGGGGCGTTCACGTTTGCGCTTCTATGACGTCTATGAAGTTTGTCAGGTGCAACTTGGGTTGAATACCTACACAATATTAAACAAATTAGTTTTGCAAACCCAACGGCTCTTTGACAGTACCAGGGCATGGACACTATTATGAGGATTTTTTTTATAACTATTTAGTTAAGGGATGATACAGGAGCGTTGGAGAGCATTCGTCGTTACTTATCGGCAATCTTCAGGGGTTCGAGCATGTGGCATTTTTACTGTTAAGTGTCCCTTCTTTTTATAGTACGCTCCTTTTCTCTGGACAGTACACACGTGGACCTCGTATTAGTTACTACACTTTTACTTTACGTTAATTAGTTACACAGAAACTGCATGTTTAGTTTTAGTCAATCATTTCGAATTTTTGTTATTTAGCTATTATTTAATTTAATTTTTGTAGATTATTTATCATGGTCATCATCATTAAGTCTTCAGTCCTGGAACTGGTTAGACGCGTACCCTCATTGTTTCCTATTCTGAACTAACCTACACATTTCCTGAAATTTGCACAGTCTGCGTCTATCACCATCTACGTGCAAAAGTTTGATCTCTGTCTATTTCTACTTCTTTTTTTCCTATCTCTGCTTGTAATATATCCCGTATTGTTCCCCAAAAATGCCTTAGAACGTATCCTGCTCTTCTACTTCTCCAATTTTTTTTTTTGTTTTCCACAGATATTTTGATTTCTCTACTACTTCTATAACTTATCTGTTATTAACCTTGTCTGTCCATACTATTATCCTTATACATCTGAAGTACAACATCCCAGAAGGTTTCTATCTCTTTCTGTCTGCTTTTCCTATTTTTCCTATTTTATGGACACTGTGCTGTGTTCCACACATATGCTTTGAATAATTTTCTTCTTGTCTCTATGTATGTTGTCTTAGAACATATATGCTGTTCTTTCTTGTTAGATGCAGTCGGGTCACCTTCAATTGTTTTACAGTTATATTCCCTATTTCTTTGATATTCAGTGGTATGTGAAGAGGTCAATGTAGTACCTTCGGGTGGAGCAATGGAATACTAAATGTAAGGTATGTGAAGAGGGGTAAGCAGCCTGTGGCTGCCTAGTTCCACCAGCACTTGAACATTTGTCGAATTAATAGTTTTTCCAAAACATTTCGCACAATCAACATTTGTTGAAAATATGTCACAACCAACACCTGTAGTTCTTTATAATAAACATTAGATATAAATGCACTTATTTTTTCGTCACTACATTTTCCGTCTTGAAACTGGATGGACGCGCACTTCACTTATTTATGTTTTGAGTTAGTCTACACAGTTCCCTGAAATTCCTACAACAGCCTATATACAGCTCGTTCCTCTTCTATTGTTTTCTAATTATATGCCCTATTCCATCGAGATTCAGTGGTATGTAAAGGGGCGGCTCCGTGGCGTAGTGGTATGTGTGTGACTGCGGCTCCGTGGCGTAGTGGTATGTGTGTGACTACTACGCCCAAGGTCCCGGGTTCGAATCCCGACACGGTCCGCTTGAAAAATGTTAAGCAAGCATTTTTTACAAAAATACACCCTCGTTCGGATGAGAGGTAAAATAGATGTCCTGTATGTGAGTGTTGTCACGCACGTTAAAGATCCCTACCTTGTTTGGAACAGCAAGGGTTCGGCAAAATTCCAAAATTTCCAGGTAAAAGAAACTTGCTTCCTGGTCAATGTAGTACTTTCGGGTGGAGCATTGGAACATCACATGTAAGGTATGTGTGTGAGTACTTCGCCCAAGGTCCCGGGTTTGAATCCCGACACGGTCCGCTTGAAAAATGTTAGGCGAGCATTTTTCACAAAAATACACTCTCGTTCGGATGAAAAGTAAAATGGAGGATGGATCGATATTCTTAGATGTTTCGTATTAGTTAAAACAAACTATAGTGGATTTGAATTGTGCAGTGCGCTTGCGCCTCTTAAATAAAACGCGTGCGAAAGTGGTTTTGTGACGAACAGCGACGACTCTTCTTTCGACCTAGTAACGGGAAGGTTGTGCGTGACAAACTATATCCAATAAGTATAGTGCTTGCAACAGTGCATTCAACCAACTCCCCCGGGGGCATTCCAGCAACATCGAAGAGGACCGCACACCAAGGACAATTTGGTGAGTGAATTTATGCCTTTTGTTTGTTAATATTTTACATGCATACAGTTTTCGTATTTAAAGCTCGCGTTTTGTTCTATTTTCGAATTACAGTCCACGATTAAATAAGACGCGCCAGCACCTTTATCTAAGTTTAATTAATTGACATTTGGTCCTTCATCGCGTGATAGAACAGTCTATGGTGAATAAATTAATTCATTTCGTTTTAGCTTGTATGTATGTAGAACTTCAATTAACAATATTCGCATCATATTTCTATTTACTTAGATATAAAAAATTCGATCAAGTCTATTAATTAGAAATCATTATTTGATTATAGATATATTACGATTTAGCAATAGTTTAGTTAGAGAGCTTTATTAATCATTTTACAGACATAGTTAAATAGTTCCGTATAGAAAACCTGTTGCAAATGTTGGATTCAAAGTTGTTCTATTGTAAAATTTTGTATACCTGTGTAGTAGGTCACTCCGTTTGGCTTATGTACAGCTGCAAACGACATTCCAGTTTTATCGTATAACCTACCTGAATGTTTAAGGGTTTTAACCACTAAATATTTTAACTATATTTCTTGTTTGAATGACTAAACCCTTGGGGCATTTTATAAACCTTCTTGTTAAGGGTTGTCAGGTCGTTTAAAATACAGTAGGAAGCTTTAGGGATCTAACTACTCGTTTCGCATTTTACATTACAAATTGGGTAATGACTTTATTGGATCATTTCCGGTGATTGGATTTACAATAAGATTATTGTCGCTCGTTGTTAATTGGAATAATTGTCGTTTGTTTCTTCATACAAAATGCCTGACACAAATACGTCTGTAACTTTACTAAAGCTTTACGCTGCTAGAATTCATGAAATCTTCGAACTTTCTGAAAAGGCACAATACAATGATTCAAATTGAAGTGTCGTATCCTTGAATCTGTCTATAAGGATTTTACTGAAAAGTATATTAGTGTATTGGTAAACACAGAATCAGAATTGCAACCTGCTTTAGAGAATTTGTGTAAAAACGTGGATGACGAATATTATTCTATTCTTTTGATAGAGCAAGAAATATTTTCTGCTGAAGTGAAAACTCCGTCTGCGAATCACACAAGTCGACAAGACAATAATTTTACACCTAGAGTAAAATTACCAAAAATTACTCTACCGCGTTTTGATAATGACCCAAAAAACTTTAAGACTTTCAAGGATATGTTTGATGTTTTGATAGATAAACAACCGCATTTAACGGACATCGAAAAGCATTCCTACCTTCTTTCAAGCTTGTCGGGTGAATCATTGACATTGTTGCGGTCTATTCCTCTTTATCATGAAAATTACAAACTAGCATATGACACTTTATGTTCTAGATATAATAATAAACGTCTTTTGGCTAATCACCATTGGGGTTTAATAAAAAACTACCCGCCTATGCATGCGGAAAACGTAAAACAACTTCGAAATTTAATTGACTGTTTCACAGAAAACTTATCGATTTTGGGATCATTACAATTTGATGTTGAAAGTTGGGATTTCGTTCTTGTAGATCTTTTATTATGTAAACTCGATGAGGAAACTCGTAAACGATTCGAATTGCATTTCAATTCTACTGATGTGCCTACATTCAATTGCGTCAAAGACTTTTTGTCAAAACAATGTGTAGCCTTAGAGAATCTTGTCTCAAGCAAACAACCGAAAGTGCTTAAAGGTACTATTAATAAACAAGGTCTCGCTCGTTCGAATTATGACTTGAAGCCTAGGACATTCTTAGCTGAAACTAACACTTCTCCTAAGAACAATTCGTTTTCCTGCATCCTTTGCAAGGGAAATCATGTATTGTATTCGTGCGAGCAATTTCTTAAATTGTCTCCAAACAAGCGTCACGAGCAAGCCAAACATCTTCGGTTATGTTTGAACTGCCTTCGACCAAATCATAACATGTCGTCTTGTCCGTCAAAGGTTTCGTACAGAACTTGCAATAAAAATCATCATACATTGTTACATTTTGTGCCGTCGATTGCTACGTCACCACCTTCTTCAACTCCAACTCGTGAAGAAAATTTGCAAACCAGTTCGTCTAATAATGCTACTTGTACTACAACAGTTGGGTTTGAGGCGACAACTTGTCTAGCTCTGCTACCCACGGTGTGTTTGGAAATTCTCGACAAGAGAAATCAACCTCAAATTATTCGTGCTCTAGTAGACACTGGGAGTCAAATTTCATTTATTACGGAGTCTTGTCGTAAGTCTATTGGTATATCGTCTCGTCCTTCTTCGATTCCTATTTCTGGTTTGGGCCAGACTTCACACCAAACGTTAGATGTGATATCTGGAACAATTCGTCCCATTCAGGAATATGATTCAGTCCCGACGGACAACAATTTGAAAATAAACTTAATGGTCTTGCCATCTATTTGCGGTAATCTTCCAAACAAGTATATTCAATCGTATTGGTCTCATTTGGAAAACATAAAACTCGCAGATGAAAACTGGAGACATCCCTCTCCAGTACAAATGTTATTGGGCTCTGATGTTGCCAGTCGTATTTTGCTCGATGGGAAAATTGATGGCAAAGAAATTTCGCCTGTTGCTGTCAACACCATATTTGGTTACATGATATTTGGTACTGTCGATCCCATCTCAACCAATGTTATTCATTCGTTCTTTGTATCTATCGATCCTTGTATGGATATTGATCTTAAACATTTTTGGGAGCTTGACGACATTCCATCGAGGAGTTTGTCGTCCCCAGAAGATGACCTTGCTCAACAATCTTTTGATAACTCGTTGCATCGGTTACCCAATGGTAGGTTCGGCGTGAGCCTTCCATTTAGAGAAAATGTTCGTGAGTTTCCGGACTCGAAATCTATTGCCATTAAACGTCTATTGTCACTAGAGCGTCGTCTCGAAACTAATCCAGACTTGCGAAATTTGTATGTAGATTTCATGCGTGATTACGAAGCCTCTGGTCGCATGTCGCTTTTATCAACGCATCCAGCTGACAATAATGCGTATTTTATTCCACACCATGCCGTGTTCAAACTAGAAAATAATAAACCTAAATTGAGAATTGTTTTTGATGCTTCGGCTCGAGCTTCGAATGGTATTTCATTGAATGATACCTTACTCACTGGACCTAAGCTCCAGAATAATATTGTAAAAATACTTTTGGCATTTCGTATTCCCAAGTTCGTTTTTGTCTGTGACATAAAACAAATGTACAGGCAAATATTGATATCAGAAACGGATCGTTCTTATCAATTGATACAATGGCGATGGAATCCTTCAGAACCAATTTCAACCTATCAGTTGAACACAATTACATATGGAGTTTCATCCGCTCCTTTTCTCGCCATTCGCACAATCTTAAAACTAGCTGAACTAGGAGAAAATAGTTATCCATTGGCTGCTCATGCTTTGAGAAACAATTTGTATGTTGATGATGTATTGACTGGGTCGTCCACTCTCCAGGCAACTCATGAACTAAAACGTCAACTCATCGAACTACTACGTGCTGGCTGCTTCGAACTACGCAAATGGGCTAGCAACAGTCCACTACTGTTAGAAGATATTCCTACTGAGTATCAACAAGTGAAACCAAGTTTAGTCGCAAATGATCTTAAGTTTACCATAAAGGTGCTCGATCTTCAGTGGCACTCGATACCTGATAATTTTTCATTTGAAATGCAGTCTTTAGAAAATCGTCTTTCCAAGCGAATTTTACTTTCGACAGTTGCTAGGATTTACGATCCTCTAGGATTTATTACACCAGTTACCTTTTCACTCAAACAACTCATTCAACAATTTTGGGTGCTGGGGTTGGATTGGGATGATCCTCCTCCTGAATCTATTGTCATATTTTGGAAAAAATTTGTTGCTGAATTTTCATATATTGATTCAATTCAAATTCCTCGTTATATCCCTATTGATGAAGCCTGTAGTATACAACTACATGGTTTTGTGACGCGTCCGAGAAAGGATACTCGGCTATTGCATATTTTCGTTTAGTATTTCCGTCAGGAAAAATATCTGTTCACTTTGTTATGGCTAGATCAAAGGTCGCACCTTTGAAATGTCTTTCTATACCCAAGCTAGAACTATGTGCTACCGTACTTTTGTCTAAATTAGTTCATTTTGTTAAAACTACATATTCAAATGTAACCTTTGAAAAATCTGTTGTTACACTGATTCTTCTGTGGCTTTGACTTGAATTAAGTCACCTACCTATCGTTTAAAAATGTTTGTAGCTAACCGTGTTAGTTACATCCAAGAACGCATTTCTCCTGAACAGTGGAGTTACATTAGTTCTTCAAACAACCCATCTGATTGTGCTACCAGAGGTTTATTTCCTTCGGTATTGCCCGCGCATCCGCTATGGTGGGCAGGTCCTGAATTTTGTCGTTGTCTGAAGAAAATTGGCCTTTGCCAAAATTGTTCGTCCCTTCTCTGGAAGCATCTTCTGAGGAGAAACGCCTTACTTTGATTGTTACTGTAGAATCAACTCGGCTGGAAGACTTATCAAACAAATTTTCGTCGTTACGCAAAATTCAACGTATAGTCGCATATTGCCTGAGAATCTTTAATGTTAGAAAAGCTACCATCAATTCGCTATTTTTATCGTCGGTGGAGCTTCACACTGCTCTTATGGTTATTGTCAAGGTGGTCCAACTTAGTTCACTTAAAGTTGAAATCGAAGCCGTTCGTCAAGGTGAGCCTTTGCCTAAACATCTGCAACGTCTAGGCTTATTTCTTGATTCGAATGACATTTTAAGAGTAGGCGGGAGACTGATTCATTCCAGTCTTCCAGATTCCGCAAAACATCCAGCGGTATTACCCAATAAACACCGTATAACAGATTTGTTGATTAAACAAGTGCACACACAAAATTTACATTCGGGAGTAAACACAACGATGTACTTGCTTCAAGAACGATTTTGGATCATCTCATCTCTTCGCGCAGTTCGTAGAATACTGTCTAAATGTTATCATTGTTATCGTCTTCGCCCTATTCCTGTCAGTCCAGTTATGGGTGAATTGCCTTCATTTCGTGTTTCTCAAGCCAAGGCCTTTAGTTCCGTTGGTATCGATTTTGCCGGCCCTTTCACGATTAACATGCATCGTGCAAGAGGCACCAAGACTTGCAAGGCATATCTTTGTGTAATTGTTTGTTTCGCCACTAAGGCTCTTCATTTGGAAGTCGTATCAGACTTGTCGACTGATGCCTTTATCGCTTGCCTTCGTCGTTTTATTGCTCATCGTGGTCGTTGTCAACACATTTTCAGCGACTGCGGCACAAATTTCGTCGGCGCTAGTCGCCAACTTTTAAAGGATTTCCGACACTGCGCAGAATCGTTAGCCATTTCGTGGCATTTTAACCCCCCAGCTACCCCTCACTTCGGAGGTATTTGGGAAAGCGCCGTTAAATCGGTGAAAACTCACTTATTTCGTGTCGTTGGAAACCAAGTGCTCACGTACGAGGAGTTTCATACTTTAATCACTCAGATTGAAGCATTGTTGAATTCAAGACCCTTGTGCAGCATAAGTTCGGATCCCAATGATCTTTCGTCACTGACCCCAGGTCATTTTCTAACTTTAGAACCCTTGACAGCACCGCCGGACCCAGACTTGTCTCATTTGAAAATCTCTAGACTCAGTTGATTCAAGCTATGCATCAAAGTTTTTGGGTTCGATGGCACAATGAGTATTTACACCAATTGTATCAACGTGGTCGGTGGTACAAGTCCAAGAGACTCGACGGCGTTGACATTGGTACTTTAGTGCTCATCAAAGAAGAGGGTGTTCCCCCTTTAAATTGGAAACTCGCCAGAATTGTAGAGCTTCATCCTGGAAGCGATGGAGTACCTCGTGTAGCCACCGTAAAAACTTCACGAGGCAATTTGAAAAGACCAATGGTCAAACTATGCCCATTGCCGTCTCAATAATAAATATTAATTATTTTAGTGTTCTTTATTATAGTTTCGTAATCATTATTATATTCATTTAGTTCTACATACATACAAGACTCGGTCAAAGTTAAATTTTTCGTGTTAAGTTTAAAAAAAAATAGCACAAAGCTATTTTGGTGGGCAGAATGTTTCGTATTAGTTAAAACAAACTATAGTGGATTTGAATTGTGCAGTGCGCTTGCGCCTCTTAAATAAAACGCGTGCGAAAGTGGTTTTGTGACGAACAGCGACGACTCTTCTTTCGACCTAGTAACGGGAAGGTTGTGCGTGACAAACTATATCCAATAAGTATAGTGCTTGCAACAGTGCATTCAACCAACTCCCCCGGGGGCATTCCAGCAACATCGAAGAGGACCGCACACCAAGGACAATTTGGTGAGTGAATTTATGCCTTTTGTTTGTTAATATTTTACATGCATACAGTTTTCGTATTTAAAGCTCGCGTTTTGTTCTATTTTCGAATTACAGTCCACGATTAAATAAGACGCGCCAGCACCTTTATCTAAGTTTAATTAATTGACATTAGATTTGCAGATAATATAGCGGTATTAGCATTTAGCAAAGAAGAGTTACAAGCTGCTTTTAATGAAATTAACAAAAATAAATCTAAAGTTTTAGTATGCAAAGGAAGGGAAAATAAATCAAAAACAAGAATACAAATAGGTAACGAGAAATTACAAGAGATGTAGGATTTCTGCTTCCTATCGCAATTTATGGTTACTACACGATCCTTGCTATTCAATACACCCCTAAACAACCCCTTATCACAGCATTATATATATATATATATATATATATATATATATAAAACAGTGAATAAGATGAAATACTAACTTAGACTTTTTATGCAAAGCCCAAATGATCATTTCAAATCGAGCTAGTAATTGAAAGATTGAAAATATAATGTTTTGGACAGGACTTGAAACTGTATCTTAGTTATATTATGTTATATTATATTATTATATTATATACATCTTATTTTATATACTATTTCTTATTGCGGACTGCAAATAACTTGTCTTTTTTTATTTGAATTGCTATTGGGGCATGAACACGGGTGTCGCCACGAGAAGGTTTGTTACGTTTGCAAATAATACTTGCTGTAACATTCCGCAAATCTCAAAGGCCAGACGTACTTTTATAGCCATCTATAGAATCTATTATGTAGTTTCAATTCAATTTTGAATTTCCACACCTAGTAGTGTTGGTGTTTTATCACCTGATGGCGGTTTTATTTATTTTTGCCATAGTACAGAAATTGTTTTGAAATTATATTAGTATAATAGCTTCGATTACTTCATAAGGTTGGAAACTAATCTGCTCTGATAAAGCTTAACAAGCCGAAACCGTCGGTCAGTGGATGTTTCCTCCCCTGTGAAGTTTTATATACTATTTCTTATTGCGGATTGCAAATAACTTGTCTTTATATATATATATATATATATATATATATATATATTGATATGATAACGCCGTACTCGGTGTAATAACGTTTTTACTTAACTCCACCGCTCTGTGTTCTCAAACCAAATTTAATCTTACTAATTTTACTATCATGCCACGGCTAGCCCTATTTAATCTACACAGAGTGCACAACGTTACGATGATCAATTTTTCTCTTCTCCACCCCTTCCTGATTACCTATTTGTTTGAATTGATAAAACGAAGTCGGTATTTAAATACACCATTCAATCAATCAATATCATGTGTATCATTTATCCCAAAATTTATATACTTTGAATTCAATCTAAAGTCACCAAAATTTACCTCTTTTTACCAAAGAAACCTGGAAGGTTCTAGACCCCTTTACAATATGTTACGTAAGTTTAACATATGTAATGTTTGTTGCTGACTTCGTTACACTTTTTATATAAATTGAGTAAATTCAGTATTAAAATTTAAATAAAAAAATATCTTAAAATTAAATAGATCTGACCTGCTACGGCTTGTTCGGGTTGTGGATCAACACCCCTTTGTTGTCCTCCTTTTTTGAACAAGAGTTTGAGTACAGTCAACCCTCGTTTTCCAAAAATTACTTCGTGCTTCTTTATTTTATATTCCTTGAATCTCGCAACTCAAAATTGTACCAGAATTGTACCAAAATATAATTGTCGACGCTGATTTTATTGTAATATTATATTGACCCAGATTTGACTTATTCTTGTCGACGCATACTTGAATTATTGCAACTTGAAGTATTCAGAAATACACCACACATTCGAAGTGTTATATCATAGACTCGAAGTATTCAAAATGTACCACCAATTCAAAGTATTCAGAAATGTACCACTATTTGAAGCCGTTAAACGGCAAAAGAAGTCTTTGTAATCGTTGCACTTTATCACTGTAACATACACTTGATGTTTTATTAAATATTAAATTACGCGTGACTTTATGGTTAACAGTGACGCAGCTTCGTCTTGCCTGAGTTGTAAACTGACTCGTCTTATCATTGCTCCGTGTTAATATAGGCTCTTCCCACTTACATGTGGGCTGGGTTTTCAACAGTTTTGCAGATATCTCAACCAACCAGGTCTTTAATATTTCCTGCATTTCGAAGTTGTTTCTAATGTAATTTCTTCGGTTTTCCGTGTCAGGTTTATTTGCTATAGATACCTTGTTATCTTTTCCAGACGTTGTTTTGTATAAATATCGCCTTTTTGGATAACTGAACAAAATAAATGATGTAACTTCAATGCTATTTTCGTTAAGTAGTTTTTATGCGTGTTTGAAACTGCGTTTTCTTATCAAAAATGTTTATTGTTTCCGCGCACTTGCATAAAGCTTTATTAGGTTATATCTCTTATATTAGTATTTATTTTATAACTAATTAGAACACTTCTCAATGCGTGTTTAATTACATGTACTATCATTTCTTCTAAATACGCGTACTTTTGTTGAAATATATTCTTACTTGCATTACTTAAAATTCATCACGGTCTATATACAGAGTGTTAAATGATTGCTATTTACATAATGTATGAATTATCTATTTTTCTGCTAAATAAATGCAGTTTTCTGATTCCTATTGCAATTTACGGTTACTACACGACTTTTGCTATTCAATACACCCCTAAGCAACCCCTTATCACAGCATTATTCCCCCAAATTCAAATATAAAATTTTAGAACAATGACATTTTTGGTGCTCAACTCACAATGGTCTATAATTCTTATATTTTTATTTTATTTTAAAAATCTAACCGTCCATTTGTTAATCCCCTATTTACATTTATCTAATCTTATACCTATGTTACTGTTTTACTACTCTATGTATGCCTATACCTAAATTTATTTTACATTTTATTTATTCATTTATTCATGTCCCTTTGTATGGGTGTGAATTAAATTTATTTGTAACTTCCCCCTTATTGCTCTTGAATGTAGGTCCTTTTAACTCATATTTGTTTGTTCCCTGCTTTATAATTATACCATTGTTATCTATTCTATATCCTAAAAATTTAACCCTATCTTGAAAAAATTCGCACTTCCTTAAATTCAAACTTAAACCAGCTATATTTAACTCTAATAAAATTGTATCTAAATGAACAAAGTGTTGTTCCAAACTATCACTAAATATTAACACATCATCCACGTAGTGGATACAAAATTCCTCATACGGTCCCAAAATATTCTGCATCGCTTTCACTAATGCAGCCGTACTCGAGGACAAACCAAACGGGACCACCCTACATTGGTATATTCTTCCTTCTACAGAAAAACCCGTATATTTCCTTGATTTTCGCGCTAATGGAATCAACCACTTTATCACTGTAACATACACTTGATGTTTTATTAAATATTAAATTACGCGTGACTTTTTGGTTAACAATGAAGCAGCTTCGCCTTGCCTGAGTTGTGAACTGACTCGTCTCATCATTGCTCCGTGTTAATATAGGCTCTTCCCACTTACATGTGGGCTAGGTTTTCAACAGGTTTGCAGATATCTCAACCAACCAGGTCTTTAATATTCCCTGCATTTCGAAGTTGTTTCTGATGTAATTTCTTCGGTTTTCCGTGTCAGGTTTATTTGCTATAGATACCTTGTTATCTTTTCCAGACGTTGTTTTGTATAAATATCGCCTTTTTGGATAATAGAACAAAATAAATGATGTAACTTCAATGCTATTTTCGTTTTTGTAGTTTTTATGCGTGTTTGAAACTGCGTTTTCTTATCAAAAATGTTTGTTGTTTCCACGTACTTGCATAAAGCTTTTATAGGTTTTACTTCTTATCTGCGTCTTTATTTTATAACTAATTAGAACACTTCTCAATGCGTGTTTAATTACATGTACTATCATTTCTTCTGAATACGCGTACTTTTGTTAAAAGATATTCTTACTTGCATTACTTAAAATTAATTACGGTCTATATACAGGGTGTTAATTGCTTGCTATTTACCTAATATATGAATTACCAATTTTTTTGCTAAATAAATGCAGTTTTTTGATTCCTATTGCAATTTATGGTTACTACACGACCCTTGCTATTCAATACACCCCTAAATAACCCCTTATCACAGCAATATATATATATATACAGGGTGCTAAATTTAACGTGTCTACCCTTGGTAATTCGCTTATTCTTAGAGATAAAAAGTAGGTTAAATGGAGAAAGTGTCGGTGTATTTCATTGTCATTTAAGGCAACTAAACACATTTTTTCTATCACTTTCGGTTTAGCCGGAAATGTAACCAACTTTGAAATTCTTAATAGAACACCCTGTATATTATAATAGTATTGGATAGGAAATACTTTTGGCTTTTTAAAAGTATAAGCATTAAGTATGCCTATAATGAAAAATAACTGAAATATTACAACTCTTGCATATTCTCTTATTATTTCTTCAATTATGTTTTGCAAAGCTTCAACGGATTCATGTGTTTGCTTTTAAATGACGTCTTTTAAATAACCCCATAAGAAAAAATCTAGTGGCGTTAAGTCGGGCGATCGTGGAGGAAATTTTGTAGGACCATGAGTTCCTATCCATTTATTACCAAACATTTGGGTAAGGTAGTCTTACTAAAACAGCATTATGCGCAGGTGCACCGTCTTGCTGAAAGTACAATTTTTGTCGTAGATTTAGTGTCAAGTTATCCAACCAGTCCTCCATATAATTTCTTAAAAAGCCGAGATATCTTCTTGTTGCGAACGTTCCGTTATAAAAAAATGGCCCGACAATGCTGTTGTTGAAAATTCCGCACCAAACATTAATTGAAAACTTCCGCTGATAATTTCTATCTCTGGTTTGTAGTGGATTGATGGTAGACCAGTAATGATTATTTTTTCGGTTAAACATGCCATTATTAGAAAAATTACATTCGTCTGACCATAGGATGTAATTTGGAAAAGTTCTATCTCTTCTAGTATTATCTAACAACCAGTAACAAAACTGCACTCGTTTATCTTGATCTCCTGGATGTAAATGTTGCACTAATATAATCTTATATGGTTTCTAATGATACTTTTTTAAAATTAGGCGAATTGTTTCTGTGGAAATACCACATTTGGTTGCTGCTTGCCGTATAGACATTTGAGGAAAAGCTTTAAACAAAGCAAGTACTTGTTCTTCTACAAGTTGTCATTATACGTGGTAGTCGTTTTCGTCCAAATTTATTAAAGCTTCCCCTTTCTCGTAGCGAAGTCTCAAGCCTTGAAAATATTTTCATACTTGGAAGATTTCTCTGTGGGTAGCGTTCTGAATACATTCGCAATGTATTGGTAGCATTTTTTTGGCATGAAAAATACACTTCTAGCATATCCACGTTCTAAGTATTTGAAAAATTAATTTTAGAATTTCGTAATAATAGTGTTTAAAATTAGAACAAACACAAAAAGTGATATCTGATTATGACTTATAATGTTTTTTTGTCGTCAATTGTTTTAATGGTAGTATAATTTTTGTAAAAGTAAAAACAAGAAATGTCAAATATCTCCGTTATTTTTCATTATAGGCATACTAAATGCTCATACTTTTATAAAGTCAAAGGTATTTCCTATCCAAAACTATTATAATATACAGGGTATTCCATTAAGAATTTCAAAGTTGGTTGCATTTCCGGCTAAACCGGAAGTGATAGAAAAAATTTGTTAATTTACCTTAAATGACAATGAAATACACTGACACTTTCCTTATTTAACCTACTTTCTATCTCTAAGAATAAACGAATTACTAATGGTAGACACGTTAAATTTGGCACCCTGTATATATATATATATATATATATATATATATATATTGTAGTGGTTTTAAAGGGCTAAATTTAAGTATAAACAAGGCAATTTCAAACACCCTGTATAAAGGAAACAACCAAAATTTACGTGCGAAATTTATTTCATTTCATGAATTTAAAGTAACAGGTATTAATAAAATTTTACAAGTAGTGATTAAAATTTAGTTAGGTTCGTAAAGAAAATAAATTGTAGAAGCCAATGCAAATTATTATTTAATTTAATTGAGTTTAGTTGAAAGGGTTATTACGTCTAATACGCATAAGAGCTTGAAAAATCGATAATACCAAGGCGAAAAGCTTCACTAACAAATAAACACGTCGAATATAGGAAATACCTTGAAACATAAACTCCTAGAAATGTTATTTAAAGCGTTCGTTAACTGAACACCTGCATGTTTTGGAAAAGTCATGTTCCTCTTATTTGTGTAGATTAAAGACTAGCTTCGAGGTGTATTGTGCAACGGTAGAATGTTTCGCATAAATGCTAACTAAAAGTTTCCTTAAAGCGCAGAAGGGATGGACAATCAATGATATGCTTCGGAATGAGACAAGAATAATAGCAGTTCATTTCGAAACGCACGTATTCAGTCCACATAGGTTAGTTTGAAACGCGGACAGTAATATCGATTTTCTACCACTCAAGTGAGGGTAGAAGGAAACATAGAATATGCATAAGAGAAGAATAGAGTTAATATAGGCGGGGTTTTTAAGACGTCAATAGATATATCATTGGTCGATATCGTTAGTTGTAGAACAGACAAGCACGGGAAAAGTTGAATGCGGGTTTTTCGGAAAATATCATAACGACGAGCTAAATTTCGAAGATTTCGAAAACGGTTGAACCAAAATTTGAGGAAGTATTATTTTAAATGAAGTATTTCGCGGGAAGAGTGGCCAGAGGTGGCATTCGGAATTGTATAAATACTCTAAGAAAATTAGCATCGCTCTCTTAGTACTTTCATCGTTTCAGACTTCGTACAGAAATTTACCACGAGCTTGTAAGTATATAAAATTTTTAAATTTAAGTAGTACAGTGTTGGCCTCATAATTTGAAACGCGGCTAGTGTCGAGTCTAAATTTTATTGAGGTGCAACATATATCTTGACAAGCTCGTGAAGTGACATAAAGTAACGTAAATTAAATTAAGCAATTATAAAAGAAGTGTAATATACTTGGATTTGGATTTGGATGTACCTTGTATGGGTAGCATGCAGCACAATTTAGATGGTGTTTATCTACAAATAGCTGGAAGCGGCGATCAGAGCAGAACCACGAAACCGAGAGCGAAACAACTTAACCGCATCGTCAAAGAATTAGGGATCTTCAAGAAATTTCAGGTAACGCTTTAGAATTTGTTGTTTTTTATAAACTATGAAAATTGTTGTGATGTGTGAGAGTGAACTATGAAGCTATTTTGCATTATTTTGCGTATTGAAAATAATACGTATAACTAACTTTTATTGTGGTATTTAAATATAAATCTAAAGGTGTATATAGAGCTTATTAACGTTCCTCAGGAATTTAAATTTTTTATTGTTAAGAGTACATGGGTTTTTTTGTGTTTGTAGTAAAAGTATGCAAAGTAAAAAGCATACATTATTAATAATTAACTGGGTTATCGTGAGCTCACCATACTTCAGAGTGTACTAATTAAAATTAATTATAAATAAAGAAAGAAAAATAAGGTATTATTCAGGGCCCATTTACTCTGGTTACATTTAACGTGTTTGATATTTCAAGTTAAAATACAGGACTTTACAAAGATAGAATTTATTGAGGTGTAACTTGAGCACTGAAATGTGGCTAATCTTGAATTTTTATTTGTAAATAGTGGTAAATAAATATTGTATGATTGTTGTATTATTTTGTGGTTTTATTGAGAGTGTGCGTGAACGATAAAGAGTATGATAGTAAATCTAGGTATCCAAAAGGAGGCTAAACTGAGCTAACCAGGGAGCTGTTGAAGAAAGCAATTTAAGTGATGAAGCAGGAATCTGGGTAAGAGAAATAATTTTTTTCAAAAATTTATCTATTTGTGAAATTTACGAATTTTGGAAAATAAATAAAATGCTCGAATGTGTTTTGAAAAAGTACTGAGCTTATTTAGAGGTTAAACAGCAATTTTATGACGGCCCAACGTTGGGGCTTGAATGATTTTTAGGGAGTTCCAGAGATTGATCCCAGTAACACAGCAATTTTATGACGCCCAATTCGTAAGGCTCGATTATTTATATAGCAACACAGCAATTTTATGACGCCCAATTCGTGAGGCTCGATTATTTATAGGGCAACACAGCAATATATATATATATATATATATATATATATAAAACAGTATATCCAATGTATAGATAAACACCCACTTTACGAAGATCGAAAGAGGGTTTTTAACTATACAAAGCAAGCTATTAATTTGCATAGCCATAAATGAGAGAATTCAGTTTGTTTCATAAAGGGAATAAACATTCATTACAAAAAATTAAAAGAATCTTTCATTTATGGCTATGCAAATTGCTAGCTTGCTTTGTATAGTTAAAAACCCTCTTTCGATCTTCGTAAAGTGGGTGTTTATATATACATCGTATATACTGTTTTATTTATTAAATTTGCTATAAGCAATTCTTTTTATTATCATATATATATATATATAAATCTATATATATATACATATATATATATATATATATATATATATATATATATATATAAACAATACTTGTTGTTGAATAGAATTATTGGGAACTATTTAGTTCGATACGAAATGCTTGTAGTAGAATGTATTTATTTATACTCCTGACGTTTCGAATCCTTTTTTGATTCTTTTTCGAAGGCTACAATGGTGACAGTTAAAATACAATTAGGTACATAATAGAAAAACTTACATATAAATTTACATCAGCATTTAACTTTAACCAGCAAAATCTTAAATAATTTAAACTTTAACAACATTAAAACTATAAAAAGAGAATAAAACTAGATATTAACAATATATATATATATATATATATATATATATATATATATATAGGGAAAGGCACCAGATGGTAACGTGTTTTACTTTCAAAAACATTTCTCCTCGACAAAATTCCATCTGCAAAGTTTTCTCTAAACAGCACCTGCAACGTTTTCTCATAACAACAGCAAAGTATTCTCAGAACAGCACCTGCAAATAAGCGCAATTAAGAAAGCAAATCGCTTCAATACAACATAAAAACTTCCACGAAGTATGTTCGCCTAAGAAACTCTGCCTGGTAGTATCCAAACAACGTTTGTTTAAATTGTTAGATATATCTGCAAGCTACATTGCAGCACTATGTAGTTAAGTGTATGACAGGCAGCCTACCTCCTGTATAAAACCATAGAGAATTACTATTTCTAATAATACTACCGGGAAGAGATAAGCAGGTGAACAATTTTCATTGTTTGCAATCTGAATCAGTGAACACCTGTTTGATAACGGAATACCGTGTTAATAGTATTTCGTAGAAACAGTATTGATAACCAAAATTTCTCCACTTTAAAGCTAACACATACAACGTATTTATTTAAGATATGCAGTTGTTTAAGCTTTTTTCAGAAAATCCACAATGCGAAGATTTTTAACCTTTGCTAACCAAAACAAATTAACAGAATAGATTCGAAATACTTACCGTTGTAACTAAACACTTAATGAGATTTTATAGGATGCTTGAATAAGTAACTATTTCAATTTGAAAAGCAGTTCAACTTGTTAATGAAAATTCGTATGATCGTGAATACAATAAAAATGCGAGATTTAATCAGAAAATGTACGATGCAGAAACTGCACGTAAAAACTTTCTTAGATTTTAAAAACATATTTATATACAAAATATAGTCTAAGAACGAACTTGCTAAAACAATTCAATCAACATACAAAAACAATCACTTTCCTTAAGCAAAATATAAATTTCAAAATTAAGAAAGTAAAATTCTCTTAACATTTAAAACGCATCCCTTAGAATTGAGTTTGTTACGATAGACATAGAAAAACTGCAATTTATGTTTACTCGGAGTCGTAAGATGTAATTGCCGGAGAACACAATGTTGATTATAATATTCACTGAAATGTGCTAGGATGGAATGTAATTTTTTTGGAATAAAGAAGTATTTCACATATAGACAAAAGGACAAACTTAAGATCAGTTTTGCCAATGAAGTTAAAGTCTAAAATATATAAATTAGATTAAGAGAGATGCGGTTAAATGTAGTTACATGAGAAGGGGAAACTCAAAATAGAAAACGTTAAAGAACCGTAGCAGACTGACTTCGAGGTTGAGACTATGAAAGAGAGTGGTAAGGAATTGGGACATTTGTAGACAAGCTCAAAACAACAGAAAATTAAAACTAGATACATGCTCTTGTGTAAAGTGACCACACGTCCCACTTTTTGGTGGACTGTCCCGCGTCCCGCGCTTTTTAAAAATGTCCCGCTTTTTAAAAAATATCTGCATTTCCTATTTTAAATGTACTGTAAAAATATATTACCTATTATTTATTAAGTATTATGGTGAATATAAAGAAATAAAAAATACATAAAAAAAACACATAAAATGCATGCAGACTAAATTAAATTAGGCAATGTGCCAGGTTAGATTTACTCGGTGGTATTCGAGTTCGATCATTGTTGTTACGTCTCGGCTTAATTCAGATAAGTGCAGACAGTGCGAACTGCCGTTAGACAATGCGGTTTAATGTTTTTAATTTGACGTTCGGTTTGACTCATTATTTGATTGACGAAGGTAGAGCAATAGTCGTCACAACGTAACGGTCAATAAGGTAGAATTTAATATTCCTCTTTAGCCTTTGTAGTAAATTTGTTATTTATTTCTAGTATTTAGTATTTACCCACAGAATACAAGATGAGTAAAGAAAAAGAATGCAAATTTAATGAAGAGCTAAGCAGAGAATTTCCATTTATTAAAAAACCAAAATAGACTATATGGTATGGTGTGATAAATGCAATGCTGAATGTTCGGTCTCACATGATGGAAAAAACGATATTATTAAACATCTAGCGACAAAGAGGCACAAAAGATTTTTGAATAATGCCGCTTCCTCGTCTAAAATGGAACAGTTTTTTCGCAGTGCTAGCTTTGGCAACACGGAAAAACAGCTAGCATTAGCGAAAGGGCTACTTGCTTTCCACATCATAAACCACAATCAACGATTCAGATCAATGGATTGTACGTCGCAAATGATAAAAACATTATACGACAAAAAATTTGCATGTGCAAGGACAAAAATCGAAGCAATTATTTGTAATGTTTTTTCATCATGTTCGTTTTCACAATTGCAGAAAGAAGTAGAAAAATGCGCATTTATATCCATATATTCTGATGCTTCCAACCACAAAGATTTAAAATTATTTTCCACAACTATTAGATTTTTTTTTATCCAGAAACAGGAATTAAAGTAAGAATAGTAGATTTTGTTTTATTGTCGGGCGAAATTTCACAAATAATTCTCGATTCAATAAGTACTATTTTAAAAAAGAATAATTTGAACAATAAAATTATTGCGTATTGTGCGGATAACACTAACACAAATTTTGGTAGAAAAGCTAGAAGAGGCATCAATAACCTTTTTACGAACCTTAACGAACATTTGAACAAAAAAATTATTGGAGTAGGTTGTGCAGCACTCATTCTACATAATACTATTCAAACAGCATCTAACTTACTTCCAGTTGATGTTGAAAATATTATTGCAAAAATTTATTCGTATTTTTATATATATTGCCGTGGATCGTGGGGACAGTCTCTGGATCTCCCTAAAAACCATTCAAGCCCCAACGTTGGGCCGTCATAAGATTGCTGTGATCGTGGACTTATGGGTTTGACATCGCCAATGTCAACACTGATTTTAAAAAAAAAAATAAAACAAAATTTATAAAAAAAATTTTTACCCTGTTGATTTTCTGCTTTAAAAAATCTTCAGCAGCTTTCCTGGCTAGCTCAGCTGTGCCTCTTCTCGGATACCTAAATTTACAATTATTCTTCCGTCCCACTCGCACACCATTCAATAAAATCACCAAATAATACAACAATCATACAATCTTTTATTTACCGCTATTTACAAACAAATTATTCACAGGTATCAACAGTTTGGTACACTAATTACAACTCAATAAGTGATATGTTTTAAAGTCCTTGTTTTAAATTATTATTTGCAAACACATTTAATACAATATGAGTAGATGGGCCCCAAATAATACCCTAAATTTATTGCACACTGGAGTATGGTGAGCTCATAATAACCTAGTTTATTAGTGTATGCCTTTTACCTTGTATGAAATTAATATAAAACTAATAGACCCGTGTACCCTTAACAATCCAATTTATATTCATAATGAAGTTTAGTAAGTTTTACATACACCCTTTTTCAATATTTTAAAAAACCCCAATTATCCAGCACACGTATCTTTTCTGATACGTTATATAACCACAAATAACCCCAATATTCACTCACACATCACCAAATAATATAAAAGTTTATCAGATAACAGAAATTTCAAATAGGTTACCTGGAGAATGCTTCAGGCCTCCATCTCTTCAACGATGCTCACCAGAATCCCTTGTCTTTGTGACTATGCGCTCTGATACTCCACATATTCATAGATGATAACCCCAATATTCGCCAAGCGCCTTGCTTATAATTACCATTCCATAACAGCATACAAACTCACGTATATTATACTTCTGTTTATTGATTTACTAGCTTGGTATGGTATTAGTTGGACCTCGGTTAATTTAATTCACTCGACACTACTCACGTTAATAACTATGAGGCCTCAACTACCAAGTTACAAGTGCTAGTACTACATTTACTGTATTATGAGTATTTTTAATACTCACAAGAACTCTACTATAACGTCGGTCTATCGTTGTAACGTAGTATAAAACGATGAGAATACAAAGAGAGCCTTTCTACTTTTCCTAGAGTATTTATATTTTTCAACATGCCACCTCTAGGACACACTTCAAGCGAAAAACTTATTTTTAAATAACAATTCTCCAAATTTTGATATAACCAATTTAAAAATTCTTGAAATTTGTTTCGTGGACGTGCCATATGTATACGAAATCGCTCCCACTTGTGGCGTGTTCGTACGTTTCGAAAATGTCTGTTTCTAACCAATGATACTATTCTGTGTCGTCATAAAACCCCGCCTGTAATATTTTTATCTCTGTTTGTTGCATATCTGCTGTTGCGTTCAAAACCCCACTTGAGTTGTAGAAAATCGATATTACTGACAGCCCATGTCCACTCCACGTGTATTAGTACGTGCGTTTCCAATATCAACGCTTTTATCTCTGTCTTTATCTGTAGCATATTACCGATCGTGCATCTCCCCTGCTCTTTAAGAACTTTGTTAGCTTGTTATTTGAAGCAACTGACGGTTGAAAACTATTTTCTATGAAAACCTACTTTATTATGGTAATAATTTCGAAGAATGTAACCTTTTAAACATGCAGGTGTTCTTAATTATAGACCGTTTAAAACAACAATTCTTGGAGTTTATATTTTACCGTATCCGATACAACTGACGTCTGTTTGTTACCAAAAAACCTTTTGCCTTGGGATTATTGATTTTCTTTACCCTGGTGTGTTTTTCAATGCTTTTACATGTTGAAGTAAAATAAATTAAAATAATTATGCGTCTCTATTTGTTTTTAAAACTGGTGTTCTTTATGTACCTTTAACCTTTCAATCGTTAATTATAAAAATAATCAATACTTGTCCGTTTAAATTAAATAAATTAAATAAATTTTGTGCGTAAATAATTTGTTCGTTTCTCTATACAGGGAGGTTGAAATTGCATTGCTTACCCCAAATTTAACCCTAACAATATATACATATATATATATATATATATATATATATATATATATATATATATATATATATATATATATATATATATACTATGTGTGTCAAAAGTTTGAAGGTTTTTTGTGAAAGCGCAGAAATCGAATGTAAAAGAATTCTTGGTTACCGCAAAACACGATGGCTAGCTCTTTTACCAGCTGTAGAAAATATTTAAAAAATATACGAACCCATTAAAATCATACTTTTTATCACAAGATAAATGTTCAAAAATATTGCAGTTCTTTTTTGAAAATGGCACATCACAAATTTGGCTTCCGTTCATCCACAACCAAGCTACATTATTTCACAATGCTGTGAAAATTATTGAAGGGGACAAAATTTCAATTACGGAAGTGTCAAATGAAATCAGTAATTTAAAAACAAAATTACGAGAAAGAATTGATAACGATTACATTTTTTTAATTATTCGAAAAGACAACTTGGTTGGAAGAACAAGGTGCCATTAAACGACCTGATATTCTGAAACGTCAAATTTTTTTATAAAAACTGCTTGGAGTATATTGAAGAATGGACAGTTCAATTCGGAGTTACTAAAAATTTTCATTGGGTGACATTAAAAAGGAGATTTTATGGGAATATGTGGAAAAATTGTTTGGATATATTAGTAACCATTTTCTGAAAAATAATATTTGCGAAAATCTTTATGATGAGGTGTCATTGGTAAAAAGATATGTTACAGATGAAAAAATTAAATGTTGGTTGTCTGCAAATGTGGAAATATACAAAAAATGAACGGAGTTATTCCTTCATTTTAAACAAAATAATATTTCTTATTAAAATATTTTCAAAATTGTGGAATACGCGCTCTCCTTTCCAGGAACAAATGCAACAACAGAACGTGTTTTTTCTAGTATCAATAAAATATGGGCAACTGAAAAAATGCAGTTGAACATTAAAACTTTAAAATCTAAATTAAGTGTAAAAAATAATTTGAACAATTCATGTGAAATATTTCACGACATTTTAATAAAGTATTCACTTGTATCAAAAATATGACCGTGAAAGAAAATCATAATTTTTTCTAAATAAAAAATTTAATTTGATTAAAAATCATGATGTTCAAATTATTATTTTTACAAACATTTTTATAGTTACCAATAATTAATAATAAAAACATTTTTGGATAAGTATAAGAATGTATACAAAAAATATATATAACTAAATTGTAATTCTCATTTCATCCCATTTGTCCTGCTTCGTCTCAATGGAAATGTGGTCACTTTACTCTTGTGTCACTATCAAGAAGTTTGACACAACTAGAAATAGTTATCAAATTGAAGTAAAAAATGCACCAAAATCTTGTAGTATTTTAGTTGCGCCTTATGTATGGAAATGTGCGTGTTCCCCTAGAGTAATATCAGCCGCAATCACCAAGTACTAATCCATTTGTGTAATTCAGCTCTAGAAAGACTATTCAATTTTCTAATTTTATCCATCTAAAGTTTTCTTGTTTTCTCACTTCTGGCAGTTCTAAATCTAAAGCTCTTAAGATACGGATGAGAATTCGGAATCCTCGATGATCCTTGTCGGATATGTCAAGAACGAACATCAATTCGCGAACATCTCTAGAGACCATCCAAAGTCCTCCAATTATTTGGCGTAACAGGCATCAATGTTTGGGTCTTTTATATATACAAACGGAACAACCATACACTTAATGATACCAAGTAAAATAAGCTTTGAATAAAACGCACACTCGGAATATCTTGTAAACAAATCCTCTCATATAACTGGTTTTGTAGATAATTAGGATTTCTCTCTAATTCTAACTGCTTGGTGCTGTAGGATTAGCTGCACCCTATAATATTCCTTTATCCCTAGGGATTGTACAACATGTACAATTCGGGATATCGGCAGTCTTTATAGTTAAGCCGTTGATACTCTCCTAATTTGCTGGACTTCTCAAAGTGCTCAAAGTAGAATAACGAGAGGAAGTTACCCTACAAATTAAAGCTGTATTTATTTTTAGAGTATTAACACAAACATAAAGCACGTCTGAGAAATAAATTCACGTATACCAACCCTGAAGGCGGAAATGAACATGGTTTATTATTTCAAGAAACATAAAGAGTACTTATAAAAATAGTAAGGTTATAAAAGTAACATTAAACATTCCGAAACTATATATCATCGGTAACGTAATCTCTTGAATTCTTTTGCTGTCGTCCATATGTTACTTTCAATATTAATTTGTTTTTTAATTGGGATAATAAACGATAAATAAAAACAAAGTTGGCAGCCATTCTCGACAATTTGTCACGGGAAACAAATGAGTTCACATGTTTTGAATTTTTTTTCTAATAGTAATTCGTATACCACCAGCTTAGTTTATTTTATACTTGAGGTAATTTTGTAGCCATCGGAGCAAGAAATTTATGTAGAAATACATAAGCAAAATGGTTTCTAATAACCTAGGGACTGTAAGACTTAGTTCAAGCCGCTTTGCTCATTATCTTTTCGTTTTTTGCCTTTAAAATAAGAAACCTACAGTACAAAGAAAATATATTTAGTAATTTGTTTGAGAGACGTTATGATAAAAATTTAGGTAGTCTAAATTTGTGGGAAACGAACATATTATCTCCGAAATAAAAAGACTGAATTTGTTTATGACAAGTTTTAAACCTAAGAACAAAATTTGGTTTGTTAGTCATAGGTGTATTCAATAAAGCATATGGGGAAAGTCTTTTTTCAGAATTTTCATCCCGAACAACTTTCTATTTTATAAAATATGTATAAACGTCAAACTTCTGTAGATTTGATTTGTTTTTAGAAATTTTGACATGAAATCACCTCTGCAACCTCTAAAACGCGGGAAAGTTATTCTCGGAAATTTTTGGAAAGCGCTGCAAACAATTTCTAAATCAGCTTTATTGAAAGATTTCTCGGAATGTTAGGCCGACCTTATTCTTTTAACCACATTTTTGCTTCCACACTGATTCGCGGAAGCTGAGGATTTGTCATAGTGCTTAGATGGCAGATAAGGTTATTTTCTTTTAAATTACGCCATTCGCAAAGCGTTTGCGAAAAATTCATCACAAACAATTCTTCGAAACACAGTTCATCGAGTACATTTAACCGAACCGCAGTACACCGAAACAACAATCAATCGAACGGATAACTAATCAAATTAATAATACCATTAATCCAAACACAATTTATCTAGTCAACAATTCATCGAAAAAAAAAATTAATCGAAATTTTGCATTTGAGAAATGTCCTCAGGTTTGTTTATTTGTTTTTCATTTTGTTCTTAATTTATTTATTAAACTTATCTCACGCTATAACAAGGCTTAAGACTTGTAGCATGTCGCTGGCGTGTTTAGAAAGTTTTTTATATTTTCCAAACAGCGGTTGAAAAATATTCCTGGAAGAATAACCAATTAACATAAACAAACATACTATAAAGATTTCCATTGAATTTTGTGTTGTTCCATGGAAAGCAGCGTTTATTTTAAAGGATCCGGTACTTATGCAACCTTGCATACAGAGGGATAGCGAGAAATGTATAGCAGGTTGCCTAAAGCTTATAACAACGAATACGATTTGTATATTATCGACCAGAGGTACCGAGAATTAATTAATGAGGGGACGATTATTGCCCATAAAACTTGAGCGAGTTCAACACATGTAAATTAACGAAATAGAATTTTTCAGTACAAACCATTTAAAGCTTTCATATTTGTATTATGCAGCTGTTTCGAACGTGTTTTGAAAAATAAACTATTGGAAATACTAAGCAGCTGCTGGCTGATTTCTATGAATTTATATAGAAGTTGTTTAACGATAAGCAAATATTTCAGGGAATTACAACGCACACCCTTAACATTTGCAAAGCAGCAGAGTATGGAATGAACACTAAAGCAAACATTTCAGAAAATTATAATGTTGTTGTAGAATATATTCCACGTATTTCTAACTTAAGGAAATTTTTATATAGGATGGTTTTAAATATTCATTTTAATTGGAACAGCATAAAAAGCGGACCGACGCTTATATTAGAATTTGTAGGAAGCGCTTAATTAAGCTAGTTGGAAATTAATACAGAAATAACTCCATTTCAGAAATTTAACGTAACAGGGTATAATATAATACTATAGTAATAGTATTCTGGAATGCTAATAACACAGTCCTTTTTGTTCGTTCACTAAACAATGACATAATTAATATAAAACGTAAATTTCTAGCAACTATAAGAAACTGTGTGAATTTCACTTAAAAATATTTGAAAACGTACAACGTACAGCGGTGAAACAACAAGTTGATAAGGAATGTTACTCTTTGGCTTAGAAACAAACAAACGTAGAACACCTGCAACCAGTGAGTGCAGCTAGTTTGTCGGAATTGAACGATCACAAGTGCCTTCGCGATAGCGACGCCATCGACTGCTCCGGAGTCAATTATTGCGAGACCTCATAGACTACTTTTATCTCGAAGGTAAATTGTAATACTATAGCATATCATGGTTATTTTCGTTTCTACTGATTATTCACTCACGACACTTTGCCTATGAAAAGAAGCGGTCCTAGTTGTGTACATACGATTAAAACTTTAAAATCGACAGAATTGGACTTACAATAGATGGTTTTTTAGGTACAGTCATTGGTTAAGAATATAGCATATATCGAAGAGAATCCACCAGAATCCATAAAAGTACCAATGGCTAATATAGCGTTCCCTCTTTGAACTCTGAGACTAATCCGTTGAACTAAAAATAAACGTGACCTAGATTCTACACGGAGTAGGTACGTAGCAAAGTCTATTGATTAATCATGGCTATAATTTATTTGAAGATTTTTGGCATCTTTGTACAATGCGTCATTTTCAATGTTTACAATATTTTTTGGAGAAAGAAAACTGAATTTTTTGCTTATGTCACTTATATTCACAAAACGATTTTTTAACTGACTTGCAATTATATCTATACTTGCTTTGTACACATCTACTTCATACAGTCTATTAGTACTCTGTAACCTTTCGTCAGTACTTAGTTCATCAAAAAATCGTTTTACTTTCTTATATCTTTTTTCTTCAAATTTCGGAACAATATTCCATTTAGTAGCTAGACCACTAGCACTTTTTTTAACATTTGCAAAATTATTAGGAAGCTTTAGAATAGAAGTTAAACTAGAATTTAACAGTTCTTGCTCCTTTTATAAATCTACTTCCGGGGACTGTAATATTTTTGAATTTGTATGTTCTAAAATACTGCATTGAAAAATTAGTAAAATATAAATTCAAATTTTTCCATTTGTTTTTGAATAGCTGATGCGTCTTGTTTTTCTTCTTGTTTAGTACTAATTAGTTAAATATTAATAATACTTTAAGAATTGCAACAAAATTGTAACGAATTGCTACAGTAGACTCAAATCGAAGTGACCACCTAGTAAAACATAATGATTTTATAGTTGACTTAATATTGTCGTTATTTTAAACAATTTTTAAATCACTCCACCTCTTAATGCTGTGTCCAAAAAAAGTGTAAATTATTTGGCAAATATCATAAAATTGTTTTACACAAGGAATATTAAGGCATTCATCATTTAAACCCAAATTTAGATTATGGGCGGCACAATGTATATAATTTGCCATGGGTTGATTGTTTTTAATAAGTTTTTGTAATCTTCCGTAAGCTCCACTCATATTAGCAACGCCGTCGTATCCCAGTTCTCGGCACTTTTTCAAGCATGTGTCTAATGTCCTGAGAAAATTTAACACATCACTTTTTAATTGCTTTGCTGTCTGATTTGATACTTTGGTAAAACCTAAAAATGATTCGTTAATTTTGACATTACTTGCTTTATTATTATTGTCTATTTCAATAATTACCTATCTGATTACTATACTTAGCTGGCCTTTTTTTGAAATATCTTGCGTTGTATCCACAATTATTGAAAAAAGGGACAATCTTTAATATTCTTAACAATATTTTGTTTAACTTTAGACCCGATGATATGAATTAACTCATTTGAATTGCAGGGTTTAGGTATTTTTCAGATCCTGTTTCTGATAAACGAACTTTCAGAACGAGATCATAGCTTGACAAAAGATCAACTATGTTCAGAAAGCTTCCTCTATGCAAGGAATCTGGGTTTCTCGATGCACTCGAAAAGGAAGATTACAAATCGCCAAGGTCATTATGACATCTATATCTCTTCATAGAACTAAACGCCATTTGTTGACTTCTACTTTATATTTAAACTCTAATAATGCATTAACTGTTTTATTTTGTTTCCAAACATCATATGCGCGACATGCTTGTATGTGAATTATAGAATGTTCATGTCCTTTAATCTTTTTGATATTTCTTGCCAGTCATTTATACCTCTACACTATGCATCTTTAAAATTAACATTGTTTCTGTCTGCAAAAAGCCAACATACCTGACAATAAACAGAATCTAATCATGATGAATAACACAGCCATTTTCTATTGACCGTCTGTCCTGTATTGGTTGTAAAATTATAATACTTCGACGAAAAACTCCGTCTTTTTGCATCTTTTTTGAAAATCCCTTCAGGCTGACATAAACCCAGTTGTAAAATCTTCTCCCTTAAGTCGTTATCTATGTTTGTTCTGCACAAAATGCTAAATCACTACTAACCAGGTCAACCTTCTGTACGTTTCCATATTTCTTTCCACAATTTCCGGTAGTCTGGTCAGGCACAAAATCACGTTTCTCACATTTGTCATCATGAATGGTGGTGTTATAGCACTGTGCTACAACTAGTTATTTTTGTTGTTACTGTAGAATGTAAACCCAATCATGACTGTATAGAAATCAACCGTTATATTTTTTAGAAACGTTGATCTGTTGTGGCTCACTTAGTTAAAGGAATAAAATACCAATACACAGCGACTGAACGTTTACTTGCAAACATGTATTTGAATAAATAAAGTAATATTGTAAATTAATTAACTGAATTTAAGTATAACATTTTATTTGTAAGATAACATTAGTTCGTGTTAAAGCGCGTAAATATACTCCACCACTGGTCTAGTAACCCCACATTTTTAACACTTGTCTTCAGCGTATTTAGCTGGAAAGCGGTTAACCTTGATATTACCGTTACGCAGCTGCTTCTTCCAGGGTGAATATCTTTCGGTTGGAGATTGGAATTTGAAGAGTAAAACGAACCTCTGAGTTGCAGAAATGTGCCTTGACATTAATTTACAATAATCTTAACAGGTGGGTACATCTACATTTTGTTCTTGCAAATCACTTATTGAAGACGCTTCAGGTACACAATAAAAAGATGAACTTACACTTGGTAAAAGAAAAGTATCAAGCTTGGAATACTTAGTATTAATGTTACTTTCTTTCTCCTTACGAATTTTTCGTTTTTGTGCACCGCTCAATACATGCGATTTTAATCCACTCATGCCTTTGGTTTTTATGCAATTATATATGAAAAATAAAATTTCTTGATGTAGATTATTAATAATTAGACACCGAACACGAAATCAAACAATTTCACTAAGGTAACAGACGAACATAAGGGTTAGAGGGGGATGAATAGTCTACAAAAGCACTTACGCTATTCAAATTCTCTCACTTTATCTTCCGCAAACATTTCGGAGTCTTAATAAAAAGACGAAGTTCCAGAAATGGGTGAGATGAGTAACATTCGGGTAGCGTGCCGTATGGATAATTATTTACCACGGCCGAAGGGCATAAGCTTTCCGTTTCTTCCCTTATCTTTTAAAGTTAAATTGTTAATTGCACCAAAAATGTTTTGTAATTGCACCCCGCTGGGTATTATTATTTTAGGTCTATAGTTAGCAAAAATTAAAGAACTGAAAGTTTAGTTTTTTAAATTGTGTTTGTGGAGCCAGCGTTAGTTTCTTTGATTTAAAAAAATACAATCTTAAAATTTACATTGTTCATACAGCTTGCTGTTACCACGCGACGTTTTTGTCATCGAAAACATTTTCTGTTCTATCTAGCAAATAGATATATTGTTTTGTTTTCATTACTCACGACCTCGCTTGTAAAAATAAAAACCTTACCTTTCAATGAGGTAAATGAGTAAAAAATGAGGCTATTTGGTAGTGAGGCGTTAATAAAACCACTTTTTACAAACTTTCAATCTGTTGCGTTTAAGAAATCTACAGGTACCGTATTCCGCACAATGGTCACAAACCATTTTCTTTATTATCGAGTTCAAGCATTAGTTCACAATGCATAACAATATTACAATGTACCTTTATTCAAGGAATGAGTGAACAGGAACTTGTTTGCCTTTCATCTTAAGAAAGAAACCATTTAAGCAAGTTATTATAGATAAAATTCTGACTACTTTTTAAATTCAATAGAAATGTAAAGTGTATTTTGAACACAAATATCGTTATCTTAGCTTAGGGTAGCTATATCTCTTGAAATAACGACGCGAACAGATAATTTGGTATCTATATCAACAAAAAGCACGGTTTCTTAAGGAAATAATATAAAAATACAATTATCTCTGAAAAATGTTCCATTTTTGCTCTAGAGAATTATGGTCAGCCTAAACATAAGTCGTATAAGAAACGCCGGCACATCCATGTCTTCAAATGTGTAGCGATGGCTTAATACACGCCGAAGCGGGACGGAAATTGTAAATTGCATGTTCATTTATGTTATCGTTTCCATTCTGCATAATTTATATATATATATATATATATATATATATATATATATATATATATATATATATATATATATATACTGCTGTGATCCTGGTTTCGCTTCAGCTGCTCACCTAATTTTATAAACCTCCTCATTCATAAAATTAAACAACACATTCCTACCACAAACATCAACGTTAACTCTATTTACATCAATATTCAGAATACATTAAATTTTCAAATTAAATTTCAGCATAAAATTCAGTTTTAAAAGAATTTCAAGATTAATTTTATTATCACTTTAACGTGCATCCAGAATTAAAGTCCTTGTTGGATGCCTACTAATTAATATAACAATATAAGCAGACCGGAGTCTGAGTATAAAGGAGCATCTACCACCCTTTACGTTAATTAACCAGGTTCGTCTAATTGAGCTCAAAGACATACCCAAAGTTTCATCATAATTCAGAACATCAATACTAAATACCCTTTCTACTTAAACAAGCAAATTTCATCTTAAAATTAAAATTTTATGGTTAGTACAATTTCACTAATGTCCATTTAAAGTAAATCAATTATAAAGTTATTCAACACACACAAAATGTCAAACAAAATAGTATAATTTACCTGAAGGTTACTGTCCTCGTAGCTTCAATGTACATCGTCCCTTTAGTTAATCACACTATTCCAACAGGATTATATTTACGGCTTCTAATTCTCAACGCTTTTAAAATTTTCTCCATCACCATTTATTTAAAGTTGTTTCTGGGCTTTTCCGGAACTCATCTGTGTATATCTGACCCTTGTTTCGTGGATCCAGACACGTATTTGAACCATTTAATTATTAACACCCTCGAAAAATAGCAGAGAAATTCATGCGTCTTTCACCAATATACGCCAAAACTGCCTACTTTTGTGTATACATTTGTCGTCGTAAATTTTGCTAATTGGTACAGTGATACTAAATTTTATTACCTTGTATCTAAGTGCACTGAAGTACATTCATGTTAGCACGTAAATAACAAACTATTTTGCATCACTAAAATATACGAGCAAAATTTTAAATTATTTTATCAAACTAAAATGCACTGTTTAACATCTTGAATCAAGTCGCGGATGTAAGAGCTTTTAACGCATCGAATAGTCAAAAGTCTAAGAGGCCGAAATTCATATTACCACCGGTATATATAGCGAATAGCCGGCACGTCGCTTTTGTCCTCAAAACAGACAATTCTTAAGAATTTCTCATTCTATGTTCCCAGTCCGTCGCTCACGCGTCGGTTTTACGAATTTTCACTCGCCCCATTTAAATCTCAGAAATTCTCACGGCACGCAAACATGTCCGAGAAAAACTAATTAATTTTGTACAGAAATTGTTGTTTCTACCTCTGATATTTGCATCCTATTTTCAACCAATTGTGACCCTCGTGACGTTGCTTAAATCACGCCTTTTACTATATGTGTCTTTGCTTGACGCATTTTCTCTTTCCTTTTCTAACCTGTTCGTATTGGTGCAAATTGATATTCTTTATTATCGATTATATTTTAGTCCATGTGGACTATCTGGGTTTAATAACCCCGTATCGCACCTTCTCGTGAATATTAAGCCCCGGTTTCTCCAAGATTCTTTGTAAACATTAATTATCTGCAAAATTTTCGCCGAATGAGCTTTTAAATAAACCCTGTTTTGTATTTCGTGCTAAAGCATCTGACCGTTTCCAATATCCTTAGAATCGACATGTTTATCTAAACAAATTAAACTGAAATTGCCTTTTAAAATACGCAGGTGTGTTCAAACATCCTACTTCTAACTAACACTTCTAGGATTTGCATTTTATTGGGTTTTACAAGTTTCTGTAGATATTATCTGTACGTTTTGTTCAATACCGGTTACTTGAAATAGAGTTAATTAAGATAAATTTTGCACGTAATTTCCATTTGTTTAGGAATAATTACCTTACACGCAGAGCTTTTTAATACTGCTTCTTTTGATATAAAGCGTCTTGTACATGATTTAAATCTCTTATGTTTAATGAAACTAATAAATTTTTATGCTTCACGGTTTTAATAACGCGTATTCTCTAATAATATTCATTATACACGGTGATTAAAATTATTTGATGTGCTTATTTAATTTTCTACCCTGGTCTAAATATGAGTATTTTATATAATTTAAAATTGATTTGTGGGTTTGAGGTCTCTGGATTAAGTTGAAAACTCTTTTTTATGGCCTAAATTTTCGAATTTATTTAAATTCTTGATCACAGGCTATAAACTTGAGATTAATTAAAAACTAGCATAACAAACATTATAAAAATCTCTATATATATATATACAAGTTTAATGTTTACAATTTATATTTAAAAACGTTTAATTTTGTTAGTTTTACAAGTTTTTCCAAGATTTTTATAATGTTTGTTATGCTAGTTTTCAATTAATCTCAAGTTTACAGCCTGTGATCAAGAATTTAAATAAATTCGAAAATTTAGGCCATAAAAAAGAGTTTTCAACTTAATCCAGAGACCTCAAACCCACAAATCAATTTTAAATTACAAATATTTAGGTCGTAATTATTTTCACTATATACATATATATATATATATATATATATATATATATATATATTACTCATATTTAGACCAGGGTAGAAAATTAAATAATCACATCAAATAATTTTCATCACCGTGTATAATGAATATTATTAGATAATACGCGTTATTAAAACCGTGAAGCATAAAAATTTATTAGTTTCAGTAAAAATAAGAGATTTAAATCATGTACAAGACGCTTTATATCAAAAGAAACAGTATTAAAAAGCTCTACGTGTAATTTAATTATTCCTAATAAAGAAACAAATGGAAATTACGTGCAAAATTTATATTAATTAACCCTATTTTAAGTAACCGGTATTAAATAAAGTGTACACATAATAATTAATATTTAGTTAAGATTCACTAAAATTTAAAGGGTATTAATTTTAATTGGAGTTAATTAAACCATTATTAATAATAAGCATAAAAGCCTGTGAAAATCCAAGATTATAATACCAGAAAATAAAGCTCTGAGAATTAATATTATGTTTGAACACCTGCGTAGTTTAAATGTCGCGTACGGCGAAAATTGTGTAGATAACAAATGGTTTCAAAGAATCTTGGAGAAAACGTAGCTTAATAGTTACGAGAAATGCTAAAGGTGGGATATTTCACACTCCACATGGACTGAAATAATCGATAGTAAGGAATATCAATTTGCACCACTAAGAACAGGTTAGAGAAGGAAAGATAATGTGCGTAAGACAAAGACACTAATACTTAAAGGCGTGATATGAGCAACGTCACGAGGGTCACGATTGGTTGAAAATAAGATGCACATATGAGAGGTAGAAACAACAATTTCTGTACAAAATTAATTAGTATTCTCAGACGTTGCGTGCCGTGTGGAAATTTTCTGAGATGTAACTGGGGTGAGTACAAAATTCGTAAAAACCGACGCACAGGCTACGGAATGGGAACCGAGAATGCGAAATTCTTTAGAATTGCCCGTTTTGAGGACTCGACCGACAGACAGGCTAACTTCTATATATACCCAGGTGAATATAAACAAGCTCTCTTAGATCTTCGACTTGATTGAACGCGTTAAACAGTGCTTTTTAGTTTTCCGGTTTTAATATTAAATAATTTAAACAGTTTGCTCGAATATTATGTGATTTAAAACAGCTTGTTCTTTACGTGCTACATTGAATGTACGTTAGTGCACTTAGAAAAGAAGATACAAGGTAAAGTTTAGTATCACTGTACCAATTGGTAAAATTTACTATGACAAATAAATACACAAAAGTAGGCAGTTTTGGCGTATCTTGGTGAAAGAAGTATGAATTTCTTTGTTATTTTTCGGGGGTATTAATACTTAAATGGTGCATAAACGTGTCTGGATCCACGAAACAAGGGTCAGATATACACAGAGGAGTTCCGGAAAAGCCCTGAAACAACTTTAAACAAATGGTGATGGAGAAAATTTTTAAAGCGTTGAGAATCAGAAGCCGTAAATATAACCCAGTTGGAATGGTGTGATTAACAAAAGGGACGATGTGCATTGAAGCTACGAGTGCAAGTAACCTTCAGGTAAATTATACTATTTTGTTTGAACTTTGAGATTTTGGTGTGTGTTGAATAACTTTCTAATTTGTTTATTTAAAATGGACAGTAGTGAAATTGTACTAACAATAATATTTTAATTTTAAGGTGAAATTTGCTTGTTTAAGTAGAAAGGGTATTTAGTATTGATGTTCTGGATTATGATAAAAATATGGGTATGTCTTTGAGCTCAATTAGACGAACCTGGTTAATTAACGTAAAGGGTGGTAGATGCTCCTTTGTACTCTGCATATATTGTTATAGTAATTAGTAGGCATCCTACAAGAACTTTAATTCTGGATGCACATTAAAATGATAATAAATTTAATTTTGAAATTTTCCGATATTAAAATTTATGCTGAATATTAATTTTGAAATTTTAATGTATTGTGAATATTGATGTAAATAGAGTTGACGTTGATGTTTGTGGTAGGAATGTGTTTGTTTTTTATGTATGAGGATGAAAGCTATCTAGAGGAGCAGCCGAGGCGATTAACAGAAGAAAATCAACAGACCAGGTAATTCAAGAGGTTTCACAGCATTCTTGACGCCCAATTCGTGAGGCTCGATTCGAAAAGCGTAGTTCACGGATTTTGTAGGTTTCACAGCAATATATATATATATATATATATATATATATATATATATTGACCTGTTATGTGCCTTATTGAAGTCACAAGGAACTGGTCTTTTAGTTACAGATCATTCGATTGCCCCACAGGAATTGGGCGTCATAAATTGCCGTGTTATGCCTATAAAGACCTCGCCAGAGTAAATAACATTCGATTGCTCCCAATGTTGGGCCGTCATTAAATATGCCGTGGAACCTTCCTATAGCCTCTGGAACTTCCTAAAATCGTTCGAGCTCATGCTCTAGTACCTCGCCAGTTCATAAAAAAATTAATTCTTAATCAAAATAATTAAAACTTTCACAAGGCAATTTTCCTTACCCGCTTTACTGCTCTAATCAAATTAGAGTTCATGTTGAGCAGCTTCCTGGCTAGCTCAGCTGTTGCGTTCAATTCTCGTATACCTCTAAATTTACTCTCATTCTATTTACCGTTCACACCATTCAAATGAAAATCAACAAAATAATACAACATTGGTTCATTATTTATTAACCACTATTTACAAATAATAATATTCATAAGGGTTATTTACAGTTCGGTGCTCAAGTTAGCACCTTAATAAATGCTAATTTTTGTCAAGAAATCCTTGTTTTTTAGAAATATAGAAATTTCTAACACATTTAAAGGCAACACCGGAAGTAAAATTTGGGCCCCAAATAATAGCCTTCTCTTGTTTATTACTACATTGGAAATATGGTGAGCTTGTAACGATATAAAATTAATTCCTGGAAATTTGTTCATGATTAAGTAAAGCGAATAAGAATATTTTTCAGTGGGAGCACGCGTATAAATGATAAAGAATAATTAGACACGCATTAAGAAAAGAGTCTCAGACGATTAAGTAATACGGATGTGAAAATAGAGTTTCATGTAGCTAATATGATGCGTATAAAGATCTAACCATTTTGATAAGAGAAATGATTAAAATTGCGTGAATCGCATGTAAACAATGAAAGTTTAAAGTAAAATTGCATCAGTTGTTTATGGAAAGGCGACTATTCTATCAAAATACAGCATGTTGATAGTGAAGACACCTGCAGGCAGGTGGGCATTATGAACGAACGCAGAGCATTACATCAGAAAATATTCGAAATGAAATTATTTGATTGGTCCGACGCAAACGACAGGTTCTAGACCACACCACGGATGCAGTGGGGATTCGAAATTATATTAGCAAGCACCGCGATAAGAAAGTCAGTTTTGAACTCAATGAAGGCCCAAGTGCATTGCCAGTAATACTGAATAATACGTAACAAGTGGTACAAAGTGAAATAAATGAGTGTGTATATGAAAATTACCGTTTAAAACGTAAGTAGGATTATTTTTATGAATTAATCGTAAACTAAGACATAAAAATAATAGGGCTTCGAGGTCTGAGGAAAATAGGCCAGAATGCTTGATGTTAAGAAAGATTACAATAAAACAATTTAAATGTCGAGGCGAAAGGAAGAACATAATCTTGAAGTATAGGGTGAACGAATTACAATTTGAAGTCTATGGCAAGAATGATTAAAGTATAAAATTATAATTTAATGGTGTTGGTCCATAATGGTGATAAGTTGAATGGAATCGAAAATTGGGAAGATTAATTTCAATGGAAGCGTCGTCGTAAAAAGATAAAACCAGGTCAGATTGTTAGTTATAAGGCATCTGTTTTTCTACAAGAATTTTATTTTATTTTTAATATCAAATTGGCTAAATATTATATGCTTGTAAACAAGTCAACAAAGGGTTGAATACGTATTGAAATAATAATAAGAAAACGGATTTAGAATATTCTACATTTGTTGGTAAAGATAATGAGTTTTCTTTGGTGACTTTGGGTTTTTAGTACAAATTAAATGGTTGTTGATAAATGAAATTTATAAAGGTGAATTAATTTGAAAATGTATTGTAAATAACGTCAAAGCTGTACATAAAGCATTAGTTTCATTAAATGGGATCCAAACTTACTGAATTTTTATAATTACAAATATATGCTAGCTGAGGTCATAAGATTGAAATAGTACAGAGGAGGAGTCACAAATTAAGTAGGAAGAGATAACCCGCAAAGGCGGTAACTTGTTGAATTTTGTCATTGGTCGATAAAGTTGTTTATGATAAACTCCAGTTGAGAGCAACGTTAAGAAACAGCTGGAGGAGGAAATAATCACAAGCTGTAGGAAAGATTAAAATGGTGGTTCAATAATTTAATTTAGTATTATAGCAATTAAAATAAATAGGTCGCTCAACGTAAGGACACGTGATATTACAGAATTAATAGGTCGACCCACTAAAGGGGTATGTACAGCAATATATATATATATATATATATATATTGACCTGTTATGTGCCTTTTGGTCACAGGAACTGGTACTTTATACAGATCATTCGAGCCCCACAGATTGGGCGTCATAAATTGCCGTGTTAGCCTATAAAGACCTCGCCAGAGTAAAAAACATTCGAGCCCCAATGTTGGGCCGTCATAAATTGCCGTGGAACCTTCCTAAGCCTCTGGAACTTCCTAAAAATCGTTCGAGCTCATGCTCTAGTACCTCGCCAGTTCACAAAAAAAAATTTAATTTTCAAAAATATAAAACTTTCACAAAATTTTCCTTACCCGCTTTCTGCTCTATCAAATTAAGTTCTTGAGCAGCTTCCCTGGCTAGCTCAGCTGTGCTTCTTCTCGTATACCTAAATTTACTCTCATTCTATTTACCGTTCACACACCATTCAAATAAAATCACAAAATAATACAACAATCATACAATATTTATTAACCACTATTTACAAATAATAATATTCATAGTTATTTACAGTTCGGTGCTCAAGTTACACCTTAATAAATGCTATTTTTGTCAAGTCCTTGTTTTTTAAAATTGAAATTTCTAACACATTTAAAGCAACAGGAGTAAATGGGCCCCAAATAATACCTTCTCTTTGTTTATTACTACATTGGAATATGGTGAGCTTGTAACATATAAATTTTCCTGGAAATTTGTTCATAGACTTTAGCGCGGTACACCTATTATTTTAGTCTTTATATCAACAACATTTATATAATTGATTCAGTCATTATTGCATATTTAATAACCAATAAACTCCCAAAGCACACTTCAATTTTTATTACAATTATAATCTACTACATACTACATATTCCTTACTGATAACATTTATATATATACAAACTTGTTAACGTGTTCCTACAACTTGAAGTATCTAAGAATTCAATTTGTTCCGATGATTGGCGATCGACTATCACTTTTCGTTTTTTAGTTGAACTGGAAAGTCGCTTAGTGTTGAAAAACACTCAAGATGTTCAGGAAAGTCAAGTGTTCCTGGCAAAGACGTCGTAAAAGACGGACACAATGTTAAAAGTTGTCCAAGACAACTAAAGTAGAAATGTAGTGTACAAACCCTCTTGGCGAACGGTTTGTTAAAATGTGTAAACATATAAAATTAATTATTTTATTACAGTGCAACTTCGATAACTCTGGAAATGTAGATAATCTCGTAATGATTTTGATGTAATTTTTCGTAATTCCGATGCAGTCTTAGATCATCAGAAATATTTTATTTGGTTTGGTTCAATTAAATATATGGAACTGGTTCAGAAGATAAATGAGTAAGCAACTTTGTTCGACACATGGCCGCTACGTAGCCAACGCGGTCATCTGATGTACGTGTTGTTTGAAGGTTATAGGTCATTGCCGCTATGGGTAAGAAAGTAATAGTTTTAAAATAATGCTAAGGTTATAAAGTCTATTACGTAAATTATGCATGTAATGATTTCCTTTTGAAACTTATTTTACTTCAGGTTGCTGTATGCAATTTATTGTGACTTGTATGAATAACTTTGATAATTAATTTTCAAAAGCTCATTTTGTAAAGTATAAAGTACAATGAGTACTACAACTTTTTGTAATTAAAGGTGTGTTCAACCTAAGATATTATATGTCACCGGTTGTACATGTGTAGACAAACTATTAACACCGTTATCTTGTTTATCACAAATTAAACTACTAATATGTTAATTTATAGGACCTGAGTCCTGTATGATAAAAATTGAACTTAAAGTAATCTGTCAATTTTTAATATTTGCCAAAAGTTAAGTAAGATATTTTTAAACATTGTGAGGTCGAAGTAGCGCTACAGTGACTACCTAATAAATAAAAAAAAATGTCTATAGTTAAATATGTGATTTAAAAATTACATTCATAAGAATTGAATTTTATTAAGTACTCTTATTTAATATGATGTTATTTACTTTTCTTAAAAGAGAATACAGAATTATTTTTTTTGACTTCTGTTCATTTTTCAATAATCTTAAATCCTCCAAATTTTGTTCGGTATTTACAAGTTAAACTTATCCGAAAAAGCACCACGATAGTGGAAACTAATTAAACTTAATTCAATGATTACATATTCATATTGATGCTTAAAATATATAGGGTGTCTATGTTGATAGAAATTATGTTTCAGAGTCGCTCTACTCATGGTTAGATCCTTGAAGAAGACGTTCAGATGTAAGTATGATATTGGTGACAATCAGACTTTGTATTTAAAGTGGTTGGTGATAATATAGGTTTCCAAATTTTCTTTTAAGCATATTCAGATAGTCAGTTGCTTTATAAAAAATTTAGGTGGCGTCCTTATTTAGTTTCTTTCAACTTAAATATACCCACTGACCCAATCTCATGCGACCGTGGGCCAAAAACTCAGTTAGCTAAAAGTCTTAAGAGTGTTCTTTACTATAAGCCAATTTCCATCCAAACCTTACCCTGGGCTTGATACAGTTACACAAGAACTCTCGATAGGTAATATTCAATCTGCCACAGTTTACTGTGGAATAGATCGATAGAAAAAAATATAGATAACAAGCTCATAATAACCCAGTTTATAAATGTATGCTTTCCACCTTGCATACTATTACTACAAACTTAAAAAAAACCCATGTACTCTTAACAATTAAATTTAAATTCATCAAGCAATTCAATGCGCTTTACCTAGACCTTTTGTTTTATATTCAAAATACCATATTAATAGTCAGCTATGTATCCTTTTCAATACGTAAAATACCGTAAAAAACCCATTAAAGTTCACTCTCACACATTACAATTTTAACAGTAAAAAAAACAGCAAATTCAAATGCGTTACCTGGAAAAACTTGAAGATTCCATCTACGTTGACGATGTATTATGTTCCTAAACCCCTTGGCCAAGTGGTTTTGCGTGCGGCTCCACAAGATGTTTTAAAGATGACCACAATCTAAGTTGCGTTTCCTGCTACCCATCCAATATCAATTTTAATATCCAAATCCATTTATATTACAATTGTTTATTATCGTATTTTTAATTTATGAGCTTGTTAAAGTATTTGTTGGACCTCAATTAAATTTAAATGAACTCGACACTAACCGCGTCTCAAACTATAAGGTCACAACCAATTTAATACTGATCTTTAACAATTTTAATACTTACAAGCTTCGTCAGTTTCTTTTTGTATGTCGTCATGCGATGCAAGATTAAAGAATAAAGAGCCCCCTATTAATTTCGTTCCCGTATTTATATCATCCAGCTAGGCCCCTTTGGTCACACTTTGTCCGAAATACCTAATTGTAAAATAATATTTCTCCAAATTTTGTCTAATCGTTTTACGCTTCTAGAAATATTCTTGCGTCACACGCTTTCTCAACAAAAACTATCACATCCACCTGTTGCGTGCTCGTGTATTCCCAAACTAACTATTTCGACCAATCATACATTTTAGTGAAGTCTTAAAACCTTGCATGTGATATCGCTATTCCCGTCTTATGCATATTTGATGTCGCATTTTAACCTTGCTTGTGTGGTAGAAAATCGATACAGCTGCCCGCGTCCACGTGGATGAGTACGTGCTTTGCGACTGTCGGTTGAACAATATTCTTTGAAAGTTGTCTTGTTTTGCTCCAAAATACATAAAAGTCGACTTTTCAAAACATGCAGGTGTTCAATTAACGAACGTTTAAAATAACAATTCTCGGAGTTTACGTTTCATGGTATTCAACCCAACCGATATATTTGTTTGTTACAACGAAATCTATTCGCTTTGGATTTATTGATTTTACATGCTCTGCTGCATTTTCTGACGTTATAACCCCTTAAATTAAACTACATTAAATTAATAATTAATTTCTATTGGCTTATAAAGCTAATTTTCTTTATGAACCTATTAACTTTTAATCCGTAATTATATAATTATGCCAATACTCATTTATTTAAATTAAATAAATAAAATTAATTTTGCCCGTAAATATTCTGTTCCTTCCTCTATACAGGGTGTTTGAAATTGCATTGTTGATCACCAAATTTAACCCTTTAAAACCACTACAATATATATATATATATATATATATATATATATATATAGGGGTGTACAAATCTGATCTATAAGCATAACCTATTTAACAAATGAAAGAGCTAGTTTATTAATTCATGATAGAACTTCATTATAATATTAATATGGTATTTTACGTTTAAAACTTTAAAACGATTTATTATTATGGGCACCTAAGATTGAGCCCCCCCGCCACGCGTGCTCTGCGGGGGTGTACTTTACGCCTCTGATAAATACTATCTGAAAATTAAAATTAAACACTAATCTTTTAGGAGAAAATTCGGCAAAATATCTTGTAAACACGTTTACCACTCATTGTTTGATGAACTTTGTACACAAGTAGTTCAACTAATAAAACTGCTCCAATTTAATTTTCATTAAAACAATCTTTATAAAATTTAGTTTTATATCCATAGTATACAACATCAAACAAAGTTTTATTTCAAGCGCTACTGAAATTTCCAGCTGTCAAGAAAATTCACTTTCAATTGGTTAGCTTTAAAATCCAATTGGATTCAAGACGTGTGTGAAAAGTAACGTAGCAATATTTGCTGCATGTCAGAAAAAGCTTGGCAAGAATCATCTTGAATCCTTTCTTTTACAAAACGAAAGACGTCAAATTCCATGAACGCGAGTATCCATCATACGCTTAATAATATACGGAGCCGTGTGAAAATTTAATTTAAGCGTAAACAGGAATTTACTGAGAATTTACAGTTTCAAATATCTAGGGAATACTATTTTGGAGAAGTTCCAAAATTAAATATACTCGCTTCTACTTATGACCGCCTTGTTGAAAATTTATGAGACTTAAACCTAATCGTAACAAATTGTAACGTAATAAAGTTAAAATACTGCTCCATGTGTTGGCTGTGTAATGGTCTCAAAAATGGTACATATCAGGAAATTTTTATACTGTTACGTATTCTAAAGTCTGCGAATAAAGCAACCTACTGAATTGAATAAATTTAGTTTTTTGATTTTTACTGAAAGATCTCGATTATGATATTGAAATCAAATTCTTATCGTTAGCATATACCAGGCTTGATTAAAGTCTAATGAGGTTTTTAAATTTCGTACTTTGTGCGTCATGGGTTGAGTGCGTATGTGTTTGGTAATAGTGTGTATGATGTACACGTACAAATGTAGCAGCAAAGGAACGTTGTTTTCTTTTGACAACCTAATTTGCGGTTTACTGTTACTCCTAAAGTTTAAAAATGATTGAACAAAGATTGTGCATTTAATTTGGGTTACAAATTGAACCGTATAAGTGATGCTACGTACCTAGACGTAGCCGGAAGTAAAAAGAAAATAAATTAAGTGCTATTATTTCACAGCAAACAATTGTATTGTACGGACAATTTAGGAATTTAGATACGAAATGCGCATCTCGTATTTCACACAAAAGAAAATTAATCAGTAGATGTGAGCGTTTTTCAAGCGTCTTTAAAATTTCACCTAATATTTTTTGGAAAATAAACTAATCAGTAGGAAAGAATTAATGTGTTAGAGCTTTTGGCAAACATTCTCTTTAAATTGTAGATAATACCGTTTGTAATATAAAATAATCAGTACAAAAGAATAAGCGTATGCCTGTCCAACATTTTTAATACAGGTACCTCACACCTGTAGAGCGATAATATCGATTAGCAGCAACGAACAATAGTTCCACAATGTCACGTAACTACACCAAACGTTAATACGGAATGTGCCATTGATATACACAAAAGAAAACGAGTTGCATACCAGTAGGTGTCCGGATACTTAACTCGCAATCCGTCGGGGGTGAGTTCAGCACAGCAACGCCATGGTCGTCAGAATATATTTACCTTGCTACCATAACTGCAGCAGCGATCTACGGACAAAAGCAGTTGGTCTACAGATAAAATCAGTTGATCTACAGAAAAAAGAACCCATTTGGCATCCAGTTAAATAAAGCTAAAAAGAGAATCTGATTAGAATGAGTACGCGCGGTGAGACTCACCAATACACACAAGACACCTCCTAGTTGTCGAACAGAAAAAAACAAACGTGCATTGCTTTTGAAATACGGCGACGAATAATGTAGAAAACACTTCGACGCACAAGCTGTAGAATCAAATTTAACAATGGTTCAAATAACACGTATTCGAACTGCAAATCCTCGCTTATCGAAGCACTCTTGAAACTGAAAAACCTGGGTTTCATCGGATAGTGCGCGACCTTATTTCAAGTCTCTACATTGGAACAATAGAGAAATCCATTATACGCGGTCGTAATGTATACAAAGATAACGGGTACCTGAACAGGATATAAACTATTTAATTGTAGCACAAGCTTGTCGTTTCGAAATAAATAAGTTCAAAATGAAAATTTGTAGAAGACGTATTTATTATTAATTATGTTGAAGGATTTAACAGATTACCGCATACCTAAAACAAGGCACAAACTATTTAATTTATCGAATAAATTTTCGTTTTAAAATCAAAAGGGATTTGAGTTAACCAGGAAAATTTTTAATAGCAAAATTGGAACGTAACAGTGAAGTAGTGAAAGCTTGCAAAAATTTTACTTGTAGAAGATGCTGTCGCAAACAAGGGTCTCTAAATAAAGCAAACGTTTCTAAGAAAGCTGCGAAGGCGTCAAAGATTAGCCAAGAACCGGGTGTCAAAGCATTTCAATAGTTGATGAAAATAAGCAAGAATTTAGTTGGTTTTATATAAAAATGACTGCTGAATCTATAATCTTTAATTAATTTGTTAGTAAGGTAGACGTAGGCAATAACGCCATCCTGCTTTGGGGTGGAAGTTTAAAGAACTGATATGTTGTTATAGAGGTTATTAACGATATCAGATCTGATAAGGATTTACATTTTTTTAAGTACATATATAACCAGTTGAATTGGTAATTCTTGTTCAAAATAACTAATTGTATTTCGGAAAACAAATATCAAATAACATTAGCGGTAAGCGTAAATTTACAAAAAAAAACATTAGCTTTTAAATTTTTACCTAAACGTGTGTAGCAACTAAACGTGTTCGACACTACACCGCTCCATATGAGATGAGTAATTTAAACTTTCCAATTACGGGAGACAAATTAAATACTTTGTCACTCAATAGAAAGTAAACTTATCGACCTAGATAGTAGTTGACCAAACAAAAAAATGTTCTTGAAGGAAAATAGAATTATTCCTAAACCATTTTCTAATAAAGGCCTACACAAAGTTTTTGAAGTTACATCTCCAGCTTAATAGTCAAACGAATGAACTCGATCACATTTACATGTTAATCGTACTTTTACATGAAGCTCTATGTATTTGTTGTAACTTTGTTTGTTGCGCTGGAAAAGTAAAAGAAATAAATTCTTAGAACTCTAAATTTAACAATACGAATCACTGTTGAATGGACCAGATTGAGGCACGTGTTGAAAGCTAATGTAGATTAAGTGCAACGTGAAGATCGCCCACATTTAAAATTTCCACATCTTTACAGTACAAAGTTCTATCGCGAACATCCGGAAAGAATCGGAGTAACCTGTTGCAGAGCTCGTAGCTTTGCGCATGATTGCAATGCTTATATTATACAGGGTGATTATTTGTACCACGGAATTGTGGGTTCGCTTTGCACTTTAATGACTAAAAAGTACGTTTGTATTTTACAGGATGAAACAATGAATATATATATATATATATATATATATATATATATATATATATATATATGTATATATGTATATATATAAAATGCTGTAATATCTCTGCCCCACGTTTGGGTCTATCATAAAATGCTGTGTTATTCCCTTTATATTATGCCTCGCGATCTCTTAATGCAATATAATGTTCCCTTTATATTAATCAAGCACCTATGATGTGAAATGTTAAGTTATGGATTTTCTTTGCCTCAACTAGCTGATTCAATTAAATAAAGCAATTCTACAATACACAATATAATGATCAAATATTTACAACCTTTTTAAAATCTCCCCCTTTTTCAGAATATTTACATATACCAGATTTAAGAAATTGAAGCCAGCAAAACGAACCTTTTGTTATATTTAGAGACCTATTGAAACGTTTCAAGATGCCTATTACCTTTCATAAATTGATCAAAGAAATCCTAGTTTTGTTGGCTCTTACATTTGTGAAAAAATATTGAATTAAAACAGTTTACAGAAATAAATTATATCAATATAACTAACCTGGAATGGTTCAGTAGTTTCTCTGCATCCGCAAGGGTTTTCGTGTCCAGTCTGAATATTTAGAGTCAAATTTGGAGGTCGACATCAAAACCAAAATACTATCCAAATCGTTATTCAAAATCCCATAAGCTTATCCAATTTAAGATTCAAATTGTATATCAGTAAATAAAAGGTTTTCTATCTCCGTAATTAACAAAACAGTAATAGAACATTTACTATGTCTGTGATTACCAAAATTAGTTTTACAGGAGGTGATTAACCAGAGTAATCTCCAGGGTAGTCTCCAGAGTCGTCTACAGAGCTCTGTTTTATTTATGTTAGCAATTGTATATTTTTACTAAAATTGTTTACTTACGTCTATAATAGATCGGCTCACTTGCACAATTTTTCACACTTTTATAAAATGATTTTTCATTTACTTTCGTATGACTGGTTTACGTGAATAATTTAGCACTTCTGATTATCGCGATAGCCCAGTTTAAAATGTATACTAAACTCGTCGCTCAATTGTTATCATATTTATAGGCCTTGCCTCTTGTTTTCTATTCGTTGTTTCACGTGTTGGGGCGACACTATTTGTCTTTATCTTTTGTGTACTCCGGGAATTTTGCCAATTGTATCGTTCAATTACTTGGATGAATGCTTAAATTGTCACGTATTCATTTACATACCATGATATTTAATTGAGAAATCTTACGAATTTTCGTTCATTAAGTCACGTATTCATTGTTGATTGCTTATTCTAATCTAAACCGAAATAAATTTGGTGTTTGTTTATTTCCTAGTTAAATTGGACTTTTGAACAAATGTAATACTTTATGTCACGTACGATTTATTCAAATAATGCATAATTTTAGCCTGCGTATACGATGATATATTTTACGCACTGATTAAACATTTATCAAGCCAATTCATATAGGTTTTCCGTTGATTTAATTTTGATGCATTTCGTTACGTTTTTAAATCTTATCTTTGTTCGTAACTACTTTTAGATATTTTTATTTCTTATGCGTTTAATCTGTTGTACTTTTATATACAGTGTGTTCTTAACTAACAATATGTATAGTAACCTATTTACTCTTATAATATTTGTAATTTTGTGTTTTTGTTAACTGGAAGTTTCTTTTATTTATTCTACGACCCCTGTGACTTAACCTACCCCTAAACTACCCTACAATTGTAGCATTAAATATATATATATTTTTGTGATATAGTTGCAATAACCCTGTGCCCCCTTTTTGCGAAATAAAAAGGTTAAAATTTTCTTTTTGTCAATTTTTAATTTTAATTTTTGAATACCTTGGTTATTTTAATTTTGAATACCTCAGCTAGCTCAGTTTTAACCACGCACGGAGCTTGCGACAATACGACAACAAAGTCTTTAAATTTACCTTTTATCTCTACTTCTTGTTTCTTTAAACTAAAACACCATTAAGCACAATTATTATAGTATTCCCAAAAATATTTACAAAGTATGAAAAGTTTAAGAATTCTCTAAATAGAACTTCCTTTTAATAATTGAATAAAAATTCTTAAAATAATTATCATTCCCAAAATTTATCAAATCCAGCAAAAATCACCCTTATTATTATCATCTGAAGCCGCATGAACGTTCATTAAATTTCCTTCAGAATTTACGTAATTTATAACGTGTATTAAAAAAACGATCTTTGTTGACCCTCACATAAAATTTTCATAAAAGCAATTTTTAAATTATTCAAATTAGAAATATACAACGAAATAAATATTCACAAATAAAAATAACAAAACATTCAGATTGGCTAACCTGTTGTTTCAAGCTCAAATCAGTCCCTGTACCAACTGCTCCCGTAATCAGCTTTGTGATTTATTAGTCCCAACGTTGAATCCAGATCTGTTTTAGATATGGTCTTCATTTTTCTTAGCATATTTTTAAATTATTTTAGGGTCCTTGTTAAACTTCCTGGTCATATCCAGTAATTAATAATTAAATTAAATGCTTGTTGAATTTTTTCATTGGATGCAGTAATTATTCAGAGTCCTTTTTATTAATGTTAATATTAGAATTTAAATTAAAACAACCTTTAGTTACTTACGTTTTTAAAGGGTTAAAACGACGAACCTTTTTTAATTTTTTACAGTTACTATTGTAATATTTAGTACTTCACAATAAATCATTTCAAATTCTTTCACGTAAATATTTTCTTTTAAGTGATGTGGACTAAGCCTTAATTCATGTTGAACTGATTGGTTTACAATCGGTCGTATCCAAAAGAATTGCCTATCTATTTACAAGCGCAGTGTTCGTTATTATACGCGATTCTTACATACCAGGTTCTGGGTATTTCTATGGATTTTTGCTGTCTACATAAAACTGATGCGCTACTTTCAGCATATAGTAGTACTTTAAGTCAATGCATTGGTTCTATTGGATTTTCTCATTTTAAGTTCACGTAAACTATTGTTTATACTATAAATTTGATGAGCTTTGCTTTTATCACCATGCCGTGTTTATTTGTAATCTATCAGGTGTTGAATTTTACCTTCCTGGTCACGTATTCTTAATATAATTTATGTATTAAATTATATACGTTTTATATTACGCATTTTTAAAACTGCTTGTTAAATTGAAATACTTTGCGTAATAATGATGCATAATTCGTGCGTATTGTGTTTCAACTTCCGTTCACGTTGTCTTATGACTTGCCCAATCATTTATTTAATCAAATTTTCTAAAATAATTTTCATCTCTTAAATTAATTACGACTGTGGTTTATATACAGGGTGCTGTTATTTACTTTTCTGACTAATCGTTGTATTTCTTATTTTCTTCGTAGAAATGTCTAGTTTTCTGCGCCTTCATGTTGTTTTAATGAAGTGCACTATACTAGTGGTCCTATCTACCCCTAAATGACCTTATTAACACATCAATATATATATATATATATATATATATATATTTATAGTAGTTTGTTCATGAAATTTCATATATAAGAAGCAGCCAAAAGTTCTAGAAACCGTATATGTTTAATTTTCCAACGGCTTTGCTTATCATTGCCTTCTTTTTTCCCAGGCTATCATGGTCGTGCTAAAAATCTTGACAAGTGTATCACAGCATCAGGATCGTTTACTCAGGTACGCACTGTTTAAAACACTACATAGTTTTAAAAGTTTCTTAATAAACAAGAGGTAGTTTGTAACAAGTTTATTTTTTGGCAATATTTTCACAAATACCTAATTTAATTAATTCATAAAAAGCCAATGCAAATATAATATCGCTACACAATCTACGTGATAAATATTACATATTGTTAAATACAATATAAACTTTTGAATTGAGAGCAAAAAATTATAAATTAAGCGGTGACAGAAAATGCCATTTGTTAGCGTCACTGGAAGGGCTCCCTCCTTTTGATGATTGTAAAATCGTAACTATTGTCAGACGGCAGTATACGTCAATACAACACTTCCACTTGAGCTGTTGTTAGAGAAGGTCAATTGTTCTTTGAATAAAAGAACATGGCGTTGCAGACCACGTGTTGGAAGCACCGAAAGATTAAAGTCGATTTCATTTTGAAATCGTCTCGGCGAAACTCATTATATGTCCACGCTTGGCATTTATTAGTTCGTATAAGACGGGACGTTAAATTGTTCTGAATGGCTTTAGGATAACAATGAGTATTACCGAGTATAAAGCCCTTAGTAATTTGATATTTGCAGTGCAACTTATGCAAGCTTCTATAATTTAAGAAAATTTATAAAATTTATTTAGTAATCAATGGAAAATTTATTGGCAACTATTTGACATCTTGTAGGAATAGTAAAACATATGTGAATTTTTACTTTATATGGTAGTCAATTTGGCGTGGTTCATTTGTTCGATGCGAACGCCCTTAATGTTGTTAGATATTTAGTATCCAGTTATTGGATTGAGTGGTATTGAAGATTCCTAACCTGTAAATGCTGAAATAAGAAGATTTGAATTTATTAATTATCATTCCGGGTATGGCCCTAATACATTGCAAGTATTTGTCTGATGGATTAACATCTGGTATGTAATTAGTGGTTTTTTAATACGTCAGCTGTAACTTTTGGCATAACAGACAAATAAGTTTTGTTTGTTCACGTGGAAATTTCCTAGTTCATTATGTGAATAACAAACAAGTTATTTTTAAACTTTGGTGAAAGAAATCTATAAAGCTTCACTTTTAATCTTTGCATTAGTACTAACAAAAAATGGTAGATGGCGATATATAGCTAGAAAAGGTTAACTTTCAGAATTAACAAAAATTATAGCTATTTTAGAGAACTAAATTGTTTCATTTTGCTTTTCATTAATTAATAAATGGAATATTTTACCATTTAATGTGAAGTCTACGTAGTACTACCAAGACCAAATAAAGTTGTAATATAAATTTAATTAATTCAAAAACTCAAATTTAAACATTTTCAAGAATAAATTTTGCTAGATTCTTATCATGTAAAAAACTACATTATTCTATTTTTGAGAGATGCTGATTATTACCAAGTACATATGTACATATTTTTCATTATCATAATTTAGTCAAATTTTTAAAGATGATGTCTTGTAAATAATTTAACTGCAACTTAAAGGAATAGATATTCATTTTGTTCAAGACTATGATTATTAGTTGGAATGAATGAGGTTTGATTCTTATTAATTATGAATTTTTGAAATGAATGCACAAACTGTGCTAGCTTTGTTTTAATCTGTTTACAGGTGTAGCAGTGCATCTTTAAAGGTCAATATCGAGCCATAAGGTAAGAAAACAGTCCAACCCCGACCCAAAGTTCATGTTCTACCCAGAGCAAATCGCTCAACTAGCCGCTTAGCCTTTGTAGGTTTCCTCATCTACGAGCCATTTTCCACCGAAACTAACCGTGGGCTCTTTACATCTACAGGAAATCCTCGTCATCTATCCTTGTGCCTTTCAGCTGGTCATATAGGAGTAAAGAAATTAACCCCCTTAGTAAGGCAAAAACGTTATAAGTTAATGATGTTCATTCTTTGACTAGTTGATACGCTACTTCTAAAATAATGTTTGCGCACTGCAATTGACTGCAACCATTTAAACGCAGTTTTTCAATCGATATTCGAAGTTGCAGTTAGATTTTAGTATTTTGAGAGGTCACAAAGCCACACTCGGACACGATAAATATTTTAATCAAAAGTCAAAACAGAAGTTAAAATAAGTTAGATTTAATTTTCAAAAGTTCATTAAAAAGATCTTGTAATTCAGTTTTGTTATTGTATAAACTGCTGCTCTTATATAAAATTTATACGCATACACTTGCGAAGAAAAATTTACAAATGAGATGCCATTGCAATTGAATTTGTAAACGGATAAAAGCATAGTACAGAAAATTTTGTAGTATTGTATATCACGCATTTGAATCTAATGCGCTTTAGGGCTATTAACGAATTCCCGTTAGTGCAACAGTTGTTCCAACAATTCTAGAGACAATAGAACGCAGTAATTAAATCTACTAAGCGATTCTTGAATTTTGAGTCTTTATATCTTTGTAGTATAATGAAAAAGCTTTCATTATAACGTAGCCAGCAACCATCAACTTACTGTCTGTACAAGTTTACTATTCTTGATTAGCTGATAGATAAAGCTCTCCATTAAAAGTTAATTTTTATATAAACAGTATTAATTAAATGAAATTTGCATATCGCCTCAGTAATGGGAGGTATCCAGTGATTATAGGGAATAAATAATATGTTGTTTAAATTTAAATTGGTTTTATTATCTAGGATCTTCCGCCTACAATGTGTAACACCGCGTTTTCTCATTATGAAAATTACCTGTAGAAGATGAGCTACCGAGATAAGGCGTTCAAACATTGAGAAAATAATTGATTGTATTTATCTTATTCAAGTGAAAATAATTATATTTAAATTAAATGGCATAATGAATCGCCATTAATATTATCTGTTTATTAATGATAATAAAGTTAGTGAGAAGTTTTTATTTTATGAAGAAGTGTATATTTTTAAGGTTTTATGAACGATGCACCAAAAAAGATATGTCGCAATTACATAGATTTACTAACATCTGAGTTTCAGTATTAAAAATAAAAAAAAACATTGCCTCGATATTTCTATCTGCATATTAAACTAATCAGCTCACAATAAAGAAGCGAAACAGAATTAATTCGTTCGATAAAGTGAATTAATTTTCAATAACCTGCCTAAAACGAAACTGGTTTAGGAACATAAAATGATAGAAGATCCTTTTTTAAAATTAATATATTGTTTCGTAATGGCAGTCTGTAAGGTGTATTTCGACATGCCTGCGGTTTATAGAAAGTCTATCTTCAACTAGCAGTAGAAGATCCAAAGATACCAGTCGTTATCTGTTCTGCGTACTTCCTACGTATTCTAATCCGAAACTATAACTGTTTTTGAACACAAGATAAACAGTTATCATCATCATTAGGTCTTCGGTCCTGGAACTGGTTAGACGCGTACCATCATTGTTTCCAATTCAGAGCTAACCTATACATTTCCTGAAATTTGCATCTACATCTTTTACTATCTGGGTGCAATAGTCTGACCTAGATCTACATCTACCTCATTTTTTCCTATCTCTGCTTGTAATGTATTCCCAAAAAATGCCTTAGAACATATTCTGCCCTTCTATTTCTTCTACTTTTGTTTGTTTTCTACAGACATCTTTATTCGCCTATTATTTCTATAATCTATTTGTTATTAACTTTGTTTGTCCATGCTATTATCCGTATGCATCTGAAGCACAACATTCCACAAAGCTTCGACCGTTTTTCTGTCTGTTTCTCCCACTGTCCCCATTTCATAGGCGTACTATGCTGTACTCCACACATATGCTTTCAACAATTTTCTCCTTGTTTCTATGTTTGTTGTCTTTCAACATAACTGCTGCTCTTGTTAGATGCAATTATATAACCTATTTCCCCGATATTTAATGGTATGTGAAGGGGTCATGCAGCCTGTGGCTGCCAAAATCCCCAATACTTGAACATTTGCCGAATTAATAGTTTTCCAATATATCCTTTCGCACAATTAACATTAGTTGAAAATATTTTAAAACCTTGAAACTGGTTGGGCGCGTACCTCCATTTATTTATAGTCTGAGCTAGCTTACACATTTCTCTGAAATTCCCATAGGTTACATCTTTCACTATCTGCGTGCAATAGTCTAACCTAGGTATACCTCTACTTTTCTTTTTTCCTATCTCTGCTTATAATATATTTCGCACTATTACCTTATGCCTTAGTAGATGGCCTGTTATCATATCTATCCTATTTTTTTTCTGTTTTCCACATATTTCTTTCTATCTCTATCATTTCTGGTACCTCTCTGTTCTTAACTTTGTCTGTCCATGATATTCTCAGCATACGTCTGCAGCACCACATTTTAAAAACTTCTTATTCCTGTCCGTTTCTCCTACTGTCAAAGTTTCACAGCAGTACAATGTTGTGCCCCACAAATTTGTTTTAAGCAACCTTTTCTTTGTTTCTATGTTTGTTGTCTTTGAACACAGTAGTTGCTTTTTCTTGTTAAATGTAGCACGACCTTGTGCTAATATTTGTTTTATATCTTATGCGCTCTTCCCATCTTGCGTTATTTGGCTCCCCAGGTAGCAGAAATCATTAACCTCTTTTAAGTTCTCGTTATTATTTGTATTCTTGTTTATGATTTATTTTTTCCTCCTTTGCATACTAGTACTTTAGTTTTATTTTTGTTAGTTTTTATACCGTATCTCTCTGTCCGAACTGTTTTCATTTCATTAGGAGCAGCTTATAACTCTTCCTTGCTAGATTCTAATTCTGCTATATTATCTGCAAATCTAAGCATATCAATCTTTTGTCCATGCATAATAATTCCAAATATCTTCCTGCATTTGACAGTATACTTTACCTCTTAAATGTATAAGTTATAAATTAATGGGTATAGGGCACATCCCCGTTTTACTTCTTTCCTAATATTTACTTCTCTACGTTCCTGCTCTGATTCTATTACCGCTGTTTGCTCTTTGTATAAACTATGTAGTATTCGTCTATCCCTAACACTCATTTCAATCTTTTTGAGTATTTCCAACATTTTTACTATTTTACATTGTCGAATGCTTTTTCCAGATCTACAAAATCTATATACACGCTTTCTTTTTTTTTCTATTGTCTTCTTCATTATCGCCCTCAGAGCTAAAATAGCCTTCCATGTTCCCCTGTTTCGCCTATACACAAATTGATCTTCTCCTAGTACTTCTTCAGTTCTTTGTACAATTCTATTTAATATTTTTGACACGTGCGCTGCCAAACTTTTGTTCGAAAATTTTAACATCTATCCGAGCCTCTTCTTTTTGTATAGTGACTATGATATTACGTTTGAAATCTTTGGGTATTTCGCCTGTCTCATACATATAGCTTACAAGTTGGAAGAGACGTTCTGTCTGTTACTATTTGTCCAGCGACTTTTAGAGTTTTTTCTTGATCCTTATCTGTACCGGGCACCTTACCACTTTTCAGACCCCTTAATACTAATTCAAACTCATCTCTAAGTATTGGATATCCCAAGTTATTCTTTTCAATGTCTGATTCCTGTTCTAATACAGATAGTTCCTCACCTGTATATAAATTCCCTATGTATTCCTGCGAACTAACCACTTTTTCTACATTTTCTATAATGGCGTTTACTCTTACATCTCTTATATTTTTCCTATATGCATTTATATCTCTATAATTCATTCTAATTAGTTTGCATGCTTCTTCGGTCTTTCCTATTTTCATCTTAGTTTGTACCTTTTTGCACTTTTTATCAATCCATTGTTCTTTAGCTTTCCTGCATTTGCGAATAATTTCCTATTTTATGGCTTTGTATCTTTGTTTTCTTGTTTCGTCTAATCTATTTTTTGTATTTTCGTCTATCACATCAGTATATATATATATATATATATATATATATATATATTGCTACAATATCGCCCTTCGCCAGATGTACAACGATCAATTGCCTGCTGATTGCCACCTCTCTGTGCTTTTAAAAATAAATTAAAATTAACACAATTAAATTTATGCCTCGACTAGCTCGGTGATACCAAGCACAGGGTGAAACGATGATATGATGACGAACAATTTTTACTCACTTCTCTCCAACGCTCAACACACCGGAATAAGACAAACGAAATTCACCAAAATTTGTATGATAAACTAAATAAAAATTTTGTCATATTATAATTTACAAATCTACGCTCTTTTTAATATCATTTACTTTTCATAGAACTTATAAATCAAAGTTAAAATAAATATTTATATCGAAGTAGCTCTTTACGAAGATTATAAATTGTTACACCTTCATAAAGCAATTAAAGTCAGCAAAAAATGAATCTTACCACGAATAGTTTCGTTAAACGTTCAAACAAATATCTCTTTTTTTAAACATAATTTTACGTACCAATCAAATTTTTGTTGATTTTTTACACACTATATCTTGATCACATGCAAATTTTAGGCTCACTTCCGAATACACAAATTATGTAAAATTGCAATTGCAACGTGCTATAAATTGAATAAATAGTTTTGACCTTATAGTTCTCCTGTTTTTCTCTTGCTGGAGATTGCACACCCAAATTCCCGCTTGTTCTAAAACTTTCAACAATTCGGCTTAGAAATCACTTTTAATTGAATAACGGTCGTTTCTTCAGTAGCTTAGAGTCGTTGACCAGTACCTTGGAGTGTTAATCCAGTAATTTGAAGCCTTTACTCAATAACTTAAAGTTGTTTACCCAAAAACTTAGAGTGGTTTATCTCCAGTAATTTAGATTATTTTACCAATGACTTAGAGTGTTAAGTAGCAACTTACAGTGGTTTTATATCCAGTAATTTAGAGTATTTTACCAGCAACTTAGAGTGTTAAGCAGCAACTTGGGCCCTAAATTAATAAATTGCAAAGATTTTTATTTAAATTAATTATTTCTATACTTACGTTTATATCAACGGCAATATTATGTATAGATTTATTACCACACGCGCTCTACTATTTATATCAATCGAAATTATAAAATTTTGTTAAGTTACAACTTTTAAAATTATCAACTTTCACTAAATTCTATTCACGTAACAATTTTCTTTCAAAAATAGCACAGTCGGCGCGTAAATTATAAAATAATCGTCCTTTATCAAATTTCTTCTCGAATATTCTACGCGTTCTAATTGGTTGACAAAACGCTATTATTGTTTACATGTGGAAAAGGCGTTTCAATTACGGGTTATATCTGCAACTTGTTGGGTTGTGTTAAATATTGCATTTTATATACGTTCTAAATTGAACGTACATCGGAACTTTCTAGCGTGACTTGATTAACAAATGGTATTTTATGTACGTTCGAAATCGCACGTATTACCGTCGCTTCTAATGTCTATACTTTATTTAAATATGCTGGTTTTATTAAATATTGTATTTTACGTACGTTTGAAATTGTACGTATTTATTAACTTCTTTACGCAAATGCGTTTAGAATGAAAGAAATTTCATTTCAAGGTTGTTCTTCTTTAAATATATTGAATTTGTATTTGTTTTGAGCTTAAGAATGTTTTTAAATTCTAAGATGATTGAATTGCTTCTGCAATTATTTAGTTTAATGAATGTAGTAATTTTATTACGGAATGAGCCTCCTTAAAATAATTGTAGCCTGTTCTTGATTTTATACAGGGTGATTTGTATTTGCTTTTCTATGATGAATGAATTATGTACATCTGTGGGTTTTAATGTTAGGTTTGTGTGTTTTTATGATATTTACATGAAGTATTCCTCCATAAATAACCTTATAATCATAGCAATATATACATTACAGGTTTTGTTAATACTACTGTAATATTTATGCCAAATCGTCTATAAATGAAAGTAATAAAAACCATTAGACTAACAATGATGTAATTGACAGCTGCAAAGGCTGAATGCGATAGAAAATACGAGTATATTCCTGTAACTTCTAGACTAACATGGGATTTATTTTAGCCCAATATATAAACGTTACAACCTGACGTTAGTTCACTTTATGTATTAATCCATAAACGATATGAAATATATTGTTTGATAAAATTTAAAAAATTATGGTTAGTGTCTATGTAAATTATGATATAACAGTTGGTTTATTGTAAATTATGTAAATAAATTCATACTGTAATAATCCATGCAACATACGCTGTTGAATTAGTAGTTAGCGTTAGAGCAAAACTGTTTATGCAGCATTAGGCCAACCTTTGAGAAAAATTAAACCACAAAAACAATAATTTGTCATCTTTTTTCATTTTTGATGCAGGGACCAAAATTGAATTTTTCCAAATTTTAACAGGGTTCCATAATTCATCTGTTGATAAAAATTCAGAAAATTTTTTGCGCAGTAGAAGTGGAGTAGTCAACGTTTAAATTTGGTCATCAGTAGTTAAGATATCACGTAAACTTAGTTTTTAAATGGAAACCATAGTTAGCATTGACTTCATGAAAATCTTTATTTTGTAAGCTTTTCAATAACATACAGTTTATAGGGTTATTTTAGAAAATTACGGAATTACAAGCCCATTTGTTGGATTTCACTTTTATGATTGGTAATGCATAACACTGAATCCTGTTTTCCTTACGCGGTTTTTAAATAAGTAAATTGACCTGAGTTACATTCAACTATGTATTATAAAAGAAATAACTTTGGTTTTGTGGTTTAAATTTATTGCCTAAATTCCCTTGTAGAAACTAAAAAATATTGACCTCTGATGCTTAATAAATATTAATTATTAGCTAAATCTAAATATGTACGATAGATCCACATTAATTGTGTCCATCAACATTTTGTTTTCGACCTTACTTAATTAAGGTCGGTTTGACGCAGCTCTAACTTCTTTTCTATTCTGTGCTAATCTAAAAAGTTCTACATACCATTCACAACCTGAATTTCTACTAATTTGACTAATATAGCTTAGTTTAGGTCTTCCTATACTCTTCTATCTTCTTCTTATCTACATGGCTTTACTTAGATATTAGCAACCCAATAGCCGTTAAAGAACTCCAAGATGCTTACTTGATTTCCTTTTATAAGGAAATGAAATATTACCTGGTTATTTCCTCCAAAAAAGGAAAAGTGTTAAATTATGTTATGGTAAGGCTTCAGCAACGAATTGCTGCCAACATGCCATGCTAACTAATTGTGAGTTATGCCATGGTGACGTTTAGTTAACTGATTTTTATTTATTTTTTTTTTGTTTTATTTTCAAATTTGCTTAAGGTCAGTTTGACGCAGCTCTAAATTCTTTTCTATTTTGAGCTCGTCGAAAAAGGTCTTCATACCCTTCACAACCTAAATCACTAATAATTTGACTAATATAGCTTTGTCTAGGTCTTCCTACTGTATTTTTATTTGGTATTCTATAATCTAAGACTTTACTAAATAGTTCCTCATGTCTTAACTCGTGTCCTATCATTCTATCTCTCCTGGCCTTTAACCGTTTCTACATACAGGGTTTTTCACCTATCCTTCTATAAACTTCCCCATTTGTTACTCTATCTTTCCAACTAATCTTTAACATCTCCTATAACACCAAGTTTCAAAAGCTTCTATCTTTTTCTTATATACCTCTTTAATTGTTGAAGTCTTATTACCGTATAATAGAACGCTCCATACGTACGACTTTAAGAAACATTTTCTATTATCTAAACTAATACTATTAACTATTAGTAAGTCTTTCTTTTTTAAAAACATTTTTCTAGCTTGAGCTATTCTAGCTACTATATCCTTTCTGCTACGTCCATCCTTTGTAATTATACTACCTAAATAGCCAAATTCATTTACCTCCTCTACCTCGGTATTACCTATTTTCAATTTTGGTTTAGAACTAGGTTGTAACTCACTTGTCATTATCTTTGTCTTTCCTGGACTCTTTTCTAGACTCTGCTCTAATGACTATATCATCTGCAAAACGTAACGTGTTTATTTTCTGTCCCTATACACTTTTCTCTCTCTAGCTAAGTTTAAAGCTTCCTCACTATAAACATTAAAAATCAAGGGAGATAGTATACAGCCCTGTCTAACACCATTTCTAATCTTAGCTTCCTTTTCTATTTCATTAAATCTAATTACTATGCTTTGGTTTTTATGTAGACTGTAAATAATTTTTCTACCCCTATGAGAGATTCCTATTTTTCGCAAAACTCTGAACATAACAACCTAATTAACCCTATCAAATGCTTTTTCTAAATCTACAAACGCGAAATGAGTCTTTTTATTTTTTTGTAACCTTTTTTCGATAATTATCCTAATATTAGTATCGGTCCTCTAGTCCCTCTGTCTTTACGAAAACCATATTGTTCTTCGCATAAATAATTCTCAGTCAAAGCTTCTACTCTATCTTTAATTATTATTGTTAGTATTTTGGAAGCATGAGAACTTAAACTAACCGTTCTAAAATTCTCACACCTATCAGCTCCTGACTTTTTGGATTGGGATAATTATATTTTTTTCAAAAACTATTGGGACCTCATTTGTGTCATATATTACTTTCACTAGTTCATATAGTCTGTCTAAAGTTTTCTGACTTGCATATTTTATTAATTCTGCCGGTATATCGTCTATCCCCGGCGCTTTATTTAGTTTAAGATTCCTAACAGCTTTATCGAATTCTTCTCTTAATATTAAGAACCCTATTTCTACATCCTCTTCTTGGTCATTCTCAAACTCATCCATATCGTCTCCCTTATATAAATCTTCTAAATATCTTTTCCATCTATCTGCTACATCAACTTTATTTATTAGAAGCTCATTATTCTCATCTTTAATACCACTGTATTTCTTCCTATCTTCCCTGAAAAACTTTTTAACTGCCCTGTATGCCCTGTGTGTCTTACCTATTCTCAAATCATCTTGTATTCCCTTACAATTCTCCTCTATCCATTTATTTCTAGCTTTTCTACACTCATGTACTATCTTATTTCTAACTCTATTATACTTTTGTTTACTCTCACTATTCAATTCTCTGAAAGGTTTAAGCTTTCTTTTATTCTCTATTAAATCTAATATTTCCTTTGTTACCCAGGGTTTTCACACTTATACTTTTTTCTTACCTATAGTCTGTATTGTTGTATCATGTACAGCCTTTTTATTTCTTTCCATCTATTTTCTACTTTCCTTCCTATCTCTTTGATCTTATTATCTAATACTTGTATATATTCCTCTTTTATCTCACTATCGTTAAGCTTACTTAGATCCCATCCCTCTCCTTTAGCCTTTCTCAATTTTTTGAATTTTAGATTACACTTCATTTTAACTAAGTTATGATCGCTATCTATGTCAGCCCCTGGATAACTACCACAGTTTTTAACTTAGTTTTTAAATCTTTGTTTTAACTAAAATATAATTTATTTGGTATATAGCTCTATCACCTGGCACTTTCCAGGTATATCTTCTTCTAACATGTTGTTTGAACAGGGTGTTTACAGTTACTAATCTATATTCTTAGCAAAATTCAACTAATCTTTTTCCTCTATCATTTCGTTTAGCATAACCAAATTTTCCTACCATTTTTCCCATTTTCTCCCACTGACGTATTACAATCGCCCATAACTATTAAATACTCACCTTCCTTTACTTTTCTCACTATACTGTCTATATCCTCGTATACTTCTTCTACTTCCTCATCCTCGTATTGAGTTGTAGGCATGTAAACCTGTACTAAAACAGTATCTGCGGGTTTCGTACTCATCTAACCATAATTATTCTATTACTAAATTGTAAGTACTCTTTAACCTTTAACCCTCTATTGCATGAATTAATTAAATTTTTAAAAATTTTGTAGATAATTTTTCATAGCTAATTTTAAGCATGTTTTAAGAGAAAAAATGATATCACTTGATGTTTTTTCAAAAAAATCAGTTTAAGGGGTGGTTTGTGTTTGTGACCAATGGCGAACAACATACACAAAACAAATTTTACCGAAAATACTTACAATACATTCTGTGAAACCGAACAAAACTGTTACTTTTGAATAAAAACATAAATGTATTTTGCATTTGACACATTTTACCCTCGATTTTCCCTTACATTCCAATTGTTTGCAAAGATCTCTTTGGCCAGTTTATTTAGGCCAATGTGACATTCGATCACCTTGCACATATTCGTTGGGACGAGTTTCTAAATATATTCTCTTATTTGGCGTCTCTGAGGTTCCACAACAAGATCATCCTCTTTTATTGTAACTGACCAATCTACGATTGCATAGTTGGATCGTTTTGAAGGTAAGTTGAGGAACTATTTAATCTTTCTGCCTAAGCTAGGCTTTTATTCTTTTGTCAAGGAGTCTCGCATTGACAGTGACTATGTTTATCAAGTGAAAGAGAATACGATGGTACCGCTTTTGCTTTTCCCTTTGATGGGATAAAGTCCAAGCAGTGAATCTTGTAAGTCCACTCCCACCATATGTCCATTATACTCGCCAACTATGTCTGGACATACAATCTCTTTCCGCTCATTCTATGACTTGAAAAAGCTCTTCAGCTTTAGCAGTGGAGCAGCTTTACAATAATCAGACACTAGAGACACTATTTTATTATCAATACATTACACAATGTGTATAGTTATTCCGTCAAAAGTTGCTATTTGCTCTTTATAGCTTCCCCTTCCATACCTGTTCATTTCTTTTATAGTTAAGGTTGGCTGATCAGATAAACAATTTGTATGCACTATTACCACAGAAGGAATGTAATTTCTTGCTAAATAAGCAACAAACATTATACCAGAAAAGTAGTTATCATAATATACTTTGTAATGCAAGTTAGATGGTATCGGTCTACATAGACGAACAACCACGTTGCTAGCAGCTCCAAAATCTGGCTCATTGTCTACGACAGATTATCCACCTTTTCCAGCATACAATTCAAAATTGTAAGACAAACCAGAGAATCCAGATAATACCAATATTTTGTAACTCCATTTGTGTGGTTTTTTGGATTGTATGTCTTTGAACTTGTTTGTCCTTTGAATAAAATTATTTGTTCATCACAAAACAACTCTTGTTCGAATGGAATATACAAGCAAGCCTCCCTAACTCGATTAATGACTTGTAAAATTTTGTCAATACCTTTAGCATTTTTTTTCTATTCTCACTAAAATGTAGGAACTGTTTGATACTCCCAAAACGATTCACAGGTACTATATCAGCAACCTGGGAAACTCGAGTTTGTGGTGACCAGTATCTCCTCGTTGTGGGTTGCCTTATAATGGACATCCACAATAATATTCCCATAAACCGTTCCATTTCTTTTATGCTGATGCATATTGGACAATTTGTATTTGTTTCAGCACTGTAAATACATGTTTCTCGAATAAAATTTTCCGAAAAAAGTAGCTGAATAACTTATATAGAGCAGTGAATTGCAGAATACAATGCAATAATAATAATTCATTATGTTGGAATTCAACATCCGCACTTTTATTGGTAGTAACGGACCTCTTCCACTACAGCTGTATCTTTTTAGGCATTTAGATTTTGCGATATGGGGCTGGGAAACTTCCTTTCATCTTCATCGTCATCACGCTCATAGTTCAAGTTATATGAAGATATTTGTTGGTTTAAGGTACCAGGTTCATCAATTTCACCTTCGAAGAGCTCAGAATCTTCATTTTATGTAGGTGTATACTGTACTTTTATCTCTACCTTACGGCCGCTCTCTGCTTATAGCCAATCTTATACATTTATTTATTGTCTCCGAGAGAGAACCTCGTGTATTAAAATGTTCATGAGATGCATGCAAAATCCTACACAGAATTTAAAGTTTGAGTACTCATTCGGGGATAGCATTCGGTAGAGGGTTAACTTTACGTCGTAATCTTTTACCTAACACTAGTCCTACCTCTACCTGTCCATTAGTTTAAGAAGTTGTAATTATTCTATAATTATCTTTCAAAAAGTTATTACTATCTGTCCACCTCACCTCACTAATACCTAAAATGTCCAGCTTTCCTTTTCTCATTTTGACTAATAAATTCGTTAACTTATCTACTCTAAGTACTGACCTTACAGTCAAAGTCCCTATCACTAAATCGAACCGTTGTTTTAAATTCTTACGACGACAAGCCCCAAGTACTCCCTCCCCAAGATCCGAATGAGGGGGTCTTTTACCTCTGGACAAGAATTTTACTTGTGAGCTCTCCACTATACATAGTTCGTGTTTTAGGCCACGCATACCTGGGAAATATTGTTGTAGGTTTCCATATCTTTCTACAATGCAGTTCTGTCAGTAAAAAAATAATTTTTTTTCTTTTGTAATTGGTTTATATGTGAACTAATGTAAACGCATTACGCATGGTCCAATTCCGGAACTATTGGACTTAATTTTTTATGAATTTTTTTTGTCCATATGCTCTTATGATTTCTTTCGAATTTCTCGATGTTATACACATCGCTAAATATTTTTGTCGTAGGCTGTATTTAATACTACCTTCATTGTAATAGATCTACAGTAACGTATTGCTACCTTCAGCTAATGCAATACACCTGTAGATATTCAAAAACTTACCAGAACTGTAATTAGGTCATCTTGAAAATAGAAAATATTGGCAATAGGAACTGTAAACCTCAAAAATCCCGTAAAGTAAACACGGAATTTATCCTTCATCTCACAGAATACATCAAACATCAAAATAATGAACAATCAACATTACAGCATATTTTGCATGCATTCAAAGCAATCTTAATTAAGCTTTAAGCAAGTTAGTTGGAGGGTTCCTTTTTTGCGAACGTACGAAACGAGAAATGCACAAAGAGATATTAGCGGGGCTTTACATTTGGATTGAATTAGCCCACAGAACGACTTTAGAATTGAATTTTCCCAAATTAGACAATTGCGTTACAACGTTGGATTGAATTTGTTACAACTGTAGTATAAGGGAGATAATGAAGCATTTTAATGAGTGTTTGTATTAGGAGTGTAAGCTTCGAATAAATTCCAACTTAATTGTAATAGGATGAGCGATAATTGCGAATACATTATGCGGTTTTTTAGTGTCTAAACATGTCGCTGCAATTTCGCGCTTAGTTAAGATGAAGGACTATTAAAGGCAAGCTTGAATTTATTCTGTAACTCTAGCGAAGCTCTTGTTCGTTTAGTGTAATTTTGAGAAGCCAATGATACGGAAAGTTCCGGGCGTTGTAGCAAAGAGATCAGTAGTGTATAACGGGTAAACTACTTAACTCTGCTCGAAATCCACTAGCATTATACAAGATTGAACAAAAGCTTCTGTTTAAATAAAACTTTAATCAGGTGTCTTCATTGAAACCTGGATGTAACAGTATTGAGCTTCTATTTTGAATAAACATTACGCTGTATAACTAGAAGAGCGTTGCAAATGCTCTTGATATACATATTTAGCGAAATTTGTATGTACCAGTAGTGGTAGACGCATTCATTTCTTGAAAATTTACAACCAAAATACACAGGATTGACGTCTTAGTGGAGATGATAATGCGCCGAGTACCAGTTCGAAAAAATGCCAATACATAATATTCTGTCCAGTAAAAATAGTAATTAATTTAAAATTGCAGCAGTTTTTATTTTTAAGGAGTGTGCTTCAAAGACTTTTAGCAATAACACACCAAAACATTAGTTGTATTAGTTGGCAATTTGCTAAAAGAAAAAAATGATGGTTTGCTATACTGGTACATTGTTATGAAAAACCAAGAAAAGTCTCGAAATCATCAACATGATTCAAATATATACCAGGTGATTCATTAAGAAAGGGCAATCCCTGAAGTAGATACACTAGACACCAAAATATTACGATTTAGTTCAACATGCATTATACCAATGTCGCTTGTTCAAAGTTGAAAGTTTATTCTAAAATTTCCAAATATTTTTGGAAGATTTAATAAGATCAATTCGAAAATTTGCATTCTTATGTTTTTTGACATGAGAGTGTACAAATTTAAAACTAACTTTGGCATCGCTCATAGAGGGCCCTAGTTACAACCTGTTTCTGGACTAAGTCAGAATATAACTTTTTTGTCTGTTCTGTTTTACATAAAAACAAATTTTTGTTTAATGTACACACCTTCTTGCACTTACTTATGTTTAACTGTAGATAGTTATTATCGCATCAATTTTGCAAAATATTTATAGTACAGTAAAATGACTCGAAATTTGTCGATTTAGGGGAAATAATACTGACTGGGTTGAAACTTTGTAATCAAGCTTGTTGTAGAGTACTATTCAACATATTAAAAGTTCCCACGTGTAGACGCTACGTTGCGGGCAAGGAAGGGTCCAAAATGTTCAAAAAAATTAGTTTTTTGCAAATAACTCGGAAAATATCAACTTCACGGAAATTTACATAGATATCAAAATTGTAGTTTACAAAATCCCACACAATTTCAATTTTTATTCAAGTCTATACGACCAAATGGAACAGAGATATAATTTTTTTAAACACCGGTAGTTTTGTGACGCAACGAAATCGCGCTTAATGAATTATTCGCTCTTAAAATATGCAACTCCCAAATTATCAGAACACATCAAAATATAAACAGGAATTATTTGCTAATTATTTGCTTTTTTTTTTTGGTGATAAAACCCAATATTTTTGCTGTATCTGTAAGAAACTTACAAGTGACTAGCTAGATAGCTTAATATTAAGCTATCTAGCCAGTTAAAAAAATACCTACACAAAATAAAAAAAAATTAACAATATATAAATTATTTGCTATTTTTTTGCTACCATTTGCAAAGGAACAAGAAATCAAATCTTCAAATAGTAAGATAAATATCAATATTTACAAGAGTAAAGTACATTAAAGAAATTAATTGCGGGCATGACTAAAGGAAACCTACGTTTTATGAATTATTTACTCTTAAAATATGCAATTCTTAAATTATCAGACACATAAAAATATATATAAGAATTAATTGCTAATTATTTGCTTTTCTTGCTGATAAAACAAATTTTTTTGCTATATCTGTGAATAAGTTACAAGTGACTAGATAGCTTATATTAAGCTATCTAGCCAACTAAAAAAAATACCTACACAAAATAAAAAAAAAAATTAACAATATATAAATTATTTGCTATATTTTTGCTACCATTAGTAAAAGAAAAAATCAAATTTTCAAATAATAAAATAAATATCAATATCTACAAGAGTAAAGTACATTAAAGAAATTATTTACAGGCATGACTAAAGGATACCTACGTTTTATGAATTATTTACTCTTAAAATATGCAACTCCGGAATTTTTTGCTCGCGAAATTAACATAAAAAACGACAAAATATCATATACCCACTTCGAATTTACACGAATAAAGTAGATTATAGAAATTAATTGTTGGCATAACTATATCATTCATATGTTTTATGAATTACTTGCGCTTTAGATATGCGACTCTTGAATTTTTTGCTTGCAAAATTAAATGTTCAAACGATAATAATGGTTTTTGTCGTTTTTTATATTAATTTCGTGAGCAAAAAATTCAGGATTTACATAGCAAATAAATCAAGCTACATGATTATGAAATTATGATAGAAGCAATTAATTTTTTAAAAGCACTTTACTCTTGTAGTCTCAGGCCAACTTATATTATTATTATTGTTTGGACATCTAATTTGGCAAGCAAAAAATTCGGGGGTTGCATATCTAAAGAGCAAATAATTCATAAACAATGTAAACGCTATAGTTGTGCCAGCAATTAATTTCTTTAATGTATTTTATTTTTTTTGCCCCCTATAGTAGGGGATAAAGAATACTACTATAGTAAGCCTGCTTATCGTAAAAGGCGATTAAAAGGCGCAGCAAGGGGCAGCAGCCTTGCTGGCTAAAAGATATTGGAGGAGGGTCGGTTGGTCTCGGGCGATCCTCAATAATTTACAAGCTTGTTGGGGGTTGGCCGTGACGGATACGACTTTTTGCTAAAATCTTTAAAAACTGCGTTGTGGAAAGATATGGGAGCCTACCACAATATTTCCCAGGTGTGCGTGGCCTAAAACACGAAATATATATGATGGAGAGCTCACAAGTAAAATTCTTGTCCGGAGGTAAAATACTCCCTCATTCGGATCTCCGGGAGGGGGTACTTGGGGCTCGTCATCGTAAGAATATAAAACAACAGTTCGATTTAGTGATAGGGACTTGGAATGTAAGGTCATTACTTAGAGTAGATAAGTTAACGAATTTATTAGTCGAAATGAGAAAGGAAAAGCTGGACATTTTAGGTATTAGTGAGGTGAGATGGCCAGATAGTAATGACTTTTGGAAAGATAATTATAGAATAATTACAACTTCTTCAACTAATGGACAGGCAGGGGTAGGAATAGTGTTAGGTAAAGATTAGGGCATAAAGTTAAAGAGTACTTACAATTTAGTGATAGAATAATTATGGTTAGATTGAGTACAAAACCCACAGACACTGTTTTAGTACAGGTTTACATGCCAACAACTCAGTACGAGGATGAGGAAGTAGAAAAGGTATACGAGGATATAAATAGTATAGTGAGAAAAGTAAAAGGAGATGAGAATTTAATAGTTATGGGCGATTTTAATGCGTCAGTGGGAGAAGGTAGTGAGGGAAAAATGGTAGGAAAATTTGGGTATGGCAGACGAAATGATAGAGGAGAAAGATTAGTTGAGTTTTGCCAGGAACATAGATTAGTAACTGTAAACACCCTATTCGAACAACATGTTAGGAGAAGATATACCTGGAAAGCCCCAGGTGATAGGGCTAGATACCAAATAGATTATATTTTAGTTAAACAAAGATTTAGAAACCAAGTTAAAACTGTCGTAGTTATCCAGGGGCTGACATAGATAGCGATCATAACTTAGTTAAAATGAAGTGTAAACTAAAATTCAAAAATTGAGAAAGGGTAAAAGAGAAGGATGGGATCTAGGTAAGCTTAATGATAGTAGGGTAAAGAGGAATATAAACAAGTATTAGATAATAAGAGCAAAGAGATAGCTGTAGGAAGGAACGTAGAAAATAGATGGAAAGAAATAAAACTGACTGTACATGATACAGCAACACAGACTATAGGTAAGAAAAAAATAGAAGCGAGAAAACCGTGGGTAACAAAGGAGATATTAGATTTAATAGAGAATAGAAGAAAGCTTAAACCTTTCAGAGAAGTGGATAGTGAAAGTAAGCAAAAATATAATACAGTTAGAAATAAGATAGTACATGAGTGTAGAAAAGCTAGAAATAAATGGATGGAAGAGAACTGTAAGGGAATACAAGATGATTTGAGAGTAGGTAAGACAGACAGGGCATACAGGGCAGTTAAAAGTTTTTGGGAAGATAGGAAAAATATAATGGTATTAGAGACGAGAATAATGAGCTTCTAATAAATAAAGTTGAGGTAGCAGATAGATGGAAAAGATATTTAGAAGATTTATATAAGGAGACGATATGGATGAGTTAGAGAACGACCAAGAAGAGGATGTAGAAATAGGGTTCTCAATATTAAGAGAGGAATTTGATAGAGCTGTTCGGAATCTTAAACTAAATAAAGCGCCAGGGATAGACGATATTCCGCAGAATTAATAAAATATGCAAGTCAGAAAACTTTAGATAGATTATATGAACTAGTGAAATTAATATATGATACAGGTGAGGTTCCAATAGATTTCGAAAAAATATTATTATCGCAATCCCAAAAAGTCAGGAGCTGATAGGTGTGAGAATTTTAGAACAGTTGGTTTAACTTCTCATGCTTCCAAAATACTAACAATAATAATTAAAAATAGAGTAGAAGCTTTGACTGAGAATTATTTAGGCGAAGACCAATATGGTTTTCGTAAAGACAGAGGACTAGAGAACCGATACTAATGATTAGGGTAATTATCGAAAAAGGTTACAAAAAATAAAAGACTCATTTCGCATTTGTAGATTTAGAAAAAGCATTTGATAGGGTTAATTGGATTGTTATGTTCAGGGTTTTGCAAAAATAGGAATCTCTCATAGGGATAGAAAAATTATTTACAGTCTATATAAAAACCAAAGTGTAGTAATTAGATTTGATGAAATAGAAAAGGAAGCTAAGATTAGAAATGGTGTTAGACAGGGTTGTATACTGTCTCCTTGATTTTTAATGTTTATATTGAGGAAGCTTTAAACTTAGCTAGAGAGAGAAAGAGATAGGTATTAGTGTACAGGGACAGAAAATAGACATGTTACGTTTTGCAGATGATATAGCCATTATAGCAGAGTCTAGAATAGAGTTAGGAGAGTTTTAAATATTTTAGATGAGATACTACGGAGTAACTATAGTATGAGAATTAACTCGGTAAAGACAAAGATAATGACAAGTGAGTTACAGCCTAGTTATAAACCAAAATTAAAAATAGGTAATACCGAGTTAGAGGAGGTAGATGAATTTTGCTATTTAGGTAGTTTAATTACAAAGGATGGACGTAGCAGAAGGGATATAGTAGCTAGAATAGCTCAAGCTAGAAAAATGTTTTTAAAAAGAAAAACTTACTAATAGCTAATAGTATTAGTTTAGATAATAGAAAAGTTTTTAAAGTCGTACGTATGGAGCGTTCTACTATACGGTAGTGAGACTTGGACAATTAAAGAAGTAGATAAGAAAAGGATAGAAGCTTTTGAAACTTGGTGCTATAGGAGAATGTTAAAGATTAGCTGGACAGATAGAGTAACTAACGAGGAAGTTTATAGAAGGATAGGTGAGGAACCCTGTATGTGGAAACAATTGAAGGTCAGGAGAGATAGAATGATAGGGCACCAGTTAAGACATGAGGGACTATTTAGTAAAGTCTTAGATTATAGACTACCAAATAAAAATAGAGTAGGAAGGCCTAGACAAAGCTATATTAGTCAAATAATTAGAGATTTAGGTTGTGAAGGGTATGTGGACCTTTTTAGATTAGCTCAGAATAGAAAAGAATTTAGAGCTGCGTCAAACCGACTTTAAGTAAGTTCGAAAACAAAACAAAAAAAAATAAAAATCAGTTAACTAAATGTCACCAGGACATAACTCACAATTAGTTAGAGGTCTGGCATGTTGGTAGCGTTTCGTTGCTTAAGCCTTACCATAACATATAATTTAATAAACGTCACCATGATATAGCTCACAATTAGGTAGCGGTCTGGCATGTTGGTAGCGATTTGTTGCTTAAGCCTTACCATAACATATAATTTAATAAACGTCACCTTGACATAACTCACAATTAGGTAGCGGTCTGGCATGTTGGTAGCGTTTCGTTGCTTAAGCCTTATCATAACAGATAATTTAATAAACGTCATCATGACATAACTCACAATTAGGTATCGGTCTGGCATGTTGGTAGCGTTTCGTTGCTTAAGCCTTACCATAACAGATAATTTAATAAACGTCATCATCACATAACTCACAATTAGGTAGCGGTCTGGCATGTTGGTAGCGTTTCGTTGCTTAAGCCTTACCATAACAGATAATTTAATAAACGTCATCATGACATAACTCACAATTAGGTAGCGGTCTGGCATGTTGGTAGCGTTTCGTTGCTTAAGCCTTACCATAACATATAATTTAATAAACGTCACCATAACATAACTCACAATTAGGTAGCGGTCTGGCATGTTGACAGCGATTCGTTGCTTAAGCCTTACCATAACATATAATTTAACACTTTTCCTTTTGAAGCGGATAACCAGGTTATATTTCATTTCCTATAAATGGTAATCATGTAAACATGTTAGAGTTTTTAACAACCATCAGGTTGCTAATATCTATGTAGAGCCAGCTGGATAGGAAAAGATAGAAGGATATAGGAAGACCTAGACCAAACTATATTAGTCAAATTATTAGAAATTTAGGTTGTGAAGGGTATGTAGAGCTTTTAGATTAGCACAGAATAGAAAAGAAGTTAGAGCTGCGTCAAACCGACCTTAAGTAAGGTCGAAAACAAAATGATGATGATGATTTTATTTTTGTAGATTTAAAGTGGCTGGATGGTCTTTTGTCTTTTTTTATATTAATTTCGCGAGCAAAAATTCAGGATTTACATAATTTAAGAGCAAATAAATCAAGCTACATGAGGATGTAATTATGATAGAAGCAATTAATTTTTTAAAAGCACTCTACTCTTGTAGTCTCAGGCCAACTTATATTATTATTATCGTTTGAACATTTAATTTCGCGAGCAAAAAATTCGGGAGTTGCGTATTTTAAGAGTAAATAATTCATAAAACGTAGGTATCCTTTAGTCACACCTTTTACTTTTGTAGATATTGATATTTATTTTATTATTTGAAAATTTGATTTTTTTTCTTTTGCAAATGGTAGCAGAAAAAATAGAAAATCATATATATATATTGTTAATTTTTTTATTTTATTTTGTGTAGGTATTTTTTTAGTTGGCTAGATAGCTTAATATTAAGCTATCTAGCTACTTGTAACTTTTTTACAGATATAGCAAAAAATTGGTTTTATCAGCAAAAAAGGCAAATAATTAGCAAATAATTCCTATATATATTTTGATGTGTTTTGATAATTTGGCTCAGACAGCTTAATAGACCTACCCCAATCTCCTGGGCGAAGTGCATCAACTTAGTAGTGGTTGACTTCATCTCCATTAACTGATCTTCATAATAATGTTTTTTATTAAAGGGTGTATTGCCAGTGGAGGATTATTTCGAATATTTTAGCAAAGTTAGAAAGAATGCTTAGAGGCCTGTAGTTTGATACCATATTTGCGTCTTCGCCTTTAAGTATTGGGGAAATCTGAACCGCTTTCAAACGTAAGAAAAAACCCAGCTCTTCAACGAAAGATTAAATAAAAATACTAATGATTTAGTTAGCACATTTCTACAATCACGAACTTGAAATGAAGAAATCTGATCTAATCCTGCATTCATCTTATTTTTAAGTCTTTTAATAGACGATTCAACTTCATCCTCAGATAAGTGCGTAACCGATATCGTGGAAGATTTGAATCTATTGCGGATATAAAGTTGCTATGAATATATACACTGCTGAAGAAATCTTTAAATGTATCTAATACAGATCCGGGATTACTCAACTCTGGGGTGTCACTTTTACTGATCTAGGAATCCTTATACTTAATTTTTTTTGTTTACACAAAATTCCAAAAATATTGGGATTAGAGATGAAATTTTGGCGATTGTCGTCCAAGTATATTTTAGAAGCATTCGAAATTGTTACTTTTGTAGACAAGTGCAATTTTTAAACAGTTGAAGATCCCACTCAAGTGTTTACTTTTCAGGTTGATATTAGAGATGATTTCTGCTGTAAACCAAACCGGATATTTTCGAAAGCGACTTTGACGTTAATATGTTGGTACATCGCCATTTATTATACTATATAGAATTATAATGGGTTAAACATGTATATTTAAATAAATGAATAAATTATAATAAGATACCTAACAAAAGAAAGAAATCAATGTACTCAGATTTTTATAAATCATATTAATTCTCACAAAATTATGTCATTCAACTTTTTCAACAGGTTTGTGACGTTTTTTCTAAATAAACAGAAATAATTATTGTACTCTTATTTATAAAATTGATGGAAGCCATGTACATCTCTGCATGTGGCATAACTTCAAGGGAATTCCCCAACTTTGGTTGCTAAAAGTCTTGTCAATTTATGTCAAAACAGAAATGTATGGCAAAAATATTTTAGGTAACAAAGTTAAATAAAACTGAATGTGTATACATGACAAGAAACAAACAAAGAAATATGAATAGTCTTAAATATACATATACTTGGTTCATGATAATTCTGTGGCTGAGTTATATTTATTAGGCAAATTTAGGTAAAGAAATGTAAATTGATTTCCGTACAATTTTATTAAATATAAGTAGCATAAAGTTGGCAGTACCATGCGCTGTAGCCGTGTGTAAATTTAAGTTTTACTAAGCGAGTTTGCTTTGTCACATGTATTCATCGTTTGACATTTCCTGCTTTCTTTTTGTTACTGCTCGCTTAAATTTAATTATTTTATTGTAACAGAGTTCATTTTAGAACTAACAAAATTCTAAATCGATTATGTATTGACTCACTAAACTTTAATATGTTCAACTACAAGAATTTCTGTTGTTTAGAAACGGTGGCTTTGTTCATCAAATATTTTGAAAACGAGCACGATAACAATGGACCACGACTACTTATAATAGCTGTATGAGAAGCAGGTACATATTTAATACTAATAAAGTAAAATTTAGATTCATTTCCATTGAAATAATTATGAAAGAAGGTGTTTGAGGTTAGAAAATTTTTTAGTAATTCTTATTTTGTTCTAGCGGTTAGCATTTAGCCTGCACACTGTAAAAGATATTGGTTTTCTGTTATTAGCTTTTAAATGGTTTAATGTATTTACTAATAAAATTATATTCTCTTAAATTGTAACACTTTAGTTTTAAGCAAATACATAATGCACTTCGTACCATATGGGTTGCCGGAATTTAGGCGAGAAAGTCATTGCTAACGTATGTAAAATCTCGCGCAGTCGTAATTGGATAATCATGCGCATTGAAAAGGAGGACTTCAAAGATCATTCTTGTCGTTGGTATGTATTCACTAGACACGTTTTTTTTAAAAAGGTGGTATGTGAGTTTTTGATCCATCATGGGAGAAGAAAGCTCCATTCATAGCAATTGCACTTAGCTTGGCGTTGGTGCCATAGCACCGAGCTATGTTAGAACGCAGTTCTCATTAAGATTGAGTATTTATAGAACGCAAGCAGCTTTAGATTATAGAATTTATGGATTAGAAAAATAAAACAAAATTCCATTTTAATACCAATCATTGCAACTCAAGATGTAATTCTTAGTTGTTGTAAAGAAGTTTTCGTGGATCGTAGAGAGTATGGCAGACTCACGATGCTCTGATTAGACAAGTGTTCTATATTTTATTATTATTATTTAAAGCCGTCAAGCTTTGGTGAGTACAATTCCCTTTTTTACGATCCAGAGGAATCAACACGTAAGTGATGAACGTTTTGTTTGAGAAGCCGAGTTAACTAAACTGCAAAGTAAGTGGTTAGCAAATACAAAATTCAGCATTTTTGATTTACAAGTTCGAACGGTATCCTATTAAAACAAATCATATTTTTATTTGGTATAGTTAAGATGATTTGTCAATTTTTTATATAGCCATATTTTTATGTTAAAATATTTAACATTAAGAACACTTTAAAACAGAATACGTAGTGATAAGAATCTAATTTTCCATGTTTGTTTAAAACAGATGACACTTATGTTGCTAAGTAAGTTTTATTTTGAGATAATTTATGATATAGAGAAAATTCAGTAAATCCTTAGAAAGACTAAAGTATAAACTAAAGGCAATTTTTGTGAGCTATATCAAAGATTTCTAATTACAGCATGTGACTAATGTAATAAAATATTGAGTAATTTTTTCATGACAGGCCTAGCCTGTTAATAACTGTAATTTTTGCCTATTTAACACTTTCATCAGCATTCACATTCGTGCCATCGTATTTACACTGTAAATTTTCTTTCTAGTTTATCTTTAAAATTTGCTTTCCAACTAACTGCAATTACCTTAGCACGGCCCATACCCACTTATTTGAGCTATACGTGCAGGTAGACCTGTCTCGGTGCACCCGAGTTCCAATGTTCCCGCGTACTGGTTAACATTTACTACTTAAACTTGTCCGCAAAGTTACACAAAAGTTTGCGTTTTCTTTAAGTTATCCTTCGAAGAAACCTACGTTACACCTTGAAGCTGTGTTCCGTTTACTGTTAACTCGTATTTATTCAACCTACGCGCTTGTCAAAATCCACAAATCGCTAGGAAATCTTTTCTGCATTTGAACTACAGCAAAGATTCCAACAAAAGCAAATCCCCCGCCGTTTCCGTCTACTACATGCTCGTGTTACTACATTTCAACCTTTTTATATAACTTTCTGAATTTAACTTTCAGGCTTGCGATGCCTAGGTGTTATATATCGTTCTCTTTGCTACAAATTTCGTTTTTACAATGTAACATATTTTATCCATGCTGAATAAAAGTAATTGTCACATTAATTGTCAAAGTAACATACTTTGTATTCTTGCAATTACCGTTGAACGTGTTGGATATGAATGTGGTTTTAGCGATTTTTGGGTTTTTCACTCATTAATTTATTTCCTCAACGCATAATCTGTGGTTTCGTTTATCGCATAACCTTTTGCGTTCTATTTTCATCATAATTTGTTCAGTCTCATGCATTAATCATTCTTGTATTTATTAATGAATAACATATTACGTGTTTTATAGAACCTGGTATTTTAGCGGTTTACATGTTTGGGCAATTTATGTGAATTTAATTTTTGCTATTGCGTTATTTTATTAAAATGTACCGATTTATTTTAAGCAAATTCCTTTTTATAGCTTTGATTATACTAACTGGAGTAATTAAAATTACATTTTCAAAAAACAAAAATAATTGAAATATCACTCCTATTCAGTGTCCATTGCTAGTACAACTTTAATATACGGGGTGTGTTCGTCTTCATTCTATCCATCCAAAATTAATTTTTTTCCCCCATCTGATTTATATCAAAAGTTACGCAAACGCGAGTTAAGGTTCGGACCTTGGGGAGCTGCGTTTTTAAAACACACTTACAAAACTTCTTAACAAATTTATTTCAAACAGACATTAATTATGGAATTCAACAAACTTGATTTAAAATTACTCTAAGTCGAAAAATTGAATTAAATGTACTATTGTAAGTAGCCTAAGCAACTGCAATGTTAAAGCAGAATACTTTGACTGACTGCCGGCTTCCGGGTTTTTTATAGTGTCCCTACCCCTCACATGGCTGTGGGAACTTGCAGATCTCACGTCTGCTTATTCGTAACTCTATTCATTACTACATTGTTGTAATCTTAATTTCTAAGTAATCACGGTGTGTTGACGGTCTGTGACCTGCCATCTGCAGTGTCACTATCGTCTCGGATACAAAGTATTGCATCCGTTCTCATGAACTGTTAATAAACTTTATAAATTGTCCTTGTAATACTTTGTTGCACTTCACTTAACATTTTCTTAACACTTTCTAATAATTCCTAAGTATTCTATTTTATAATATATATATATATATATATATATATATATATATATATATAATAGAGAAGAATAATCCACATTTGGAATGCAAATGCATGCTTAATATATATTAATAGTTTTTAAGATGAGTTGAAAACCCAACTGGGGATACATAACTCGCGTTATAGACTGTTTAATGAATGAAGGACAAATGATGTTGCGGATCGATCTGAACGACTTACTATCATTAGTAAAGTAGACACAAAAAGTGGACGAGAAAGTTCGTCAAAACAGGCTCTTCATTATTGGCGAGCTTTATAAGAATTTTTACCGTTTCAAGTCAGTAATTTATTGTGGTGTTCAAAAACTGCTACTGACTGCCCAATTGGAAGTTAGTAGAGTTTTTTGGTGACTGTATCCAAATGCGGGTGTTACAAGTTAGCAAGTGTAGTAACATGCACTCAAATTTGTATTTCCCATTAAAATTTAGGTTATACATTTTTTTTTATTCTACTACGCAACAATTCTTACTTAAGAACCATCCCTCGTATTTGGTAATATATGTCTTTAAACTGGTTGAATGAAACACATTAAAAGAGGAATATGAATTAATATAAATTAATCGAACTTTAGGGCAGTGACGTTTCTTAGAATTTAAATTCGTTACAATATTAGTACAGTAAAACCGACAATGATTTTCCATGAATTAAGAGAATTATCTAAGTTTTGTTTCTTGAATGTGCTACTTTCACACAATAGACCACACGTTATTTTCTGTTCGTTACGGACAAATATCAAAATTCATTACTAATATTAAACTTTCTGCTATAGTTTATAAAATGACCAGTTACACTAATCACAACCACAGATTATTCACCTCTACAGATGTGAAGGCTAGCGTTTCCCGCTTAATTGTTTTTCTTTGCGCATGCTCCAAATAAGTGGTTTTCTAATCAACCTAAAATTTTCTTTTGGTTAACCTAACTTTTTGTTTGGATTCGTATTCTATTATTTTTTGCCTTTAAAATGAATATGGACGGAAAGAATAAAAAAGATGGCACATTTTGTGCTTTTAGAAGGGTTTCCATAAAATCTTCAAACAATATCTCTATGTTCCGATTCCCAATAATGGATCGAGTAAGGTGAGTATCTACACTGATTTATCATTAATATAGGATAATCTGTGCCTACAGCATAGCTTGTCTTGGATAATCTGAACTTTTAGTTGCTCATTGCAATATTTCTACTTCCACAGATGTCAGAAATGGTTAGCAGCATGTAATCGGAACGAATTACTGGCAATGGATTCAGATAAGCTGTATAAAAATTATAAACTGTGTGAGAAACATTTTCTAGAAAAATATTTCTCGAAAATCACTAAAGTTTGCAAAAGACTATTAAGGCAATTCCTACTGTTTGATAAACAAGTACCGAATCAATTTGAACACAAACCACAAAAAAAATAGTAATTCTATCTGGTAACAACTAACATGTTCTTTGTTTTTGCCTCTAACTTATTATGTTATATTTCAGATATTACAATTAATACTATAGAAGATTCCAAAATATATTACCAAAGGAAGTTACTCCTTTTTATGCGGATATATCTGTACCGTCAACATCAAGTAATACGATTTTAATAATAGTGCTATTTTTTCGTAATTCTCATATACAACTTACATACATTACAAATTTTCATAGTCTCAGAAAATTTCAACCTAATTGGATTAATGACAAAAGAGTTAAAGCAATTTTAAAATGTCAATTTTGTATTTTATTAGTTAATTTCTTTGATATGTACAATCTACAATTTATGGCACCTTCAACTTGCCATAATTTTGTTATTATTAATCTGATTAGGTTGAAATCTTCTGGATATATATCTTTATGTTCCTTCCATTAAGGCAATCATTTGTTTTCGAATCACACTAGATAAATAGTTGAAAATCAATCCTTTTTATCCATATGAGATATATGAGATATACACAACTACAACAGTTTCCTATTTTTAGACAATATATCCTGCAAGGTTCCACCTTCTTCTATTGGGTCCAAACATCAGCAACATTATCATCGGATACACCAAGTAAACAAAAAAATTAGGGCAGAAATAAAAGACTTAAGAACAAAATGTCAATCAAGCTCTTGTTAGAGCAGGTTTCTTTAGAAAGGTAGAGCTAGATCAGACTATTGCACGCCGATAGTGAAAGATGCAGACTGAGGGAATTTCAGCCAAATGTGTGGATTAGTTCAGAATAGGAAACAACGAAGGTACACGTCTAACCGGTTTCAGGACTGAAGACTTAATGATGATGATGTATAGATATTATCGATATATTTCTGAATTTTCTTTGTAAAATTATTTTTAATTTACCTTTTTGTAATTGTTTGTGTTAATTAGAAAGAAGTTCAAACTTGTTTTATTATTATGAGAATCTAAATTATACATGGATATGCATGACTTCAGGGAATACATGTTCGACAAACTTCAAAAACTCATCTAGGAATTAAATGTACGTGTGTGAATCTTTAAAATTTTAAAATTTTGAGTTGAGATTTCTGTTCATTATAAAAAGTAAACAAAAAGTATATTACGAAAAATTTGTGCCTTTTACGAAAATGTTATGGGAGAAATAAAGTCTCGATATTTGTCAAAATTTATCAAAATATTTACAAAACACCTAATTTAATAGGAACGGTATTGTCATTTTTTTCTCAAAGTGGAGTGAATTAATATATATTTATCGATGTAAATTTTAAGCTTCCCCACAAATTTGTATTTCAAACAACCTATGTTTTGTTACACTTATTCTTAGCAACATTTACCAGTTTTACTCATTGTGTCAATTCGGCATACATAATGAGTAAAACTTGAAAATATTACCGGTATACGTAACAAAATAGATGTTTGAAATAAAAATTTGTGGGAAAGCTTAGAATTTTCGTCAAACAATATACATAATTTAAAACAAGCACAACAGAAAATAGTGTAGAGAAGTGCATCATAAATTTCTAAAGGAAGACCTAAAAGAACCATAACAGAAGCAAAAAATCAGATATAGTATAAAAAGCATTTTCTAACAAAAATTATTTTAAATTCATTTTAAACTGAAGAAAGGGCAAATCTTTTATGCTAGCATCAAGCAAAAGGCACAACGGAAATAGTTATTCAGGACTATTTCAATTCTGTGTAGGTATTTGTAGGTATCTTAGAAAATTTGATTTTAGACTTCGACACAGATTATCCACCGGTGGATAATTCAGTATAAAAAAAACAAAATAGTGTGTAACAAGAAGAGTTTGACCTATTGGTATAAAAAGTTATGAGAGCGCCTACTGCACTGATAAAATTGATAAATTCACAGATCTTGAACGTGTATTTCGATGGTGTACCTAAAAATGTTAAGGATAAATTACTGTGTGGTTACAGATAGAAATTATTTACTGCTAACAAAAGTGTTAGCCGTCTTAGTTTGTGTGTATTCTGGTATTCGAAAATTGTATTGAGGTTAGGTTATTGTTAAAAACATTATAGTAGATTTTATTATTCACATTTAAATTTCCCGCAAAAAACCACTTATGTAATGGCGGATTGCGTTCAAGGTTATAGAATTTTGCCTGACAAACTTCAAACGATCCGACAAAGCCTTCGCATCTGTAAGAGGTGGATAATCTGTGTCACAACCATTGAAATTCCCATGTCAACCTTTAAGTTGTGTAAATGTGTCTTCGGCAGAAGCGTCATCTACTCTATATTTATCTGAACTTTGGAATAGATAGCTTTACATATAAACTGTATCTTTGTGTATTAAAATGTTACTAGCGGCATTAGTTACCAAGCAAATATTTTTTACAAAGAGAAAGCCTTTCTGTCAAGAATTCATAATCTGCTGAATTAGCAGATAGACGTACTTAATATCCACAAAGAATTTTTGTAAAGTGCTGAAAATAGCCATAATAAGACGGTACGTTATATTTAACCGAAATATTTGACAATAAAAATAAGCAGAGCTTTTAGAAAATTAACCACGACGTTTACATTTTTGTTTATATAAAACTGTCTGGCTTAGGAGAACGAATTATGAAAATTTATATTAAACATAAGCGGAGGCATCATAACCATTTTTAATTTACAAAGACAGAAATATAATCGCCTCTAGCTTTTGAGATATGTACAACATATGTGTGTGCTTTAGTAAAGATATACGAGGCATGCTGACAAATTACACTGCATATTCTGACACTCTTTGATATTTTAACGTGTTTTATCTCGTTCCATATGTGCAAGATGTTTCAATTAGTCACGCAGTTGATCATGAGATTGTAAATGAGAGTTTTGTTTGAAGTATTGCTCCGGCTGTTTCGGTAGCAAAACAAGTAATGTTAAATATAGGAACGATCCCGCCTGCACTTATAAGATTCGCATATTAGACAGATATAAGTCGTAAAAATGAATTAATTATGTACAGTTAAATGGATTTTAACGTTTCGGGCTCCTCTTCTATATTTATTATTATCCGTTTTACTGTATGTTCTTGATTGGCATAGGAAAGATTACAGAACCAGGCATGTATATACGCAATAAGATTCATTCAGATTTTGTTAGCCTTACAAACTCATATCGGAAAAAGTAGAATAAGAAGGAATGCGGACAGATGGATATTTTGCAAATAGTGTTTGTGGTTGTTTATGGTGGTTAGTGTTAAGTTTAATAATCGAATACCTTTAAAATAATTAATAACCCTTAACCACAAAAAATATTGTTAAAAACTAAATACGTATTTCGACCACTAAGTGGTCATCATCAGTAGTAGACTTAAAAAATAAAACGCATTAAAAATTGTTCAGGAAACCCTTCTAAGGATATTCTCCTCACCACGTAGGCTGAAGTGATCCTTCCCAACAAACAATTTACTAAAATTGTTTTGAACACCTGAGGATTTCTCCTCACCAAGTAGGCTGTTGATCTCCACAAAATAAAGTGAATTATGGCCTTAATAAACAAAACCTCTTAATTTATTCTAAAATTAAAACTGTTTTAGCGGTACCAAAGTTAATCGTTCCAATTAGTTGTTAAGCTAATAGAGAAAGCAATCCAGATGACGCTATTGGATCCTTGTCAGTATTTAAGAGGGTCCTTTGTGTTTAACTATTTTGATTGACTCATACGCATTTGGGGTGGAATACGTTGGCACCGCTTTTAACAGTCTGACATCCTCTAGTTTAAACGGGTAAAAATGTTTGGCGACTTGAGATCTTTCATATTTACCATATTTGAAATAAGTGATGTGCTCTTTAAATCTAGTTATAACATTTCTCTTAGTCTGACCAATATATTTTTGAGAACATACAGGTCCCGAACAGCTAATCTCATAAATCCCCGACTTTTGCAACTTATCCACTTTGTCTTTTGGATTACCTAACAAATCTCTAATTTCATTAATATTATTATAAACAACTTTGAATTGTTTAAATATTTTATTAAGTCCCTCATTTATCAAAAATCATATACTTTTTAATCAAATCTAAAGTCACCAAAAAAAAACTTATTGTCTTTATAAAAAGAAGTGTGGAACGTTCAAAACCTCTTTATCATATAACGCCCTTTATACGTATGCAAGTCCTTTGTTTTGTTGACTTCCTCACATTCATTTATATTAAGCAAATTCAATATTCAAATAAAAAAATAGAAAAATAATGTCTTATAACTAAAAATCTAACCTGGTCTATTTTCTTCGCTATTTCCTTCTCGCAATTGACGCATGCATTGTCAGTTAATATTTTCCATGCATTCTACCATCCATTTGGATAAAAAATATTTTCCCCCATTCGAAATATTGTCTATCCACACGCTTGAACCATTGCATTTAAATTATTGCTATCACCCTCTGGACTACCATTATTAAACTTAGACTTATGTACCCCAAATTATTGTCGTCTTATTTCGATTTATTACTTCTTCTCAGAATTTATTCTCATCAATTTCCCAGACTTAGAATACCATCTATTCTTCCCGAACTTAGATTTCTTATTATTCTCCTCGGACTCGGAGCTCTATTATTATTATTATTTTAGTTTAAATAAATTCCCCAAAATCTACTTACGTTTAATCGGCAATCGTAATTTTCATCTTAGTCGCACTAATACAACTTTTCAATTTAAATTATTATTACGTATCACACTTTGTTTCAGAGTGGCGCACCTCGGCCTTTGTTGAGTTGAAAACTGAGTTCGTTATCACTGTCCCTGTTAATATATCATTGATCTCCTACTCCGTCAGTGGGCATGGTCTACATGCTCGTTGCTGATTTTAACCAATCAAATCTTTGCATTTAAAGTAGTTTCTGATGTAACATTATTTGCTTTCAAATAATTGTGGCCTGCTCGCAGGTGCCTTGTTATCAAACATGCGGTGTTTTGACGAAGCTAATCGCTTTTCCATGTTGTACATAAACAACTGATGCAATTTGACTTTCAATTTTCATATCTGCCTGTTATTTACGCAATTTTGAATCACCTTTCTTTATCACAATTATTAACTACTTGTACGCATTTATACTATGCTTCTCGAAGCTCTATTTCTTATCTCCGTATTAACCTAATTGTTTGGAACTCTTTTGAATGCGTGCTTAATTGCACTTTATTATGTTTACTTATAAATACGCGTGCTTCCACTGAAAAATATCATTATTTGCATTGTCTAAAGTAACTAAAACTCTATCTACAGGTTGTTAAATATTTATTATTTACTTAATGCATGTATTCCTTGTTTTTACGCTAACTATGCGTCTTCGTGTGTCTATTTGCATCGCTTACAACTACTTATACTCTATATACAGGGTGTTGACTGCTTACTATTTACAAACTATCTCCATTTTTCAATTCTTTACTAAATAAATGCAGTTTTCTGCTTCCTATTGTAATTTCTAATTCTTAAACGACCTTTACTATAAAGTACACCCTTAAACAACCCCTTATCACAGCAATATATATATATATATATATATATATTCAGCTATGTAATCTGTTCAATGAATAAAAAACAGTATGTAAGCAAATACAATTATTCCTCAGCAGAAATAACGAATTGGATTCATTGTCTGAAGAAAATTGCAACGAAGGCACATAGTAAAATAAAAAAACCTAAATTAGTTAAATGTCGTTTAAAATAATGCAATGCAATGCAATGCAATGCATGTTGTAATTGTGTTTACATTGAAAGCGTTTACACGATTCATGCTGCATCATGAAATTCTTACAATAAATTAAATTACACGACGTTAATTGTATTATGATGACTGCAGAATGTTTTTTAATACTGTTTTTTAAAAAAAAAGTTGTGTACCTATCACAACCAGAAAACGGCATTCTATTTGTGATAGATACAGGATCGCTTTTGTTAACTTTTCATTCACACATAGCCATTCGTGTGTAAATTATTAAACAACATTGACAGTTTAATCTGAGATATTTTAAATTTGCTTTATTTTTCTGAAATTTTTTTATATGTAACCATAAAATAAAAATAGCACTGTAATGCTAGCATATTTTCCGTATACACAGCATAAATCAAAGGTTGTATAAGAATATTACTAGCAAGCAAGCATATTTTCCGTAAACACATGCTAAATGAAATGATACAAGGTCGTCGTCGTGTCCATGCAACTGTTAATAAAACTAAATCAGATACTTTGCTTATTAAAACTGGATTTGTTGGAAATTAAAAAATTCAGTGTTAATTTTTCTGCTAAATATTCTTTAAGAATTAAACCATTTAAGCTTGAAAATCGTCTTGAATCAAAACGTAAATAAAGGCGATTTTAACAATTGCACCCAAAGCAATTCGCTATGCAATTATTTTGATTGCACAGAAATAAATATTATGCATTATAACATTTTGATGCTAATTTTTTTACAATTGTTTTGCTTACGTCAGATGATATTTATGTATAAATAGCCAATAAATCTCTACATATATTAAGTAGTGTAGTGATTGTATAGAGTCATGAATTCTGAAACGGTAGCCGAGATTAGTAGTGATATTTTAAAGTTAACAGTGAATGTATGAATATAATCAAATCAGTTGATGCAATTATGAAACACATGATAATTCTAAAAACAAACATAAGTTTATTAAAGCTTGCGATTACAAACAAGGTATACGAAGACAATCGCCAGGAAAATCCTAGTAGGCTGGAATCTAATTTGGCACATCTTAAAAGTTACCTTGTACGATTGAGGCACTTGAAACGCTCTTTGGAATATCAAGGTAAAGGTATTGATGCAACGCTTTCTAGAGGTCATATTCGACATTTGATTTGGCATAATGTACAATCATGTTTGGGAAGTCGAATAATTACGGGACTTATAACCAATTTAAGTTATAAAGATCCTCTAGTGTTCTTAGGCAAGGCGTTCGCTAGTTTTAAGCGCAAGATTGTTGCTTGCTTAAAAAAAAGTTAATGTTGAAAGTTATTGTAATATTGACCGCTAACTTTGTTAAACCTACAACTGGTGAAATAGATTTGAAGACGTTTCCTACTGCAAATCGTCACATCGATATAAACACCAATCTCAAGCAGTGGTATAAGGAGAACGTATTGGACAAGATATCAAAGCGATTGGAAGAATTTAGTGAAAAGGATTCAGGTTGGGCAATCCAAGAAGTTTTACACTTGAAAGTAAATATAAACAATCATGATCCGCTTAAAGGAGGGTGTGCAACGTTTGTTCCGGTTCCGGACTTTATAGCAGAAAAACGAGCTGTGGTAAATGTAATAAATAACGACTAACATTGCAATCTTTGGGCCTTGGATTCCACTTTACATCCTGCTAAACAAAATAGTCATAGAATATGTAGCTATTCACATTTTGATACAGTATTACGCTACAATTCAATTCAGTTTCCAATCGCATTAAAAGACATAAAAAATTGAGAAGCTCAACAATCTCGCAATTAACCTATATTGTATAGAAAATACTAAAATACTGCCGTTTTGTTTAAGTGAAAATTTAGGAAAAATAGAATCTATTAATCTGTTAGTTTTAAATAATGATTCCTTACAATATGCTCGTCCGACAAATGCTAATGAAAATCACTTTTATTTTACTTGGATTAAGGATATGTCAAAATTATTTGCAAAACAGTTGTCTTCACATCACATAGAAAATTTTTTGTTATAGATGTTTAAATAACTTTAGTACAGCAGCATTACTTAAGCATCATTCGAATCATTGTGAAAAACAGAATACTTGCTCAATAAGATTACCCGAAGAATCTGAAAAGTATCTAAAATTTAAACATTTCCACTACCAAGAAAAGGTATTATTTGTAGTTTATGCAGATCTCGAAAGTATATTAGAACCATGCAATGAGCCGGAGGTAATATTAAACACAGTCCGTTACCGAAGACATATACCCTTTAGTGTAGCGTACTATTTGAAATGCTAGTATGATAATAAATATTCCAAATTTCAATTGTATCGCGGAAAGGATTGTATAGAATGGTTTGTTGCTCAATTGAAACTGATTTCAGAAACGACTAATAACATTTTCTGAAACCCAAAACCTATGAATCCTTTAACAGAAGAACAAAAGTCAGCATTTAAATCTGCCCTACACATTTGCAATAAACTTTTTAGTATAGATGATATTAGAGTTCGCGATCACTCTCACTTTACAGGTGAATTTCGAGGAGCGGTTTATCAAGATTGCAACATCAATTATCACAATTCTTATATGATACCAGTAGTTTTTCATAACTTATCAGGCTACGATTCGGATTTCATTTAAAAAAAATCTCGTTAGAGTTTTCAGGTTCGTTAAGCATTCTACCATTAAATAAGGAAAAATACGTATCTTTTACAAAATATGTAAAAGGTGCGAAAGTTAGTTTTAGATTAATCAATTCGTTCAGGTTTATGGCATCTAGCATCGAAAAATTAGCTTCCTACTTAGATGATAATAAAAAAATTTTTTTATTACAATAAACTTTTTACGTAATGAACAAGGAGGCGATAAAACTTAAAAGAATTTTAATTAAGAAAAGAAACATTGTAAAAACAAATTGCGCTAGTTAAAAGATAGTGAAGTCGTTCAAGTGGAATCAATCTTACCCATAAAATCGCGATTAGAAACTATTGCTAATAAACTGGATGGGGAAAGTGTGGTAAAGAAAGAAAAATTTAAAGAAGAACTGCCTCATAGCAGTGTAAAAAAAATTAAACCTAAACTGCTAGAAAGGAACGTTGACTATATTGATTCGCCGGTTATTGCTCAGCATATACCGAATATAAAAAATGATGCCATAGAGGAAGATGATGATGATGTTGAGAATGAATAAGAAGCAGAAGTTAATCGAAATGCACAAGAAGCCCAGGAATATATACAAAGCTTTGCCGATTCACTTGGTATGACACAGTATCTCGAACAACTACATCCGCTACCTTGAGAATATATTTATAATATGTTTAAAGATGTTAAGAACGAATTTGATTATAAATATGGTATAGGTTTAACCCTGATTCAAACGCTCTTATGATAGGCAATTTGAATTTCGCGTTGGATGATGAAAATGTTCTGATAAATGATTTGAAATATAAAGGTACTCCTGGATTATACGAACTACTGTTTAAAAAATATCCTGTCGGGTACAGACCGCAAGATCTAAAGTCATACCTTGATATTGTGAAAAGAACAAATGCTAATAGAAGATATTATTCTGAAACAGAACAAATCAGGGTAATAATTCAGATAAATACAAAAATATAATATCTACATTGAACATTACCCTATAGAAAGCGTCTTGGAGACGGTATGACAATGGAAGTATCAAATAACGCCATAGATTATTTATATTGGAATGATCCCAATGAACTTGTTGATAGATTACGGCTTTTAGTTTTATCTCAGACTGCTGGACACAGAGGTCACGGCAACGAAATAAATTCAATCATTGAAGAAATTGCGCGAGGCGAAAGTGATTAGATGATATGACAATTTACAAATTTGGAAGGCACTTAAATAACCGTAAAATAGATATAAGTGAACAAGAATATGAAAACAAAAATGAAGGTTTTGAAACCTTGATTGAGTACAAGTTACATATGCTACATTACACGGAAGTAGCAACATTTTACTCTAGTACATTCCTAGACGGTGACAAGACATTCCTTATTTTCAACATTAAACATAATTATGAATTTCCTTATGAGGAAGCAGTCATTGAGAATATTAAAGGATACCCGCAAGACATTGAAATTCTTATAAACGAAAAAAGTTATGTAATTGCACAGCTACAAGGATTTTTGCTAAAACGTGTGAATGTAATCAGCTTTCGTGACAGCGGTGCTATCATAAACAATACCACAATGTTTCTTGATTTTATATTAAAAGTTCCTTTCAAAGCAAGTGGAGCCCTCTACATTCAAACATAGAAGTATTTATGAATTGTATTTAATAAATCCTTAGAAAAAAAAAGTATTATGATAGTTGCTTAATCAAAAGTGAAAGAGGATATAGTAAATGAACTTTATAAACCAGCAAGAATAAATTGCAAGAGACGCAAAGTGATAGTAAAAGGTTTAAATGGCCTTCTTCAGACCGATTTGATTGAAATGCTACTATATTCGCAAACAAACAAAGGATTTAAATACATTTTAGTAGTTATTGATTGTTTCTCCAAATACGTATAGGCTGTACCACTTAAAAGTAAAACGAGTATTGATGTTACTGCTGTAATGAAAACAATTTTAAATAAATTTAAAAATCCACCAAGAAATTTGCAGTCTGATTTTGGTAAAGAATATTATAACAAACACTTTCAATCCTTAATGCAGACATATGGCATGAACCGTTATAGTGTTTTTTCTACAAAGAAAGCATGCATTGTGGAACGTGTAATTAGAACTTTAAAGGGAAAAATGTGGCGCTTGTTTAACCTGAACGGTTCTTACAATTGGATAAAAAATTTAAGCGATATTGTGAAACAATACAACAATACAGTTCACAGTACTATCCGAGTCAAACCTGTAAAAGTTGATAAATCAAATGAAAAAAGTATTCTTAAATCATCATTTACCTACATTAAACTTGCAACCAAAATACCAAAATATTCAATTAAAGACAGTGTGAGGATTAGTAAACACAGGGAAGCATTTACGAAAGGTTACACGCCAAACTGGTCAAAGGAAATTTTAAGATTAAAAAGGTAAACGTAACCAATCAAACACCATATATGTATTAGAAGATCAAGACGAGAAAGAAATCAAAGGTGCATTTTATTAAATGGAGTTGCAAAAGGTTAAACATCCAGGAATTTACCTGGTAGAAAAAGTCCTAAGAAAGAGTGGAAATAAAGTCTCTGTAAAATAGTTAGGCTTCTCTAACGTACACAATAGCTGGATCGATAAAAATAATGTTTGCTAGAAGTTGTTATAATAATAATAGTTAATAAGGCTAACATTGTAAATTTATATTAAAATAAATAATACAGACACAATCTTTCTATTGTTTTTTATTATTATCAAACCATTCTTTTAATAAAAAGGTATTTTGTTTTGAACATTGTCGATTATTATTGATGTGTCTATAACAATGGATGTTACATAGTAAACGATTGTTGATTTTTAACTCCGATAGCTTAGGACAACCTAGTGCAAGCATATCAGTTACAACGTTTTGCATTAGATAAGTTTCCTTCAATTTCTTCTTTTCTAGACCCTTTCACAAATACTTCTTCACCGGATCGGATAATTTGCTTCAAATAAAGCGCTATTACTATCTTCTCATTGGTCGAGAATAGCGATGTATATCTTTCAAACCGTGTGAAATGTTTACACCGCAAAATCATAGAATAATAATGGGCTGTTTCCATAAACTCAGACCACATTAATATACGTAAAAGCCCTAGATCTTAAATATGTTACACAACGATGTGCAACGTACCTAAATTATTCATAAGAAATTCTCTAACATAATTATTAACTAGAATCTTTATGAAGTGATTTTGGAACGTAAGAACCGCTGGTATTTAAATTGCAACAGCAATAAATAAGTAACTTTACACATATAAACAAAACTTTATTATTATAATGCTTAAATTCTAACTACATACTTACCTTGATCGTTATTATTTTTTGTTGTAAAAGCTGAACACAAACTCAATATTTTTTGCCACGGAAGTAAATGTTAAGCTATATCTCATATTGTGCGAATAACAAAAGGGTTACATATTTTTATGTATTGTAAATACGCACATTAGAAAATGTCAGAACAAAATAAAAACATAGAAATATTTTCTTTAGGAGGGCTGCTGCTAGAATTTAGTGATGCGGAGTTGGCTCTATGAATGTAAATAAAATACTCTTAGGGGTATACAAGTTATGACGCATACGTTAAATACATGTACGCATACCTTGAATAGTAAACTTCCTTGTCTATATTAAGCCTAGGAGCACCAACCCAGCTAAAGAAAATAACACAAATAAAGCTTACTTGAAAAATGGGTATTTCGAGTAATCATTTGGCGGTTCTCACTGTTGCTGCAGGTTATTGGAACCTCGCTCACACCTTGAAGAATAAACAAAAAAGATACTCCACTCCGTGTATATTGTAAAATATGATTTTAACAATACCTAACTAACAAGAGAGAAGAGAAGGCACTAAGATCTACCTCTAATTATCCAAATAGGCACTTAGCAAGCAAAAAATCTTTAATATTATCAATGATTCAACTTCATAGAAATTTAACTAATTTGATGTTTACGTGCTAATTTGCTTCAACAATAGTAAACTCGTGTGTATGGTAATTCTGTACATAAAAAACGCTTTGCATAAATGTGCACTAACGTTGGTAGTCCTTGTTTAAATAAGCTCTACACATTATTACCATCGATCACAGTAATTGAGTACAACATAATACCATATGGTGTTTATAAACTGGATAACAAAACTCCATCAATATTCAGTGCAGTAATCATTGTAGGTAAAAAAAATCCAACTTGTTAAGCAAAGCTTTACGGAAACAACCTTCACGAAATCGCTAATTCACATCCGGTTTCTCCGTGTTCGAAATCATTACTTTTTTACTAACAGCTCCGGGCTTGAACACCGTCACGTTATACTGTTGTTCCTAGTTTTCAACGTCGTTTCGCACTGCGATTTAAAAATATTTTGTCCGATTCTAGTATCTAACAATAACCTGCTCAGATTTTGATCCTTTATAAGTGTAAGATTTCATGGGGTTCGCTGCATGCAGATCTCGTTCTTACAGGTTGTGCGTTTAAACATTTCTTTTTTTTTTAATCATTGCCATTCTGTTCGCGTGAACCATAATTCATCCCTACGATTTTACTTTATTTTACTGTCTTTATGTGTCTTGTGGTTTTTGGGGTGCATCGTCCCATGGTTAATGTAGATTGAGCACGGCTAAATTTTTACAAATAACTTTACTATGTACAGTTATTTTCCGGTTTCTATTTGTAGTTTTTTAAGGTTGGAGTGGATGTCACATACCAATATTTGCTAACATTTGTATTTAATGTATTGGATGCTCTCCTAATTTAATTCTTCATCATAATTTAATATTATATTGAAATAGCAACGTTATTAAATGTAGACTCTCAAAACCTATAAATTTTCTTGCTAAAAACTCATCTAACTAACATAATTTACTAAATGCCTTTCTACTCCCTATTGTATCCTTAGGTAGCAAACTATCGTTACACTTCTCAGGCCTATGTCCATATTGGCCTTTGTACTTATAAAATAAAGCATTTTTATGAATTTGAACATTGGCTTTGGGCTCTTTTACAACACGCTTGTTACTGTAAGCTAACATTGTCTGTACACATTGAAGTTTTTTTTAAATGCAGTTTGATAATGCACTGTGGCAAAGGCTATAGATGTCAATCAGTGTCGAGCACGAAGAAAGACGTGATACTCTTAGGGGTTCAAGTTAGCAAACATACAACAACAGGCGAAAGCAATATAACATTTATTATTAACTGATGAAATACATACTAAAATTACTTCACACGTCGTACCGCTGGTAATAAAAGCCAACTTAACAATGTTTCTAATGTTTTATAATACGCCCAACTAAATACCCATTAATGCGAACCGATTACAGCACGTGCTAGCGCACAAATTTATACAAATTATTAGATTAAAATAAAGGTCAGCACTAACGTTTTAAAAGTCCTTGCAGGTGCAAGCGTATAAATACCCGCCGGTGCGTCGGGTGGTTCCACCACAAAAATCCTTCACTTTACTTGCAGTTTACACTAACACCATTGTCAACACCATAAATTACGCTACAAAAGCATCTTCATTACCCGTAACGATTTATATAATACTTTGCTAAATCTCTAAAACACAACTAGCAAACATCTGCAATTAATATTTACAGAGTAAATAACAAAGCTTTTATTTTAGAGGTATGTGAACATCCGACTAAATACTTTATAATTAATAAACCTGATACACCCTCGGCATAGACAGCTGGCATAGCCACCTGTGTCCACGAGCATCTCAGCATCAACTAACTACTCGTTTCTCCCGATTGACCTGCCTATCTAAGCACCCTATATTTATCAGCAGGCTGGAAATACTAGGCTCGTGTATTTACCGCTCAGCGCCCATATTTTAAATAATCTTATGAAAGATAAGAATAAAATGTATTTACATATATGGCGCATTACAAAGTCGCGAAAAGTTGACATTGGCCAGATATAAAAAATTTGCAATTTGCACACGTGCGTATCATCAGACGCTATATATGGTGTATAATAGGCAAATGCATGTCGCTATATCACTACCGTCATTTATCGCGTTGTCAGTCTTATCCATTAAAATCTCCGTAAATAAAACATGCAATATACATGTATTTCCTTCAAAATTAGAATGCATTAAACGGGCGGCTAATTATCGTAAGACTAGGAAAGAATAAAAGTATTACATTTTTATTCTACCAGTAACGTAAAAGTTGTGAAATGTAAGTTTTATGCTATAATTTAAATCGGCGTGAAGTTAGCAGACATATTTCAGCAGACAAAATAGCGGAAATACCCAAAGGTTCAGTGGCGTAGGTATAACTAATATAAAGAGACCTACTAATTTGCTTACTATTTTATGCTGAATATTCCTTGGCAAAACAGATTTATACCGCTAAATTATTCTTTCACCTATCTATATATATATATATATATATTGTTATATATATACTGTGATCCTACCTTATTAGTGATAGGCGTAATATATCTATCTGTCACTCCTTGTCTTATTTTAGAGCCTTGTTGAGTTATGCCACACAATTTACCTTTAAATATTTTACACGGCTGCTGCACTTAAATATTCTACAGGGCCGTCAAACACGTGGCGGAATCTACCTAGGGTGGGTCCGTCCTAAGCAAACACCTCTCAACTAGACACCCAAACAAATATCCAAGGATTTTTCAAAATAATTTTAAATGCCAAAAGTATACCCAAACACTAGTTCCACTTTTATAAATTTGATTAAAGCACTGCGTAGATATTAAATACTAATACCTGGAATCCAGATACAAGCGCCGCCTTCCAGCCGTCCTGAAGCCAAGTGACCAGCTGCAGGCACCTCCTGTAAATAATAAGTAACTCGAGCAACTGGTAATCTCCAGACTATAAAACTACTAATATTTCTACAAATTTTATGTTATACAAATACTCAGATAACTCCAATTCCACTATGCTTTCGTCTTCAAACAATAACGGTACAGACCAGCACTCCCTCTTTTAATTAACTTTTATTCGCCGTAAAACTGCTACTATTTGCTATCTCCAGGTACAACTTGACTTTCAAAACTTTCTCGTAACTTTTTAAATGTAATAAAACTCATAACAGTACAAAAACACGTCTATTTTTTCGTAATATAAATTTGAAGTCCTTTATAAATAAAATCCGTCTTCTTTTTTTTCCGTTGCCATAACAACTATCTCTACGCACACTATGTAATTTATAATTATTAATAATTGATTAATAATACAGTTGTTTTCTCTAGATACATTCATTTTCTAGATGGTTTGTAATCCAGTGATTTATGTATATTGAACTTTTTACAATATTGAAAATAGCTAACAAACTTTGATGGTTCAGCTTTTAAATTGTACGCAACAGACATTTATGTCTTATTCGGTAAACGTCCTGTCATTACATAACCAATCTTTAATTGTTAAAACATATTCAACTGAAATTGATTTACAAATTTTACGGGAGTATCACTTAACTCCTTAAAATTTTAAAAGCGTACAGTATACCACACAATTTTGATATTTGTTTTACATTCAAAGATTCTGAAAACGCTAACTCCAAATTAAATTTCATATACGTGCAACCATAACAATTAAAATACGTATACAATGCAAACTTATAACTAGCTTAGCCTGGTCTATGGCCGGTATATGTTGGTGAATGCAATGCAGTTTCAAAAGCTTTATAAATTTATAAACGTGGAATAGTTGTTGTTAATTTATAAACCAAAAATACCTGAAAGAAAATACTCAAACAAAACCAAATATACCCCCATTCTAGCAAAGTCGTTTCGAAGCCCTATTTAAACATTTTATAAGCCCACCCCCTTCTTGACAGTATATAAGGCCCCACTGATTTTAAATAAAAATTTGCTTCCTGGATATAAGTAATTCTTTTAATGGTTGAGAAATTTTAAATTTTAGTTAAAATCACTAGAGTTTTTTTTTTCTTTATGTATGAGGATTAAGTGTTAGTTTCTGTATATTCTGTATAGTTTTAAGCTCGTTTGTATTATTTACAGTGTTAATTCTATTCTTGCGATACTTTACTTTCCACATGGAAATATGGATACAAATTTTCTATATGAAAACGTCCCCGACATTCACCCTGTCATTCTCCAATTCGTAAGTATTCCCTTCTGCAAAATTCTTCTCACTCGATAAGGACCTTCGTATGGAAATAACAACTTGGCACAAATATTTCTTTCCCAATTTGACATTCTCAATCTTTTAACAATAACAAGATCCCCAACTGAAAAACCACTTGCTTCTTGATTTTCTTGTTACGTTTCTCCAACTCCCTTCTTTGTATCGTTTCGACTTGTTGTTTGGCTTTATGCAACAACTCCGTTATATTTTCCACTTTTGTTCAGCTCTCCACGGTCTTGCTGGAATCACCTTCTTCATCAATGTCACAGGACACATTCCTGTCACTGAACTTGGTACAAAATTAATATATTCTTCTATTCGCGGTAAATACCTTACCCACAGATCATGTTGTTCCTGCGTTATTAACCTCAAAAACTTTATTACTTCTCGAATATATCTTTCACACGGATTTCCTTGAGGATGTCTGATACTACAGAATGTCATCTTTATTCCATTCTTCCTTAATTTACTTTCAACCCTTCGATTACGAAAATACGTTGCATTGTCCAACAATACCCTATTCATCTTACCTATTCGTTCTACAAACTTTCTTACAGAACTCAATACATGCCTAGAATTACATCTCCTCGCTGGATAAAGCTGCACAAACTTTGTAAAAAAATCAACTACAACTAAAATATGCTGATATCCGTTCCTACTCGGTATCAAATTACTCAAGTAATCCATTGCCACAATATCTAATGGACCTTCCGCTCTTATACATCTAACTTGATTCTGCAACACCACATTCTTATCCTTTCCTAACAAACACGTCTCACACAGATTTATGCAATTTTTCACCAATTTTCTATCGTTTCGTGCATAGAAAGCTTCCTAAATATCAAGAACGTCTTACGAATCCCTATATGACCAAACGAAGTATGAATTTCCTGGATCAGCTCAACGGCTACCTGTGTCGTTAACACTAATAATTCATCATCCCATAACCTTTTCACCAAAACTCCTCGACCATATAAAAACCTCTGTCTTGTTCTAAATTCTCTCTGAATAATTTTCTCTGATCACCCTTATTTCTTCGTGTGCTTGCATCCGATGAAATCTGGCATTCGACCATCTTCCCAGATCTTCAAACACTTGCAATGCAATCAAAAATCCATTCCTACTATCCGTTAGCAACCCTTCATCCTTCCTACTAAAGAAATCAGCCGTAACATTTTCTTTACCAGGTTTATGTCTAATCTCAAAATCATATTCCTGCAATACTAACGCCCATCTATACAATCGACTGTTCAAAACTCTTTATTCTTCAGAAACGTGACCACTGTGTTATCCGATTCAACCAGAAATTTATTACCCAATAAATAAAATCTTAACTTCTTCACAGCATATACGATTGCCAGCATCTCTTTTCCGCTGTCGAATACTTAGTCTCGCAGTCTTTCAGAGCCCTCAAATAAAACAAATTGGCACTTCTCTCCTTCTTGAACCTGCACCAACTCAGCCCCTATTGCAAAACTCAAGCGTCTGTCCTTAAAATAAATGGATCCGTAAAATTGGGATATTTTAATGACAGTTCCTATAAAATACCGCCTTCAACTCCCGAAATGCCTGCTCCTTTGCTCGTTCCATTTCCACCTTTCGTTCTTTTTAACAACTCCAACAATGGAATGCACAACTCCGAATATTTTGGTATGAATCGACGATAATAATTTAATACACCTAAAATCCTCTTAAACCTTTCAAATTTCTTGGCTGTTTCAAATTCTTCAACTCGTCCAAGCGTTTTTCACAAATTCTAATTCCTTCGCTGCCAACGACAAACCCCAAATACTTTACCTGGTCCTTAAAAACTCACACTTCTTCGAATTCAACCTCAAACCTCCCTCGTCTAACCTTCGGATCACTTTTCTTAAATGTTCTAAATGTTCTAACTCGTTCTTAGAAAAATCAAAATATCATCGACATAGTGCGTACAGAAGTCTTCGTACTCATCTAATAACTTCTGCATGGCTCGAACTAATGCAGCGGATGACGTTGAAAGACCAAATGGAACAACTCTGTACTGATAAATCTCCCTTCAATGCTAAATCCAGTATACTTCCGACTTTCCTCATGCAAAGGAATTAGCCAAAAGAATTCTTTAAGTCCAGTTTGCTAAAACTTTCATCTCGCTTACCTTGTATAACAAATTATCTAGTGATTTTAGTTGTTCAAATTGTGGTTTAGTAATCGCATTCAATCTCGTAGCATCTAAACATATTCTTAATTCTAAATTATCAGATTTAGGCACAACCACTACCGGATTGATATAGGGTGTTCTCGCTGATTCAATAATTCCTTTTTAACATCTTTTAATCTCATTTTCACTCGACCCCTTAATGCAAATGGTATTGGATATACCCTAGTACGAAAACTTCCCTCGTCTGTGACCTCTAACTTATGCGTATACTCCTTCGCAAACCTAGGCTCATTACTAAAAACTCCTGCATGTCTATTAAACACCTCATATAACATTTCCTTCATATCCACCCTATTAATCCTATCTGTTCCTCATCAAATACCTTCTCAAATATATTACATAACCGTAACTCATCAATTCCATCATAAATTCTATTCTTAGTCTTTCCTGATGCTATACTATCTGTATTTATCTCATCCCTAGTATCCCAATTATCCTTAGGCACCACCCATTTCTTCTCTAAATTTAATACCTTTACCATTCGTGCTTTACCATCTATAACCAGTCCAAATTCCTCAATTACATCTATCCCTACAATAAAATCTAAATATAATCCTCTTGCTATCCAAAACTCTACTTCACCTAGTCTGGTACTTCCTAATACAATCGATACTCGTACAACTTTGTCTATCGTAGTTAACTTCCTCTTAATCGCAGACCATAAATTAATACTCTTAACCCTACAAATTTTCCTTTGAATAATTCTGCATGTTTCAAAACTATTTCCTCTCTCACCAGCGATAACTGCGACCCTGTATCTATCAATGCCGTGTAAACAGAATCCCTAAACTAATATGAATAAATGGTAACTCCGCCTTCTTTCAAACGTTATTATCTAACAACTTATCTACTAAACTAATACTATGCTGTGTCCCTAAATCTGATTTTCCTAACACTAATAAATCGAGGTTTTTTGTACCGTGGGTTCATCGTGGACCTCCACTTTCTCTATCCTATCCTCCGATCTCTGTCGCGTGTCTCTTGTTGTTACGTGTTGGATCGTCAAGTTTCTATCTGTCTCCCGTTCTCGGTCTCTAATCCCTGTCGGTATTTCCCCTCATCCGTTGATCTCTGCTCCCTTCTCTCTGCCATCTCTGCCCAAAACCCGTTCTTTGCTGTCCAAAACCTCTGTCATTCCTATCAGTCATGTTCCAGTCATTGTTCCCCTATAATTATCGTCTCTATTAAAACGTTGTTCCCAATTATTATTCGTTCTCCTTTGATTTCCTGATATTGCTTTCTGTAGTTGTCCTGTCCATTCTCCCTATAATTGTATCCTTGCACCCCAGTCCTCTGGTAGTCTGTGCTATTCCTATTCCTATCCCAATTCCTATTATCACTATTTTCCTGTTATTCGTTTCAAACGTCCTAGCTACGTCATAATTTCGCATCATTTCCAAAAGTCTCTTAAAGTCCGAACGTTTTGTATCGCTACGGCCCTAGTTATTTCCGCCTCCATATGCCTTGACAACAATAATATAATTTCATCTTCTCTTAATTTAGGAATCAGGTGCTGCGCCTGGTTATACTTTTCAATCACATAATTTTCTCTCGATCCCTGGTATGACCTATAGTTCCCAGTGTTTAAATCCGTTCGAATATTAGCCTGATGCGTGTTTCCCCAATATTGTTCTATGAATAGCCTTCGAAATTCCTCGTACGAACTATATTGCCTCCTCACGATACAGTGCCATTTCTCTGCACAACCCCCCAATGTCACGCTCACCATCTGCATCTTCACCCTCTCAGGCTCACTCTCTACCATCTCGTCCAACTTGCTAAGATAGACCATCGGCTGCTCATTCTTTCTGCCTTCAAACCTCGGCAAGGTCTCTTTCCTAGCCTATACTGGTATCCTGCATCACAAACAACTCTTCCCTTTCCAATTCAACCAACTGTTCTCTCATCTGTCTAACATTCCTTCAAGACCAGACAATCCATTTACCGTATTCCCCAGAACCGTCGTATCCCTTCTCAGCTTCTCTGCCACCTCCTGACTCGCCCGCAATTTGCCTATAATTTCGTTTTAGAGTTAATATTGTCCTCCGTCTGAATCCGAACTATTTCACCTAAATTCTGCAATTTTTCTGTCTGTCTAACTTCGACCATGTACAGCTCTTCCCTTACTTCATTTAAACCTGTTGTTACCTTCCTTCTACAACCTGGACTCTATCCTCTACGTCCTTCAGAACTTCATCCTTAAATGAACACAAACTGCTCTGTATTGATACATTAATTCCTTCAATTTTCATTTCCATCATATCAAATTTTCTTTAACTTCCGCTTGTGAATTTCTAACCTCGGCCAACAATGATCCTCTCAATTCTTCATGCGACTTAGTTAACGACCCTTTTAATTCCAACAAAACCATCATCACATCTTGGATCTGCATATTCTCTTTTCCTTATCAATTTCATTTTCTCCCGATGTATCCCTGAATTCACAATAATCACCTCCGGCTCCACATATCCTCCAGCTTCATCCCTAGCATCCCCTGCTGCTACAGTCTTAACCACCGGTTGCCCTCTCACACCAGTCTCAACTCCATAAACTTTCCCTGACCTCGTGATTCTCTCCTCATCAGACATGTCCCTTTAATTTTCAAAATAAACTTCAATGATGTGCCCCACTAAGCTACACAACCTCTGCAAATCTGAATCAGCCCTATCGAGCCCCACCTAATGTTTTACCGCCGCTAAAATTGACCAAAGTGTGAATATCAAATTACGTCTTAGCCTACTATAATAAATTCAAAACCTTCAACAACTGTCAAATAAATATATATGAAACGTCAATCAAATATTAATTTTCACTTTTAAATAGAATATATGCAACGTACAACTAACAAATCTACTCTGCCTCACGTTGTTAGCGCCATCTGTTATATTTTGGTATATATTGAGTTATAGAGAACCCTTTTATAATCAATTACCACCTATTTTGTATTGTTTATTCATGATTACAGGATTGATCTTTCTTTTTTTTATCTTAGGACAATTATGACAATTGCAACCGAATACACAAGCATTCTTCAAATAATTGTAAATGCCATCTGTTATATTTTGGTATATATTGAGTTATAGAGAACCCTTTTATAATCAATTACCACCTATTTTGTATTGTTTATTCATGATTACGTGTTTGACGGCCCTGTAGAATATTTAAGTGCAGCAGCCGTGTAAAATATTTAAAGGTAAATTGTGTGGCATAACTCAACAAGGCTCTAAAATAAGACAAGGAGTGACAGATAGATATATTACGCCTATCACTAATAAGGTAGGATCACAGTATATATAACAGATTTTTTTTTTTTTTTTTTTTAACAGTACAAAAACACGTCTATTTTTTCGTAATATAAATTTGAAGTCCTTTATAAATAAAATCCGTCTTCTTTTTTTTCCGTTGCCATAACAACTATCTCTACGCACACTATGTAATTTATAATTATTAATAATTGATTAATAATACAGTTGTTTCTCTAGATACATTCATTTTCTAGATGGTTTGTAATCCAGTGATTTATGTATATTGAACTTTTTACAATATTGAAAATAGCTAACAAACTTTGATGGTTCAGCTTTTAAATTGTACGCAACAGACATTTATGTCTTATTCGGTAAACGTCCTGTCATTACATAACCAATCTTTAATTGTTAAAACATATTCAACTGAAATTGATTTACAAATTTTACGGGAGTATCACTTAACTCCTTAAAATTTTAAAAGCGTACAGTATACCACACAATTTTGATATTTGTTTTTACATTCAAAAGATTCTGAAAACGCTAACTCCAAATTAAATTTCATATACGTGCAACCATAACAATTAAAATACGTATACAATGCAAACTTATAACTAGCTTAGCCTGGTCTATGGCCGGTATATGTTGGTGAATGCAATGCAGTTTCAAAAGCTTTATAAATTTATAAACGTGGAATAGTTGTTGTTAATTTATAAACCAAAAATACCTGAAAGAAAATACTCAAACAAAACCAAATATACCCCCATTCTAGCAAAGTCGTTTCGAAGCCCTATTTAAACATTTTATAAGCCCACCCCCTTCTTGACAGTATTATATATATATATATATATATATATATATATATATATATATATAGCATGTATACAAAATAATTGGCGCACTTTTCAAAAATTTTAAAATACCCCAAATGCAAATAACACAAGGATTCAAAATGGCGCCAAAATAAATACTAGATTACTTAATATTTTACTGAAAGTTCAAAAACTGGTAGAAGAAAATAGAGTGTCAGGATAAAATCAAACTGATTACATGTGCATTTACTGTATCTACGACCGACAAAAAGGAAAATCACTGATCACCCGCCTAAGGGGTCAAAATGAGACCAAATCATAAATACTAGACTACTTAAATTTTACTGAAAGTTGAAAAACTGGTAGAAGGAAATAGAGTGCCAGGATAAAACCAAACTGATTACATCTGCATTAACTATATCTACGACCGACAAAAAGGAAAATCACTCACCAGCCGTCTAAGGGCTTAAAATGGCGCCAAATTATAAATACCAGATTACTTAATTTTTACTGAAAAGTTGAAAACTGGTAGAAGTAAATAGAGTGCCAGGATAAAACCACGATGATTACATGTGCATTAACTATATCTACAACCAACAAAAAAGGAAAATCACTGACCAGCCGTTACACAATAATTCTGAACTTTAAGAATTGACTTTTATTTTATGCTTACCTATTTATTTTCAAAAGTAAGCGAAAGCTTTTATATTATTCCGAGAAGATACCTGGCATTGCAGCTGATTATGGTTCGTCCACTATTTGTCGACCTTACCAAGAGAACAGAATTCAATATAACATCATTTGTTTGAAATAGTAGTTAAGTTTTGTTCTTCAGAAGTTCTTAACAACTTATTCAAGTGCATAGTATTTTGGTGGTGAACTTTTAGTGTTATTTCAACACGTTGAACGACACTAGGGAAAACAGTTTGTGTTGTGTTGTGATACTAACTGTTTTTCACGTTTCGTGACACAAAATACTTCTTACTTAACGTTATTTGTTATAAAAGTATGGTAAAGCAATATTTAGACAGTTTGCAGAAGAGGTAAAGTTTGGCGTCATTAGACGTTCTGTCAGATTTCAAATGTATTTTACAGTAAATAACAACACGACAGTGTTACACGTCCACAATTCTAAATAGAACAGAGCTTATAACTTTGTCAATGATAATTGAAACAGTGTGAAACGAAAGCATTTATTTTGAAAAATAAAGATTATTTACGCCATGGAAAACCTAAAACTAATTATTTATAAACGAGTACAAATGCATACAAATACACAGCTATTGCAAATTTCAAAATTCGCCTACTGACTGATGACACTCCTCAAAACAGCCTGGTCAAGGAGGTGTGTTACGTTCATTTACGTAAATAATTGATTAGTTTATATGCAATCATTTTTAACTTAAATTCCTTTGGCGTTAAATGAAAATTAATTACGTAAATTAAAATCACCCTTTTGCGTGTTTAAAATTGTATTGTAATTAATAATAAACATCCTATATATTCTACTTGATAAATCTTTCTGCTCATTAGAAAAATAAATATCCTTTCTAAGAATTTTGTACCGTGGAATTTACGCCATAATTAGATAGTCGACTTTCCAAGTATTCAATAATTAAGGCTGGTGTGTTTTCCCTTTTTAAAAAATTCGGCGAAATTATTTCAATAAAATTCGGGTTTTCCTATTTTATTTCCTTTAACAAGTTTACGTTGAGCTTTGGTGCTTTAACTAAACAAATGAAATAGTCACTTTCTGTTCCAATAGCAACAAGAAAACATCCGTCCTGCTTTGCTTCGTTCTGTTAATTCGTTATGCGAATTTCTGGCACGCATTATCTAGCGTGAATTCTGCGAGGACACGTTAATCCCTTGAGCTGTCGTTTCTTCTGGTAATGGGAGTCCAAACGCGTTCTTCCTGGACGTAGGCCTACCTACCCGCTGACGTGGATCAGAATTTATAATTTGGCGCCATTTTGAACCCTTAGACGGCTGGTCAGTAATTTTTCTTTTTGTCGGTCGTAGATACAATAAATGCACATGTAATCAGTTTGATTTTATTCTGGCACTCTATTTCCTTCTACCAGCTTTTCAACTTTCAGTAAATTATTAAGTAATCTAGTATTTATAATTTGGCGCCATTTTGAATCCTTAGACGGCTGGTCAGTGATTTTCCTTTTTGTTGCTTGTAGATATAGTTAATGCAAATGTAATTAGCTTGGCCTTATCCAGGCACTCTTTTCCTTCTACCAGATTTTCATCTTTTCAGTAAAATATTAAGTAATCTAGTATTTATAATTTGGCGCCATTTTGAACCCTTAGACGGCTGGTCAGTAATTTTCCTTATTGTCGGTCGTAGATACAGTAAATGCACATGTAATCAGTTCGATTTTATCCTGGCACTCTATTTCCTTCTACCAGTTTTTCAACTTTCAGTAAATTATTAAGTAATCTAGTATTTATAATTTGGCGCCATTTTGAACCCTTAGACGGCTGGTCAGTAATTTTCCTTTTGTCGGTCGTAGATACAGTAAATGCACATGTAATCAGTTCGATTTTATCCTGGCACTCTATTTCCTTCTACCAGTTTTTCAACTTTCAGTAAATTATTAAATAATCTAGTATTTATAATTTGGCGCCATTTTGAATCCTTAGACGGCTGGTTAGTGATTTTCCTTTTTGTTGGTTGTAGATATAGTTAATGCACATGTAATCAGTTTGGTTTTTTCCTGGCACTCTATTTTCTTGTACCAGTTTTTCAACATTTCAATAAAAATTAAGTAATCTGGTATTTATAATTTGGCGCCATTTTGAGCCCTTAGATGGCTGGTCAGTGATTTTCCTTTTTGTCGGTCGTAGATATAGTTAATGCAGATGTAATCAGTTTGGTTTTATCCTGGCACTCTATTTCCTTCTACCAGTTTTTCATCTTTTCAGTAAAATATTAAGTAATCTAGTATTTATAATTTGGCGCCATTTTGAACCCTTAGACGGCTGGTCAGTAATTTTCCTTTTTGTCGGTCGTAGATACAGTAAATGCACATGTAATCAGTTTGATTTTATCCTGACACTCTATTTTCTTCTACCAGTTTTTCAACTTTCAGTAAAATATTAAGTAATCTAGTATTTATTTTGGCGCCATTTTGAATCCTTAGACGGCTGGTTAGTGATTTTCCTTTTTATTGGTTGTAGATATAGTTACTGCACATGTAATCAGTTTGGTTTTATCCTGGCACTCTATTTCCTTCTACCAGTTTTTCAACTTTTCAGTAAAATTTAAGTAGTCTAGTATTTATGATTTGGTTTCATTTTGACCCCTTAGGCGGGTGGTCAGTGATTTTCCTTTTTATCGGTCGTAAATATAGTTAATGCAGATGTAATTGGCTTGTTTTTGTCTTGGCAGTGTATTTCCTTCAACGAGAATTTTTCAATTTTGTGTTATTTGCATTTGGGGTATTTTAAAATTTTTGAAAAGTTCGCCAATTATTTTGTATACATGCTATATATATAGGTGAAAGAATAATTTAGGGTATAAATCTGTTTTGCCAAGGAATATTCAGCATAAAATAGTAAGCAAATTAGTAGGTCTCTTTATATTAGTTCTACCTACGCCACTGAACCTTCGAGTTTTTCCGCTATTTTGTCTGCTGAAATGTGTCTGCTAACTTCACGCCGATATAATTTGAGACGACCTACTTCATCCCAGAAAACAGATTGCAACTAAAACAGTGGACCTTTGTTGTCATTATATTATTTGACACAAATTCTATGTTCATATGTGAAGGAAGTCGGCTGTCGTTAACTATGATTTAAGGACACTTTTTTGTATACTTTCAGTCCTATCTAAAAGATGACAGAGTAGTATAAGGTCCAGAAAAATGTCACGTGTTTGGCATTTTGAAAAGATAAAAGCTACGGAGAAAATACATTGAAACTTTTTTGCATGCTAGCTTTGAGTGTAGTCAGGTTCCGGAAAGATTAAACTTTTTCATAAAATTCTAAACCTTCTTCGTAAATGAAATCGAGACTTTCTTTTATACAACACATCGCAAAAGTTCAAAATCAAATCAGTGATAAAGATGGAAATTCAATAAAGAGTGCTCGCTACCCGTGTTTACAGATACTGACTTTTGACCACAAATCGTAACAAGAAGAGATAAATAGCAGGATACCCTCACGAGATAAGTTAGAAAGTCTGTCAATAGGGAGAATCAAAGGAGATACCGGACCGTGACACGGATGCTACAGAGTATATATAGCTTGATACCGAACCAGCCACGATGCCTGAATGCAAGATGCGATCGCGGACCTTTCTTTGAACTCCTCATTTTGAGTCTTCTCTAATGCAATTTGTCTCGCTAGAAGTTTCTCCAATTCACCTACATCTTCGACTAATAATGTTAGAGAGCCACTCTTTCATGTTTTGAATTTTTAAAGCTTTAATGTGGAAAATTAAAAGAGGACTCTTTTCAATTACTTTAAAATGTACGCGACTTAAAATACGATAAAGATTGAATGATACAAGATTATTATGCTAGAATTTGTTTGTATATTCCTTGCACACTTTTGAAGTTGAGTTACTGAAAATGTAATTTCGTTGCGCTATTTCCTGAATTCTGAAAGCGGAAACCGCGATACCCTAGAATACGGACTTTCTGAAGGATTCAGTGAATGCCAATGTTACTTCTAAGACGAATTCGTGCGTAACTCCTCTTCATAAAAACGCCTTGTTGTATACTTCAAACTTACTTTCTTCATAAACAATACAATCAGCAAGTTTTGATATAAATTACAAAAGTTATGCGCTGTTGAGTGCCCTGTCTTGTGAAGGGAGAAGTTAATGGATTTTCAATTTCTAGATCAAACGAATTTAAGATGGGGTTTTACTCTTTACTCTAAGCTTTCAATATTGAACTTTTGAATTGAAATATCCTTTATTATCTGTCGTAATAAAATATTAGAACTACAAATTAATTTTTGGACATACTAAAATTTAGGTTATATTCTGTACAAATCTTGTTATATTTTATTACCTTTAAATTAACATAGATCCTTTATAAAATAATAATAAATATGTTAGGATTTCTGAAAATAGTTTAATTTGTAATGAAAAAGATGAAATTAATAAGTGCCATAAAATTCTTTTGTTGAGAAGGTAGCAACATAAAAGATGACTATGTTTTAAAAATTAATAAACTTGCAAGAACTGATTACTAGTGTTCCGTTTGTATTGTTAATTTACTGTTAGTATAACATAATTATAGCATATGAATTATTGATGACAATGGACATTGTGCTTTATAATAACCTTATTTAACTTATAATAATTGATTTTGTTACGTGTTTCAATAACCCCAATTTGCATGTCAGTTCAATGTTAGCTTGCAGGTATACTCGCATCCGCCTTGTGGACACTAAATGTCACTAGATTTGTCGCGATTCAGCCTTCAAGCTACTCTGTGTTATTGATGTACCGCTAAAACTTAGTTAAAAGTGTGCTATGCGTCGCAATGGTTTTTTGTTAGACAGATACGATCTCTTGTCAAAAGTCGACGTTTTTTACTATTTGTTCTTCAAACACCGCTAAATCTAATAACTCAGGTAAGTACTTGAAAGTTTCCGCTATTCTTATTGTTTTCGTATACATGTCCATAATTTCATTATTGGTGAAATCGCTTCGGCTGAAGACGCAGAAAATCAGTTTGAAATAGAAGATTTAATCAGAAAACGCTTCGACAATACCCTTTTTCTTGTTGAAGCCCTTTATTTCAAGTTATTTCCAATCAATCTTGCCTCACCTGTGAAAAGTTGGATCGGCACCTTCACACAGTGCAAAATCCAAAGTGATGCCACCGCCGTTGATTCTCCCTTCATTTGACGGTGATATCGGTACGTTCGAAACCTTTATTGATCGATTTGATAGTATGGTTCACTATAATGACAACCTCTCCGAAGTCGATAAATTTTTCTACCTCCAGTCCGCTTTGAAAAATTCCGCATTACTTACCATTAAAAATTTTGATCTTACCGCCGCAAATTATCCCCTTGCATATAATAAAATTTGCGTAAAATATCGTAATATTCACCGCATCACTTCTGGTCTTTGGAAAAATATTGAAAAATCCCCAAAATTGAATTCTAACCACCCATCAGGTTTGCAAATCAACATCATCAGTCCTGATTAGATTTCGATCGCGTTTTGTCTAAACCCGTTTTTGCTGCTAGTAACCAGGCTCGCATGAGCCCGGACACCGCCGCCTCTAAGATTTCACCTTTTATTAGTCTCACTATTCAAGACCGTTACAAGCCATCCGCTCCTCTTGTCTCTGAGGAATTATCGACTTCGTTTAGCTGTAGCGGTCCGTCAACTTCGAATGTCGTTTTATTTAATTTCTTAACTAAAAGTTCCGTCGTTTTACTTTCCACCGTTCAAGTGGAAATTGCTGATTGCTCTGATTCTTTCCAAAAAATTTTTAGTTTACTCGATTCGGGCAGCATGACTTCTTTTATTTCGCAAAATAGTCTGAAATGCTTAGGTTTTCGTACAACTCCACATTTTCTTACCCTTAGTGGTTTAGGCTCCATGCGCTCTGTTGCTCAGCATGGCACTGTCGCCGTCTTGCTCAAACCAATAGGTGTTATTAGACGGTCGCATCCAGGGTGCTAGCGATCAACCTATTGCTATTAATATTATTTTTGGATATGTTTTAATGGGAAGCATACCTTCGTCGCCCGCTTTTGAAGTAACTAGCTTGTTTTGTATGACAGATTCAACTTCCCCATTGAAAGATATTGTCGCTAAATTCTGGGAAGTCGAAGCTGTCCCGCCGCTCAATCTTTTACGCCTGAACAAACTCTTGTTGAAAAACATTTTGTTGATACATTTCGTCGCAATGAACAAGGTTGATATGTCGTCTCACTGCCGTTTAGAGATCAAGAGCCATTTTTACAGGTAGTCGTGATCTTGCCTTACAACAATTTGTTTTTTTAGAAAATCGTCTACTTAAGCAACCTCGTGTTTACAAACAGTACGTTCGTTCATGCGTGAATATCTGGAATCTCAACATATGCAATCTGTTGTTAGTGGTTATCATTCGGACTTTTCTTATTACATCCAGCATCATTGCGTTGTGATACTCGAAAGCATAAGTACGAAATTACGAGTTGTTTTCAATGCTTCCGCTAAAACTCTGTCTCAGTCATCCTTAAACAATCACTTGTTTGTTGGGCCAAAGCTGCAACCAGATATTACCGCATGTTTGTTACAATTTCGTTTACATCCTTATGCTGTCACTGCCGATATTCGTCAGATGTACACACAAATTTTTGTAAATTCCATTCAGTGCAACTATCAACGAATTGTTTGGCTCTTCTCCCATGAGGAGCCCATTCAGGATTTTCAATTAAATACCGTTACGTATGGAATCAATTGTGTTCCTTTCTTGCCATACGCACGCTTCTGCAGTTGGTCGTAGACGAAGAGAATCCTTATCCGTTAGTCGTTTTCGCTCTTCGCCACCAGACTTACATTGATGACATCGCTACTGGTGGAGATTCTATTGAATCAACCCTCGATCTACGTAATCAACTAATTTCTCTTCTAAAACTTGGTGGTTTTGAATGGTCAAGTAACTATCCCGAATTATTAAAAGATCTTTCCGCGGCGCAACAATTCGCGAAAGTCCGCTCCTTTGAGGATCCTGACACTCAACCCCTAAAAGTTCTAGGTATTCAATGGAACCCTACTTCAGATAATTTTTGTTTTCATCCCCTCTTACTTAATCAACGTTTATGGTCGTTAAAATTAGAATGGGATACTCCCCTTTGCCCACCAACTTCCACCGTTTGTGCGAAAGATACTTGCATGAGTTACCGCATCTTTCGGATTTTGCTTTACTCCGCCTGCTAATCCCGCCACAGTTTACTACGTGCAAAGTTCACTGCTTTGCTAACGTTTCCGAACGTGGTTACTGTGTTGTTGTTTATTTTCGCTTTGTTACCCTTTCTGCCGTTGAGGTTTGCTTGGTGTGCACCAAGTCTAAGGTCGCTCCTCCTGGAACAATCTCTTTGCCCCAGCCCGTATTGTTGGCCGCCGCATTGGCACCCAAATTATTAATCTTTGTCCTCAAAACCTTTGATTCTAACCTTACCTTTCACAAAGTTTACTATTGGTCTGACTCCATGGTAGTGCTTTCGTGGATTCGTTCCCCGCCGCAGCGTTGAAAGACTTTCGTCACCAATCGTGTTGTTTACATTCAGGAAAACACGTCTCACCCCTCTAGACATCCCATTCTCAACACCGAGAACTCTGCCGATGTCAGGTCACATGGTTTACTCCCTACCGACTTGCACCAATGTTCTTTATGCTGGACGGCTTCATCAACCTTTTTCCAGTACTTCGAAACTTACAGTCCATCCGCCTTTAGATGCTCCTGAAGTTCTCATTGAACAACGCTCTATTGCTTTGTCCGTTGTCGTAACCTCCTCTTGGATTTAATCAATTCTAGAAAATCACTCTTCCTTTCCCTTTATTACGCGCATCATTACTTGGATTCTCCGTTTTCGTCATGATCTACGTCACCCACTTGAAAGGTATCCCAAACCTTTGTCATCTTCTGAATTGCTCAATGCTTTGATCCTTTTGCTTGCGTATACTCAACAATCTTATTTTGCTATCGAGTTTGAGCTGTCTTACACCCGGTCACTTTCTGATTTTCGCACCTTTAACTGCTATTTCGGAACCTGCCCTTTCCGAGCTTGCACTCAACCGCTTTTGTCGTTGGCAATTGTTTCAACGAAATCATTAAGGTTTTTTTTCAGTTAGTCTGAGAACGTTCCACCTCTTCGTTGGTCTCTTGGGCGTGTCGTAGCGATACATCCGGGAACTGATGGTGTCGTTCGCGTTGTCACCATCGAGACCGTTCAAGGCGAACTGAAGCACCCTGTCGCTTAGCTTTGTTTTTTACCTTGCCTGTAATTTGTGTTCTGTTCGCATTAATTGCTTTTTGTTTTTTCGCATTAATTAAATTTTTTCTTTTTGTTCGCCTTTTCTACATTTCCGGCACACCCTTAATAATTATTTTCTTTTCAAAAATGCCTTGCATTTTGGTGGGCGGTACGCTCCGTTTGTATTTATAGTTAATTTAGTGTTAGTATAGCATAATTATAGCATATGAATAATTGATAAAAATGCACAATGTGCATTGCAATAATCTTATCCAACCTATGATAATTGATTTTGTTGTGTTTCAATAATCCCAATTTGCGCGTTAGTTTAATGTTAACTTACAGGTAAACTTGCATCCATCTTGTGGACAATAAATGTCTTTAGATTTGTCGCGAGTCAGCCTTCAAGCTACTCTGTTTATTGATGTACAGTTAAAACTTAGTTAAAAGTGTGCTGTGCGTCGCAATGGTTTTTTGTTAGACAGATACAGCCTCCTGTCAAAAGTCTACGTTTTATACTACTTGTTCTTCGAACACCGCTAAATCTAATAACTCTGGTAAGTACTTGAAGTTTTCCACTATTCCCATTGTTTTCGTATACATGTCCACTTATCTCATCATCTGTAGTTATCGAAGTTAACCGCCGCATTAACAACTAGTATTTGGGCACCTGTCGACTTTTAATTAGACTCTGTCGGCTGTAGCAGATGTGCAGATTTTATATTTCATTACTATTTTAATTTTTACTTGTGAATTTTTACTAGTGACGGTGGATGCAACAGGTTAAACGGTGCACCGGCTGGCCACAGTAGTGGAGATGGACTTTCTGAAAGAACAACTGCAAAACTCGATAATTTATCTAATCCATAGCGGCTACTTATCTTGAAAGGTTTTCTTACCCGTGCTTTTGCTTTTTTATCCATAATATAATTTTGGACGCCAATCCACAGTATCGAGGTCACTATCCACTCGGAATGCGAGTTTTTCTAATGAATTCCTCTTATTACTTACTGATTATGCCGTTCGATTGAGTGAGTTCTTTTACTATGTCCAAAATTTCGACGTTATTTGTTAAAAAAAATATGAAACAACTCAACTACATCACTAAACTTACAACGAAATATTATTAAACTTGGTCAATTTTAACACATAAAACAACCTAAACATCTACCCTGTTCTAACTGGCCACGTAGGCGCCTTGTTAAAAAAAATTAGTGTGCATACTTTCCTTAATTCTACCGAAATAAATCTATTATATCAATTGTCCTTGTTACAAAGATATTTATATAGACGTAATTGCTATACTTAAAAACTTATATAGATGCTAGCTTCACGCAACGGCATGTGATTGCTATAAGTTTTCCTTAAAAAACTATGACTTACGTTTTTCTTCGTGACAATAGTATAACCCTAGCTCGTTACTTAAGCAAACATTAAGTAGTAAAAAAGAGTTTAATAATTTCAGTTACTTAAATAAGCTTTAATAGCACGAAAGCAACCTGCAAAATTTAGAAGCTATGGTAGTGTACATGCAATAACGTTGTATTTCAATATAATATTAAATTAGGATAAAAGAGTTAAAATAGTAAAGCGCCCAGTACATTAATTACAAACAGTAATAAAGATCGGCACTTTACACCCCATTATATTAAATTCAGAAAATTACAGATCAATATCAAGAAATAGTCGTCATTATAAAGTTATTTGTGCAGAAGCACATGGGTTGAAGAAACTATACGTTAGAGACGATGAGTGACGCAGCTTTTGGTTTTAAATGTACAATCGTGGAAATAAAATGATGGTTAATACGGATAGAACGACATTGACAAGGAATTAAGATAGTTTAGACGTTAATAGGAAATTTGAAGAAAGGAAAATGTTATATAACGACTAAGTTCTGCTACCTCTCTGCAGGAAATGAAACCTTATAGATGGTTTTGTCATCGATTACCGTTGTCCTATAAGAAAGGCGTTCCTTATGGGATCCTGATACATTTTGCCAGAATGGAAATAGTTTCGGTGATTTTGAATTCGACAACGTTCGCACTAAAAGAAAGTGGACTAATATTGCTTATGAGCTCTGAATACACTTTGCTATGAAAGGAACTATTTTAGATGGTTCTGCAATCAAACGTGTTTGCTCGACAATGAAGAAGAACTGATATCCTTTCTGATTTTCTGATACACTTCGCCAGGAAATAAAATCATTTAGATAGTTTCTCCATCGACTACCATCGCCCTATGAAAAAGCAAACGGATACACCTTATGGACTCCAAATACATTTGAGCAGAAACGAAATCCTTTAGGTAGTTTTGCAATCGACCACGTTCGTCCCACAAAAAGAGGACCAATATTCGTTATGATTTCTTGATACTCTTCGGCAGTAAAACAGATCCTTTAGATTACTTTACAATTTATTACCATCGTCCAACAAAAAAAAAACTAATATCCCTAATGGACTTTTGCTAACTTTTGCCGGAAAAAGGTTTTCATGCGGTTCTGCAAGGGACTACTTTCGCTTTACTAAAAAAGGGACTAATATCGTTTTTCATCTTCTTATGTTTTTTGGCAGGAAGAAAATACTTTAGATGGTTTTACAATTAACCGCGTTCGTACTACAAGAAAGAGGACTAATATCCCATGTCTCCGGATACACCTGGACAAAAAAATACCTTAGATGGTTTTCAATAAACCGTGTGCTCTCTACAAACAAAATGACTGATAACCCATATGAGCTCCTTATATCTTTCGGTAAGAAATAAAATACTTCAGATGGTTTTGCCATTGACAACCATCCCCCTACATGAAAGGAAACAGACACCTCTATGGACTCCTGATACATTATAGTAGGAAAACAAATCCTTTAAGCGGTTTTGCAATCGACCACATTTGCCCTACAAGAAAGAGAACCAAAATCCTTTATGAACACCTGATACGCTTCGACAGGAAAATCAATCTTTCAGATGGCTTTACAATAGGTCACCATCGTTCAACATGAAAGAAAACGAATATCCCTTATAGACTCTTGTTGCCTTTTGGCAGGACAAAATTTTCAAGAATTTCTTACAGATTGTTGAAACATTGTGTCAAAAAACTAATCTATTTGATGATTTTGCAAACGATCACGTTTGTCCCAAAAAATGAACCAACGTGGTCGACAACAAGGAAGACTAATAATATCCCTTATAATTTCCTAATACACTTTGACAGGAGAAAAAAATTTTAAACGGTTTTGCAATCAAACGCGAGTTATGTATCTCCCAATTGATATATGTATAAAGAAATAGAATAATTAAGAAATTATTAGAAAGTGTTAGGAATGCGCTAAGTGAAGTGCAACATTGTAAATCAAGGACAATTTATAATAGTCTATTAACGTTCATGAGAACGGATGCGCTACTTTGTATCGCAGACGATAGTGACACTGCAGATGTCAGGTCACAGGCGGTCACCGACGATCACGTACCAAGATTACTTAGAAATTAAGATCGCAACAATGTAATTATGAATAGAGTTAAGAATAAGCAGACATGAGATCTGCAAGTTCCCACAGCCATGTGAGGGGGTAGGGATATTATAAAAAGCCCGGGAGCCCCAGTCGAAATCAGTTAGTCAAGTGAACAGCTTTTACATTGCAGTTGCTTACTACTCACAAAATAGTACAACTATTAATAAATTTCAGACTTAGAATAATTTCAATTCAAGCTTTGTAAAATTTCATAATTAATGTCTGTTTAAAAAATAAAAAGTTAAGAAGTTTGGAAATGGTTTTTTAAAAAGGCCGCTCCCAAGCCACGAACCTTAACTCGTGTTCGCCCCACAATAAGGAGCACTAATAATCCTTCTGAACTGCTGATACCTTTAGGTGAGAAATAAAATCGGTTAGATGGTTTTGCCATTGGATTTCGTTGCTCTAAAAAAGGATCGTTGCTTATGGCCCCCTAAAACATTTTGGCAAGAAAAGAAATTGTTTAAGTGCTTTTGTAATCGACCACCCTACAAGAATGGGTATTAACATTGTTTATTGTCTCACTATACCCTTTGGCAGAAAAAGAAATCTTGTAAATGGTTTTAGAATCGATCATCATCGTCCAATAAGAATGAAGTTAATATCTGTTATAATATCGTGACACTTTCGGGCAGAAAAAAAATACTTTAGATAATTTTGCAATCAACCACATTTGCACTACCAGAAAGTAAACTAATATACTTTATGGTCTCTGGATACACTTCGGCAGGAAGAGAAAAAGTTTAAATGGTTTTACTAACAGCCACGATCGCTCTACAAATAAAATGACTGATTACTCTTATAAGCTCCTGATACCTTTCGGCAAGAAATGAAATTCTTTAGATAGCTTTGCCATTGACAATCATCGCCCCATTAGAAAGAAACCGGGCATTCCTTATCAATTCCTAATACATTTTGACAGGAAAAGAAATTCTTTAGGTGGTTTTGCAATCGGTTGCTTTCGCCCTACAAGTAAGGATACTGATATCTTTTAGTTCTTTAAGTCCTCTCTAAAGGAAATGCAATCCTATAGATGGTTTTGCCATCGCCTATCATTGCCCTACAAGAAAGCAAACGGGCATTCCTTATAGTATCCTGATACATTTTGACAGAACAAGAAATCTTTTCAATGATTTTGTAATCGACCAGGTTCACCCTTAAGGTAAGAGGACCACTATCTCTTTTAATCTCCTGATACACTTCGGCAGGAAAAGAAGTACTGTAGATAGCTATGCAATCAATTACGTTCGCCCTACAAGAAAGCGGATTGATATCCCTTAAAATCTTCTGATACCTTTCGACAGGAAATGAATTCCTTTGGTTGGTTTTGTGTTTGGCTACCATCGCACCACAAGAAAGAAGACTTGTAGACTCCTGATGCATTTTAGTACGAAAAAAATCTTGTAAGTGGTTTTACAATCGACTACGTTCATCCAAGAAGGAGTTTTTTTGTATCTATCACCGAAGTACTCATCTGTATATTATCATCAACATAAGCATGGCAGGATGATTTGTTTAGAATCTCCTCCAACGTATGTATACAAATAGAAAGGCCCCGTTAACCTTAATCTTGCGGGCAGTATGCAATTAAACAGTTAATAAATAAAACCGTTTTAAATAATTTACATATTTCAAAGATATTCAGTCATTATAACCCCTATCGCCAACAGGAAACTGTATAGCTGTGGTATTACATTAAACAGCAATCAAACGTAAAGAGAGGAAGATTAATCTTAAATGGACAAATTAAATTGATATACCCTGTATAATTCCCATTTCACTAACTATCAGTGTTTATTAAGTACGGCATCTCAATTTAATTTTTAGTTCTATTAAAATCATAATCTTACAAACTACAAAAATTTTGTTTTATTTAGGTCAAATATATATTGGAACGGAACTTAGGTTCATAAATTATTTTCGAATTACAAGACGGATAAGCATAATAAGCATAACAATAAATTTTTTAGCATAGTCATGATATTTTAAGAAAGCTTTAGACTTATGAAATAAACAACAGTGAAAGGATTAATAACCATGTGCCATATAATTATTTCAAATATAAAGAAATTTTTAGAAATTTTAGTTAAATAAAACAGAATTAATGTTTTATGGGCATACGTGTAATTACAACACAAAGTAAGTCTAGACAACTTCATATGCATATTCGGAAAATGTAGAAATTATTTAAAATAAACACAGACGCTTAGTAGTGGAACCCATCAACATGAAGTTTCAAACAGTTGTTTATATTATTCAATACAAAGTAACAAGGCTTCAATGTGCATATTCAAACTGCTAGAATAATAAAATTGCAGCAGGCACGTAGTGCATGAGTTCACATGTGATCCACGTGTAACAAGAATGTTATATAACAACATCATTTCTGGTTAACGGAAGAAGAGTAAGGAAACTGATGAACGCAAGACAGCGTGATTCCGCAAATTTTTGACAGACCCACAACATTAACAGATTGAGACTAATTGGTTCTCAGCAAGGAATTGGAAGTAAACAACTTTGCAAATGAATTTACTCTTGGCTCGAATGGAGTTCTTTGTTCACCCGAGTGCATAAACAGTAAGTTATAAGCTGGTTAGAAATTGCCGTTTCTTTCTGGTATTGTGAAATTTATGTACGATGTTTGGTTTTATGAAATATTGATAAACTTATACAACGGCCACTTCAAGTAAAGTATATTAAAGTAATTGACATTCCTTTACAGCAAAAAATATTTTTACAGATTAAATACGTATTTCGACCGCTATGTGGTCATCAGCAGTAGTAGACTTAAAAGAAAAAGCATTAAAAAATTAAAAGCTGTTCAGAAAACCTTTCTGAGGATATTCTCCTGACTACGTAGGCTGAAATGATCGTTTCTAACAAACAATTTACTAAATTTGTTTTGAACACCTGAGGATATTTTCTTCACCAAGTAGGCTGGTGGTCTCTACAAAATAAAGTGAATTGTTGCATTAATAAAAAACCACTTAATTTATATTAAAATTAAAACTGCTTGTGCGGAACCAAAGTTAATCACGCGTTCCCATTGGTTGTTAAACCAATAAGGTAAGCAATACAAATGACACTATTGGACACTTGTCAGTATTTAGAGGGTCCTTAGTGTTTAACTATTTTAATTGATTCATACGCATTTAGGGAAGAATACGTTAGCACCGCTTTTCATAATTCAACACTTTCTAGTTTAACCGGGTGGCTGGTTTCAAAAATATGGTTGGCGACTTGAGATCTTTTATATTTACCGTATTTGAAATAAGCAATGTTCTCTTTAAATCATGCCGTAATATCTTTCTTAATTTGACCAATATATTTTTGAGAACATCCTGGTACCGAACAGCTAATCTCATAAATCCCCGACTTTGGTAACTTGCCCACTTTGTATTACCTAACAGATCTCTAATTTTATTAGTATTATTATGAGCAATTTTGAAATTCAATTGTTCGTGGTGCTGTGAAACAAAGTTTAACATATTTAGCTACTTCATTAGTGGTGCTAGATTGCAAAGTGGTTGATTTACGGATGTTATTTCTATTCTTAGAATATTATTTACAATAACCGCAGAGAAACCATTGTGAATCGCTATTTGTTTAATAAGTGCAAGTTTCTTATTAAACCTGTCGCTATTTTAAAAAAAATTAATTAATCTGTTCACCTAAAAATTGAAAGCCGACAGTTTATGTTGTAAACTATGGTTGTAGATATAACCAGTCTACTTGGTGAGGATAACATCCTCAGGTGTTCAAAACAAATTTAGTATTTTGTGGTGAGGAGAATATCACCAGAAAGGTTTCCTGAACAATATTTAATTTTTAATACTTTTTTTTTTAAGTCTGCTAGTTATGATGATCCCACAGTGGTCGAAATACGCATATAGTTTTTAACAATATTAGTAGTAAGTAAGGCCGGTCTGACTTCAAAACGGTGCACGCGTATGTTTTTCCACTGAAAGTTTCAATGTATCATACGCGTGCACCGTTTTGAAGCCAGACCGGCCTTATATTATTTCAATGTAACATACGTGTGCACCGTTTTGAAGTCAGATCGGCCTTATATTATTTTCAATGGAACATACGTGTGTGACTTCAAAACACACGTATGCTACGTTGAAAAAATGTAGGTGCATGCAAAAAAATGTGGAGCTGTTTTAAATTCGGTTCTCTAGCGAGAAGTTATAAAGTAGGTCAGATTTATAATATCACATCTAAGTCAATTGTATAAAAAATGCTGTATTTAATTAAAGTGGATTCTGATTTATGTTTTTACTTTTGTTTAGAGGCTGCAAATACACATAGCCCGGTTTCACTTCAAAACGTGTACACACGTATACTACGTTGAAAAAATTGCCAAAGGCAGACAGACTGATTGCACCAATTTGTCATTCTCGCTTTTAAAAAATAACAAGTCGTAGTTATTAAATCGCAAACACAGTTATCTGCAAGAAACATATACTGATTTGTCAAAGACAGACAGACTGATTGCATCAATTTTTCATTCTCGCTTAGCGAGAAGTTATAAAGTAGGTCATATTCAAAATATCACACACGTATGCTACATTGAAAAATGTAGGTGCGTGCAGAAAACATGTGGAGCTGTTTTGAATTCAGTTCTCTTGCGAGAAGTTATAAAGTAGGTCAGATGGGTCACACTGTAAATACACGTAGGCCGGTCTGACTTCAAAACGTGTCCACACGTATGCTACGTTGAAAAAATGTAAGTGCGTGCAGAAAAAATGTGGAGCTGTTTTGAATTCAGTTCTCTAGCGAGACGTTATAAAGTAGGTCGGATGCAGAATATCGCATCTAAGTCAATTGTATTTACTTAAAGTGGATTGTGATTTGTTTTTTACTTTTGTTTAGAGGCTGTAAATACACATAGGCCGGTTTGACTTCAAAACGTGTCCACACGTATGCTACATTGAAAATGTAGCTGCATGCAAAAAATGTAAAGCTGTTTTGAATTTGGTACTCTAGGCTGGAATGGTGTCATCATATATAGCGCTTTATTTGAAACAAATTATCAAACCCGGTGAAGAAGTATATGTGAAAGGTCTAGAAAAGAAGAAATGAATGGAAACTTACCTAATGCAAGACGTTGTAACTGATATGATTGCACTAGGTTGTCCTAAGCTATCGGAGTTAAAAATCAACAATTGTTTACTATGTAACATCCATTGTTATAGACACAGCAATAATAATCTGCAATGTTCAAAACAAAATACCTTGTTATTAAAAGAATGGTTTAATAATAATAAAAAAACAATAGAAAGATTGTGCCTGTATTATTGTAGTCAGTAAGAAATTTAATGCTGATGTCTGCAGAAAAACGATTGAACTTAGTCAGCACGAATGGGACTCTCAACCTTGAAAGCAATTATAATTGATCAACGCAATAGCTCTTTACTGGTTTTACAACAATTAACAAATTGTACAGATATCTCGAAATTTGCCAAAGACAGACAGACTGATTGCATCAATTTCTCATTCTCGCTTTTAAAAAATAACAAGTCGTAGTTATTAAATCGCAAACACAGTTATCTGCAAAAAATATATACCGATTTGTCAAAGACAGACAGATTGAATGCATCAATTTTTCATTCTCGCTTAAAAGAATAACAAGTCGTAGTTATTAAATCGCGAACTTAGTTATCTGCAAGAAATATAAACGGGGAAATTTATGAAATGCTCCAACTTCAAAAACTAGAAGTAAATCTATTGAAATATATGTTATGAGTTATTTACTGGTTACTGGTTTCCCAATGTACACATATCTCAAAGTTTGCCAAAGACAGACAGACTGATTGCATCAATTTTTTTTCTCGCTTTTAAAGAATAACAAGTCGTAGTTATTAAATCGGGAGTAATGTGAAATGAAAAACACAATGTATTTTTCTTTATTGTAATTTATAAGATATATATATATATATATATGTATATATATATATATATATATATATATATATATATATATATATATATATATATATAATATAGTTATTATGTTTTTGGGATACACTCGTTCGTAAAATAACAACTATCGTGTCAAATTGTAATTTATGCTCTGACGTTTCGGCATGACATTTATGCCTTATTCATAGACTGAAAATTGATGAAGATAGTGATTACAATATTTTAACAAGGTATAACTAAACTACTTCCACAATCAACTTTGAAAAATTGATTTCATGCAATTTTTATTTTTCAATCACTCATAGTTATGTCATTAATTAGTACATGTATTTACAACTTTAGTCATTAGTAATTGCGTAAGTAGTTTAGTTATACCTTGTTAAAATATTGTAATCACTATCTTCATCAATTTTCAGTCTATGAATAAGGCATAAATGTCATGCCGAAACGTCAGAGCATAAATTACAATTTGACACGATAGTTGTTATTTTACGAACGAGTGTATCCCAAAAAACATAATAACTATATTTATATTACTTCCGTTCGAGAAACTACAAAAATTATATATATATATATATATATATATATATATATATACATAAAAACATATAAGCTCATGGACTAGTCTAGTATAATAGTTTTTTTCGATAAAATGTTACGGTACAATTGGGATATTTTAGTCCAAAAAATTAAAACCAAATAATATTTTGCATATATTTAATTACAAGTCGACGTTTCGGCAAGGGTTGTTGCCTTTATCAAGATTCTACAAAGGAAAAGCAATCAATACAGTCATCAAAAATTTTCTTTTAAAATTACTTACTTAATTGTTAATGCATAAATATTAAAATCATAAACACAACCCTACACATCAGGGTTGTTGTTAGTCATAAATGGATAAAATTAAAAATAAAAATAAAAATATTGGAGCACCAAAAAGAGGATTATTTAAAGTTAATTAATAAAATTACTTGCTCATAGAGCAATGAATTAATATAAAACCAGTCTGATAAGAGAGTGTGTTCCACATTTTGTACGAATATTAGGTAAATAATTAGCGCTCTGGCCTTCACATTTTGTTGACAATTAAAAGTTGACTTTGCAATTCTGTACAGATTGGAATATATGGGATGCAAATTTTGGGTGTCCTGCCTAAAATTTAACGAATTAACTTCATTTCTTATATAATATGCCTCCAAAAAAAGCCTAAGCTTATGATTAGCTTCAGAATCTAAAATTCGAACTTCATCATAATTTGGTGTGTGATGAGTCATATTTATATGTTGTGAGAGGGCGCAGCTGTTCTTCCCCAATTTTACATCTGACTTATGTTGAATTAGTCTATTTTTCAACCACTGACTAGAATTACCCACATATGTCTTATTGCATGAACACGTTATTTTATAGATAGTGTTGCTACTTAACATTTTTTCCGTCTTATCTTTCAACTTAGTGAAAAAGTTTCCTACAGATTTTTCATAACTAAACGCTATTTTAATGTCTGGTTGTCTCAAAATTCTTGCCAAAAGAGGCGTTAAAGTTTGAATATACGGTAACTTCCTGAACGAAACGTTATTAGGTCGTTCAGTATTGTTCAGACAAAGAGTAGTGTAGAGCAACTTCCTTACTAATTGCTTAGGATAACCGTTGTTACACAAAGTAGTTTCGAGTAGCATTAGATTATTTTTCTTAAATTGTGGTTCCGCTATCAATTATAGACTAATTCAACATAAGTCAGATGTAAAATTGGGGAAGAATAGCTGCGCCCTCTCACAACATATAAATATGACTCATCACACACCAAATTATGATGAAGTTCGAATTTTAGATTCTGAAGCTAATCATAAGCTTAGGCTTTTTTTGGAGGCATATTATATAAGAAATGAAGTTAATTCGTTAAATTTTAGGCAGGACACCCAAAATTTGCATCCCATATATTCCAATCTGTACAGAATTGCAAAGTCAACTTTTAATTGTCAACAAAAATGTGAAGGCCAGAGCGCTAATTATTTACCTAATATTCGTACAAAATGTGGAACACACTCTCTTATCAGACTGGTTTTATATTAATTCATTCGTAGTTGGTCGTTTACTCTATGAGCAAGTAATTTTATTAATTAACTTTAAATAATCCTCTTTTTGGTGCTCCAATATTTTTATTTTAATTTTTTATTTTATCCATTTATGACTAACAACAACCCTGATGTGTAGGGTTGTGTTTATGATTTTAATATTTATGCATTAACAATTAAGTAAGTAATTTTAAAAGAAAATTTTTGATGACTGTATTGATTGCTTTTCCTTTTGTAGAATCTTGATAAAGGCAACAACCCTTGCCGAAACGTCGATTTGTAATTAAATATATGCAAAATATTATTTGGTTTTAATTTTTTGGACTAAAATATCCCAATTGTACCGTAACATTTTATCGAAAAAACTATATATATATATATATATATATATATATATATATATATATATAGAATAAACATACTATAATTCACCTTAGTTGTTTATGCCTTCGTTTTTCCAAATGAGCAAGCATCTTAAATATAAGGAACAGTTCTAACTCACTCCAACTCTGAACGGTAAAAATATATCCTTATCGGTTCTATAAGGGTTGTCTTCTTCATCTTTGATGTGCGGTCGTTTCTGGTTGTTCTTCTTCTTGTTCACTAAAAAAAATTCAGATGAATATTAGATCAAGTAAATGCATTAAGAAAATTAAATCTATATTAAGTCAACGAATACATACTGTGTATTGGTGTCATCAGGTCGTACGTTGCAATTGGTGGATCTGCTCACGGAGCCAACGATTTTTCCAGCACTTTATTTGGATTGACTATAAACTACTCAATAATTTTAACCCAACCACTATCATTATTCTTTCGTAACAAGGGCAATTTTAACCAAAGTTTTTATTTTTGATTTGTTTTACAGAACACAACTACAACTTGACAATAAAGATTGAGCGATTATCACACACATATCTTGAGTATATAAAGATATTAAACAACAAGAACAGCAGAAAATTCAACCCATGTCAGCAAGAATTTAATGCTAAGGTATTGTCTAGATAGCAATTGTAGAAATATGAAATCTGCAAAAAAATTTAATAAACCCAGTCATGTATAAATTTAATGCTGACGTCCGCAGAAAAATAAAATAAGTGTATTTAGCAAGAAATGCTGACATCAGCAGAATAATAAATAAACCCACTCAGTCAGCATGAATGAATGGGACTTCAAACCCTGAAAGCAATTATAATTGATCAACGCAATCTAAGATTAGCTGGTTACTAGTTTCCCATAGATTTTAAACACATTATTATACCATATTTAAAATTAAAGTTGTCAATTGCAAAACCACAAAATTAAATTTACCGAGAAATCATTTGAAATATTTACTTTTTCAGTAAAACTGAAGAAATTGACTTTTATACATTTTAATTAAATATATTAAAGAATACTCGATTATCATAGAATTTTTCTATTGTCTAATTTGCAGTACTTTATTACAAAAAAAATTACACACAGCGTTTTTTTTTCTTTGTCAACGAAAGTCTAGTCTTTGAAGAATAACTGCAATTTTAGATCAGAGGCATTTCTAATTCTGCAAAATGAGCAACTATTCGAAATATGCACTCAGATTAAAGTCAAAATTGTTTTACACCGTTCTGTAAACTGAGATTAAATTCATCTAACCCAAGATTAAATTAAACTGTCAATTTTGTGGGTTTAATAATATACACGCATGCTATGTGGGAATTGAACGTTAACAGAAGTGACCTTGTACCTCTCATCATAACATGATTTTAATATCTTGCTTTTAGAACAAAAATAGAAGGCGTCTATTTTTGTTGACAGTTTAATTTAATCTTGGATTAGGTGGATTTAATCTCAGTTTACAGAACGGTGTAAAACAATTTTTGACTTTTAATCTGAGTGCATATTTCAAATAGATGCTCTCAATTTTTTTTGCGATTGAAATTAGAAATGCATCTAATCTAAAATTGCATAGAGTTGACTTCAGTACGTAACTATGGAAATCCCTTTGGAAGATATAATTGTAGAAATTGAGAGCTCTATTTCAAGGTTAGATGATGAATCAAAGAGTTTCATTAGAACGCGTACAAAAGTCAACTTTCGGATAACTTGCGTTCCTCCGCAAGAAAAGTCTTAGGCTAAGCAAGAAAAAACTTTCTGATCTTATTGATTTATCTTACTTGTAAATTTTAGGCAAGCAGTACACTTTTGGAATTTCAATGTTTAAAACTGTCAATTTTAATTTTAATGTCAGTGAAATTAGGTTTGGGCATTTCTCCAAAAGAGACTGCTGTTATTACCATTTTATTTAAAAGATTCTCATTTTTTCCTCTTTATGACTATTGGTATATAAGGACCCTTAGATATCAAAGTATCTGTTTGTATAGAATGACTAGCCTATTACCCTTTTCCGATTTTCAATAATAGCAATCTTTCGGTCGTAATTTTTCAATAATCAGAAGGTTTTTTCTTGCTTGTTCTGAGACTTTTTTGCGGAGGAACGCAAGTTATCCGAAATACTCACTTCAGTTTTTGTAATAAATGTCAAACTTGAAATTTATATTATTTTAACAACGATCCTAGCTCATGAATCGAAACGTAAATAAAGACGATTTTAACAATTGTAAGTGGTTTAATTCCGAAAGAAGACCAAGAGAAAAAATTTATCCGAATGTTGAATTTTGTATGCATTTCTAATGAATTTTTTTTTGATTCGTCATCTAACCTTAAAATAGAGCTCTCGATTCTTACAATTATATTTTTCAAAAGGATTTTTGTATGCTCTAACTCAAATTTTAAGCCTCGATCAAGAAAACCCAATTCTTCATTATTAAAGGTTTTGACAACTTGTTAACCACTGTTAAATCAATTGGAGGTTAAGCAATTTCCAGTTTTTTGGGAACTTATCGTGATTCTCTAGTAGTTTTTTTAGCTTGGCATTTTGACTATCAATCCTCATTAATAATTTTGATTGTTAACCTCTAAAGAATGTTCTGGAAATTACTCCATTCCTGGAAACTGGACTCCGACAAATTTTGCGTCAGAGCTAGGTGCCAGTTGTACGTTTCCGGTTTTAAACTACTAAGTTTATATTACCGCGCTTACAATTACAGCTAACTTTTACATTAATGAAATTAGGAAAAACCTTGATGATGACCAGATAGTGGTCGAAATACGTATTTAGTTTTTAAAAATACTCTTTGTGGTAAATAGGTTTCATTATTTTAATTTGAATCGTGCTACAATGTTCCTAGTTATTAATATTAAAGTATATTGTTAAATAATAAAATGTATAAAATCTGGACATTGCAAGTTATAATTGCAAATTAAAGAAGTAACTGCAAATTATTATGATAGTTAATGCTCAAGGTTATGATTAATTGAAGCCGAACTGATTACGAAATTTACAATTTTGTGTGTGTATTTGTTTACAGGAATATTGTTATTTTGCTGACGTTTATATTGAGCATGGTATAACCAAAACTGGTATAAAAAAATAAAAAAAATAAAATAAGAAAAAATTAAAAAAAATTAAAAATTAAAAAAAATTAATTAATTATGATTATAACCAAAATCTAATATGCACGACAAACCCACACACCATTAAAACAATCACTGTCTAACCTTAAACGCGCAGGATATCGGGAATAAATCAAAACAAGTAAATAATAACAAACTAAATCAAAAACCCTCATTAATTTTAATCAGTAAATAAATAAAGAAATTAAAATAGATAGTGATAGTGATTGTGATCCCCCAGAACGTTTAGTGCATAACTACCAGGACTTTAGCAGTGCATACCCATCTCCCCTTAGCAGTAAGATATAAATAGAAGTAAGAAGACGACCAGATCTTTGGATACTAGAGAAATTATTATCGAGGTAAGAAGGAAAATTGTGGTGGCTGCACTCGCTTAAGCATTGATTTTTATTAGTAAGCAGATTTGAAATAATTTAACGAGCACGTTTTTGTGTGTAATGGCGCTAGCAGACATAATGCTTATGCGAGTGCACCTGATAAATTGGGCAATGCTTTTTGCTTTTTTTTGCGCACTGCTATATGCTTAATGCTTATTAGATATCTATATACACAAATATATTTATTTATATTTATATTGCATTTATTTTTGGAGCTTGATTTGTTTTGTCTGACGTTCTGCCGCTATTTTTGGTGGCCAAATTTTTATAGGAACGAAGATTGTAATTGTGAAGAATGTAATTATACTATAAATCAGTTGGGGAATGATAGGGGAAGCTAAGGATGAATTTAGGCTAAAGATAGAATAAATTACTTAGATCAGGGAGAACGAATTTGTAAATTTATAGAACAGGTAAAATAGCTGGATTTACTATTAAAATATTTGGAGAATGCTTAGAAATTTGAATCCATTTTTAATATTAGTTAGCTAGATTTGAATAGTTCTAGGACGACCCTTCAGGTCGCACCGGTAACCAGAGCAGGCGACTGCTATCCGGTATTACGAACCCCCCTTCTACTTTCACGTGTATCTTGTTGAACGGACACACTCCAAATCAATGCTAGAGATACCATTATTCCAATCCTATGATTAGTTTTTGTTTTAGTTTGTTGGATTTTTATTTAAGATAGATTAATTTTGAAGTTAGATTACATCAGAAGCACGCTTATATTTTCGCGTTTAAACCCAATGTAGTACCTTCGGGTGGAGCATTGGAGAGGTGGCCGCAAGTATAGCGGCCCTTATTCAAATTATAATGACGTTTATATTCACCTTCGGGAGGAGCATTCGAAAATCAAATGTAGTCACGTTTATATCGATGTAACTTTAAAATTATCGGATGTAAACTTGTTTACAGAAATGATGGCATAATGTTATCGTAAAATAAATTTAGATAACGCAGAAAATCGAAATTCGTTGTTTTATTTACTTATCCATATAGGTAGCATTTTGTGAAAGGAATTCCATTTCACCAGGAGGGTAAAGTAATTAAAATCCCACAGAAGTACTCATCGTCTAGGGGATCTTCACTAAAATAGATCAGACTACACGAGTTGACGTCCATAATTTGACTGTGTTGAAACCCTTTAACGTAAGTATCATTGGTAACGTTGTTTGAAATTGCACCTAGTGATTTGCTACATTTCTTTACTTTTTTTGTATTGTTCCTATAGGGACTCAATCCCCCACCATTCTAGTTAGATGGTTTATCATTACTTTGTTATGTGGTTCTCTCCCTTTTAAGCAATTCCAAATTAAAAAGTTTAATGCTGTATTCACGCGTAACAAAATTAGTATTGGGTATTTTGTTTCAGAAAGCCAAAGCTTTCAATTTTTTATGAGGTAGAATTCTAGAGAAATAGTAGAGAACTTACTCTCCGTTGTATCTCTTAAATAAACGTCTTTTTTGTTTTGACAGTGGCTATGTTCTATTAACTTTTGAATATAATTTGGATGCAAAAGTTATGGTCACGGTGCTGGATCCTAAGAAATTTCTGATCACTACCGCCTCAATATTAGGAATTTTGTCACATTTGACACTTCGTCTTTATCATGAATGTAATTTTCATTGGCAGTTGAAGATGCTGAAAGACTGATTTTCCACATCTATTTCTTGTAGACTACTTGAAGATAAGGATTGAAACAGAAACTTTGTAATTTTAAGATTCTTTTAAGCTTTTCTTCTCCACTGCATTTATTCATAAAATTTTACTGGCCTGATAAGCTTTACTGCTTTTGGGGTATTTGACGAATACTAGCAAATAAAGTAAGAAAACTAAAATAATACAATTTTTAACCACATATCATTTATTGAAAATTTTTCTAGTCATTGGTTTGAAAATAGAATAAAACTAGTATTCCTTATTTTAGCAATCGACCTTTTGCTCACAAAATAATCGATACAAAAATCAAGATAAAATTTTACTCGCCGCACTCACCACCAACCGACGATAAATAAAAGAATAAGTTAGGGGTGGTAGGCAGTTATTATTTATATATACCCGTTGTGTTGTCCATTTCCAACCAACTTGTACAGATATTTCCTTAGGGTAATTGTGATTGGAAGTGGCAACCGGAACTCACACAAACAGACAAGACATTGAAGATGTCGACTTTCATAACCATCGTCGGTAAGTGCACACGTGTTCTCTTATATTTCGCCAGTACCTACGCTCATTCGGCCTCGTCGCGCACAAACGACTTCGCATGTAGGTACGGCGCGTGTCTGTATTAATCCTAGCTAGCGAAGTAATGCACTATTTGACAGTCCATTCTCTTTCCTATATTTCACAAAAATCGTATTTTATAAATTAGTTCTAGAACTTCCTCATTAGTACCTTTTTAATTTTCAACATTTTCCTATAACACCATTTTGAGGAGCTTAGAAATTTCCCCTATGTATTCTCATAGTCTATGCTTTCCAACCACGCAATGCTACATCCATATAACTGCTTTTTGTTGAATAAATATATACGAGGCTTTCCTGTAGATTATTAGTAGAATAAACAACAAGTAATTGGGATTGCAAATTAATATTTATTTATTTTTTATTGACTGACACACACATTACTATAACAACTAAAACATAAGCTATCTATATTATATATTGAAATCTTAGTAAACGCACACTAGGTTCAACACTTCTCCTCGTTTACACAAAATTACACATTTTTCTAAATTTTAAATGTTTTTCACATGTTAATGGTTTTGTAAGTAAATCTGCAATCATTTCGTTGCCAGGGCAATATTTACACATGGTCACCTTTTTATTTACATAATCCCTTACGAAAAATCCTTTAGTGTCTATATGTTTATTGCGAAACGAAGGGTTTTCGTCCTTTATCCACACTAGACAACTTTGATTGTCCTTAAAAATTGTTATCGGATAATCGATGCCACAATTCATGTCAGCTAACAACTTTCGTAGCCATAAAGCTTCCTTGCATGCCTCTGACAGTGATATAAATTCTGCTTCAATGGTTGATAACGCCACAATGTTTTGTTTGCGACAAGTCCAACTCACTGTATCCCCATTTGTAACATACTGTTTTAATACGCTCTAATAGTTCTATTATTTCTAAAAATAGTTATTTTCTAGTTTAATTTTAGCATTCTAATTATTAGAATAAAGGTCTTGTAGCATAAATATGTCTGCAATTGTAAGCAGCTGCAAGATCACCCAAGAGCGTCCTAGCGAAGTTCCAGGAAGATATAATCCAAGAGTTAATTAATTTTTCTAAAGGCACTTTACTTCAAAGGCACTAAACATGTCAGATTAGTTGCTATCTATGATTAGATGTCAATCATGTTTTAGGATCCTATTTATGTCAGGGTGGTCGGAAGCAATTTTTCAATTAGCGGAGTACTCAACTAAAAATTAGTTCCGAGATCTACTTGTGTGGCTATCTTAGTGCAATTGGCAGTTTAATTAATCTTAAAGATTTACGACTGGCGTATCCTAAGTCGAGTATGAGAGCTAAGAAAAAGGTTATTTTTCAATTAACTTAAATGTATATAAGGATGCCATCCGGTGATAATCGGGGTTGTTTATTTCCAGACGCGTTAGAGGTTAAAGCTGGTTGTTATTTGCCAGATTGAGTGAAGTGTTTTATTTCTCTGAAGTCAAGTGCGTGCCGTTATGTTCTAAGTTAATTATTTCTCTGAGTAAGTAATTAGTATATGTGGTATTACCATGAACTCAAGGCTGTGTTATGCAGCATAAGTCAGTTATTTGTTTAAATACAGTATTTGTCGACTTCCATAAAATACAACTCCGGGTTAAAGCTCAGTTCAAGTAAATTGATCCGTTAGATTATTGTTTTGGAGACCGCATCGTTTTAGAAGGGTCTACTATTATATTGTGTTTCGACGGTGTCAGAGGCCGTTAATCAGTAAGCCACGAGTCTACCTGAGTATGCAAAGCTCAGGTCAGGAGTCACGTTACTGTACTATTTGACCCTTGAGAAGGTCGTATTTTTCCTGGTGTTAATGACCCCGTGGTTAAAGGAGGGTCGTCGCCATAAGCAAGTTAAGTAGACTACGGTAGAATTAATTAATTATTCTATTGGGGTGGTTTCACTCAGAACTGTTATTAATATTCATAAAATAAGGATCTTAGTTTAGTTTAGTTAAGTTGTGTTTGTGCTAGCCGGGGACTTTAAAAGATTAGCCCCTGTGAAGTGATTTATTTTCTGTCCTGCAATCTTGATTCATCGCCCACGAACAAAGTGCGACGAGAGCTATTACCGCGATTGGTCCATGGGCCGTTTAATTCCCATGGTGGCGCCCTATTGTGAATAATGTTATTTACTGTATATTTTTGTTATGCATATGTAATTAGTTGAAGTTTTAGTTAGTAGCCCATTTAATAAAACAATCGGAATTTCGTCTCAGTGCGTTTGTTTAATGAACCCCCCCTCTCACCGACTGCTGCAGCTTGCGAGGCAACGTCCCGAAACGTGAGGGTACAATAGTGCTAGAGGTCCTGCCATTTATTATTTATTGTTAATTGGATACCCTCACACGGTAGGTAAATATATAAATTACACATTTAAAAAGAATATTTGTCCACTGTTAGATTTACGTGTTACGCGGCATCGGTGTAGCCAATCACATTTCAATTTGCATTACAAACCTTACTGAACTTTCGTTTTAACTATGCGGTTGCTGTTAAATATCTCACAACCCTTTTTGCTTGGTTCCAATCTTCTTGTGTCGGCATGCTCACTTTCTGTACTAATATACAAACCCTCGGTGATATATCAGGACGTGTATTAATTAAGACGTACAGCAGTTGACCAATTAATTTTCTGTATTTTGTTTTATTCCCTAATACTGCCGTTTGTCGCCCTTTATCACAACCAGTTTCCATCAGGGTTCCAATCGGTTTTAAACTATCTGAAGCAGTTTTCAATTTGTAGACTCATTTACATCCCATTGCATTCCGATCATCAGGCAAAACACAGAATTCCTACACTTTATGTTTTTCTAAAGAATTTATTTCAGTCTTCATAGCTGTAATCCATTGGTCCTTTTCTTTGCAAGAAATTGCTTCACTATAATTCACCAGTTCAGTAGCATTTACCAGAAGAATTTCATCTATCAAACGATTTGGTGGTACGCTTTTAGTCGGACGTTATGATTTCCGCACTTCAGGTTCATCTTTACTATTATCTACCTTATTTAAATTCTCTTCCTGAACATAATCATTCTTCAATTTTAAATTATTTAAACTGACCGGATGAATGTCAACATTGACAGCAAGCTTATTTTTGACGTCACAGCAAACTTTATCTGGGATGACTTCTTGGTTAAACCTTACATCCCTACTAATTATAACCTTTTTTGTCATTTTATCGTAACATCTAAATGCTTTGGAATTTTGAGCGTATCCAGGAAACAACATTTCTGTAGCTGTTTGGTCCAGTTTCTTTCTCTTTTCAGAAGGAACATAGACAAAACACTTCGATCCAAAAATATGGAAATCGTTCAATTTGGTTGTGTACCGTCCCATAATTCCAGAGATACAACATCTTTTGAACGCGTAATCATACGATTTTGTATAAAATTCGCTGTTGTTACCGCTATACCTCAAAATACATTGGGTAGTTTTGCATCTTCCAGCATGCATCCAGCCATCTCCAGAAGTGTTCTGTTTTTTTCTTTCAGCCACACAATTTTGTTGAGGTGAGTATGCTGCTGTTAATTGAAAATTAATACCTTCATTTAGTAAAAATTGTTTCACCACGTTTTCAATACATTCACCGCCTTTATCAGAACGGATAACCTTTGGTTTTCGATCAAATTTGGTTTTAACGAAACTATCAAACTGCTTCAAATTTTCTTCAACTTCAGACTTTTCTTTTAATAAAGAAATTGTAGTAAATCATGAAAAATCATCTATGAACGTAACTAAACACGGTTTACCACTCGGTGTAACAGTTTGCATAGGTCCGCAAACATCAGAGTGAATAAGATCCAAAAGAACAGAAGATTTTGATAAAGAGGTTTTTGGAAATGGTAATCTGCACATTTTACATTTTATGCAGATATCACAAGTTTGTTTAACCACAATCATTAATAACCAAACCATCAACCATTTCTCGCCCATGCATTTCTTTTATTGCCTCTAGATTACGATGTCCTAACTTGCAGTGCCAATCGTAAATACAATTCTTTAAATGACAAACAGCTACATCAACTTTACTGGACTGCCTTAAGCAATGCATTTGATTTACTAAATCTACTATAGCAATACTTAAGCCATTTTGCTTAATTTTACAGATTTGATTGCTAAACTCGATATCAAAACCCTTACCTGCAAGTCGCTTAATAGACAGTACATTTCCAACTAAATACGGAGCATACAGGAATTCATCTAATATTACTTTATTTATATTGCCACATTGATCAACAAACGTAAGCGATCCTTGTCCAATACTATTAACTGGAACACAATCCCCATTGGGGAATGAAACATGACGGGTTGCACTAGAATCTAAAATCAATACGCCTGGCTGCAACTTACCAATTAAATATAAGAAATCACTTTGTCGTACTACTTCTTCAACCAATTGTACTTTCGTATCTTTTCTTTCACTATTCTTCTTCTTTAACCACTTTTTGTACTTGGTGCAATCGTTCTTATAGTGTCCTGTTTTCTTACAAAAGTAGCACCGAATTTCCTTTGCTACGACCTTCAAAACAGCTTCCTTTGGATCATTTTGCTCTGAATGTGATCGCCGTTCGTATTCTGCAATTAAGTTTTGCTGAACAGTCCCAAATGTTAATTCCTCTTCAGGTCGTGCTTCTAGCGCCGTTATTAATCCGTCACATCCTTTAGGGACGCTACTTAGTAGCATTGCTACACTCCATGAAAAATGCTTCTTCGCCAATATCATGCAATTTTACAAACAAGTTCTGCATATGATTTATGTGCTCGCACATCACCGTTTTCAGCTAACTTCAGTGAACAAATTGTCCGCATTAAATAAACCTTGTTTGTAAGTGTATTCTTCTCATGATAGTTTTTCAGTGCATCCCATGCATTTTAGCTGTCTTTTTATTCCGAATGTGCTCTAACTGATCGTCTTCAACTGCAAGACCAATTGCTGCACGTGCCTGCTCATTGGCATCATCCCAATGCTGAATTTCTGAAACATTTTTGCAGTCTTCAACCGATGCCGGTCGTTGTTCTGCAATCACCTTTTTCCATAAATTTTGCTTCAACAGTAACAGGTCCATTTTGTACTTTCATATGGAATAATTAGAATTATTCAGTTTTCCAAAATGTACTTGTGTCACAGTATGATCTGCCATTCTCTGTTATGCAAAATATTACACTTGATGCTGGTACAACTGCAATTACAAAACCAATTAATACCTTATTGTGTTTATTTCTTGTATACTGGGCCCATAACCTGTTGGATAAATATATGAGGCTTCCCTGTAGATTATTAGTAGAGTAAACAACAAGTAATTGGGATTGCAAATTAATATTTATTAATTTTTTTATTGACTGACACACACATTACTATAACAACTTAAAGATAAAGTATCTATATTATATATTGAAATCTTAGTAAACGCCTACTAGGTTCAACACTTTTAAACTTTTTTTACAGAGCTAATTGTTAGGTGTGAGTAGAGGCTAACTTCGATTCCAGCACACCATCGGTCCTCGACGCCAGCTAACTTTTTTGAGCTTCCTTGGTTAAATCCGATATATCCTTTGAATTATGATAGTCAGAATTTTTCCTAGGAATAGTAATTTTCTATACTCCGCATTTTGAAGAATATCTAGTATACTTGTTTTGCATCACCCTGCATTCTGTTTTTCAATGATCCACTTGAACGTACTTACTATATTGCCCCAGATACAAGTTTTTTTGACCTGAAAATTTTGAATTTTACCGAACCATTGCTGATTCAAGCAAGGTAGGAATCTTTAACGAGCGTGATAACACTCAGACACAAGATCTACATTTTACCCCTCATCCGAACGAGGGTGTGTTTTGTGAAAAATGCTAGGCTAACATTTTTCAAGGGGTCCGTTTTGGGGTTCGAACCCAGGACTTTGGGTTTAGCAGTCACACGCGAACCAACTAAGACATGGAGTCGCCTTGTTTTATATCGTCGTTGCTTGATAGAACTGTAAATACTAAACACTATACAACTTTTGTGTACAAAAAATACATGTGAGGCCTAACTAGATATCTCCACCGTTCCCGACTCCTAATCATAGTGTTATAAATACTAGCTTGCTAGACTATAGACGCTATCTATTAAGTCAGTAGTTGTAATTGCTTTTAGTCAGTTTTCAAGACTTTTTGTAGTCGCCCTGTGCGTGGTTTCACTAATAATATAATTCATCAGGCAAAGCTTTAACGCTATGATGGCGTAGCATAAGAAGTACCTTGTCTTTAAATCAGTTTCAGAGCTTCAAGGCATAATACATTAATTGCGTAAATGCGTATTTACTTTCTATGATTTAACAATATTACAAACTTTTAAGATCACTTTTCACTGAGCGGAAACAAGAAAGTTTCAGAGTTTTGTCTTGCGTTAGAAAATTGATCAAACACCCATAATCATCTATAAACGAAAACCCGTTATTTACGTATTTGCCTACAAACGCAAAGCCAGCTAGATCGATTGCTTCAAAGTTAAAATGTAGCTGTTTTAAAATCAGCTACGATTTATAACTTAAAGCTAAAACTGGTGGTTAATTTTAGAAAACAGTTTGGTTAAATTATTGTTTACTATGTATTCATAGACTAGACAGTCTCTAGAAGGTGATTGTGTTTGAAGCGGAACCTGTAAAATGCATTGCAGTTGTTTATAGTTTGTAGCAGTCTTATGGGGTAGGAAATAAGATAATATCACTGATTATTGGTGCAGACCCTTGTCACATGTACTCCGCAGGTTGTTTTACTTTGATGATTTAACACAAATTCGACCAGTAATTCGCCCTAAATGATACAAGTAACCTAATAATTTCTTTCAGTTTTATATTCATAAAATTCAGTGTATATTTATTGAATAAGGGTAGAATCGGTTGAATTCCCTTTGCTCAGGGAACTCTTTTTGACATGGAGGTTTTTCGCTCTGGAACTCTTCCGTCCGGGATCCCCTTTCGCATCAGAAACCATTTTCTCTCGGACGCCTTTCGCCGAGTCTCGTTCTGGTGCCATCGTATCCGCTTGTTTGTGGCTACTGGAATTGCAATTATACGTTTGCGGATATTTTAAGTAGTAGTTTATCTACGCGAGTTATATATCCTCCAAATTATGTATGTATTATAAAATAGAATCTAATAGGAAATTGTTAGAAATTTTTAAGAAGTTACTAAGTAAAGTGCAACAATGTAATACAAGGACAATTAATAAAGTTTATTAACAGTTCCTAAGAACGGATGCAATACTTTGTATCCAGACGATAGTGACACTGCAGGTGGCAGGTCACAGACGGTCAAAATACAGCAATTACCTAGAAAGTAAGATTATAACATTGTAACAATGAATAGAATTAAGAATAAGCAGACATGAGCTCCGCAAGTTCCCACAGCCATGTGAGGGGGTAGGGACATTATAAATAGCCCGGGAGCCCTAAGACCCGGCAGTCAGTCAAAATATTCAGCTTTAACATTGCAGTTGCTTAGGCAACTTAAAAATAGTACAATTAATTCTTTTTTCGACTTAAAGTAATTTTAATCCAAGTATGTAAAATTCCACATTAAATTCTGCATCAACCAAATAAATTTGTTAAGAAGTTTGGAAGTGTTTTTTAAAAACGCAGCTCCCAAGGCCCGAACCTTAACTCGCGTTGTTACACTTTGCGCTCGAAGCAACCTAGTTTAAGCATAGGATCGTCCATGCGTTCTCGCACTTCGCTCTCGACCAATTATTTAGAGGTCTCTTTAACTGTTTGTCAAATAAGTAGCGATAAAGTCAAACTATTATCGACTTTATTGTATGTTCCATAGTTAAATCTTCTAAAATATATTTATCAGCACGTCTCCGTATCTCCGCATTTTCGCATTTCTTTCGGAAAGCGATTGTATGGGTAAGCGCTTTCAACGATGGCCGAAAGTGTCCATGACGAGGAACGGAGTGGGGGCCCTTCAGTGACCACTGAGGATTTGGTGCAGAAAGTCGACGAAAAGTGACACAGAATAGACGCTTCACGATTTCTTCGTTATCATAAAGACGTTTCCTCAAGTTTTAAGAAGTGCTATCTATGAAATTGTTACCGCACGCTCCAAAATCAAGCGGCAAACTTCTATGACGACGGAATACAAAACCTTATTGTTCGATATCATAAGTGCCTTAATTTGGGCGGCATTTATGTGGAAAGTAAATAAAAGTGTACTATTTCATGTAAATATAAAATTGTTACAAAAGGTTTACTTGTTTTTAATACATATCAAAACGGTACTTATTTAAAAAACACGCCTGGTGTTAACCCTTCTCGAACGAATGCCGAATTTTTGTATTGACAACGGCAGCTCTTTACTGTTGCCATTTTTCTTTGAGTAAATGGTGTAGCTGATGGAATCTCCAAGTATATATCACATTTCGTTAAATTTATTTCAAAATTATGTACTTTGAAGGAGAGGAAAGTGTTTAAGTATAAAAAGGAATACTTTTCTTTAAATGTACAAGTTGTTTCTGAAGATTTAATGAATATTTTGGATTTTGTTGCACGTTGGCTAGTCTCTGCTCACGACTGAGCTATGCTCAATAATAGTGGTTGAAATTTCAAAAACGGCAGTTTATTTGGTATTGATGAAATACAAATCTTAAAATCGATCTTTAAACTTGTTTTTAAAGGTGATAGTGTTTGTTATTACAAGACCTTATGTATTAATACGATTTTGTCATCCTCACACAATACCTTAACAATGGCATAGCGAAACACACATGCAATTAAGAGGTATGGTAGATAATTATTCGATATTTGTAGTAAAAGATTTATCGTCAATATGAATTGATGCCGTTTAAACTTAGACAATATAATGCTGGTTTTCGATGCAACTGCGGTACTATATAACACTGATGATTGCACAAAGGGTTAGAAAAGCTCTATCACAAGAACTTGAGAATATTGATAAAGACCAATAATAATTTCTTAGATTTGGGATGTTTTAATTATGTAAATGCGTGGGCATGTAATTTTTGTAGGAAACAATTAATAATAATATTTTTACTAATATTGTTACGAGCAAAAGTCACGTAATATTACAAATTTCGATTTGCTTAAAAGTAGCAGAAACCTTATAACAATTTTAAGGGTACGCCGTTTAATTACAGTGATGCGGGAGTGGGTTTCTATGTAAAAAAGGATAAACATAATAAAAATTAACAGCTTAAATGTACGAAATACAAAAATTATTTAACAAGGACTACTTAATTTGAAAGGCTTTACGTTGTTATAAGTAAGTGACGCCAAACCAAAGAATATTAACTATAGAATAAGAAGCGACACTCTAGTAATATCCTGAATCCTGTTCAGTGCGCAGGTTCGCCAAAAAAATGGCCGGAGCTAGAAGGATATATACTCTAAGGTATGAATGCCATTGTTACATCTGCTTGTCAATAGAGCACTGACCCCCATATTTATCAGGTTTTGACCATAATAAAAGCCAACCACAGCTAATTATCAAAGAATATTAACTATAGTTAATATTCTTTGTAATTATTATAAACAAATTGTCGAACGCAAAGGGCGTTTTTGCATTTATTGTGTTGTCTGAATACATAAACTGTGTATTTTATTGTAAAACTGTATTGCATTTTACTAAAGTGTACTGGTTTTGTTCCTTAATAATCATAAACTGATTTCTTAACAAAAAATGAATCTTAATATTAATTGTGTTTATGAATTTTGAATAATTGTTAAATTAAGATATATACATATAAAAGGAAGTATAATTTATGTTGAGGTGTATTGTTTTGTTTGATTTCTTTACTAGGATGTATCCAATTTTCAGTGGCTGCATTGTATATGCGCATTTTTTGTAGTTAGAATATTATCTTGAATAAAATGGAGGTCTTTTAGAAAGAAAATCGCAATATATATATTAAACCTATTAATTGAAATATCTAATACAATGCATATTGTGCCCACTCATTGATATAATTGATTGGTATTTTTCTGATAAAAAGAACACAAGTGTAAAAAATTCCATAATTATGAATTATAAATAAATGTCAAATTTTTCTGAATTATAATTTTGAATTTTACCGCCATTCTTGGTACCCCAGCAAAATGGCGAAACACTTCAAGGTCAGATATTCTTTCCACCATTAAATACTAACAATTCGCCGGGAGTGTCGCTTCTTATTCTATAGTTAATATTCTTTGGCCAAACATCTTATCTCAGCAATCTCTTTGATATTTTCCCTACCTGGAAAACCGTGATCTCCGATATTTCGCCTTTGCTTTTGGTTCTCGATATCTCGTCACATCATACTTTACCTTTCTCTACCAGACCGTAAAAACACTCGTTAACTTTTGACCAAATTAAGGAAATTTTTAATATAAAGATATCTTCCAAATTCGATTTCATCACTGGGGTGACTGGATATCTTTCCACAAATTCATCTATCTCTACCTGTTGAGTTTGATAGCGGTAGTACAACTAATTTTAATCAACAATTTTAGCGGAAGTTCCAAATACATAAATAAAGCAAGTGCAAAACAAAAGTACTTACCAATTCAGCATCAACTGCAGAAGGTCAACAGGAAACCACTCTTCTACTAAATTCAAAAAGGGCACCCTTAATCAATATAGCTATTAGTGGGGGCGGACGAGTTCGACAGGTGGCTGCTGATATTGGAACGGCGACACAAGTTTTACTTATATATTGGAAACAACTTTCAAAGCAAAGTACGAAAAGTAACTAAATATGTAACTTAACTTTCAACATCTGCGAGTTATCAACTAGATAAATGAACTATATAACAAATGTTAGAATTTCTATTTTTAAATAAAATTACCTTGATGGCGCCAACACAACCTATATTATAGATAACTCCAAATAAAATTTCACCTGAGCTTAAACTCTATTGAGAGAAGTTTCTAGAATATAGATACACGTGTATTAACATTAAAGACAAACAAACATAATGTAACATCCAACTGATCGGGTATTACTAATAGAAATCGATAAAGAAATATTAATCTAAAATATTACCACACTATTATTACAGTTTCCGAGATTGATATACATAACATGCGAAATCATAATTCTAGAAATGCCCTTAATAATTTTTCCGTTCATAATTCCATTGTCTACTAAAAATACTAAATTCTCATTCTTTCACTAGTAATACTGCCTACAAATAAAGCTTACTTTTAACATTAATACGCACATCTATCTAGATGTTTTAAAAGTTTCAAACTGTCTTTCCCGATAATATTATGCCTAAATTTAAAGAAAACTAGTTCCATCGCTATCGTAGTCCAACAAAATAATTATTTAACGGAAAATTAATAATTTAATTTCCTATCAAATAACTACGAACACTTTACAACAGAACGTCTCTTCCAACTTGTAAGCTATATGTATGAGACAGACGAAATAATTACCTAAAGATTTCAAACGTATCATCATATTCACTATAAAGAATTGTATAAAGATAAATGAAAAAACGAGCTCAAGAAATACTAAGAAAAGATCAATTTGGGTTTAGGTAAAACAGAGGAACACGGGAGGCTATTTTAGCTCTGAGGATGATAATGGAGAAAAGGTGGAACGCGTGTATATAAGGTTTGTAGATCTGAAAAAAACATTCGACAATGTAAAATGGAAAAATGTTTGAAATACTCAAAAAGATTGGAATGAGTTATAGGGATAAACAAATAGTACATAGCTGATACAAAGAACACACAGCTGTAATAGAATTAGAGCAGTAACGTAGAGAAGTAAATATTAGAAAAAGGTTGAGTCAGGGATGTGTACTATCCCCATTAACTTTTAACTTGTACATCGAAAAGGCAATGAATATCGTCAAATGCAAGAAGACCTTTGGAATTATTATGCAGGGACAAAAAAATTGATATGCTTAGATTTACAGAAGATATAGAGGTATTAGCATCTAGCAAGGAAAAGTTAGAAGCTGCTCTTAATGAAATGGAAACAGTTCTAACAGAGAGATACAGTATGAAAATTAATAAAAATAAAACTATAGTATTAGTATACAAAGAAGGGAAAAATAAATTAAAAAACTAGAATACAAATAGGTAACGTAAACTTAAAATAAGTTACAAATTTCTGCTACATGGGAAGCCAAATAACGCAAGAAGAAGAGCGCAATAGATATAAAACAAAGATTAGCACAAGGTCGTGCTAAATTTAACAAGAAAAAGCAACTACTGTGTTCTAAGACAACAAACATAGAAACAAGGAAGACATTGCTTAAAACATATGTGTGGAGCACAGCACTGTACGGCAGTAAAACCTGGGCAGTAGGAAAAGTGGACAAGAAAAAGATAGAAGCCTCTGAAATGTGGTGCTATAGACGTATGATGTAGATATCATGGTCAGATAAAGTTAAGAAAGAAGAGATACTAAAAATGGTAAGGGAAGAAAAAAAGTATGTGGAAAACAGTAAAAAGTAGGACAGATAGGATGATAGGCCACATACTAAGGCATGATGGAATAGTGCGGAATATATAAAAAGCAGAGACAAGAAAAAGAGAGGTAGAGGTAGACCTAGGTTAGACTATTGCACATAGATAGTGAAAGGTATAGAATATGGAAATTTAAGGGAAATGTGCAGGCTAGCTCAGAATAGAAATCAATGGAAGTACGCGTCCAACCAATTGCAAGATGGAAAACCTAATAACGAAAAAAATAACTGTACTTAAAACTGATGATTATTATAAGCAAATACAGGTACTGGTTTTGCAATAATTCAACTAAATGATAATTGTGCGAAAGGATTTACTGGAAAATTATTAATTCAGCAAATGTCTAAGTGTTGGGGGATCCTTGGTTGCCACATGCTGCTTAACCTCCTTTACATACCACTGAATCTTGGTGAAATAGGACATATAATTAAGAAACAACAAAAAGGGAACCGAACTGTATTTTGACTGTGTGATTTTATGGGAATGGTGATTATTACGAACAACTACAGGGTTTGATTTTGAAATATTTTCAACTAATGTTGATAGCGCGAAAGGATATATTGGAAAACTCTTAACTCGGCAAATGTTCAAGTGTTGGGGGATCTTGGTAGCTGCAGGCTGCTTAACCCCTTTCACATACTACTGAATATCGGGAAAATAGGGTATATATTTATAAACAATAGAAGGGGAACCGAACTGCGTCTAACAAGAAAGAGCACAGAGGCTATGTTCGAAGACAACAAACATAGAAACAAGGATAAAATTGTTGAAAGCATATGTGTGGAGCACAGCACAGTACGTTTATGAAATAGGAGCAGAAGAAGAAGCAGACAAAAAACGGTAGAAGACTTTTGGAATGCCGTGCTTCAGATGTATGAGGATGATAGTATGGACAGACAAAGTTAATAACAATGAGGTTTTAGATATAGTAGAAGAATAAAGATATCTGGGGAAAACAAAAATAAAATAGGAGAAAGAAATGAGCAGGTTACGTTCTAAGGCATCTTTGGCGAATATTACAAGCAGAGATAGGAAAAAAGAAGTAGAGGTAGACCTAGATCAGACTATTACACGAAGATAGTAAAAGATGCAAATTTTAGGGAAATGTGATTAGCTCCGAATAGGAAACAACGAAGGTATGCGTCTAACCAGTTCCAGGACTGAAAACCTAATGATGATGATGATAATATGTTCTCATGTAGATTCACCTCTTGTGTTCACTCTATTATTTTAGCAGCAGCAGCTTTCCGCATATTTTTCTTTTTAGTCATAATATTTTTGAAGTAATAGTTTAGATTCTGGTACTAAATTTTGCAACTCTGTTTGAATTCAAATATTATGTTCAGTAGGTTGTTTATTTCTTATTGAGTATAGTTAGCACAATGGCTTTTTCTAGATCAATTCATTTTCATGATAAACTTAAATTAATTGCAGAAAACTTATCATAACAAACAACAGTATATTGCTAATTTGTAAACTACTACATATTGTAGAGCCGTTTAGTCGACCTGTGACCAGAAAAATTACACTTGAACATAAGCGAAGCGTTTGTACACAAGAGATGATCAATAAACCCTGCGGCGCGACTGCTTTCAGATGGGCTTAATCGACAGGTTACAATAGGTTGCATTTAACAGTTTTATTAACCATACAATAGGAAATCTCTGGTATGTAATTTCTGGTTATCCTTGAAATAATAAGAACAATTGAATAATGTATAATAAGCATTAGGTATTTTGAAGTTTAGTTCTAATTGGAGTTTTGACTGTCATATTACGTTACTACTCGACCTATAAAGTAATATAAATTAGTGATCGATAAAATTATTGTAGTGATAATATAAATTAATATTTAACGAATTTTATAATCTGTAGTTGTGATTGTATAATTAAATTAAGAAGATAGTATCGTATTTTTAAGAAGTTAGCATTTATACTGTTAACAATTTGCTGGAAGTAAATTATTGTGAGACCTTTTAGAAAATTTCAATGTAGTTACGAGTTGTCAAAAAGGCTTGTATAATCAGTTTTATAATGAAGAACCGTTGATCGTGCAAATAGAGAGTTCGTTATAATATAAAATCCTAGAAATGCATTGCTGTCATATGCTCATCTCGTTACACCTCTCCTTGACTATGAAAGACTTAAAATATATAGCAGCAAAGCAACTTATGTTTAAGTGGTATTTATAGTTAAAAATACTTATAAAAAGTATAATTTTAATCCGTACAACCAGGTCTATGTTTCATAACTCGACGTCGTTGTTTATGCTAGAACGAAAACACTAACAATAACAAAACCCTCAGGATCTTGTATCCACGTAAACTATAAACTTTTGAACCCTGCAGAGATTAGAATTTCATAATATTGTAATAGAGATGTTTTAATAAGGGGGAAAATTAAGTCAAAGTGGAGACGGTTCTCGCAAAACAAACTTTGGCAATAATTTCAATTTCCATAGAATATTTGCTAGAATATTATTGAGGTTTTAGATTATTAATCACTTTAAGTGATACTTATAAACCGATATTTTCTTCAAGCTAGACGTTGCAATAATTTTATTAAATTATTAGTGAGGAGTCAATATTATCAGGGTGCCGATTTTCCTAAGCTGAACTACTAATAGATATGAATTTCCGTCATCAGAAGAAAAGCAGAGGATTAACTTTAAGTTGTTTTTACCATACACGCTTTAGAAGCGACAACTATTTCGAATAATAATTTAAACAATTTAATAATATCAATTATTTGTAGCTTTCTGTTATTTAAATTTATTACTTACAGATACACGTTTTCATAAAATTGCGAGTTGAGACAATAAAATTCCTGAATAGGTTACAATATTACGATAGAACACCCAAGTATAAAAAATCACTAGGGTAGTCGGTCTTAAAGTGATATACAAACAAGTTACCACACTGTGTTAGTTTAAATACATTAATATGCGCATTGGTCATACCTTTACGACTTACATTTCCTCAACTTTTGAACATTATTCCTAGCACAATATTTACTTTTAGCGTTTTTTTATAGTAGAATAAGTTTAAGAAAACTAAGACACTTACCTCCATACATAAAACATTATGTACTAGAAAGAGAGAAATTTTTCAACACAAAATACACAAGGCCTAGAGAAACTGAATATGACTAGGGGTGGGCGATACGGGATTATGCGTATCGAATATCGATACATATTCTATATCGATATGTATCGATATATCGATTATCGATATATATCGATACGTATCGATGCGTATCGATACGTATCGATGCGTATCGATATGTATCGATGCGTATTGGTGCGTATCGATACGTATCGATTCGTTTCGATGCATATCGATACGTAGCGGTACGTATAGATATATATATATATATATATATATATAGCGATTCGTATCGGAACGTTTAGATGTGTAGATTAAGTATACATATCGAGACGTAGCGATACCTATCGGTACGAATCGATACGCATATATAAATTTTTCTACTCTTTCTTTGGGAATAAAATCACAAGATCGTTTCAAAATAATGTATTTACTGACAATTCGATCTTTCACTTAAGATTGTTTGTTATCAAAATAATTAAAGTTCCAAGTTTAATATTTGTGACATAAGTATGTATATAGGGGTGGGCGATACGGGATTTTGCATATCGAATATCGATACATTTTCTATATCAAATATCGATACGTATCGATACGTATCGAAGCGTATCGATACGTATCGATACATATCGATACGTATCGATACATATCGAGTATCGATATATCGATATTTATTTTTTGCTGTATCGGGGGGGTCGATACGGGGGTCGTATCGATACGTATCGATATATCGATACGCCGACCCAGCCCTAAATATGACTTCACCCTCTTATAGTATAAGATTGAAATGTAGTAGATATAATATAACATGGAACCTTTATATGGTTATTTTAATATCTGTAGGTAGACAAAACCTTAAACACACGGGCATACGCAGCAATTTTTAGTCGCACCACAATTGTTCTTTAGTTTGGTCGGTCTCTTGAAACCTGCGTTGCATGAAGTCAGTGATGTTCAAAATTGTTTGAGAGGAACTCAACTGTAATGTATTTAATTAAGTTATAATTCAAGAATAGTTGTTTGTTTAGGTTGTTATCACATTACTTTTATAATGATATATTTGACAGATGGTGATTACAATTTGTACATATTAAAGACATGTAATACAACAGTATAGAACGAACTCGCGTTTAATTGGGAACTGAGACCTGTCGAATATTACAATGACGACGAGAGATTAATTTAGAGGTGGTGTGGTAACGGGTGTTATTTAGGTTGTGAAAAATCTAGCGTTTAACAAATTCCGACAACCATTAAACCCTCGTAAAAAATGACAAGTTACGTTGGTTCAGTTCCCGAGTTTACTTTAAATGGTGACTGGATAATTTTTTAAAACAAAATTATCACAGTATTGTGTGGCTAATAAAGTGACAACACTAGAAGTTCAACGGGCAATTTTTCTAAAAAGTTTAAGTGACGACTGCTTTCAGTTAATCTTTAATTTATCCGTTCCCGATAATCCGACAGATAAAATCTACGACGAATTGGTGGAAATTTTTAACGGACATTTTAGTCCAAAAAAGTCGTATTTTTCAGAACGGTTTAAATTTTTTAACGCTTTTAAACACAAAGAAAAGAGTATTGCAGATTGGGCTGCAAGAGTGCGTAATTTAGCTAGCAAATGTGGTTTTAAAAACACTGGGCTATCGAAATTAATGCGAGACAGATTTATCATGGGTATGCAACCTGGTGTAGTGATGGACAGATTATTTGAAGAAGATGCCACGAAACTAAAATTTGAAGATGCTATTCAAATTGCACACAAGGGAGCAGTTCGTGCAAATTATACGGTACCCGAACCAATAATAAAAAGTGAACCTACCAACATATTTCAATTACAACAATATCGAAAAACGGGAAAGGCTCATTCGAGTTCCGCAAACTTTCGCGCCGGTGGTTACGGAAATTAGAGTGAGTATGTTTCAAATTTAAACAGGCAACAAGCAGGAAATAGCCGAGCTCCTGTCCCGGAGAAGGGAGATAAAGCAATCAATTATGTGTGTGGAAAAATGGGTCACCATGGGAAGGCATGTAAATTCAAAACTAGCGTATGTTATTGTTAAAACTTCATACAGTTGGAGGTCAGCGATTGGCAATATAGATGGCCTTATCGTATATTATTGTTGTGCTACACATATGGCGGAGCGATAAAGCCTTTTCGCTTCACCAACACGACTCTCGTATCGTTCTTCACCGACTCAACACCTAATAACTACAACCGCGAGGGCATAAGTGGTGCTGCCCGACCAGGTTGCGTCGACCGGTAAACAACACCTATCTTCGCGGGAGTAAATTGGTGAACAGCATTGCAAGGTAAGCAAGCATTAATTACGGTTTGACCTATGTTACTGTTTTTCGCGCCTTACCTCCAATTGCATACAATTACAGTCCATTTGCCAAGCTTTACACTTTGGGAAACGTTCTGGAGCTGTCCCGATTTTTTAATACACTCCAACGTGTAACACACATTATTGTTGTCATAAGAAAGGTCATTTGGCTACGGTATGTAGAAAAAAGCAAGGTAATCAGCATTATTATCTAGAGAAAACATCTGGTGAGTTTTTAGATCTAGATACTTTATTTACACTTGAGCAGGAAGATACTATTGCAGTATTTCCTAATTTAAACACCTTCTTTGCACTCGACATTGCAGATAAGAAAGAACAGATTTTAGATTCAGATACGCTGTATACTAGTGCGAGTAACAGTAGAAAGCAACCCATAGTTTTGGATGTGTTAATAAATAACAAAATATTTAAGTTTGAGCTGGACACTGGAGCCGGGTGTAGTGTAATTTCGGATACATTTAAAAACGAACATTTTCCACATCTGAAATTAAACAAATATAGCAAGGTTTTATACAACTATGATGGAAACAAAATAGTTCCTCTTGGATATGTTAGCGCTGATGTAACATTCAGAAATTTAACAAAGGTTATTAAGATGTATGTTATTCAGGGCAACGGTCTTGCTTTATTAGGACGTGACTTTTATTACGATTTTAATTTATGTATTAACAAAGTCGAGGAGATCAAAGTTCACAAAGATTCAAACGTAATAGTAGGAAGATTAGTTGCAAAATTTAAAAACGTGTTTAATGAAAAGTTAGGTCTTTTTAAACATGACGTTATATCTTTAAAATTAAAAGAAGAAACTCAGCCAAAATTTTTCAATGCGCGACCCTTACCCTTTGCACTAAAAGAAAAGGTGGATGCTGAAATTAGTCGATTAGAAAGCGAGGGATTTTGAAATCTATTTCTTATAGTCCATGGGGCACGCCAATTGTGCATATAGTAAAAAAGGATGGAACTCTAAGAATATGTGGTGACTACAAAGTAACGCTTAATTCAGTACTAGAAATTGACCAACATCCACTTCCGAGAGTGGATGAGCTTTTTACAAAATTACAAGGTTGTAAAATATTTTCAAAGATAGATCTTTCGAACGCTTATCAGCAGATTTCTTTGGATACAAGTTCTCAGCTTTACACTACGATTAGCACACACCGAGGGTTATATTCGTATACTCGCTTACCTTTCGGTGTAGCTTGTGCGCCATCTAAATTTCAAAAAATTATAAAAAGTGTTTTAGAAGGTTTAAGTATCACGGCGGCTTTTTTAGACATCATTATTGGTGGTTTAGATTTTAACGATAACGTACAAAAAGTAATTAAAGTTTTAAACATATTAAGCGAGTGTGGTTTAACCATAAAGAAAGAAAAATGTAGTTTCTTTAAGTCCTCAATTGTTTATTTAGGATATCAAATAGATGGTGAAGGGCTTCATACTACCAAAGAAAAGGTGGATGCAATAATTAACGCTCCGAATCCAACTAACTATACGCAATTAAAATCCATTATTGGACTTATTAATTATTACAATAGGTTTACACCTAATAGTTCCATTTTATTGCAACCTCTCTTTATAGTTTATTAAAAAAGGAATGCAAAATTTTTATGGAATGATTGCAAACACGCATATCAACAGGTTAAATATATTGTACGGCAGGCACATTAGTCCATTATAATAATCAACTACCCATTAATTTGACTGTGGACGCCTGCGAATATGGCATAGGGGCAGTTATATCTCATATTATGCCAAATGGGGAAGAGAGGCCTATTGCTTATGCTTCTAAAACCTTAAATGAAAGCCAAAAAGCTTACTCTCAAATCGAACGCGAGGGGTTGGCTATCGTTTTCGGAATTCAAAAATTCAGTCAATATTTATATGGCCGTAAATTTTGTTTGATTACGGATCATAAACCGCTAGTGGCTATTTTCGGTTCAAAAAAGAATTTACCGATTATGGCAGCTAACCGACTTTAACGATGGGCATTATTATTATCTTCTTATAATTATGATATAAAATACGTGGCCTCAAATAAAAACAAGTCGACTATTTTTCACGTTTGCCATTAAATAGCGTTTTTCAAAACGATTTCGAAAATACGTATATTAAGTATGTAGAGGAAAATACTTATATGCCTATCGACTGTACAAAAATAAAAAACGAAACCGCATTAGACCCTGTTTTAAGGCAGGTTAGCGCTTTTATTAAAAAAGATTGGCCAAAAAAGGTCAATCTACAATTTAAACCTTATTTTCTACATAAAGATCATCTGGTTATGGAGAGAGGATGCATACTATTCGGTTATAGAGTAGTTATTTCAGATTCTTTGAAAAAAAATATTTTAAATGTATTACACACTTCTCACATGGGAGTGGTAAAAATAAAAAGTTTAGCTCGATCATTTGTGTGGTGGCCACAAATGAGTGTTGCCATAGAAGCTAAAGTTAAGTCTTGCGAGGCCTGTTTAAAATTTCGTCACAGTCCCGCAAAGGCACCATTAATTAATTGGCAATATCCGGATCATCCTTGGGAGCGAGTTCACATGGATATCTTGAGGCCGTTGTATGGGAAACACATACTGATATTAGTAGATTCCTATACCAAATGGCCCGAGGCCTTGGTTATAAACAGTTTACATAGTAAAACTATTATAAAAGTTTTACGTGAAATTTTTGCTCGGTTTGGGTTACCCAAAATAGTAGTAACAGATAACGCAACAAACTTTGTTTCCCAGGAAATGGTTACCTTCTTCAAACAAAATGGCATTTGTTTTAAAACGGTACCTCCTTACCACCCAGCGTCCAATGAAGCAGCCGAGAATTCGATAAAAACTGTTAAATACGCGATTTTGAAGGCTTGCCATCACCGCAGAAATATCACAGACATTGATGTAATATTAAATAGATTTTTATTTGATTACCGGAACACAGCTCACTGTTCTACCGAACGCGCACCAGCCATGTTAATGTTTGGACGATTACTGCGAAATCGGTTAAATTTACTTTTTCCCCAAAGGTATAGTTTTGCAGACAAGGAAAACAAAACCTTAAGACACACGGTTGAACGTAAACAGGCGGATCAAAGGAAATATTTTCATAAAGGGAAAGAAAGAGTATTTAACCTTAATGATATTGTAGCGGTTAGAGATTACCGATGCGTTATTAAACCCTCTTGGATTAAAGCTATAATTTTTAAAATATTAGGCCCTCGTACCTACTTAGTTTTTGTACCGGAACTAAATAAACAGTGACGTAGACATTTAAACCAAATTATTGATTATGGACACGTTGGTGATAGAGTAGGGGAGGCGTGCAATACAGTGACCAAGGATATAAACCTAGAACGTGAAGTAAGTGAGGAACCTAGTGCGGTTGACGTTATGACGGGAATGCATCCGGGTTCTGTTGTTGCAGAAGCTAATCTAGATGTAGACGATTCAGATCCAAAGTATACATCTCTACCAGATTCTGAAAATAATGAAAGTTCACCGGTTTGGTCTAAGCGCAAACGTAATAAACCAAAACGGTATGCGGACGAGTTTTGTTAACTGCAAATGTTATTTATTTTCAGAATAGGGGAAGGTGTTGTAATGTATTTAATTAAGTTATAATTCAAGGATAGTTGTTTGTTTAGGTTGTTATCACATTACTTTTATAATGATATATTTGAGAGATGGTGATTACAATTTGTACATATTAAAGACATGTAGTAAAACAGTATAGAACGAACTCGCGTTTAATTGGGAACTGGGACCTGTCGAATATTACATCAACGTACAATAGCGTGCTCAAAAAATGAATGTTTTGCAGATGCTATTCACTTAGAAACTAGAGCAATTGGCAGTAATCTTGTTTCCGAATACGAAAGCTCCAAATTTTTTTTTACATAAAGGTGAACAAGTATTGGAATTCGTATAACTATTACTACAACTAAAGTTCAGTAATTCAACCATAACGTTCAGCAATGACTAGTTGATTGTTGTTATCAAATATGTGCGTTTATACAAATTTATCGGGGTAAAAGTCAAAGTGATTGTTACATTCGGAGCTTTCCCCTATTTATTTGTGATTAACAAAATTAGTAGTAATGAGATTACAATAATGGAAATACAGTTTTTATGCCATCATCATTAAATCTTCAGTCCTAGAACTGGTTGGACGCGTACCTTTATTGTTTCCTAGTCTGAACCAACCTACACATTTCCCTGAAATTTGCATCTATCACTATCACTCTGTGTGCGAAAGTTTGATCTCGGTCTAACTCTACCTCTCTTTTCCTATCTCTGCTTGTAATATCCCGTACTATTCCCCAGAAATGCCTTAGAACGTATCCTTCCCTTCTATTTCTCATATTTTTTTTCATTTTCCACAGATATCTTTATTCCTATACTATTGCTACAACCTATTTGTTATTAACTTTGCCTGTCCATGCTACCATACTCATACATCTGAAGCACAACATTCCAGAAGGCTTCTATCTCTTTCTGTCTGCTTTTCCTCCTACCCCTATTTCATAGATATACTGTGCTGTGCTCCACACTATGCTTTGAACAGTTTTCTTCTTGTATCTATGTTCGTTGTCTTTGAACATAGCTGCTGTTTTTTCTTGTTTGATGCAGTTCGGTCACCTTCTTTTGTTTTGTAGTTATATACCCTATTTTCTCGATATTCAGTGGTATGTGAAAGGGATAAGCAGCCACGGATAAGCAGCCTTTGGCTGCCAAGTTACCCCAGCACCTGAACCTTTGTCGAAATAATAATTTTTCCAATTTATCCATTAGCATAATCAACGATAGTTGAAAATATTTCATAACCAACACCTGTAGTTGTTTATAATAATCATCAGATTTAAGAGCACTTAATTTTTCGTCATTGGGTTTTACATCTTGAAACTGGTCGGACTTGTACCTCAGCTTATTTATGTTCTGAGCTATCCTACACCGTTCCCTGCAATTCTTACAACAGCCTATATACAGCTCGATTCCTTTTTATTGTTTTCTAATTATATGCACTATATGCATATGCATTATATGCACGAGATTCAGTGGTATGTGTAGGAGTAGGCGGCTCGGTAGCGTAGTGGTATGTGTGTGACTACCTTGCGCTAATCTTTGTTTTATATCTTTTGTGCTTTTTCCCATCTTGCGTTATTTGACTTCCTACGTAGCAGAAATGCTTAACCTCTTGTAAGTTCTCTTTACCTATTTGTATTCTTGTTTCTGATTTATTTTTCCTTCTTTTGCATACTAGAACTTTAGTTTTATTTTTGTTAATTTTCATATCATATATCTCTGTTAGAACTGTTTCCATTTCATTAAGAGCAGCTCTAACTCTTCTTTGCTAGATGCTAATACCGCTACATCATCTGCAAATCTAAGCACATCAATTTTTTGTCCCTGCATATTAATTCCAAAATGTCTTCCTGCATTTGATAGTATTCATTGATATCATTCATTCATTGATATTTAGTGGTATGTGAAGAGGGGTAAGCAGCCTGTGGCTGCCAAAATCCCCAATACTTGAACATTTGCCGAATTATAGTTTTTCAATATATCCTTTCGCACAATCAACATTAGTTGAAAATATTTTAAAACCAACATCTGTAGTTGTTTATAATAATCATCAGATGAAAGTGCACTTATTTGCTTTGTCATTAGGTTTTTCGTCTTGAAACTGGTTGGGCGCGTACCTCCATTTATTTATATTCTGGGCTAGCCTACACATTTCTCTGATATTCCCATAGGTTACATCGTTCACTATCTGCGTGCAATAGTCTAACCTAGGTATACCTCTGCGTTTCTTTTTTCCTATCTCTGCTTATAATATATTTCGCACTATTACCTTATGCCTTAGTATGTGGCCTGTCATCCTATCTATCCTATTGTTTACTGTTTTCCACATATTTCTTTCTAACTATACCATTTCTAGTACCTCTCTGTTTTTAACTTTGTCTGTCCATGATATTCTCAGCATACGTCTGTAGCACCACATTTTAAAGGCTTCTATCTTATTCCTGTCCGCTTCTCCTACTGTCAAAGTTTCACAGCCGTACAGTGTGGTGCTCCACAAATTTGTTTTAAGCAACCCTTTTTGTTTCTATGTTTGTTGTCTTTGAACACAGTAGTTGCTTTTTCTTGTTAAATGTAGCACGGCCTTGTGCTAATGTTTGTTTTATATCTTTTGCGCTCTTCCCATCTTGCGTTATTTGGCTCCCTAGGTAGCAAAAATTCGTAACCTCTTTTAAGTTCTGGTTGTCGTTACAATTTGTATTCTTGTTTATGATTTATTTTCCCCTCCTTTGCATACTAGTACTTTAGTTTTATTTTTGTTAGTTTTCATACCGTATCTCTCTGTCAAAACTGTTTTCATTTCATTAGGAGCAGCTTATAACTCTTCCTTGCTAGATGCTAAACCTGCTATATTATCTGCAAATCCAAGCATATCAATCTTTTGTCCATGTATAATAATTCCAAATATCTTCCTGCATTTGATAGTATTTATTGCCTCTTCTATGTACAAGTTAAAAATTAATGGGGATAAGACACATCCCTGTTTCACCCCTTTCCTAATATTTACTTCTCTACTTTCTTGCTCTAATTCTATTACCGCTGTTTGCTCTTTGTATACGCAAAGTACTATTGGCCTATCTCTAAAACACATTCCAATCTTTTTGAGTATTTCAAACATTTTTTTCCATTTTACATTGTCGAATGCTTTTTCCAGATCTACAAACCCTATGTATACGCTTTCCCCCGTTTCTATTGTTTTCTCCATTATCACCCTCAGAGCTAAAATAGCCTCCCGTGTTCCCCTGTTTCGCCTAAACCCTAATTGATCTTCTTCCAGTATTTCTTCAGCTCGTTTTTCCATTTGTCTTTGTACAATTCTAGTTAATACTTTTGAAGCGTTTGCTGTCAAGCTTATTGTTCGAACGGCGCCTCTTTTTTTGGTATGGTTAGTATGATGTTGCGTTTGAAATCTTTGGGTATCTCGCCTGTCTCATACGTTTACTCGCGCATCTCTTATATTTTTGCTATATGGTTTTATATCCCTAAAATTCATTCTAATTAATTTGTATGCTTCGCCTGTCTTTCCTATTTCCATCTTAGTTTGTACCTCTTTGCACTTTTCATTAATCCATTGTTCTATAGCTTTCCTGCATTTGCGAATAATTACCCATTCAATGGCTTTGTATCTCTGTTTTCCTGTTTCGTCTGATCTATTTTTGTATTTTCGTCTTTCTTCTATTAAATTCAGGATATCCTTTGTTATCCATGGTTTTTTATATTCTTTTTGTGTATACCCCAGAATACTTCTGGTCGCCATGTCTAAACTGGATGTAACGTTATTCCATTTTGTTTCTACTTTCTTGGTATCAGAAATTTTCCTATATCTTTCAGCAATTCATTTGACTTTTTTTCAAATCTTTCATGGATATATTGATCTTTTAGTTTCTCAAAGTCAAAGTGCCTTTTTCTGTTCATCTTTTTCAGATTTTTAAATTTAAGTGCGGCCTTCGTAATTACGATGTTGTGGTCAGTGTCTATATCTGCTTCCGGGTAGATTCTACAGTCTTTTACTTGATTTCTACACTGTGGTCTAACAATGATATAATCTTTTTGAGATCTTCCTATATCTCCTGGCATCTTCCACGTGTATCGTCTTCTAGCATGATGTTGAAATAATGTATTTGTGATGGTAAAGTTGTTCTTGTCGCAAAATTCTGCTAGCCTATTTCCCCTGTCATTTCTCGTGCCTAAACCAAATAAACCTACTATCGCTTCTTCCCTACCCTCACCTACCACTGCATTAAAACCCCCGTAATTATTAAATTTTCATGTCCTTTTACGTATCTTAGTATGTCTTCGTTATCTTTGTAGATCGCTTCTACCTCTACCTCACTGTAGCTAGAGGTAGGCATGTATACTTGTATTATTACTGTATTATCTGGTTTAGATTCAAATCTAACCATGAGTACTTTTTCGTTCTTTTGTAAGTAGTTTTCTACACGTCGTCCTATCTTTTTTCGCATAACTATCCCCACACCCGATTTTCCTTTCTCTGATCCTGTATGAATTACCCTGAAGTCTCCACTCTAAAAATTCCCCGCTCCTGGCCAGCGGACTTTGCTAATTCCTGCTATGTCTAGTGCTAACCTATCCATTTCGTGTTTCAGGTTTTCTAGCTTACCTACTTTCATACTTCTGACATTCCACGCTTTGAATCGCAGAATGTTCACGGATCTTTTTCTATTCTTTCGGATCACATCCTCTGAAGTAATCTTCTCCAGGAGATCCGAATGGGGGAATATTTTACCTCCGGAATTTTTTACCCCAGAGGATGCCATCATGTTTAACAATTTCTGTACGCAGTGTACTTGGGAGGTATTGTGGTGCTTTTCCCTTGTCTTCCACATAGGCGGTTCCGTGGCGTAGTGGTATGTGTGTGACTACTACGCCCAAGGTCCCGGGTTCGAATCCCGACACGGTCCGCTTGAAAAATGTTAGGCGAGCATTTTTCAGAAAAATACACCCTCGTTCGGATGAGAGGTAAAATGGAGGTCCCGTGTGTGAGTGTTGTCACGCACGTTAAAGATACCTACCTTGCTTGGAACAGCAAGGGTTCGGCAAAATTCCAAATTTTCCAGGTAAAAAAAAACTCGCTTCTTGGCCAATGTAGTACCTTCGGGTGGAGCATTGGAAAATCAAATGTAATGTCTTCCACATAGCAGTAGTGTGTCTTAGAATATCATACCGACCCCTATGGTTTATGCCACTCTAAGTACTGACAAAGCTTCTGCCCTCGTTCGGGGACCTGTCTTAGTCTGGTTCCTCACTAAAGACCCCACTAATTTGGTTAAACCTATAGTTCGGCTCTTTAGTTTATTGAAACGCGCAAACCATTCTACCTGTTCTAGTATTTTAGAACGACGTCAAGGTGCAGGTTCGTTCAGAATGGAGTTTTTATGTATACAAAATTAATTCCTACTCAATAGTTCCTGTTTCTTCAACACTACTAGTCTTCAAATCATAATAATGATCATTCTCTGAAAATAACTCAACCTCATTTTCACTTTCTTCGCTGCTTGTAACAATCTTCCTTTTTACTGCTTGAATCTTGCTTGTTGCTTGATTTTTGCTTGTTGAAGGCTTGTCTTCATTATACTTTTCTGGCGAATCTCAAATGCAAGAGATCTTCCAGAAACAACATTTAATTTTTTTCTTTTTCAGTATTGAATTATGTTTTTTTTGCATTTCGTCGATTCTCTAAATGATCTACTATAACTTCACCAATACCCTCTCTGAGGACTTCCTCCTGTACATGAGGAATCTTATCCAGAAGCTTCTGCTTACATAATAGAAGAATTCTCTGGCAGAGAAACCTCTCTAGCTTTACATCTTTAAGTGTTATAAACAATTCACCAAAAAGGTTTGTAAACGTCTCAGTGTCAACTGTAGCACAGGACCTCTTGATGTTGTTACTTAGGCATCCTTATAAAACTTGCCTATGACGTGGTAAAGAAAATTTTGCCAAATAGTAACTAGGACAATTATTTCTAAATCGGGATTTCTTACTTATACGATCAGGCGCTCAGACTTGAATCTAACGCATTTAATTTTGTTTGTCTTTTCGGTCTCTACACCCTCTTTAAATTAATGGCATAACACCATTGCCTCCCTGTACATACAAGGTATGCTTTATTTAACTAGATTTGCTTCATTTACAGCACAAACAAGCGACCGTTTGAAATGAAATCTCCTAACACACTAAGCGTTTACACGTTCCAAAAACCACGGACAAGACTTTATAGATCAGTCAACTTCACTCCGGCGGTCAAGTTCAGCCCGAATTAACGTTAAATTTGCACATATAACCAAAAACTTTTACTACGAAAGAATGGAGAGACATTAAATGTGCCAGCAGAGTTATTTTCGGGATACAATAACTTAAGAAATAAGACATGTATCAGACTCGTAGACTAGTTTGATCACCACTATTCAGAAAAAAGTTGAATGACCAATTTATAATACCTAACTTCACAGGTGCTTTTCGGTATATGTCCATTCATTGCTAATTGTTAGAATTAAACTTTATGGTAAAATTTTGTAAAGAAAGTTAAGTTTATGAATATCATACGGGTTTAAATGTTTTTCTTTTAGTTTTTGGTCATCTTTAACTACGCTGTCAACTTCACTTCGTTTTAAGGTAAGTAGGGTATAATCAAGGATCCTGTGACCACATTTCCACCAGCATCCACATTTCCACACACATCTGGACCAAAAAGTTTTCTTCGACTAACCATTTTCATCTTTCGAGATAAACCTTTTCATCTTTCGAGATAAATATATCTTAATTTTTCATCTTTCGAGATAAATGAGCATCCTCATTTCCTCTCACATCTAAACCAAAAAGTTTTCTTCGACTAACCATTTTTATCTTTCATCTGAACCAAATAGTTTTCTTCGTCTAGCCAATGCATCTTTCGAGATAAACCTATCTTGTTTGGTATCAATCAATATTAGAATTTTCTCAAGCTACCCGAATCTCTAAGAATTTTCAGATATCATCACCCCAAGGAGCTACCCTAATTTTAAGATTTCTTACCTGTAGCGACTTTTGACCGTTCTTATAAACTTTTTAGTCATGCGATACATTAAATTAGCTTAGAATTTTATGCATCCCGAATCTGCAAACAGATTTGAAATCGGACCACGCCCTGCAAAGTTACACATATACCCTCTGCGAGATAAATCTTTCTCCACATTTCCATCCACGAGATAAACCTATCTTGTTTGGTATCAATCAATATTAGAATTTTCTCAGCTACCCGAATCTTTAGAATTTTTAGATTGCGCCATCCCCAAGAGCTACCCCATTTTAAGATTTCTTACCTGTAGCGACTTTTGAGTGTTCTTATAAATTTTCTTAGTCATGCGATACATCTTGTTAGTCTAAAATTTTACACAGAATTTGAATCTGCAAACAGATTTGAAATCGGACCATCCTTACAAAGTTATACTTTAAAGCTCCCAAACCACTTTAAATTGTTTTGCTCGTCTATGACATATGCTTTAACCAACTATTTCCTAGAAATCTAAAACCGCAAGGATTTTAGAAACGAGTCCTTTATAAGCCATAAGTGCTTAGTATTTAAAATCATTTTTCAAACAGTAATGTGCTTCTCTCAGAATGTCGCAAAACCCATGACTTAAAATTTTTCTGGTTTTAACATAATTACATGTACAATGCTAAATTGTTGGAAAATACATAGACAAGAACAAACTAATCGCTTTACAATTATGTGACGTATAGTGAAAGTAGTATAGAGGACAAACTAATTGCTTTACAATTATGTTACGTAAAGTGAAAGTAGCCTTTCTTTTTATTAATTAGTGGGTATATGATTTGAGAAATACAATAGATATGCTCGATGCTAATAGGAAAGTACGTTAAATGCAAGTCAATTAACAACAATTTAATAGTGTTTACTGACCTACCTTAATTGTTTGTACAAGGAAACACAATAAAATATATTCAAATATAGTAACTACCTTATTTATTTATGCCCCATGTGTAGCTTGCTGTACTATTAGGACTAGGGTATGCAGACTTTAACACCTCCATCTCGCACGCTTTACACAGATGTTGGTTGTTTCGTACAAGACCCTTTAACAACTGTTGAGTTGAACGTTTACTGTAATGACATACCGTGCTGTTTTCCTTGTGTTGCTGTAAGCTATTCTTGTAAAAGCGATACTGCAAGACCCAGAGTTTAAGTACTTTGCTGCCGACGGATGTATAAAGCAACCGTGGACGATGTTACACCACGACATTAAATGGCAGGCTTGAATATTTTTTGGAAACAATCGAAGATTGCCGAAGACACTCGAAGAGTGCACAAACGCGTCACTAAACCACAATTAATAATCGCCTTTATAGGTTTAACATTTCTACCATTACCAATGATTTTAATTTCTTATTGGAGAATCCTTATTCTCCCACGCACTGTTGCGTAGCTGGATGCCCACCCTTTTGGGGATATATGCTCGTTATAGGTTGTAGCACCTGCGGTTTTTAACTACACTTTGTGAGATCCCTTTAATCTTTTTAATCGTGTCCTTCTCGCGCACAATACAGTAGGACTTAGCCTTACTCTACAAATTCTAACACCAAGTCACCGTTGAACTCGTCTTTAAATTTCCCCACAACTTTTTGTTAACATGCGGTAAATTGTGTTTATTATTTGCAGGGTACACCACTTTAAACTTAAAAATAAAAACAGGATAGTTTAATACGTCTATTAATAATTTATGGTAATGTTGACGATACAAATATGTAAAACAAACTTTATCAAGAAATATGTTTTAATAGAATACATACATGTATTGATAACATCTATAAACCGCTGTGGTAACCAGAGTCTGGCGAATCTGAGATATCCAAATCTCTAAACATTTGCGCAACCGATTGCCTTGCAGTTGCATCTTTTAAGTACTGAATGGGAAACATTTAATAAGTTCCAACACTGTCAAGTAATTTAAATTGCTGCAATCATTTGACAGAGAAATACTGGCACTGCTCTCTCCTCTAATAACGTTTGAACCCTTCTTCCTCCGTCGTATTTCCACATACTTTTTATATCACCAACAAATTTTCGTAAAATTCTGGAAAGTTTCTACACCTTAACTCGCTCATTTTATAACAGATCAATTCTCGCAAATTTAATAGCTTGATGCACTCGTACGCAGGTAGCACAATAACATTCCATCTTTCGTAATCTCCATATTATATAAATTCTCTTTTCAAAATTGTTCAACAACCATATACTTCTATTAAAGGCTGTGCTCAGCGCAATTTGAAATCTTGATCCAATTGTATGTCAACAACATCGTTTCCAGTAGTCAGACCATTTAATCAGTGTTTAGCACGTCACGAGAGAATTGGCGAATTTGAAATTCCACTTGAAAAGTACACAATTTCTTCCAATCAAGTAAGAGAATGTTATCGTAGAATCAGCACACATACCACTACAGCAAATAACTTGGATGGCAGGTTGAAGACCACCATATAAATCAAAACCAACTTCTAATATATGGTGGTGATAATTTGAAGGAAATTCGCCTAACCTATAGGTTGACTTACCAACTAGTTGGTTGATATTTAATTGCGGTACTCGCACATCACTTGTAACGTTAACACAAGAAAAATCCATCTTTAATTTATAATTTTAATCAAACTCGACAATACTTTGACGACTAATGCACTGGAACATGGCTCTCGCCTTTTATGCCGATGGTCGAGCGTGTGCAGCTCTTATTATATTAGTTGGCGTTATATGCAAGTCTTGACTGGAAAAGTGTGGTCTATAATTGTTTTATAGTGGGTTTTACCTGTATGTATTTAACCACCAACGCCATTTTAGAATTATTAAACAAAATTACTCTTAGCAGTATTTTAATATACCATCGTGTAAGATTTCAATTATTATTGTGTTTTCCTCAGGTTCTCAAATCCCTCGATTTTTCAAATCGAATGACCCTTACTGATTTGCAGAATAACCTTTTGCAATCACTGTATATAATTCATCTTTAATCTATTTCTAAACCGTATCGCTCTGTCTTTTGAGATAAACCCTGGTGTAACCTATAAATTAGTATAGAATTTTCCTGGGAATTGAAATTAATTATCACGTCTTTTAAAATTAGTTCCAACAAAGACCTGTATATATTGTATTAATATTCAAAACCTATCAACAAAACACCTTTGCATTTTATTTAGATTTAGCTCGATAATAGAGTTAAACTCCAAAAATATTTATTAGTGGCTAGAATTGTTAAAATTTTCAATTAGTGAATCCACATACAAATGATTAAACCAAAAGGTATAATACATATATTAATTCTATACGGTGACCTAGAAAGTGGTTCGATAATCTATTTTAAATGTAGTTCAACATAAGACGTATATTCTAAATAAATTTAGTGAAATGTATGATCATTAGCCTTGCATTGTTTGTTGATGACGTCTGACTATTAATTTAATAAAAGCACTTTCCACAATTCTAGTTAATATACGGGAATACACATTCTATAATTTGATTTAAATTGGGTTAATGTAAGGACAAATTATACTTATACTTTCTCCCTCAACGTATTTAGGAAGTTTATATCAAATCTTCCGCACATTATACCACTATGGAGTTGACATGCAAAATCAGATATGCAAATTCGAGAACTTGCGTTTTATTTAAATAAAATTCTTTAGTGAAGATGTTGACATTGATGGGAATTATATGATATTTACCAAAGGAACTTTAGAGCACTTTTAGGTATCTCAGATCGTTCAATGCTAATACAAAGAACTAACGGAAAGGGTACTCTAATATAGATCTGTTTCTGTTAGATGTTGCAATGGGAAGATATAATAGGAATGATGTCCTACAGAATTGCACATGATGTAATTAAAGCAAATACAGTAATAGTGATATTGGGATCATATTAGATTTATAAGAATACCAAATTGTTTGAAAACAGTATTTGTAAACAAGTTGATATGGAAGAATACAACAGGTTTCCATCCACGCATTTACGAGCGATGTTTAAATTTTAACCGAAGAACGAAAATTTTGTAACACTATTTTAATACATTTTGTTTTCTTATACGTTTCTAAATTGTTGTTTTCATACAGAATTAATGATGTCAATAAAATTATGTTATAGTTTTAAATAAAAAATTCTGATTAATAATTTTGTAAAACGTTTAATAACACCCTTTTAAAAATAATACACATCTTTGTTATAATTCTTTTCATAATTAGTTAGATACCCATTTCAGTTACGTGGACATTTGAAAAATTAAACAATACCAATGTATGCTTTATATTTTAAAACATAAACAATAATATATACAAAAATAATTTCTAAATTCACATAATTCATTTCTTATGATAACAGTTGTGGTGGTTAAATTTTTATTCTAAAACTTACAATTTAGTATATATTCCATTTGAATATCTGCCAACAGTTTTATAAACCCCATCTCCTCGATTATTTCCATAAAATCATCCAGATCCTCAGGCATTGATAACACTGCAGCACAGTGCTGTATTGCTTCCTCATGACTGACACATAAGACATTTTCTCCTTCTATCAAAGCGTTGCCCACATTCTGCTTTTTACTCGTAGAACATTCGAAATCTTCGAATAACCTCTCCAAAGTCTTTATACATATTTGTTATATTGTCTCTTTGAACCGTACAATCAACAAATAATAACTTATACGAACAGTCCTTTTATATGAGACTCCTATTCGGATATGTACCGATTGCACCGATTTGTGTGCACGCACGAAGCAACCGGTATGGAATGTATTCTATGAACAAAATCATTACATTTCTTAAGAAAATGCTAAGGACTTTAAAATAATTATAACTCTTTTAGACCCATCTTAATAAAGTTAATTTTTAGGTTGTGCACTTTTTTAAACAATTTCCCAATACTTTTTAAACATCTACAATTCTTAATTTATCCTAAAAATTTATATTTTTGTTTGTCTCTAGTAAATATTAAAATGGAACGGTTTTTAAATTCTTAATTTTCTTTAATACGTAGTTTTACTTTAACCTTTTTGAATTGGAATTTTTCGGTTCTTAATGGGAAGCTTTTTTGATGGTGTCAATTTTTTCATTTTGAATTTTTGGTTAATCCCCTTTTTACTTAAAATTTTTGACACTTGATGTGGATGCTTTTTGAATAAAATTTTAACGTTCTAATCTTTGGATGGGAACTTTTTTTTTGTAAATTCTATTTATAACTTGAAATTTTCCTTTGACCATTATCCAAATAAAATCTTTAAAACCATTATAAAATTATTTTTGGTCCCCCAACACTTAAAAATTTTTTAAATTTAATTCTTCCCTTATATGTCCAAAATATTGATTGGTTCTTTCTTTATTCGAAACAGAAAAATGAGGATTTTATTTGCTGTTTGAGGAATCTCGAAAACCATAATTGAATCTTTTTGGTTTGGGTTATCAAACATGTAATTTTCAAATCATGGTAACCAATTTCTTCTTTTTGGGTAAAACTTTCTTAACAATTTATTTGGTTGATCAAACCCAAAAAATCTTTTAAATCTAAGACCGTTCTCGTGCAAGATCGAAAAAAGCGTTGGTCTTCCCACTCGATGGTCCCAGTATCTCTATGAATTTGGGAAAAGGACCATGTTTACCATCCTCTTTTTTGAAAAAAGTTATCTAATTCTGTATAGGTATTTTAATTCTTTAACATTCTGGACTGTTGGGAATTAATTTCTTCAGTTTGCAATTTTAACAATTCTAATTTTGGTATATTATATTTTTACTAGCATAAAATCGGCCTCGGTTCCTTGCCTTTTTTAATAATTGTTTGGGCCCCTATTTTAATGGACATCTTTGAAAAAATTCTTACTATAACTAAGCTCAACCCAAAATATTCCTTATTACCAAATTTAATTCCTGCTCACATAACCACATGACCATTGACCATATGACCACATGACCACTGACCATATGACCCATGACCAATGACCATAAATTCCTTACCATGACCATATGACCAATGACCACGCCACATGACCAATAATGACCCAATGACCAATGACCATATGACCATAGACCACATGACCAATGACCAATGACCACATGACCAATGACCAATGACCACATGACCACTGACCCATGACCATATGACCTAATTGCTTTTAATGGTTTTCTCATTAAAACCCATTTTTGCTTTTAATGAGTTTTCTCATTAAAACCCATTAAACTAATTGCTTTTTAATGAGTTTTCCATTAAAAACCAAGTGTGGACCTAGGTTAGATAAAAGGAAAAATTAATAGGTTGGGCCAGCGCCGCCGCTGGCTAAAATTTTCGTCAACCTTTTTTTAAAACCGCTTGTTTTTTGGAAAACTCGTGCGGGTTCGTGGTCGTGGTCATGTTTGGTCATGGTCTCGGTCGCTGGTCTGGTCATGGTCATATGGTCTGGATTGTGATGTGTCATGTTTGGTCAGTGTCATATGGTCTTGGTCTTCATTCATTTTGTCATGTGTCATGTGTGTGTCGTTCTTCATAGTCGTGGTGTGTTTGTGAAGTTGGTGTATATATTGTTGGGTTGACTGTTATATGAACATTTTTCGCATTGTGTTCAACATCTGTTGGTGTCACGTACAAGCGGGTCTGGATGGTTTTGCTAAATATATAAGTTGTGCAGATTGAAGGTGGCGATCGCGATCATGTCCGAAGTTATATCTAGGTTGATAACTGCTTGCTAATGCAGAGATGCATGGTCGCTGTTCATCTGGCTGCGACCGTGGGACCATCGGTGGAAGACAACGCTGCTGATCTGCTGAGGCTGATGTTCAAAATGTTTCGAAGGTTTGTGATACGTGACGGTGAACGTTACCGTTGATTGAACCGATGTTGTCGATGATCGAACGAACGGTTGGTTTTCGATGACTGCAGGCTAAATCGGTTTCGTCGTCGCGCATGGTCGATCTTCGACTTACTGATGAACTCGAAGCTAAGTGCGTATTGTTAATAATCGACAAATTCGGATCGTTATGTGCATGTAACGGCTAAAAACATTTTAGTGAACTACGTAACTGTTGGCGATATATGAATGTCGTGAGCGTCGACCATGTTGATATTCAAAGGTGTTCCGTCAGTCGATATGACGGACGTTTAGATTTACAATTAGTGGTCTTTCTTATGGGATGCTGCAAAGTTTGCGTAACGAATCATCGCCAATAGTGCGTATCGATCACTGACCGTTCGTGCAATCGATCCGCCATAAAGTTAGTTTTGTTAGTGCTATAAAGTGCACAGTTTTGCTCTGTATTGCGATTTGAACATTTATTACTGGTCGTTAGAAGCTTAACGTGGATTGAAAAGTGATTTGACGTGCTAACAGATTAAATAACGTTTATCTGGACTGAGGTCTGACAAGTTATAGATTTTAAAGTCGCTGGCACCTGGAAATGAGTTTGTTCATGTCATTCGAACCGTTTGCGTCGAATAATGGGATCGAAGACGAATGTAGCTCATAGGACTGTTCGCGTATTATTGATTGATGTTAACAATATAAATGTAAAGACTTTGGAGAATTTCGAATTTGGAAAAAGTGTGGGAAATGCGAGAGGAAAATTGTCGGTCACTGTAACGGGGCTGTGCGTTTCCTGATGGATTGACTATTTAAATCGAGACAGGTGTTGGAACTTAATGGAATATTCCCATAGTTTTAGAAATGGAACCACCAAATGTCATGAAATGTAGGATTGTTGAAAGTTGTATACGTTTATGTTTAAATATAAAGCATGTTGATTGTTTAACAAATCGTAAAGTGGTTCTAATATGTATGTATAACAATTATAAGTAAACGTTTTCAAATTAATCGGTGTTTGTTAATAACTCACTAATTTATTGACATCTGTAGTCTGTGGTTGATAACTGGGAAACGTATGAAAGTGTGATGGTGTTACAAATTTTCGGTCTTCGGTTAAACATCGCTCATGCGTGGATGTTGTTTTCATATCAACGTTTGCTGTTTTCAGCAATCGTGGTTCTATAATTCGTGTCGTCACTGTGGTTTGCTGGTTTCGTATGCGGTCTGGATCTTCTTATCTTCCTTGCAATCTGAAACAGATCTGGGCCCTTTCGTTGTTTAATGCATGGTTGGTCTGGTGCTAAAAAAGTTGCTGTAATCATTAATTCCTCAATCGGCATCTTCCTAAAGTTGTTTAAATAAACGCAGTTCTCGATTCTGTTTGCATCGTCGCCGTGGTTTGGCGGAGTGATTTCGCGTTGAGGGAAATGGTATTTGTCGCCGCAATAAAGTGAATGTTTGTTAACGGGGTGTGAATGCGTGTGGTCGAACGTCGTCGGCTGCTGGATGCATTTCGCAATTTGAATGCTTTCGAACCTTTAAAATGTTATCGGTTTCGTCCCGGTGATTGTTTTGTGGTTTGGTTGGCAATTCTAACCGCAAATTTTGGGTTTATCGGCTAAATCTAAATAAATGCGGTGTTTTGATGGTACGTGCTCTCGTTGGACGTGATAAACCCAGGGCGTGTTTGGGTTACCAGGGTTATTCAAAGACAGGCGAACGTTTGAAAATAGATTGATATACGGTGATTCTGAATGGTCATTCGTAAAAAATCCGGTGAACGCAATGATCTTGCGATGGTATAAATACTGCTGGTAATTTTGTTTAATAATTCTAAAATGGCGTTGGTGGTTAACATGCAGGTAAAACCACTATCTGATTATGAACCACTTTCCAGTCAGGGTAACGCCAGCTAATAAGGGCTGCGACCATCGGCAAGGCGAAGGCGTCGTGCTGTCAGTCATCGTCGGTTTGATTAAGTATAAATTAAGATGGTTTTCTGTGGCGTTACAAGTGATGTGCGGTACCGCATCGCCAACTGTATGGAAGTCACCGGAGGCAATTTCGCTTCAATATCACCGCCATATAGTGTGATTTTGTTATGGTGTCAACTGCCATCAAGTTTGCTGGTATGTGCTGATTCTACGATAACATTTCTTACTTCGTTGGAAGAATGTCGGTGGAATTCGCCAATTCGTGACGTGCTCGTGGTCTGACTACTGGACGATGTTGGACGCTGGTGGATCAGTCAGTGCGGCTGAGCACGCTGGATATTGTGATATGAAATTTGAATGTGGAGATTACGAAGATGAATGTGCTGCGTGCGTGCATCAAGCTGTATTGCGGTGATCTGTTATAATGCGAGTGTGGCTTTCAGCGATTGTTGGTGAAAAAGTGTGGTGACGAGAAGGGTTCAAACGTTATGAGGGAAGGCGGTTTCTGTCATTGCGGCAATTAATCGACGTGTTGGAACATTAAATGTTTCCCCATTCGCTAGATGCGGCTGCAGGCTCGTTGCGAATGTTGGAGGATTCAGATTCGCAGACTCTGGTTACCACAGCGGTTTATAGATGTTATCAATACATGTATGTTCTATTAACATTCTTGATAAAGTTTGTTTTACATATTTGTATCGTCTACCATAAATAATAGACGTATCTGTCTGTTTTTATTTTAAGTTTAAAGTGGTGTGCCCGCAATAACACAATTTACGCATGTTAACAAAGTTGATGGGGAAAAAGACGAGTTCAACGGTGACTTTTGAATTGTAGGTAAGGCTAAGTCCTACTGTAGTGCGCGGGGCCGATTAAAAGATTAAAGGGATCTCACGAAGTGGTAGTAAACCGCGGTGCTCACCTATAGGCATATCCCAAAGGGTGGGCATCAAGCTACGCAACAGTGCGTGGAGAATAAGGTTCTCCAATAAGAAATTAAAATCTGTAATTGAAATGTTAAACCTATAAAGGCGTTATTTGTGGTTTAGTGACGTTTGTGCCTCTTCGGTGTCTTCGGCAATCTTCGTTGTTTCAAAAAATATTCAAGCCTGCCATTTGTCGTGGTGTAACATCGTCCACGGTTGCTTCATCCGTCGGCAGCAAAGCAAACTCGGTTGCAGTATCGCTTTACAATAGCTAAGCAACACAAGGAAAACGGCACGGTAATCATTAACGTAAACGTTCAACTAGTGTTGGGTCTTGTACGCAACCAAAAACCCATGGGGCATCCCTGTCCTAATAGTCGCAAGCATAAATAAATAAGGTGTTACTATTTTGAATATATTTTATTGTGGTTTTAAAACAAAGGGGTTCAGAAACAAATTTTGTTAATTGCATTTGTTTTTCCTTTGCATCGAGCATATCTTTTATTTCTCAAATCTATACCCGCTTTTTAAAAAAGAAAGGTTTCCCCGTCAAATTTGTAAAGCTTAGTTTTTCAACATTTACTTGTACATGAATTTATGGGCAAATTTCGCTGGCACCGCCATGGGGTGATTTTGTTTTTCTTCAAGTTTCTGCCTTAAATGTGGTTTATAAATTTCTTCTTGTTGGGGAAATTTTCGGTGAATTCCAATTTACTGGGTCTGACACTGGGGGTTTCAGCTTGGATCAGGGTCGGTGACAACTGCTGTATAATTATCGAAATTTATGTGGAATTAAAAAGGTTCTGCGTTTGCGTGCATCATGTTTGCGGAGTTTGTTGGTGTGATTGTGAATAAAAAGTAATGTGACGATTAAGGGTTCAAAGTTGTGGGGAAGCAGCGCGTACAACGTTGGCAAATTTGCCCGTGTTGACTTAAATAGTCCTTGACGTGGCTGTTGGTATTTCAATCGTTCACGTGTGGTAACGATAATGTTAGATGTTTTGGTTAATATCTAAATATAAATGTGGTTGACGTAGTTGTTTTATTTGTAGTTTAAGAGTTTCCGAACAAATTCGTTGTTAAGTATCGGATTAAGTGTGGTGATTGGTGAATTAGTGCGGAAAATTTGTATGTGGAAATAACAAAGATTTGCATTCCAAGGTTGAAACGGGCAACAGTAAGTGAGATGTTCAGGTGATAAATCGGTGGAATATAATAAAATTGGTGTTGTGAAGTTTTAGATAAATTGTTTTAGTGATTGACATTTGTCGTTGTGTAATATTGCGCATCGCGTGGATGTCATTCTACGTAGCATCGGTCAAAATGTTAACGGTTAAAGTTAAGGTTAGAACTGGCGTCAGGGTGTCTAAGCATGCAATCGTTGAAATCGTACACCAAATGTAGGTTTGAGAAATTTCAATGCTGAAGAAAATTATGTATATTGGTGAAGATAGTTTTAATGTGCAGGTAGTTATCGCAATGTGTACGGTTATTAAGATGGTGTCTTATCTAATGAATACGGAGATATGAACTGGTACTGTGTGAGTGTTAAATTGTTCTGATATACGTTAAAGTTTAAAGTATGAGTTTCAATTAAGTTAAGTTTGTACAAAGAATAGAATGTCAGCTTTCTAAACCAATATCTTGTATTTGAAGAAACTACACATTTTATATACAGGGCGTAACTGAATAGCTATCAGAAATTCATAGAAAAGGTAAGAGGGTAGAAGTGGACCAACTTTTGGTAGGAAATGCGTCCATACTAAAATGCTTCGTATTTCTAGTTAGTCTAATTTTGTATAATAATCTGATTCACCATCAAAATATCCTTCTAGAGATGGAGCCTGAATGTATCATGGACCATTCTCTACAAGTCCACAAAATTAAAATAATGAAACCCTCTCTAAGAATAAATTTCTGAAGTTGACATCGAATTTGAAAATTCTACTACATTAAAATTTATTGAAAAATAAATAATTTAATCAGACTGGCTCTGAAAGCATAATTTGCTGCGAAAAAAGATGTGAAAAACGAACAAATATAAATACTGTTATCGAAACACATTCTTTAAGAATACACTTGTTCCTTCAATAAGAACGCATGATTTATAGTAATTACTATTTATAACAATTTATTAACAATAAATATGTGAAAAAGTGATTTTACATATTAATAATATGCCTTACAAATGTTGCTTCAGGTTCAACAGTTTAATATACAAAATTCCCCATGGTTTGGCAATCTGAGTACGATTAGAATCGCACCTAACGGTGTGCCTTGGACGTCCACTTTTACTTGGATAGAACACAATGCATCAATATTAGGTTAGCAATACTTTTGAACGTTTAAGAAATCAGAAATATTGCGTCTAATATACTAGTTTGACTGGTATCTAGTACTAGAAACACGAGCTCAACTCTAAGTTGCATGTGTACCTTTATGCTGTTAAAAACCCGTCATATTTCACAACGAACCCTAGGCTATGTTTTTAAAATCCCTCGAATTCATTTCGCTCCATGAAGATATAGAGGCACGGTAAGTACGGAAAACACAACCACCACGTTACTCCTTCTCAACAATCCATCCCTTTTCAAATGTATCATCAAGTGTGTTCGGACAGCTGCTGAAAAGTGAGAGGAGTACCGTCTTATTGGAGTTATACCTGATGAAAAATATTTAAAGGTAATCTTCCAACAGCGCAAGTAGTATGTTTTTCAAGACGTAAAGTAACGTGAGCAGGTGAATAGTGGAGGAAGAAAGATACGTTTCGATTAGCCGATCGATGATATCAGAACAAATGTTGAGTACATACATATTTTGGAGTTATCATGTTGAGTGGATTTTATTAGTCGAAATATGTTTAATTCGAGAATTTAAAAATGTCTCCCACTGTGAATGTAGTTTCATCCTAAAAAAAATTACTCTAGGATCAAATTCACATCCACACAAATTAAAGGTACCATCCACAAAATTCAATTCGTGGTTTAAAATCTGCAGGATTGTATACTTGAAACCGCCAGAGAAAAAATGGCTAAAATAGTTTTTCGCACAGAACACACTAGATCCTCATACTATCTATGCCCTTTGCACGTGCAATACTCGAATGTTCGTGCTATAATTATCCCTAAATCTAAGATGCACTTCTACTTTAAAATGTGAGATGTGACGATTTTGCCGAGATCTGCAGTTGTTTCTATTAATTGTAAAAATTCCTCCTTCACTTTGTGCAATGTTAATTATTTGAGAAAGCGGCATGCGAAGGCATTTGAAGATTTGGAAATCGGTTTGTATAAACTAGCTGTGTGAAACTCGATCATAAAATGGTGCAACTGATAACAGGACACGGCGCCCTAAAAGCGTATTTTCAAAGATTCGGTTTAACCGACAACGACCGCTGCAAATGCGGTGAGGGTGTTGAAAGCGCAGGACACGTGCTCTTTGACTGCCCGCTTGAAGCGGCAAATCGAGGGTTAGCTGATAGCAAATTAGCTATCCTAGGTCTAGCATGGTCAAAGAGCCTAGAGGAAGTTGGGGAGGTGGCTAACCAGAAGGCGTTCTGGACAGCCTTTAAAGAGTTCGCGGGAAGGGTTGCGAGATTAGACGGCGATAACTGCGCGTAAAACGGTAGGAGGTTGGGGGGAGGATTGGAAATTTTAGATTTTGACCTGGCGTTAAATGATATGAGTTTGGTAACCAAAACCTGTATTTAAATAATTAAAAAAAAAGTTAAAAAAAATATAAAACTAAAACTAAAAAAAAACAAAAAAAAATGTATCATAATATTTATAAAAGTCTATATGCACGACAACCCCCGCAGCACTAATACAATCACAATAACCACTATATAACATTCTATGCGCGGAAATCGGGAATAAATAAAAAAACTTAAAACTTAATCCGGGCAAATAAATAAATAAGAACATATAAATCAAAAACCTCAGTGAAATAAAGAAAAAAATAAAATATAAATAAAATAGAGTGAAACCGCGCATACCTCTAGGACTTAAAAGTGAAGTGATAGTGAGCGATAGTGAGTGTGCCCCCACGATTAGTGCATACCCACCAGGACTTTAGCCGTGCATCCATTTCCTGCTAGCGTTAAGTTTAAAGGTATGCAGACGACCAGATCTTCGGATGCTGGAGAAATATATTAACGAGGTAAGAACAAAATTGTGGCGGTTGTGCTCGCATAAGCATTGATTGATGATAATTAGTAGATTTGAAATAATTTAACGAGCAGGTTTTGTGCGTATTGGCGCTAGCCGGTATAATGCTTATGCGAGTTCATCTGATAATTTGGGTTATGCTTTTTGCAATTTTATGCACTGCTCAACGCTTAATGCTTATAGATGTTTATTTGTATATTTACATAAATATTTATATTTATTTTTATATTTATATTTTTGCCTGCTTTTACTGTTTGTGGCTTGATATTATTTGTTTGACGTACTGCCGTCATTTTTGGTGGCAGCTTATATATAGGAAGGAAGATTGCTTGAGAAGATTGTAATTACAATATAAATAAGTTAGGGAATGATAGGGAAAGCTAGGAACGGACTTAGGCTAACAAATTACTTAAACCAGGGAAAACGAATGTGTAAATTTATAGAGCAGGTAAAATAGCTGGATTCACTATTAATATATTTGGCGTATTCTTAAAAAATTGGAATCCATTTTAAATTAGCTAGCTAGATTTGGATAGTTTTAAGTGAACCCTTCAGGTCGCACCGGTAAGCAGAGCTGGCAGCTGCTATCCGGCATTACGGATACCTCCTCATTCATTTTGTTTGTGTCTTGTTGATCGTGCACACTCCAAACCAACGCTAGGGATACCATCAATCAAACCCTATTTTTAGTTTTTGTTTCAGTTGTTAGATTTTTATTTAGGATGTGTTAATTTTGAAGTTAGAATAATTAGGAGCACGTTTATATTTTCGCGTTTAAACCCAATGTAGTACCTTCGGGTGGAGCATTGGGGACGTGGTCGCAAGCTTAGCGGCCCTTAATTAAATTATAGTGTGTGAATTTTTAATTCTTTAAACTTCCACGCAAATAATATCTCGATAACAAACGCTTGCGTAACAATTTAACGAATACTGCCTTTCAATAAAATTAATTTTTGATTTTATTTTCACCGGCAACTTGATTAATAGTATAATTTTTCCAGAAATTTGTGTTGAAGTAAAATGTTCAAAAGCGATCTACTCATAATTGGTTAACGTCAACAAAGTGCAATACTACCTTTTTAATAAAACGATTAGACTTTTAGAATGTCAAATCGGTTTTCAATATTTTATTTTAGAAAAAAAAATCTATTATTACATTCTTGTGTACGGGTAAAGTAGGTTCTGGAATATAATTTTATCTCAATTTTGTAAATGGCTAAGAGAGGCAGGGGGGGTGGTTAATAAATCATACGACTGTTCAAAATTTGAACAACTTATTAGTATTAGTTCCAATGCGAGATAGTAAATTTAAAAAATAACTGTAACTATACAGTGTGTTCAATGATAAAGGTAACACGAAATATCTCGAAAGCCCGACCTTGTATTTCATTTGGGTTTTTTACCGGATAAAGAGCTTAATATTACAATTATGTCTGACAAATCCAAATTTCTAACATTGTTTTTCCGCGCATGCGCAGCAAAATTTTTTTTTAAATTGCAAATTCCTTTTTGACATTAAAATTAATTAAAAAGATTAATTATTTTAAACAACTATTACTTAAAAAGTTTTGTTCTATCTTAAAAATTGACTAATTGAGAGTGAGTAAAGTTTCGATTTTTGAAATTTGCATTTAACGTATTTCTCAGCAGTATACCTATGGTTTGCAATGTTTTATATCATTTCTTTTAATTTTTTTGAAAAATTAAGTGTTCTGTCATAAGTACAGAATATTTTCATTATTTTAACAGAGTTATTAACTCAAACTTCTCGTACACGGTATAATTTTGGTAAATTAACTAAACAAATTTAAACACATTTACACATATTCTGTGATTTTAATTCATTTTTAATAAAGGTTACACTAAATTTACTTACGATTGTGATCAAATTTGCTATTAAATACGTTTGTCATCATTTGTTTGCTACATATATTTATGTTTTGTTTACGATGGCGAGCTTTAGTGAAAAAACGGATATCCTATTAATTTATGGTAAATACCATAGAAACTCGCGCAGAGCAGCAAGAGAGTATGTCGAACAATGCCCGGATCGATATCACCCATTTCACAAAATTTTTGTGCGAATTGAGATGAGTTTGAGGGAATATGGATAATTCACTGGAACAGCTTGTGATTACCGCCGTAATTAAAGACAAGTACGTGAAAACGATGATAAAGAATTACAGCATACATTAGCATACATTAATATAAATCTTCGTTCTTACGTACGACATTTGGCTAGGAACGTTTCTGTGGAAAAAGTGTGCTCAATTTTTAAAAAGATAAGCTACATCCATATCGGCAAAATTTAGTTCAAAATTTAGTACCTGGTATTTCAGGGAAAAGGCTAAGATTTTCCGCATGGTTAATAGCACAAGTTCAAGGAGAACCAAGATTTATTAAATACATTTTTTGGACTGACGAATCCAAATCTACTAATAACGGTGTTAATAACAAACATAATAATCGGTATTGGTCTGATAGTAATCCGTTCTGGACAAATGATAAAAGCTTTCAAGACGTATGGGGATCAATATCTGCTTCCTTGTAGGTGGCAAATTACTCTGTTTCGTCCCTAAACCCATTACCTAAGTTATCCTTCAACAATAACGAACTACAGTGGGTGCGTGTAATAGAAACTCGTTTTGCGCGCATCATTTTATCATACAAGTGACTCTTCGTCCAGCGGCCGTCGAGTGAACATGTGCATTTTCGAGTAGTAACAACTTTTCGCAGTAAGTTTGTCATAGAACCAGCAATCAGTAAGTGAAAATCATTTACATACAACATTTGAATTATTAATTGCATCATCCAAAGTCATATTTGGTGGTCCTTTACAATCAAACATCCATTGGCAACCCTCAATAAGCTCCTTAATTAATCCGCATTCATAACATACTCCATCTTTTTTATGTTAGTACACTGACATGTCTGAAATACCTCGACTTCTTATCAAATCAGCTGACAATTTTTTTTTTAAAATATTCCATTAGACTTGCTATATTTTCAGCAAGATGGAGTACCTGTGCATAACTCAATAATTGTACGGCAATACCTAGATCAAACTTTTAACTATAGATGGATGGACCAATAGCATGACCACATTGGTCACCTGACCTGATGGTTTTAGATTATTTATGGGGACATCTGAAGACGGTCGTTAATTCTAATCTACCAAATGATCTTCAAGAATTGAAGAATAAAATAAACATTGCCTGTACACAGCTAACAGAAGCATAAATACTTTCAGCTACAGAAAAAGAAGTAATGCGACAGGGAAACCATGCTATACAAATCACGGTAGAAATTTTGAGCAATTTATATGACGAATTGTTAAACTTGATAATAGTTAGTGCATAATTTAATTGTTCATTCACTTTTGTTTAAAAATGAATTAAAACGAATGCATATGTGTAAATGTGTTTAGATTTGTTTAGTTAATTTTCCAAAATTATACCATGTATGAGAAATTTCAGTTAATAACTCTGTTAAAATAACAAAAATATTTTGTACTTATGACAGCACATTTAATTTTTTTAAAAAATCGAAAGAAATGATATGAGTAGTTAAGCTATGTGCGTACAAGATCAAAAACCGGTTTTCTTATGGGATTTAACTTGGAAAATTCTAAGGTCCAAAAAGACCATTTTTGGTAGATACAAAGGTCATTCACTCCGGGCGATCTTACGTTCAGCGTGAGGAAGACGGTTTTAGATCCGCCACATTCATCACCACCACCACCGGGTGATCCTACGTTCAGGGTGAAAAAGGCGGTTCTAGATCCACCAACACCACTACCACCATCACCACCACCACCACCACCGCCTCCTTCACCACTGCCAACACTAACCCTATGACATCACAGACTAAATTATGGCTTATACCATCTTGTTAGAAAAGATATAGCTTACTTACATATACTTTTCAAAACAAAGTATCATATTACAAGAATCATAAAAGTGTTTTATTACGCATATATAATTGATGCATATACATTGATCTTACGTCTAATACGATATTAATTTAGTTTTACATATATTTATAACTATATCATTAACTTATATCTAAATTAACATATATTTAAATCAATATATAACGATTATAATATTTACTTATATCTAAATTAATACACGGTAAAGTAAATTTGAACTCATATACTAAATTATAATACAACAGACTACCATAGAAAGTTCATACATTATTAAAATATAATTAGAGCAGTTTAACATTATTGTGTCTCCATACATACTTGGGCCTGTATTGCGAACAACTATACATACATACATATAGATTAACATATAATTTAAACTTATAATCTATTATATGATAAGGTGTCGTCTAATCAACTTTCATACTATCTATAGAATAATGACCTAGGGGTAATGTTTTGTATATCTTGTTAGAAACTATAAAGCTTATACCATCTTCTTAGAATATATAAAGCTTACTTACATATACTTTTAAAAACAAAGAAACATATTAAAAGAATCATAAAAGTGTTTTATTACGCATATCTATCTGACGCATATACATTGCTCTTATGTCTAATACAATATTTATGTAGCTTTACATATATTTATAACCATATCATTTACTTATATCTAAATTAACATATATTTAAATTAATATATAACTAATGATTACAATATTTACTTAAATTTAAATTAATACGCTGTAATGTAAATTTGAACTTGAAATTGTACCAGTTTGCGCAATAGTGTATGTAAAAGGTTTGCAGATTCTGCACACTGTGCAGTGGTAAGTATCGCTGAATAGTCCTCTGCTTCTGCAAACCTATTGCGCAAACTGGTATAATATCAAGTTCAAATTTACATTACAGCGTATTAATTTAGATATAAGTAAATATTGTAGTCATTAGTTATATCAGGTTATCATAAAGTAAGGGATATATTTTAAATTATGATAACTTTTTAACAAATTAAGTTAATAACAAGAAATAAATGAAATCTAATTGCTTATGAAATGGGATTTAGTATGCCCAAAACAGGTTACGGCAATTGCTCAATATGACCTCCATTTTGTTGTTGTACGATCACCATCCTTACCTCCAAATTGTACACAGCATTTCGTAACATTTCTGGTTGAATTGTACCAATTTGCTCCGTAATACTGTCTTTTAATTCTTGTAGCGTAGTTGGTCGTCTTCTAAACACTAAACTTTTTAAATAACCCCACAGCCAGTAATCCGCTGGGTTTAGATCAGGTGATCTTGGTGGCCATGAATTTACGAAATGTCTGCTTAACACGCGATCTTGAAAAACGTTGGTTAACAATTCTTTGACTGGTCGAAAAATGTGCGGGGGTGCTCCATCCTGCATAAAAATGATGTTTTCAATTCCGTAGTGCTCGTTTTGCAGCTGTGGAATAACATAATTTTGTAACATTTGCAAGTATCGTTCACCATTTACAGTTAGAGATACGGCTTGTCCATTCTGCATTTCCTCGTAGAAATACGGACCAATAATAAAATCAGCTGTAAAACCGCACCATACGGTGACTTTCTTGTCAGTCCTGGAACTGGTTAGACGCGTACCATCATTGTTTCTTATTCTGAACTAACCTACAGATTTCCCTGAAACTTGCACAGTCTGCATCTATAACTATCTGATCTAGGTCTACATCTACCTCTTTTTTCTTATCTCTGCTTGTTATATATCCCATACTATTCCCAAAAAATGCCTTACAACGTATTCTGCCCTTCTATTTCTCTTATCTTTTTCCCCAGATATCCTTGTTCCCCTACTATTTTTATAACCTATTTTTTATTATTTTTGTCTGTCCATGCTATCGTTCTCATACATCTGAAGCACAGCATTTCAAAATGCTGCTACCGTTTTTCTGTCTGCGTTTCAGACTGCCCGTATTTCATAGGCATACTGCGCTGTGCTCCACACATATGCTTTCAACAATCTTCTTCTTGTTCTATGTTTGTTGTCTTTTCTCATAGGCGCTGTTTTTTCTTGTTAGATGCAGTTCGGTCACCTTCTATTGTTTTTCAATTATATACCCTATTTCTTCGACCTTCAGTGGTTATGAAGGGAAGGCGTCGCCGTGGATCAATGTAGTAAGCGTAAGACTACGGATCCCAAGGTCCTGGGTTTAAATCCCGACACGGCCGACTGCTTGAAAAATGACAGGTGAGCATTTTTCACAAAAATTACGCCCTCGTTCGGATGAGAGGTTAAATGGAGGTCCCGTGTGTGAGTGTTGTCACGCACGTTAAAGAACCCTACCTTGCCTGGAACGGCAAGGGTTCGGAAAAATTCTAAATTTCCAGGCAACAAAAACTCACCTCCTGGCCATTGTAGTACCTTCTGGTGGAGCATTGGAAATATAAATGCACGGTTATGAAGGGAGGTAAGCAGCCTGTGGCTGTCAAGTTCCCCCACCACTTAACCATTTACCGATTTCATATATTTTCTAATATATGTTAATTTATATGTATGTATGTATAGTTGTTCGCAACATAGGTGCAAGTATGTGTGGATAAACAATAACGTTAAACTGTGTAGGCTGCTCTAATTATATTTTAATAATGTATAAACTTTCAATGGTAGTATGTTGTATTAAAATTTAGTATATAAGTTCAAATTTACATTACTGTGTATTAATTTAGATATATGTAAATTTAGATATGAGTAAATGATATAGTTATAAATATATGTAAAAAGTAAATAAATATTGTATTAGACACAAGAGCAATGTATATGCATCACTTATATATGCGTAATAAAACACTTTTATGATTCCTGTAATATGTTTCATTGTTTTGAAAAGTATATGTAAGTAAGCTTTATATTTTCTAACAAGATGGTATAACCCACAATTTAAAATATGACGTCATAGGGTTAGTGGTGGTGGTAGTATGGGTGGTGGTGGAAGTGGTGGTGGTGGGTCGAGAACTGTCTTCTTCATCCTGAACGTATAGATCACTCGGGGTGAATGACCTTTGTATCTACCAAAAATCATCTTTTTGGACCTTGGAATTTCCCATGATAAATCTCATAAGAAGACCGGGCTTTTGATCTCGTACGAACATAGCTTACCCACTGATATGAAACATTGTAAAACCATAAACATACTGTTGAAATTGAATCTTTAACCCACTCTCAATTAGTCAGTTTTCAAGATTGAACAAAACTTTATAAGTAAAAGTTGTTTAAAAAATTAATCTAATTCAAATTTGAAATCAAAAAAGGGGGTTGCAATTTAAATAAAAATTGTTTGCTGCGCATTCGCGGAAAACAATGTTAAAAATTTTAATTTGTCAAAAATACCTGCAATATTGTCTTTTATGCAGTAAAAAACCCGAATGAAATACAAAGTCGGGCATTCGAGATATTTCGTGTTACCTTTATCGTTGAACACACATTATACAATCGCAACTTAGTACGGAACCATTTCGGAACTAATGTACTCCATCATGAATTGGACTATTTTGGACCTCCTGCCTCGCTATAAATCTGTAAGAGGTATTCAAATAAACTCTATATAGGCTATCAAATAATAATCTAAATCTTTCATCCAGACCAAGTTTCATTATTCGCTGTGCCTTTTATGCTATACAACAAAGCTACCATAGGAATCTTACTACCACGTAAACCAAAAACTTTTGAACCCGGCAAGGCTAAAATTTCATAACACTGTAATACAGATTTATTAACAAGAGAGAAAATTAAATCAAAGCGGAGTGAGTTCTAGTTAAAGCAAGCTTAAACTTGGTTTCAATTTCCATGAGTTTAGCAAGAATGCGGTCTTTCTACTTGCTATAATTTTATTGAACTTTTGGTTATTAAGCATTTTTAGTTACTATCTACTGCTAAAACATGTAAACACGTAGCAATAATATTATGAAATTACCAGTGAGTAACAAATATTTTAAACAAGCCAGGTTGATGTGGGCTGAATTGATTGGCTCGTAAAACTTTGTGATATAAGAAACGGCAGTGGTGTAAAAAATCACGCATATCAAAATACACGTGTCTATAAATAGTAGAAAGTTATGAAGTTCTATCTTCATATATTTTAACGCATTTCACAAGTATAATATCATATAAAATTAAGGGTTTCTCTAAACACACTTTAAAAATTAATTAAAAAGCTCTGTTTAATAAGATTTGATATTTCCATTAGTTTTGTCGTGGGTGGACAAGAATTTGAATAGTCTTACGTGGTATTATTCCGAACAGCACCACCTTACCGTTTTTAAGAAGCACATAGACAATAGGTACAAAGATTCTGGGATGTTGCTTAAACATATCCTTCTAGATTTCTTTGTATGTAAAAACAGGCGTACCGAGAAGTCGCGTAGCTTTGGTATTTACATTAACAGATAAAGAAGTTATTGTCATAAACCACTTTAGCAGCCGCAACGATTGGCAAAAGGATTACTAAGCATGGTTGTTACGGTATTCCGTGCAGAAGAAAAGCAAAGTAAGTAAAGAAAATCACCCGCGCCGAATACCGTAACAAAACAAGGGAAATACAAAGAATTAATGCCGCACTAGCTGAAAACGTCGTAGAGTGGGGTGGGCCACAGTAAAGAATATAGAAAACCTCGGGAAATAGATTTATTACAAATCTTTAACTAACAAGCATGTAATCAGAAGAAATATTTACACAAGCCACAATAAATATTTACGTAACCTCTTCTTAAAACATGATACAAACGAAAACGTTCAACCGCATATAGCACAACATTCCTCCAAAATATACATAACATTTAAACTATTAATTAGGGATTATTTCCCAGTCACGACAATTCTTAAAATATAATTAACAAGTATATGTATACTTACACAATGTTCCTAACCCTAAATAAATAGAGAAAGAAAATTAGACATAATCTATACAGTAATACAAAATTGTTTACCTGGTACTTACCGAAATGCATTTTGGGGACAAACCCTAAAAATAATAGCGTAACCTTAAACTGAAAGTAATTTTTATGGATAACCAAGGGCTAAACTTATACTAGCTTATAATTAGTAAGCAAGTGGTTGACGTTAGCATTTCACACATCTTAAGTTTAAGCAAGTAAATTTTCCAAATTGCTTCAACGCCGGTTTAATTGTGACTTGAGAAACAATCGTGTAAATCACACTTTACATTAACATTTGATAGTTACTATTAGAACCGGAGTCTGTAATTTATCGTGCCATAACCACGCGTATGAAAAAAAAACTAGAGCACTGACGTGGTCATCAACCATAAAAAAGAATTAATCAAGTTTCATAGAAAGCATCAACAAAAGAATAGAGTATTCTTACCTTAAGTCCGTTTGTGTGCCAAATAGGAGTTGCTCCCTTCCGAGGGAACTATTTGCTCTACTGCTGTATGTACCCTATCGTACATCGCCGGTCTGCCTCTGGTAACATTGTAGCAGGTCCGAAAGTGCGTACTTATAACTGTCATTGGACTGAACACTTCTATAAAACAATTTCACTTGTTACAGAACATTGACTAATTTTGGACTTTATAGAACCGAAGCAAAGCAATGCCTCTTAATAGAGAGAATCTTAAATAACATCGCGACTTTTCAGATCTCGTCACGTAGAAGGATTCTGCATAGAATGATCTCTTTTGTGGAAGAGTTATTAAAGTAAAAGCAGCTACTATCAAAAATAAGTACTACTATTTGTATAAAATGTTGTTTAAACAAACAACATTTTATACAAATATAGAATTTATTTTTGATAGTAGCTACTTTCGCATTAATAACTCTACAAACAGATGGCTGTCTTTTGGGTTTTAACCTAAGTCCCATAATTGCACAAATGGATGACTTAATGCAAGAAATAATTCAAAAATTACCAAACAGATTACCCTTTTTTAAAAAAAATTAAGGATGATGTAATTACCGCTGTATCTTTTAATAAAATCAATACAACTTTAGAAATATTTAATAACTACAACAGTAAAATTCAATTTACAATAGAAAAAGAAAAAGTTATTCAGTTCCTTTTTTAGACACATTTATTAATCAGAGATTAATTATTTTAGACTGGTCTCAGAATTTAATATACAGTGAGTCCCCCGATTGAATTCACAATAGGTATATGAGGGATCAAAAATTATCGAATTGAATTTTCATATTTTGGAATCACGCCGAAACTTATTTTTAGTTTACTTTCGATTTGTAAAATCAAATAAGCCTTACAATTGAGCAAAAATCTGTTATTTGTCAATTTCGTTTCAGGTAAAGTACCTTTTCGGTTCATAGTACGCCAAAGTGCCGCTAAAAAAAGTTGTTCAGAATGAAAAGTTATGACGCTTTGTAAATTTTAAGAATGATCGGCCTACTTTGATAATAGAACTATAAAATAAAAGAAAAATATTTTTTATTATTTACGATTACATTATAAATCTTAGATGAGAAAACAGGGTAATTACTAACTACAATTACTCTATATGGCTTTCTCCAAGATCTACACATTTTTCTATCCTAACTATAAATGGTCGTATACTTTCCCTATGGTCATTGTGTTAATTTCATCTTCAGCATAAGTAATTTTTTGTTTTAATAAATCGATGTTATCATGAAGATCATATGAATAAACTTTTTGTTTCAAATAACCCCATAAGTAAAAATCCATAGGGGTCAAATCCGGCGATCTTGCTGGCCAATGTATTGGAGCAAGTCGTCCAAGCCACCTTTCAGGAAAGTACTTATTCAAAAATTTGTAATTAAACGAGTTGAATGAGCTGGACATCCATCTTGTTGAAAATGAAAATCTTCTCAATTCACGTCTTCCATGGCAGATAAGAAAATAGAAATGTTCGTATAAATTAGTGTCAAAAAAGATGGGCCAATAATTTTAACGTACCTTATTGCACACCATAAATTTACTTTCTTGTTCCGTTGGCTGTTAGTTACTATACGAAAATGTGGAATCTCATGAGACCAATACCTACAATTTTGTGAAAACACGATGCTATTCGTTGTAAAAGTTCACTCATCCGGAAAAATTATTTTTTTATAAAAATATCTGTCGTTCTATCTTTTCAATCGGTGGCCATCGTCTCCAGCTTCTAATTTATGAATGAATGTGGATTTAAATGGTATAATTTTATTTTCTTTGAGAATTCTTTGTATGTGCGATTTACTTGTTGATAATCCAATGGACTGCTTTCTCGATGATAATTGATTATCAGTGTTGACAGATTCTATCACCAAGACTGTAGCAGCATCTTCATGGTCATGAACTAGCTTTTTCTCTTCAAATTTTGTACACTTCCAGTTTCTGTAAACTTTTTGATCAGTTTTTTTACTCCATTGACAGAAATCGCCACCATTGAAAATCGTTCGTGAAACTTATTAATAACATGACCATAAGATGCTTCCCCAAAACCATAACATTGTATTAGAAGAATGCGCTGTTCGAAAGTCAACATTTTTAATACAAAATACTACAGAAAACTAAAGGAAAAACAAAAAAACTAAAGAACAAGTAATTTGAAAATTACTGAGATATGTTCAATTTAGAACAAATACTTGAGTTTTGAAGTTTATCTGAGATAATGGCAGTAAATTGTTTGCTTTACTACGACGTGATTGCTTGATCTTCATGATAACATCGACTTATTAAAACAAAAAATTAGTGATGCTGTAAATGAAATCAAATTAATGACGATAGCGAAAATATACGACAATTTAAGGGTCGGGATAGAAAATGTGCGGATCTTAGAGGAACGCAAATAGAGTAATTGTAGTTAGTAATCACCCTGTTTTCGTATCTAAGATTTATAATGTAATTGTAAATAGTAAAAAATATTTTTCTCATATTTTCTACTTTTACTATCGAAGTAAACCGATTATTCTTAAAATTTGCATAACGCCATAACTTTTCATACTGCACAACTTTTTTTAGTGAGACTTTGGCGTACTATGAACAGAAAAAAGGTACTTTACCTGAAACGAAATTGACAAATAACAGATTTTTGCTCAACTGTAAAGGCTTACTTGATTTTAACAAATCGAAATAAAACTAAGAATAAGTTTCAGACCAAGCAAGGCGGAATCCCAAAATATGAAAATACAATTCGAAAATTTTTGGTCCACCATAGCTATTGTGAACTCAATCCGGGGACAGGGTATATATATATATATATATATATATATATATATGCGTTGCTTTGAATCGGCTACCTGTTTGTTGGCAGCCACAAATTAATGCCGTGAGTCAGATACAGCCGCCTTGTATTTCTATAAGGATTCGACAAAGAATACGAATTTTTCCTGTCTGGCTAGCTCAGCGGAAAATACGCTGTGGAATTTACAAAAATAAAATGAAACAGAAATCTGAAGAAACATCTATGAACAATCTTTTATACATGCAAAACATCTTTCCTTTACGCACATTATCTAACTGATCTCATATATACAAATATAAATAACGTTTATAAATACAATTTACAGCTTAAGTTTAGCCAGAAAATTTACCTAATGACTACTGACGTATTAAAACAATTTTCACTTAATCCTAGTTAATTATTTGAAAACTCCTAAACATTTCGTAAGATTCACAAAATTCAGTTTTTCTTAATAAAAATATCTTTTATTATTATCATTGTCCGGGTCAACGCAGTTGATTAACGGCGCTGTACAGAAATTTTGTAAGAGTCAAAAACGCTTCGAGCTCTGATCTCAAAATTGCTGAAACAAAAGCCAAAGTAATTTTATACGCAAAATAAATTCTTGTTATAGCTTAGTCTAGTTAATAATATACCAAAATAGTTTCTGGATTTGAAATAAATTATTACTTGCGGTTTGAATCTTCAAATTCTTTTTTCGGCTACCTGTTTTCGCTTATAATTACTGTTTAGAGTTTGGCCTCCATTAAAATTAACTGCATTTAAAAGTTCCCGGTTCCATCTCAAATTTTAATTAATGTTTCCATTCGTCAAAGTATACGTAGTTGAACGTATTTTTATTTTTAATAGATTCAAAATTAATTGTTATCCTCGTACTAAGATGATATTAAAGATCGTTTAATTTTAGTTGTATGGATTAACATTACTCGAAACTTACATATTACATTCCGTAAAAAATGAATGACTGCTTCTCAATTATATTCGTCTTATATAGTAAACAAACTCAATACTTCATGTGTTCGATTACAATCTATTGTATTTTCGAAGCATTAGTCATGACATGATGCAATATTCCACCCCGTGTTTGAGCCGCATCTCTAATTAATTGCGGTCGTTATAATTTATGGCTATCGCAAGAAGTCTTGCTTCCTTGTTATCAAACAACACCAACCGCTGCTATAATCTTTTCTTTTCCAATATAATTAGAGCTATTAAACTTGTTATTTTGATTTTATAATCTTTCTGGCAGTAGTGCTTCTTTGAATCAATTTGTTTGTTCATACAAGTTGATTAATTTCTTGATTTAATTACCTTGGCGAACTTTATTAAATAACGTAAATAGAATTTATTGTAGAATTGTTACGGAATGTGCTTCTTTGACATAAAGCTACGCTTCATAAAATGGCGTTTTTAACGAGAACGAATGCGTTATGCAACTCAAATTTCAGAGACGTACTAATTGAAATGTGTTCACCACTTTCAAAGTTTATACGGCTCATTTTTCAGTTTGCAATAGATGCCTGTACATACATTTTTTTTTAATACATTGAATGAATGCTCATTTTACAATTGGGCTTCGTTTTTATGCTTTGTTTAACATGAAAACCTTTAGGAGCAAGTATTTACACACGACAAATAAATTAACCTAATTAGTGAAAGGCAATTTCTACGGATTTCGAACTAGTGCAGTCAATGAACTTAATATTGGGCCTCTTTCTTAAATGGTATGTGTCCTTAAAGCGTTATTTTACATGGAAATCACAGTCAATACGCGTATGTCTATGCAGGGTAATAATTAAATACTGGGAACTTCACTTTAGTCCGTTTTGGGTGGGTTTTGTAACAGAATTTGGCACTCAATGACCATCAATATATATAAATAATGCTGTGATATGGGGTTGTTTAGGGGTGTATTGAGTAGTTAGGGACGTGTAGTAACTGTAAATAGCAATGGGAATAAGAAAACTGCATTTATTTAGCAGAAAAAATAAGTAATTCATACATTAACTAAATAGCAAGCATTTAACACTCTGTATATGGACCGTAATTAACTTTAAGCGAAGCCAATAAGCATATCTTTCAACAATAGAACGCGTATTCAGCAGAAAAATAATCGTACATGTAATTAAACACACGTTGAAAAGTATTATACAAGTTTATAAAATAAATACGCAGAAGATAAGATGCAACCTAACAAACTTCTTGCAATTACGCTGGAACCATAAGCACTTTGATAAGAAAACGCACTTTCAAAAATCAGTATAAATCAATACATGAAGGAAAACAGCACTAGAGTTACATCATTTATTTTTGTACAATTATTCAAGAGCATTATCTATAGAAAACAACAGACGTAAGTTGAAAGTCTGGCCACGATAACAAATAATAAAGCATTCAAAGATCGCAAATAAACACCATGACACGGAAATACAAAGGAGTTTTATCAGAAACCAGCTTGAAATAATAAAGACAAAACGTGGTTGGTCGCCACAATCTACAAGACTGCTTGGAAACGCAATCCAGATGTAGTGGGGAAAAGCTATTTAACACCCACAGGTGATAAGGCAGCTCAGTTTCCACTTGAAGCACGTTAAATCCACATCACTTTTAACCAGAAATCTACGCGTAAGATAAATAAAATTTATAATATAGTGAAAATAGTGCTACATAAAACTTGTGTTAAGAATATATAAAAAGTTTTTGCCGTTTTTTCAGAAAACGTGAGTAGAGATTGGTAAATAATTTAAATTAAATATTTATAATGATATAGGGCTTCTAATCGGCTTCTGGACTATTTCTGGTTCAATTATAAAACAATTCAAATCGGCTTCCAGTCAAATTCTGGTACAATTTTGGTTCACTTATAAAACAATTCCAATCTGCGTCGAAAACAATACTTCTGGTATATTTCTGGTATAATTATGGGACAATTCTAACACGCTGCTAATTTATAATCCGAAGTCTGGAATTCAAGTGGTATTTAAGGAAAGAGATTCAAAACATATGCAGACAAATATAGAATAAAGCACGAGATGATTTTTGGAAAGCAAGGGGTAACCGTACTTAAATATTAGTTTGACAAAGCAGAGCATTGGTATTCGGTTGAAGACAGTAAGGGGGTGTTGATCCACAACACGAAACTAACTTATCGGGAAATCACAGGTTACATCTACTTAATTTTAAGACACCTTTTCAATTTAAATTTTAATACTGAATTTATTCAATTTATCCAACACTTGTAAAGAGTCATCAAGAACATTGCATGCCTTTAAACTTACGTAATAAATTATAAAAGGTCTCGAACGTTCCAGATTTTTTTGTAAAGGTGTTTAAACTTAAAGTATATAAATTTTAGGATAAATAATACATACAATATTAATTGATTGATGGGTGTATTTAAAGAATTTCAGAAATTGTAAATATTATTTTCTTTTCTTATATGAATGTTGATTGACTTCGTTTTATCAATTCACACAGGTAATCATAAAAGGGTGAAAGAAAATTGATTATCGTAACGTTGTGCACTCTGTGTAGATTAAAAGGGCTAGCCGTGGCATAATAATAAATCAGAAGATTAGATTGAGAAGAAGACAGAGCGGTGGCGTTCAGTCAGAACGTTTATTACACCGAGTACGAAAATAGAAAATAGAAAACAATACTTTCAAAAGAACTTTTTATGGAAATATGTCATATTTATAAGAATACAAAATCTAGGAACAAAAAAAGTTATATTGGTGATCTTAGTTTTATATACGCATATCTCTGAAACCTAAAATTCAATTCCAATAAATAAACCTCTACAAAACTTTGGATACTTAAAAATTATATAATCACATACCCTTATAAATGATAACCTTTACGTTACTTGGGAACACAGACATATTAACACACACACACACACACACACAAACACACACACAAACACACACACACACACCACACACACAAACACATACACATACACTTAAACACACAGCTAGGCACCTCCTCCTACTTACGCATGCACCTATACATACCTATAAATCCAAGATAGTATTAATCAAATTTTTGAAACTCTGCCAAACCAACATTTTACCTTTTTTTACATTACCAAATTGTTACCTTTTTAAAAAAGCTGTTTTAAATAATTAATGTATACATAATAATTTTCATGTTCAATCATATTTATAACCAACCTCATTGTGAGTAGCTGAAAGTTTTCATACTTATAATCAGTGTTTATATATTTTTAGTTAAACCTGTGATCAAGCATAAAATATATGCGAAAATTTAGGTATTAAAGAATAGTAGTTATTTCCAGTAGACCTATAACCCGCAAACTATCATATTAAATTAAAACTAAAGGTCGTTAACAATACAAATTATATATACACACACAAGGTAAGTTGATAAATACTATCGTATTATGGTGAATAAGATGAAATAATAACTTAGACTTTTATGGAAAGCCCAAATGATCATTTCAAATCGAGCTAGTAATTGAAAGATGGAAAATATAAGGTCTTGGACAGAATTTAAACCTGTATCCTGGTTTTGCCGGAACCATGCGTTTACCAATTACGCCACCGAGACCGATAACGATAATTGGGAAATGTACACGACACGACAATACATCAACCTAACTTTCAATTACGTTTGGCATTTTTATCAATCATATCTGACATTGTCAAGTTTTTGACTTATGTCAGTTATAGGCAGGAAGCTGTGACAACGCCACACGTTGTGGCGCCACTAAAAGGGTGATGTGGTAAGCCCCGCGTTGGTGGGGCGTTACTAAAAAGTGCTATGACAACGCCGCTCGACGCGGCACCAGAAAAGTGCTGTTACAACGCCTCGCTTTGATGCGTCCCTAAAAGAGTACTCTGATATAGATACAGCAAAATGTAAAATTTGGAATTGTTCATTTACCTTCCTTTCTAATTTTGCCAGCTCAACGGAAATGTTCGAATTTATAAAATGAAATCAAACACAACTATATCGCAAAACATTTATAAGGTATGAAATATTTTCTTTCATACAAAAGCATATAGAACATAAATAACATAGTTTTTTTAAAAATCAAATAACTTCTAAGAAGTACTTGCTTAATTATAAAAATGTTCCTTACCTTATTTTAGATTTACAGAGCTAAATTTCTTTTCTTATGGATGACTTACCCGGTTATGATTCTCGCGTTTGTAAGGTTTGTTTAACCAAAAAAATCCTTGACAAATAATCTATTAAAAGGTCAGAGTGTTTCGAACTCTGAACACAAACTTTCCTGGTGAAGATTCTTACAAAAATAAAATGATTATATAATTCAGACCTATCCTATTTAGACTTTAATGAAATGACAAAATTCAAGTATCAGTTACAAACAATGTTAAAAAAAAATTATACTTGCAAAAATCCACGAAAGGCGTTTCCAATAAAATATCTTCGGCGTCTTAGCTTTATTTTAAATTAACGTTCAAATTCTAGTTTACACAATCTTGCGTGCTATTTAAATCTTTATTTAGAAACCAATGTGCATCCTCGGAATTATTCAATAAAATTTTTATTAGCTTTATATATCGAAGCATTTCTAATGTTCATTCTATATAATTACATTTAATAATTTTCATATCTATGTGCAGATAACGTTTAATACATACTTCTTTATTTACTGTTGCATTTTAAATATTAAATTACAATATGTGTATTGCATACTTCAAATAACGTTCTCCGACTTTAATGAACATTTTGCATACGAACTCATAATTGACAGAATGACCTTCTTAATAAATGCTACCGTTTATATACCAAATTATCAATTTCTAGAATATAGTAGTATTTTCGTGATTCCATTTCTATTAATATACGCCTATCTGACACAATTATCTGCGAAATTCTCATTAGCGTTCAATATTGTCTAGTTATATTACTTTGGTAGTATTAATTTATGTGCGCTTTCCGTCTTTGTTTAATACCTATAGCTATTGTAGATTCGCCTTTTATCCTACAGTGATTGTGAAGTGTAATAAATTATTCTTATCTATTTTACGGGTTCTTTACTGTTCCGGCCGCTCCTTGGAATAAACGTTTCTTTATTAATTAGTCCATACGAATTTTACGTGTTTTCTCAATTCCTCTCGAAAATACGAGAACATGTTTTAAAATATTTTTATGCTATATAAAGGCTAATTAATTTAAACTTTAATTGCTTTTTAATTCAAACGAGGTGCTATTTTTATAGAAAATATTTGCTTCTACTTCAAAACGTGTTTTAGTACAATATCTTTAAAATTATTTATTTCAAAGTGATCAATTTGCATTCGCTTTTAATGCGTTTCAAGGTATTTAAAAATAATTATTTCTACATATACGGCTTACATTAGTCGCTATGTATTTATAATACGCTTATATCATACAGGGTGATTATTTATACACGCGCAATTGCATTTTTCCTTTGTACATCAATGAATAAAGGTACGCTTGTATTATACAGGGCGTAACCATGAATTTACGGAAATTTCTATTTTTCCGGATCCTTTTATATTTTGATTGGATTTATTTGTAGAAATTGGGTTTCAATGACCTCTCGTGACCCCTTATCACGTCATTTTCTACTAAATCAAAATATAAAATTCAAAATCTGCCTTATTTTACCGCATATATGAATAATTTTACTATTTATATTTCTAACTACTTGTTATCTATAACTAGTTCTATAAGCTTTATAATACACACGCATAATCTTTTCATACTAGGGCTTTTCTCCTTTTAACAATCCACCTATTTCTATCTTGAAATCAACTAAACTGTCCTTAAATCTATTCTAATATCATTTACATTCAAACATTTCTATCCTATATCTCTAATTTTTCATATTTACACACGGTCTCATCAATTTTCATTTTAAACAAAATTCTCTTCACTATCATACATAATTCATCGTATCAATCTTCATTATATGCAAAAACGTCAGTCTTAAATGATTCACTATCAATAACTTTTTAACTTATTTGCACAATCAGTAGCAATTCTACACTCTCTCTCTTCTAATTCACAAAATGTCTTCTTTAACAACGATTCTATTTCATTCTTAACTTCACCTGGACTTTTAACAGCAATAAATCCCTCATCTACATTATCTTCAAATTTTCTCTCAAAGTAAATTACATCTTTCTCAAAATAATTCACATTTATACTATTCATTCCTTCATCCTCTTTCATTTCAATATATTCTTTCTTTTTCCGGTGCTTCCAATCTCCCATCCGCATATTTAAATGAATGTTTTGACAAACCAAGCGATACTTTTCCATATTTGTACATACACCATTTGACATAACGATTCGATTCTTTAATCCCAATTGTCCTAACCGAATTATTAAGTTTGCTTTTTAAATAATTATATCATTATTTAATATTTGACTACTATTATTCATTTTATTTTTAAGAGCTGCATTTACAGAAAGCTCCTTTATCTCATTTTCAACACTATATTTATCAGTTTCATCTATTATTTCCATCTCTTCAACATAATCTTCTGCAGTTTCCAATAATTCTGCGTTTTTCTCTAAAACCGATACAACTTCTCTTGTAATTTCACCAGGACACTTAATACTTAAACTTCAACCTCCTTCACCTTCCATCTCCTTCTCAAATTGATTCAAATTCATACAATCTCTTTGTACCTATATATGGACTTCTTCGCCCCATTTAATCATCTCATTTCTCATAATCATCACCTTATTCTCGGTATCTATTATACCTTTCATCTTACTTATAAAATTCATTCTCAAAAAGGCATCCACTTTTAACTCTGGCACTATTGAAAACTCTTGCTCAACTACAATCTTTCTCAACTTAACTTTCAGAATTATGATACTTTTGACCATTGTAAATTATTTATTGTTCGGCGATACCAAATTATTTTTTTTAATAGGAATAACTTTCTGCATTAATTCCTCTGAATTATCTTTAATAAAACCTTGATTTACTAACGTTGCTTTAGCTCCTTTATCTAACAGTAATTTTATCTCTTTATCCTCTACAAGCAATTCTATTATAGGTAGTAAATCATTATTTTTATATTATATATATATATATATATATATATATATATCTGTGTGTGTGTGTGTGTGTGTGTGTGTCGATATATATATATATATATATATATATATATATATATATATATATATATATATATATATATATATATATTGCTGTGATAAGGGGTTGTTTAAGGGTGCACTTTATAGTAAAGAAATGAGAAATTACCATAGGCAGCAGAAAACTGCATTTATTTAGTAAAGAATTGAGAAATGGAGATAGTTTGTAGATAGTAAGCAGTCAACACCCTGTATATAAAGTATAAGTATTTTTAAGTGACGCAAATAAACATAGGAAGACGCATAGTTAGCGTAGAAACCAGGAACACATGCATTAGGTAAATAGAAAATATTGAATACCCTGTAGATAAAGTTTTAGTTAATTTAGGTAAAGCAAATAATGGTATTTTTCAGTGGAAGCACGCGTATATTTATATGTAAACATAATAAAGTGTAATCAGACACGCATTCAAAGGAGTTCCAAACAATTAGATTAATACGGAGATAGAAATAGAGCTTCAGGAAGCACAATATAAATGCGTACAAATAGTCAACCATTTTTGATAAGAAAGAAGATTAAATATTGCGTAAATAACATGCAGATATGAAAATTAAAAGTCAAATTGCATCAGTTGTTTATGGAAAAGCAATTAGATTTATCAAAACACCGCATGTTGATAACGAAGACAGCTGAGACCAGGTCACAATTATTGGGAAACATAGAAAATTACATCAGAAACTACTTTACCATGTAATTTTAATATTTACCTACCGCATGAGGGTATCCAATTAACAATAAATAATAAATAACAGGACCTCTAACACCATCGTACCCTCACGTTTCGGGACGTTGCCTCGCAAGCTGCAGCAGTCGGTGAAGGGGGGGTTCATTAAACAAACACACTGAGACGAAAATTCGATTATTTTATTGAACGAGCTACTAACTAAAACTTCAACTAATTACATATGCATAACAAAATATAAAGTAAATAACCTTATGTACAAAAGGGCGCCACCATGGGAATTAAACGGCCCATGGACCAATCGCGGTAATAGCTCTCGTCGCACTTTGTTCGTGGGCGATGAACCAAAATGGCAGAACAGAAAATAAGTCACTTATAGTCTCCGGCTAGCACAAACACAACTTAACTAAACTTAACTAACAAACATATTTTGAATAGATACAGTTCTAGGTGTACACACCCCAATAACAAAAATTTATTAATGCTACCCTAGTCTAATTAACTTGCATAGTGCGACGACCCTTTTTAACCACGGGGTCATCTACACCATGAAAAATACGACCTTCTCAAGGGTCAAATAGTACCGTAACTTGACTTCGGGCCTGAGCTTTGCATTTTCAGGTAGTCTCGTGGATTAGTGATTAACGACCTCTGACACCGTCGAAACACAACATAATAGAAGACCTTTCTAAAACGATGCGGTCTCCAAAGCAATAATAAAACGGATCAATTTACTTGAACTGGGCATTCACCCGGAATTGTATTTTATGGAAGTCGACAAATACTGTTTTTAAACAAATAACTGACTTATGCTGCATAACACAGCCTTGAGTTCATAGTAATATCACATATACTAATTACTTACTCAGAGAAATAAATAACTTAAAACATAACGGCCCGCACTTGACTGCAGAGAAATAAACACATCACTAGTAACCGTTAGCTTTAACCTCTAACGCGTCTGGAAATAAACAACCCGATTCCCACCGGCTGGCCTCCTTATATACATTTTGGTTAATTGAAAATAACCCTTTCTTGACGCTCTTACTCGGCTTAGGATGCGCCGGTCGTAAATCTTTAATTTTAATTAAAACTCTCAATGCCTAAGATAACCACAACCGTAGCTCTCAGAATTGATTTTAGTTGAGTGCTCAGCTAATTGAAAAATTGCTTCAGACCACCCTGACATAAATAGGATCCTAAAGCATGATTGACATCTAATCATAGATATGGACTAATTTGACATGTTTAGTGCCCTTAAAGTAAGTGCCTTTAGAAAAATTGATTAACTCTTGGATTAGATCTTTCTGGGAACTTCGCTGAGAAGCTACTTGGGTGATCCTGCAGCTGCTACAATTCTAATAATTAGCATGCTAAAATTAAACTAAAAACTAACTATTTTTAGGAATACTAGAACTATTAGAGCTTATTAAAACAGTATGTTACAACCATACCCACTGACGGAGTGGGAACTCAATAATATATTAGCAGGTACAGTGATAACGAAGTTAGTTTACAACTCAACGAAGGCCGAAGTGCGCCACTATGAAATAAAGTGATACGTAATAATAATAATTCAAAGTGAAAAATTGCAAAAGTGCTAACATGAAAATTACGATTGCCGATTAAACGTAAGTAGATTTTGGTGAATTTATTTTAAACTAAAACATATGAATAATAGGGCTACGAGTAAGGGGAGAAAATAAACTACGATATTCGAGTAGGTGGAGAATAAATGTAATAAAGAAAATAAATGATGATAATACAATTCTAAGTTTGGGGAAATTGATAAGAAGTAATTCTAAGTCTGAAATGAAACAACAATAAATTGGGGTGCATAAGTTAATAATGGTAGTCCAGAGGGTGATGGTAATAATTTAAATACAATGGTTCAAGCGTGTGGATAGACAATATAATCCTGAATTGGGGGAAGATAATTTTATTCAAATGGATGCGTCGATGTGAAGAAGATAGACCAGGTCAGACTTATTTTTCTATATTTTTTTATTTTGAATATTGAATTTGCTCAATACTATATGAATATGAAAGTCAACAAAAAGAGGATTTGAAAACGTATAAAGTGCGTGATATGATAACAGGTTTAGAACGTTCTACACTTCGTTTATAAAGATAATAGGTTTTTTTGGTGACTTTGGGTTTTGAGTAAAAAGTATGTGATTTTTAATAAATGAGATTTATAACATTAATTAATTGAAAAGTGTATTTCAAATAATTTACAAAAACTGTACATAATATTTGTTTCATTATATAGAATCGAAATTAACTGAATTTATAATTCCAAATAAATGCTAGTCGAGGTCATAAGATAAAGAATGGGAGTGATTTGTTAATTTAAACAGTTTAAGGAGGAGCTACGAGTTGAATAGGAAATTGGTAACAAGTAAGGCGGTAACGTATCAAATTTTGTTATTGGTAGACAAGGTTGGTTCAAGATAAAATCCAGTTAAGTTTCTGGAGGGAATTGATAACAATGTTAATAAGACAGCCCAACGTCGGAGATAATTACAATCTTGTTTATACATAGTAATATTAATATTGTCGCCCAAATGATGGGGCGCGAATAATTTAGAGAGTCATAGCAATATATATATATATATATATATATATATATATATATATATATATATATATATATATATATATATATATATATATATATATATATATATTATATATATATATATATATATATAATATATATATATATATATATTATATATATATATATATATATATATATATATATATATATATATATATATATATATATATATATATATATATATATATATATATATATATAATATATATATATATATATATATATATATATATATATATATATATATATATATATATATATATATAGACACATAAAGCTGTGACATCGCTACAATAACCCGGTGTCCCCTTTTTGCGAAATAAAAGGTTAAAAATTTTCCTTTAGTCAATTTTAATATTTGATTTGAATACCTCGGCTAGCTCAGTTTTAACCACGCACGAAGCTTGCGACAATACGACAACAAAGAATTTTTAACTCTTTTCTTTTACCTCTACTTCCTATGCATTTTAAGCAAAACATCATTAATCACAATTACTATAATATTCTCAATATTTGCAAAGCGTATATAATGTCTTTAGATAGAACCTCTTTTAAATAATTTAATTAATTTCTCTTAATAATTATAATTCCCTCTAAATAAACAAAAATCCAGCAAAAAACATCTTTATTATTATTACGTGAAGCCCTATAAACGTTCAGCAGTCTTCCTTAAATCTTTACGTAAATTATAACGTGTACTAAAACGATTTTTGATGACCCTCACATAAAATTTTCATGAACGCAATATTTAAAAAATATTCAGAATTAAAAATGCTTAAAAATATTTAAAATGGCTAACCTGTTGTTCTTTTTCAGCGTGTCTCGTTTCCCCAATTCAGACCAGTTTCTGCTCAAACTATTTGTCGTTTCAGCTTCAGCTTATTCATTTAAATACTCCAGGTTGAATTCAGATATACTTATTTAGCCTCTCCGGGATGTATACAGAAATTGTTTAGATACTACTTGCATATTCTTATATAATTTTCCAGGTAGATTGAGAGATTGTTTAGATATTCTTGTTTCACTTCCCCTGGTCGATCCAGAGTTTGTTTGTACATCCAGGTAGGATCCAGAAATTATTTAGAGTCCTTTTGTTAATAAAAATCTTAAAATCTATTAAAAGCAACCTTTTATTACATACGTATTTGAGGATTAAACGACGAACCTTTTAATAATTATGCATTATTACCACAATAAAATTTATTACTTATAAAATCATTTGTAATTCTTTTACGTAAATATCTTTCTTTCAGGTGATGTGAACCATGCCTTCTTTTAATTCAAACTGATTTGTTTACGAAGTCCTGGTGTATTTAAAGAAAACGTTTATCTGTTTACCATTGGTTGTTCAAGCGCATAGTCCAAATATTACCGCCTTGTACCTTAATCTTTACATACAGGCTTAGGTATTTCTACTAATCTTTGAATCTACCATGAAGTCGAGACGATTGTCACTGTACGCAGGATTTTAAGTTATTTGCCTAGATTGGTTGGATTTTCAAATCTTCCATGGTCTTTCAAATTACGTACCGTTTGTTTGTACGGCAAATTTGATGAACTTTGCTTTATCACCAGCCTATAATTTTTTTCTATCTATCGAGGTGTTGGATTTTATACTTTCTCGGTCACGTAGTTTTATTTATTGATGTATGCAATTATATGTATTTACAAACCTGCTCGTTTAAATGGGATTCCTTGTATAATAAGGATGTACTACTCACGCATATTGTGTTGCAGCTTCTGTCTATTTCGTTTTATGACTTGTAAAGTTGTTTATTTAATTGAATTTTTTGGCATTATATAAATATATATATATATATATATATATATATATATATTATTTGGCATTTGCTTTCTCGCCAAATCGTCAAATTTTGCATTTTCTTTGTAAAATGTCTAGTTTTCTGGATTCTCATGGTGTTTACATAAAGCGCACTACCTTAGTCATCCTATATACCCCTAAACGACCCTATTATCATTGCAATATATATATATTTTTTGTTTGTCATTTTAATGAAAAAAGTACGTTCGTATTATACAGTACGTAACCATGAATTTAAGGAAATCTCTATTTTTTCCGCAATCTATTATATTTTAGTGGGCTTTAATTGTAGAATTTGAGTTTCAATGACCTCTCGTGACCCCTTATCACGTCAATATATATATATATATATATATATATATATATATAATTACTAATTACCAGATGTATTCAGTCTGCGTCTTAATCTAAAAGTGCTACGAAATAAATTATTTTATGGAGTTTTTAAAACGAATGTGTTTATAATTTTTTTTTCTGAAAGTTTAAATGACTTGTACTCTGTTTGCAACAAGTCCTGAAATATAAGATGCCACCCCTGTAAGTGAATACTGCAAAATAACTCTAACCAGCTACAATGCTAAAGAATCCTTTTGGTATTCCGAGTAATCTTACTCAAGTAGCATATAGATTACAACACATTTTAATTTAATTTTTATACGTTTTACTAGTATTTGAACACTTTTAAGCTGAACGGGAGAATGTTATGTAATATATTAACATAACTATAGAGACAAAACCTTCTGTTAATCGTTGATTACAAGAAATACATTTTCTGCTTGGTTACATTAAAAGACTATTTATCAACCAAGGGTAGAAACCATTAAGATGTAGCGCAATTATGAAGTGGTGTGTTTGTTTGATTCATAGCGTCTGAATCCTTTTGTTTATTTAGTTTACGTTTCCTCATCTTCCGCAAGTCAAGTAAATGTAGTCAGACGTAGCGGGAAGCGTAATATTTGCATCTTACAAACAATACTGTAAAAGCCTTACGGTAGAAGCTTGCTTTAATTAAACAGAATAAATAAAATATGAGCGGGACTAAAGTGAAGGCAGAATAATAATTATAAATACATCCTTTCTAGCTGGTTGCCTTTGACAAACTAATTTTGAAATTTTCCCATTGTTTGACTAAGTAAAGAAAATTAAGGGAAGTGTATATTGAAGTTTATTATTATTTAGCGCGTTTTATGCTTGAACTTCTTTATCGTATCAGTTGGTAATTTTTAAAGTACGTTGTTTACAAAATTCAAATAACTTTTATTTCCTTTGATGTAGATTAGCATTCGATGTTACGTAATTCTTTATTGACTATATGTAGAATTCTCAGATTGACCTAAGAGTCTGATTTAGACTTCTAAACGTTTGTAGGTAGAAATATAAATTAATTTCTTACGTTACATCACTTAAAAGCAAAAATGTTATCCTCTGCCAAAAAGTGGTGCACATTTGTATCAAGAAAATTGTATCGAGGGTTCTTCTTATGTCGATGCTAGGGTAGTCAGATCCGTGACGCTTTGTTCTATTTGACTGGACACATAGAGGTTCTACGAATCTCTAAACGATTATTTCATTCAATCTTCGGTATTTATGGAGATGAATGACACACTTACATTTTTTGTTACAAACATTTAATAAACATTCTTAAACAAATACTAAGAATCAAATATATCAAAATTTACTTAATTAAATTCTTACCCTAATCGCACAGATTTACTATAGGTTCGTTTTATCAGTTCATACAATGGATTAAAAAATTTCATCGATTTACAAATTTTCTCGGTTCTAGTTTCAGAGGTTTTCATAAATGCCTTTTGAGTGATTGTTGCCTGTAAATATCTTTTATCTTTGAATGACTTTAAAACTAGTTATTACAGTATAACTGGGAATTAATGTACCTCTAAAATTAAAAGCAACCAACTTGACAGGGTATTATCCGAACATTATTGACTATTTCAGTCTAATCGATGATCCATTTTTCAAAGTAACTAACCTACTCAAGTTATATGTTGATTGTTTGGGTGGCAAATATGAATTGTTCTATAAAAAATGGATCATTGCTCCATAAAATAATTTGAAACATCTTCGGTAAACTTCAGACAGATGAATTAAAGTTACGGAAAAGTTAACTAAAATCAGAACCGCGACTTTTTATATTGTGTATCGGCACAAATTGCACGTGAACTTTCTTCAATGCGCTGACGGTGAAATCATATTCGCGACAGCGTGATACATTATTAATCAAACCGAATGAATCATAAAACTTTAGTAGTTTTATACAAGTTATGGTATCGTTTCTAACCCTCCAAAACCGCCATGACAAATTTAGCAACTTTTGAGTATGACCGTTTAACATGTTTTATTTCAGTAATAATTATTCGCATTGAATTACGAGGATAATGCGCTAAGCGTGCATTATTCCTTATTAATCTTCTTATATTAAAATATCTGTCTCACATAAAGTAATTTCCACGTGCATCTCTAGTTGTTTCTTTCGTATTCCACGCATCTAACGTCGCGACGATTCGGTTCTTGTTTCGTTAAGTTAGTCGCCCGCTAGCAACAGCTTTATCAAGATGTATTCCCGGCTAGAGGCAGGCGACCTTCGCATCAATTACTAAAGTAAGCAGGTCAGGTCGTGCTCGACCTGAAACTATTAAGATACCTTCTACTAACGGTTGGTAAAGTATATATTTTACGAACTAATTTAATTTGGTTTAATTTATTTAGCGCGCCATGTAGGATTCATCATTTAAAATTCGTTACTGAGGATTTGTCGATTTGAAATTTGTCTACTAAGAAATTTGTCAACTAGGAATTATGGATTCTTCTTAATCTTCTTTGGGAATGAAACCACTCATAGTTTTTAAAATCTATTTTATTTACGTTTCGATCCATGACCTAGGAATTATGGATGTTAGTTTGGATTGCAGTCGTCTCTAATTAGAAATGGCTGGTAACTTTGTTTGAAGAATATAAAGTTCCATCTCGATTTGTCGTGGAGCAACAAAAGCAGTTTGGTTCGTTATTAGATATAAGATATTTCATGCATGTGTTTTGAATGTCATAAAAATTTGATAAACAGACTATCATATAAAGCACGTAAAGTTACTATTATGTTTTCAACATGTGATCTGTGTAATTCTCAATTATTGTTGAACTGGTTTTATAAGCCGTAAAACAAAATTTTGTCAGATTAGGTTTTTATAATTACAAGCTTGGTTCCATCTGAACCTTAGATAATTTCAACGTATGTTTTCGACGTCATATTCTTTTTGTGTTGCACAATTGACCGATGTTGTCATGAAAACAAATGCTTCGTGCAGCTGTCATTGAGTTTAAACCAAACATTCCTATTTTTGTGATTAGCATTTATCTACACGTAAATCATAAAATTTAAATCTGAAAATTTAAAGACACTCTGAATAAGATTCTAGAAATTGTAATCTACCTGAAAAGATCTGCCCAGGTTAGAACGTAATTCAGTGTATTATGCTTACAAATTATTTTAACTCAAATGTTTTAAGCAGATTCATATTTAAAGTGTAGTTGGTTGTTTTAAAAAGTCAAAACCTTGACTTCGATATAGATGTTAATGATGCATTTTTGTTATTTGTTAAAAAGTTCCGAAAGTTTAAAAGAGAGTTTTTTTAGTAAACAATTAGTTCAACTTTTAGGCTTTTATTTTGGTCAAATGCGATCAAATCTAATTACAGAAAAATAAAATTTTTGAGTAATAATTTGGTGCCAATATCATACTGGATATACATTTTTTTAATTCTTTTTATACTTTTATAGGACACAAATGGTGTTCTACTTTTTATTTAATTAATCTTTGCAATTTCTTACAGGAGCTGCGTCTTATTTTGATAAGACAGGTTTTTGTTAACGAAGGCGATCGTTTTATCTTTGGGTTTCCACGTGCGCCCTTAGAACCTTGCTCTGCAATTATCGTAATTATCTCAGGACATGGTGGCGCCTATTTAGCTTAGTTTAGCTTTGGTTTGCAAACAGAATTCGACTTACCCCCCACTTCTTATTGCTCTACCCAGGAATAGACCCCTAGCTATGTCGAAAGATTTTTCTTCACTGGCGCCCATTAAGAAAAATAAGTTACACTAGCGCCTCAACGTAAAAAAAATAACGTTTCAGTGGCGCTTACATCGTGGTGCCTTCTGTAAACAAAAGTCGTTTCAACCGATCTAAATAAAAAACTAATTCTACACTAAATCAAAAAATGCATATAACTTAAAAATTACATTTCTTAAAGGAATTAACGTAACCTTATTGGTGGTGTTTAATAATACAGAAACTATTTAAATGAAAGATGATTATAAACACTTCAAAGAAACGTGTTTTTAATATCATTTACTATTTACATATCTTTTATATCAAAATAAATATAAACACTCCTATTAAATTTGTTCATTACGAAATTTATAACATTTTGCAAACCTTTTTATAGCAATTAAAGTCAATAAAAAGAATTGTATTTTATTGTGAACGGTTTCGTTGAACGTTCAAAGAACTATTCCCATTTTTAAACGTACTTTTATGTACCAACCAAATTTTTTGATGACCTTTTACACCAAATATCTAAATTATATGCAAGTTGTAAATTCATCAAATATTTAAAATAATAAATGTAACGTACTGTGAATTTAAAAGATAATTCTGACCTGATACTCTTCCTGCTGCTTCTTATTAGAGCTTCCTGATCCAAATTGGTTGCTTGTTTTAGGAGTTTCGAGTAGTTGACCGGCCGCTTGGCGTGTGTTCCAGTACTTTTAACTATTTTCCAGCAACTTATAGCCGTTTGTCCAATTATTTGAAGTACTAACCATGTACTTCAAGCATCATACCATTTATGTAGAGTCCATGCTTTGTTTACATATGCTAGGTTTTATTAATTGTGGCAATTCCTACATTTTAAAAGACACGTACGCTTTCGCCTCAATTCTTTATACTTTATGAAAACTGCCCGCTTTTAAATGTTTGCTCATACAAACTGGTATAAATTATATGCAATTTATTGACTTAGATTTTTTATGCAAATGCATCTAGGTTGAAAGAAAATTCATTTATTCGTTTATTTTACTTTAAATCTGCCGAATTTGTATTTATTTTAAACTTGGGAATGTTTTTAGACGTTTTAAAATGGATTAAAATGCGTCCGCAATTATTTATCTCGTTGAATGCGGTTAAGTTTTTACTGAATGGGTTTCCTTTAATTAACTGTAGCTTGTTTTTAATTTTATACAGGGTGATTTGTATTTGCTTTTGTATAATGAACGAATTATTTACTTTTTATGATTTAAATGATTAGCTTTCTTGATTTTTATAATGTTTACATGAAGTATTCCTCTTGTGTCTTCATATACCCTTAGATAACCCTATTATCATCGCAATATATTTCAAGATAGAAAGATCGAGGAAAAAGTGCGTTACGCGAAAATAAGAGAGAAGTAAAGTACTTAGAACTCAACAAGTGTAAGTAGAAAATTTGGGGAAAACGTTTTTGCAAATAACAAATACATTGGTGTCAGCAAACCCGCCCAGATGGAGAAAAGAGGCAGTTGCTTAAGGGTCCGGACTCTTGGGGCCCCAGAAAACTGGAATCGGTTAATTGTTATTTTAATTACCGTTAAACGATGCACTTGTGATATTATGAAATAAGTACAGTAGGAGAAGAAGACAGGAAAAGGAAGATGCCTTTTGGAATGCTATACATTGGGTGTATGATAATGATAGCATGGACAGACAAATCTAATAACAAATAGGTTATAGAAATAGCAATAGAATAAAGATATCTGTGGAGAATAAAAAAATAGGAGAAATAGAAGGACAAGATACGTTCTAAGGCATTTATGGGGAAAAGTGGAGGATATATTACAAGCAGAGGTAGGAAAAAAGAGGTAGAGGTAGAACCCGATCAGATTACTGCACACAGATAGTGAAAGATGCAAACTGTGGAAATTTCAAGGGAATGTATAGGTTAGCACAGAATAGGAAAAAATGAGGGTGCGCGTCTAACCAGTTCCAAGATTGAAGACCTAATGATGATGTAATAGTTTAGAGAAGAATTTGTTATAATATGATGAATGGAGTATGCAAGTAAAAAGAGTTCTGTTTGAAATGAAACTTGAAACCGCCTGTAAATAAGAGAAAGTTGGAAATATAGGACAGTAATCTTAGATTCTAAATGATATTGGAACACAGTTAAGAAAAGTTTAGTTAATTTAAAGAAAGAAATAGATAAATTATTAAATAGAAAAGCCCCAGTATGAAAAGGATTATGCGTGTGTATTACAAGCCTTATAAAATAGTTGTAGATAATACGTAGTTGGAAATAAGAATGATAAACTTACTTCTCTAGGCGGAAATATGACGCAGATTTCGAGGAGTCAATTATGTGATAAAGTTTACGAGTGGTCATGGAAACCCAAATTCTACAAATAAAACCCACCCAATTAGAGAAAAACAGCAAAAATTGAAATTTTCTAATATTCAGTATTCTACCCTGTATAAAGATATAAGCGTATTATAAATACAAATAGTCGTTCATTTTTAAAAAAATACACCTTCCGTGCATAAAATAATTATCCCGTTGCATATACAGTTTCTGTGTGTGTAAGTAAAAGCATATTTAATAAAAATGAGTTTTCATTACTGAGAGATAAAATACAAAGCTATGGCATTTATCAACAAAGCCCTTGTTAATTATGTGATTGGACTTCCGTTTATTACATTAGTAGTAAGATAATATAACGAATATAAAACTTTAAACCTGGTGCAAGTTAGTCGTTGTGAGATACCGTCGAAATAGGGTTTCCATCTTTAAGATATAAATCCATTTATTTTTTTTATTATAAAAATACTCCCAAAAAATATTTGTTTTCATGTTACAATTATTAAGATGCAAATCTTTTGCATTTGCAAGCAATTAAAACTTTAACTACGGAAATCCGTGTTCTTATTAGACTGCTAAGTAATTTTAAAATATAATTAAAAAGTGTTTTCAAATACTAATGTTTTTAGTATACAAATCAATCATAAACAAAGCAAACGCGTACTTTAGTTATTTTTACGCGTGTGTCGAAATATCATTTAACTTTATTTTAAAGGTTTTTAAATAAAACCGTATTCTAAAATTCTCTAGTAGATTATTAAAACAAACATATGCGGCAACTTTATTAACAAATATTTCAAAACCCAATTAATTATTAGTAAATACCGATACAAAGAAATCCGCGAACCATTAAAGAGTCGTCAAATGGAGCAGAGATAAGATAACGCAAGGCTTATAGTTTTAATTGCCTTGTGTATTACAATACGAAAGAGAGATAGTAGCGGATAACTTTTTGCATTTGACAAGGATAAACAGCGCGCGGTTTACGATAAAACATAAATAATAGTTGACGCTAACTAAACCATTAAAACGCACCATTCTCGGAAAAATTACTTCACCGAGTAATTTTTCCTATTAAATCTGAAATAGTACGGAAATAATAACATAGTTGGATAATTTTAATATAAAAGTTAGAACTTGATTAGAACTATTAATTCAAGATTTATTAATTTAAGATTTAATTCGCGATTCGTCACCAAGCAATATATGTAAGATTCATAGATTCGCGATTCATTTTAAGACGTCGAACATGTTACTTTGAGAAAAGTCACTTATTAAAAGTATGCGGTATGCATACAGTATTTAACATTTAAGATGTAATTATGAATAAAGAAATTATTCTTAAAACGTAACTCTGTATAAATATGCAAAACAATTATTTTTAAACACTATGAAAATTGAACAATCTTAGACGTATATAGCCCTGTTGCATAAGAATAAGCCGAGTAAACTAATTGAAAAATAGAAGATGCACTTTGAAAATTAAGATTGTAAATGGAGATTTAAAATTATATAAAAAACTGAAGAACTGGGATTTTAACGTCAATTTAAACATGGAAATGGAAGGTATTTAATATTGATAATCACAAATTGTATAAGCGCTATTTGATTTCGCAAGTGTTCATTTTAGATTTCTTTGTTTGTAACTGATATTTGAGTATTTTGTCATTTGAATTTAGGGTAGAATAGATTCTTATTATAAATTCGTTTTGTGAGCGGATATTTACAAAAAAGTTTTGAGTCAGAGTTCGAAACATTTTGAACTTTAATAGATAATCTGTGGAGCATCATTGACCAATCATACTATTCCTTTGGTGTAATAAAAGACAGGTAAATTATCCACAACAGAAGAGATCTGAGTTCTGTACGTTTTAACACTGGTTAGGTAAGGAATATTTAAATACTTAAATAGCGATACACAGCGATTGGCGTTAAAAAACCTCATCTCTCATTTCGTAAATCAACGTGTACAAAGTATTTAATTAAGTCTCCACACCCACTCTTATTAAATCTTTTCTTAACAAGCCCATTATCCTACCAAGTGATCAGTGTGGCAAAATTCTAGCATAATTAAACTATCTCGCATAATCCAAAAATATGTTGACCTTCACATTTAATTGATTTGTGTCTAAATAGTTATACATTCAGTTTCTGGCTCTTTACCGATTATTTATATATAAGCTCTAAAAGATAGATCAAACTAGGACGTCGTACTAATTATACAGAAGAAATTATGTTCAAGCCAGATATCTGCTTTTTCCAGAGCCGAAAACACCCATTTCGGCAAGTCTAAAGAATTAAAATGTATATGTTCCAGAATCGGCTGTTACAAGTATTATTCCTTCGCAAATTATAAGAAAGCGATACAACTACCCAAACCACTTTTATTGTACATCGTAAAAGGTATGGCTTCTATCGACCATTTATATACTACCGATTAAAAAAATAGTACAATTAAAAGAATTTAAAAGATTAAACAAAAGAAGAAGTTGAAGTATGCGAAAGTAATTCAAAATTCAAATAAGGAAAACCTGGTTTTACGCGAGATAACGGAAAAATTGCGAAATACATTCACTTAAAGAATCTAAGACACCCTGTAATTTCAGAGAGACAGCCATCATCCTTGCCGTCAACCTCTACCCAGGTAGAACGGACGACAATGACATAATAGTGAAAGACATTAAAAACAACCCCGGTACACTACCAGTAAAATTGAGAAGTATGCAAAATACAATAGATTACTGGACATTCGCATAGAAATTTGATTTAACCGAACTAAAACAAAAATTTTATATAATTACATATAATCACTACAGACTGAAACAATCAATGGACACAGCCAAATTCGGAAAAGAATACGTGATAGAAATGCTTAATTACAAAAACATAATCGAGAACATCTTAAAGAACACAAACGACAAATTCACTCGATTAATACCAATAGACCAAAACATAAGACAGAAAACAGGATTTATTAACGGACTAGGTAATATTATAAAAGCGACTACAGATAATTTAGACAATCAAGACGCTGAACGATATGACAACGCAATACAACTAATTGAAAGTCAGAATGCCATAAAAACCATTGCTAGAAATCAAATATACTTATCTCAGTCAACCATAATAAAATTGAATGATACATTAAGTAAATTAATAAAAACCAGGACAGTATAACCAACAGAATACTAATCCTTGAAAGTAACATGCAAACCACAATGCTAGGAATACGAGACTTAATAAGATTCAACACGATATTCAATCAAATGATATCAACTATTACCATAATTCAACAAATTTTAGCCATGTTAGAGAACGCTGTAGCATTTGCTCAATTAAACACCTTACATGCTAGTGTAATAGAACCCTTTAAAGTAACGGAATCTAACATACTTTTATTTGAAAAAATAGCCACAGTAAAAGATTATATAAAGAATCATAAAATTACGTTTTTAATAGAAATCCCCATAGTAGAAATTGACCCTTATAATTATTATCATTTATTTGCTTTCCCCGTGAAAGTTGCTAGCCAGTATCAACTTATTATTCCTAAAACCAAGATCCTTTCCCTAAATGAACTTAGGTATGGCTTCACGAATAAAAAATGCAAAGAAAAAGCATCCAGCCAATATTTATGTGAATCTTTAACGACGACAGCTATTCAAACGGATAGCCCTTGTGAAGTATAACTATTAAGATTTTCTAGTCAGTACGAGAATTGCGAGTCACAACCAATACAAATTAACAATATGAAAATCCAAAAAGTTACAAGAAGTAATAACAACCACCCATTGCAACCAAGACGAAAACAGCCTAGCTTTAATTGAAAGCAAGGTAATCACAATAAAAAAGATTGCTATTTAAAATTAAAGAGCGAAATTATTCGAGTACACCAAAACCCAGCAATAACAAAGAAATTCGTAAATCTACCCAAGCTATAGTTCAGGATTACACAAATCGAAGACAAAATCATCACCAAACCAATGCAACTACAACATCTAGTCCTACACAACCTCAACCAAGCCGTAAAGTTAATGGACAGTTATAAAGAACATCTAAACGAAGTGAAAGTGCCAAAACTACACTACGATAATATCAGTGTTTGAACAATTTTATTGATCATTGTAATAATTGTATTAAATACGTATTTATTGTACAAAATGTTTTTTAGATATAGGAACAAAGAAACAAATGTTAGTTATAAGAACAAAGAAACACAGATAAATTAAGAAATCAGTAAAGATCCCTTAGAAACACTAAGTTTTAAAAATTAAGTAAATAAGTAAAACACTTAATTTTTCATTTACGTCGGAGGAGTTACATATCCTCCCAAATCAATATAATTAAATAGAAACATTAAAACTTAAGTTAGACGCAACAATGTATAATTAAAGGACAGACTACAAATAGTTAATGGAAGTTCATAAACCAGACATGAGAACGGATGTAAATACATTGTATTCCAGAAAATAGCAGACATGAGCTCTGCAGTTCCCAAAAGTAATATGAGGGGCAGGGACAGCATAGATACTTTGAGGAGCTCAAGATGGCCAGTCAGTATAGAGCTTCTCAACTTTAACATTGTTGGTTGTTCAATCTACTTAAATTTAGTTTAATTAAAATTAAATAGTGAAAGCAATTGTAAAGTAATTTTTGATTGTTAAAAGCGTTAATGAATATAACGCAGCCATTTGTTAATTTCCATGTAGTTTCTATTTTAAATAAATTTGTTAGAAGAGTTTTTTGGAAGAAGTTTTTTAAAAAGTCGCTTCAAGAAGCCCAAAATCTAACTCGCGTTGGAGAAAAATTAAAGGTGCTTTTACAATTAACGCTCAATTTAAAAGGATTATACCAGAAATCTATTTATTCGATTTTATATTCAAGAGATGGTCCTAAGGTAAAAATTCCGTCGGAGAGTAAATACAAGTACATCAAAATTCTTTCAAGAAAGACGATTCGAAAGAGTTTGTACGGATACATATCTTCGAGTGCCTAATACCATACGTTACACATCAAAGCTTTCGCCATAGATATAGGGAGAAGGTATTACTTGTCCAATAATTGGTCTAAATAGGGTTAATAAAATGCGCGGAAAAGCCAAACAAATGTATGGCTGAATCTGTCTAAGGAGAAACCGCAGTTGTAACGAACTTTGCCTAATCCTCACAAAATTCTGTTTACAGATTCCCCCTGCTAATCAAAATCAATTATGTTAGAATTCGAAGTGGCGATATTACATTAATTGTATTTCAGTTTTTGAGACGTATTAGTGATCGATGTTGCGTTATGTATATAATTCCAAATTTCGAGTATAATGTAGACACAATTTCTAATCTTGTTTATCAAGAGATTGGATGATGGTCTTGACAATAGCTTCTTAGGTCTAATTGCAATTTGATTAATAGCTTGACCGTAATTGCAATGCATAAAGTCAGTACTAATTCAAATTACAGTCAGATCCACTTGCGGATAATTGATTAATCCCGCATTCATTTCGCCATTGACTTGTCAGAAAGTTGAACAGGTTATGAATTCTGTTCTCATTAGAACACAACAAACCACTTGAATCTGAAGAGGACTGAATATACTAATACTAATAGGTTAGTTTGATATTCATAAGGTACTTGATTCTCATTTGAAGTATGATCACTCATTAATGTTAGCCAAACTCTAATATAAGATCCATTTCATTAAGCTACACATTAGAGTTACTGAAGGATTTAGTTTATCTAAACTTCAACGATAATTTCAAGTATAAATAGTGGAATATTCGAGGACTAGGAAGTGCTACGCAAAATTAAAACCTATAAATAATAGTACAGTAGAATTATATTAAATTAAATTCCTCTACATTACTTTTTAGAAAGCAATAATTGATCAAAATTTTATACACTTGGAATTTTCAGCAATATGCACGTGATTATTAGATTTGATGCTCGTTTATATCTTAATAGATGAAATGCTGTTTAAATAATAATTCTTTTAATGTCACTAAGCCTTGTGAATTGATTTACTTCTTTATTGGATAAAAGTTATTTGTTATACTCGATTCGGGCAGCATGACTTCTTTTATTACGGAAAATAGTGTGAAACGTTTAGGTTTTCGTACTACTCCACCATTCGCTTACCCCTAGTGGTTTAGGCTCCATTCGCTCCGCGGCTATACATGACGCTATAACCGTTTCGCTCAAACCAATAGGTGCTTCCTCGCCTATTATTAATTTCGAAGGTGTCGTACTCCCTAAAATTTGTGAAAAATTTACCTACTACTAATATTTCTTCTGAAAATTTTGCTCATCTAGCTAATATCAAGCTAGCTGATCCGCTCTTTGTTCAATCTGGGCCCATGGATTTCTTACTTTGTGCGGATATTTTCCTCAAGTGTTAGTAGGCGGTCGCATCCAGGGTGCTAGCGATCAACCTGTTGCTGTTAATAGTATTTTTGGATATGTTTTAATGGCAAGCATACCTTCCTCGCCCGCTACTGAAGTAACTAGCTTGTTTTGTATGACAAATTCTACTTCACCTTTGGAATACATTGTCGCTAAATTCTGGGAAGTCGAAGCTGTCACCGCCGCTCAACCTTTTACGCCTGAAAAAACTCTTGTTGACATACATTTTGTTAACACTCTTCGCCGCAATGAGCAAGGACGGTATGTCGTCTTACTGCCCTTTCAAGATTCAAAACCTTACTTTCCTGGTAGTCGTGATCTTGCTTTACAGCGTTTTGTATCTTTGGAAAATCATCTAATTAAACAGCCCGTAGTTTATGAACAATGCGTTTCGTTTATGCGTGACTATTTAAATTCAAAACACATGCAACCTGTTCAAGTTGTTTCTCTATCTGACATTTCTTATTACATCCCGCATCATTGTGTTGTGAAACCAGAAAGTATAAGTACTAAACTACGTGTAGTTTCCAACGCTTCCGCTAAAACTCTATCTCGATCCTCCTTAAATGATCATTTGTTTGTTGGGCCCAAACTTCAACCGGATATTACTGCAATTTTGTTACAATCTTGCCTTCATCCTTATGTTATTACTACAGATATTCGTCAAATGTAAAAAACAAATCCTTGCTAATCCCGTTCATTGTGACTATCAAAGAATTGTTTGGTGTTTTCTCCTGAGGAGCCTATTCACGACTTTTAATTGAATACAGTTACCTATGGGGTAAATTGCGATCCTTTTCTTGCGATGCGCACGCTTTTGCAGTTGGCCGAGGACGAAGGAAACTCCTTTTCTTTGGCCGCTTTTGCTCTTTGCAATCACACCTATATCAATGATATCGCTTTTGATGGGGACTTCATTAAGTCAACCCTTGCTTTACGAAATCAGTTAATTGCTCTTCCAAAACTGGATGGTTTTGAATTTCATAAGTGGTCCAGTAATCAACCTGAATTACTCAAAGATATTTCAGCTTCGCAATAATTCGCACAACCTCTCTCTTTTGAGGATCCTGACACTCAACCTGTAAAAGTTCTAGATCTTCTATGGAACCCCACTCAGATACTCTTTGTTTTCTAGTTTAACCACAATTGATAGCATGTACCAAACGCAACTTACTTTCGATCTTATCCCGTATTTTCAACCCTATGGGAATTTTATCCCCCCTAACTTTCTTAGTGAAGCATTTAATCCAGCGTTTGTGGGATGCTCCGTTCCCCCGACTTCCTCCATTTGTGGGAAAGATACTTGCATGAGTTACAGCTTCTTTCGGATTTCGCTTTACCCCACTTGCTAATCCCGCCACAGTTTACTACGTGCGAAATCACTGCTTCGCTGAAGCTTCCAAATGTGGTTACTGTGCTGTTGTTTATTTTTGCTTTGTACCCCTTCCACCGTTGACGTTCGCTTAGTGTGTGCAAAATCTAAAGTTGCTTCTCTTCGTACCCTTTCGTGGCCCAGACTCAAACTTTTAGTCGCCACGTTGGCATCAAAACTATTAACCTTTATCCTCAAAACCTTTGATTCTCATCTTACGTTTGATAAAATTTGTTGTTGGTTTGAGTCCACGGTGGTTCTTCCTTGGATTCGGTCCCCACCACAGCGCAGGAAGACCTTTGTCGCCAATCGGGTCTCCTATATTCACGAAAACACTTCTCGCGCTTCTTGGCATCATATCCGTTCCAATGAAAATCCTGCCGATGTCGGGTTACGTGGATTACTACCTAGCGATCTGTGCCAGTGTTCTTAATTGTGGGCGACAACCCCTGCCTTGTACCGATTGTTCGAAAGATACTGTCCACATATACCACATTTTAATTCTCCTAACGTTCTCATTGAAGAACGTTCTATTGTTCTGACCGCCGTCGCGTCCTTTTCTTAGATTGAAACAGTTTTGGAAAATAATTCTTCTTTTCAATTCATTATTTGTATTGTCACTTGCATTCTCTGCTTTGTTCATAACCTACAACATTCGTTGTCAAGATACACCGGACCTTTGTCCATTTTCGAGCTACATAATGCTTTGATCCCTTTGATTAAATACACTCAACAAACTCATTTATCAATTGAATTGGATGCCTTCCAGTCTGGATCAGTTCTAAAAAAGAATTTTCGCAAATTGTCCCCCTTTATTAGAGAAGGAATCGTACGGGTTCGTGACCGACTGTTTCACGCATCCTTATCCTCTGAAAGAAAATTCCCCGTCTTTTTGCCTAGTAAAACTCGTTTTACAGATTTGTATATCAGTTTTGTCCATTTGAAATACTTATACACGGGTGTTCAAATGGTTGTTTTTATCGTCCGTCAACAATTTTGGATTGTTTCTAGTAAGCAGTCAATTCGTCAAGTTCTGAGTCGGTGTGTGACTTGTGGGAAAACTGCTCCTACCGCATCGCAGCCTTCTATTGGCAAACTTCCTGCATGTCGAGTCACTCAGGCCAAGCCCTTTTTTGCATTCGGGCGTCGACTTTGCTGGTGTTTTTTTTATTACCATGTCTCAAAACCGCTCAAAACGAGCAGAAGCGCCCTGTCGCTAAGCTCTGTCCTTTACCTTGTTTGTAATTTATGTTCTGTTCGCATTAATTGTTTCTTTGGTTTTTCTTCGCATTAATTTAATTTTTTCTTTTTGTTCGCCTTTTCTACATTTCTGTCACCCCTGCTAATTGTTTTCCTTTCAAAAATGTCTTGCATTTTGGTGGCCGGTATGTTCCGTTTGTATTTATAGTTAATTTACTGTTAGTTATAACATAATTATAGCTTATGAATAATTGATAAAAATGCACAATGTGCTTTGCAGTAACCTTATATAACCTATGATTAATTGATTTTGTTACGTGATTCAATTATTCTAATTTGCTCGTACAGTTCAATGTTAGCTTGAAAGTTAACTCGCATCCGCTTCGTGCACATTAAATGTCATTAGAGTTGTCGCGATTCAGCCTTCAAGCTACTCTGTGTAATTGACGTACCGCTAAAACTTAGTTAAAAGTGTGCTGTGCGTCGCAATGATTTTTTTGTTACACAGATACGACCTCCTGTCAAAAGTTGACGTTTTTTACTATTAGTTCTTCGAACACCGCTAAATCTAATAACTCAGGTCAGTACTTGAAGATTTCCGCTATTCTTCTTGTTTTCGTATGCATGTCCACTTATCTCACCATCTGTGGTTATCGAAGTCAACCGCCGCATTAATAACCGGTTTGATTGTTTTAATTCTCAAGTGCCTGAGCCTGATGGCCAATATCGAAAAAAAAGCCTGTGGGGTATTGTGATCACCTGAAATTGAGATTATTGATAGGATGACTGAAATAATACAGCAATTACATGTAAAAGGCAACAAAACACTTTATCCTTTTCAAAAAAGTACTTAATGTGGTTATAAAAATTCCACAATACAGATTTTGTAATAAGGATTATAATCTCAAATACCTCGCTTAAATTATTATACGAAGACTTAAAAAACGGTTTAATAGTAAATATCTTCTAACTTATTGGTTTAACCAAGATCTGTTAGACAACTTTTTTTAAAATCTTAAGAGTTAAAAATAGTTTGTATGATTGTCCCGATCCCTTAGAGTTTAGGTATCGTTTTCGAGCATACATTGTGGAAAAAAACGAAGGTTGTTATTCTGCGTGCAATAATGTTGAAATAGATGATACGCTTGATTCACTTACTAAAAAAGAAAATCTAAGCAGTAAACGTTTTGCACCATCAAAAATTTTTACCTGAAGTGCAATCTGCGCCCGATGATAATTTGAAGGAATTAGATAACATTGAGAACGAGGGATTAGAAAATTTTACAGGTTATGTTTGCCATAAACTGAAGAAAACCAGTAATTGTGCAAGTAGTTCCCAAACATCTTCGTTTACTTGGGTTAATTACAAAAGTGAGGGAGGTTTGTCTAAACCGTCTGACGACTAAATGAACCACCTGAAAAAATTTGAAACAATTTTCTATGCTTTCAACGGCGATTAATTCGCATTTCAAAAGTAAGCTGCCCTGATAATGTAAAAAAACTTTTTTAGACCTAGAATGTAGTTTAGAGTTAAAAAATTGAAGAGAGGTCTACGAGATTGAACTCTTTATAAAAAGAGTAAAACGAAAAAGGTTATTTATTGATTTTCTGTTTTAATATTTTTTCAATGCATATAGTAAAGTAGCAAGACATTTTTATAAGCTTGTTTGACCTATTGAAAACAACAACAATTAACAGACTCGAGGGTAGAGAGCTACTGGCCCGAAAGAAAACTGGACCAGAATCCATTATGTTGCGCACCATCATGTTGTACGATTGTGCGCTGCTCCTCAATATTAAATGGTACGGATCACGGAAATCTAGTAACTGTTCATTGCTTTTTTACTCAGTGAAGGAACAAGAAAAAGACTCAAAAAGAAAATCAAGCAGAAAGGATGCCGGAAGAGAAACGAGCTGAGGCGGCTCCATTGTGTAGTTGGTATGCGTGTGACTACTATGCCCAAGGTCCCGGGTTCAAATCCCGAAACGGTCCGCTTGAAAAAAGTTAGGTGAGCATTTTTCACAAAAATACGTCCTCGTTCGGATGGGATGTAAAATGGAGGTCCCGTGTGTGGGTGTTGTCACGCACGTTAGAGATCCCTACCTTGCTTGGAACAGCAAGGGTTCGGCAAAATTCAAAATTTTTCAGGTAAAAAAGAAACTCGCTTCCTGACCGATGTAGTACCTTCGGGTGGAGCATTGGAAAATCACATGTAGGATTGAGAATTGGGAGAAAAAGAATGTTAATAAGAATCAAGAAAAATCTGTCAAGCATACTGGAATTACCTACGAGAATGAAACTACTAGAAAAATAAAGTTACAATGTTCTACTGGTAACGACGATTTGGTAAGTAACGTTTAAAATGAGCATGAGAAGAATATAGGCTGCAATCAATGTTGTGGATGCTGCTAAAGAATATATTTGCTTCACGTATTCTTAATTACAATTTGTATTTGAATGTATTATTTTGGTCTTTACTTTAGGCTTGCGTATATGTATTTATTAAGACCAATTCTTATTTAGTTTAAATTTAACCTTTTAATTTTTTTATTTGAATACAAAAAATAAATGAATAGATTCAAAATTTTTAACAATTTTTTTTATGATTATAAAAGCTTCTAAATTTAATTATAAAATATGCTGCACTGTTTATTTAAATAAACAATTGATATTTTTATGATGTTATTAAATGTTCAGATCAGTACCAACTAGCCCAATCACGAGGCGTATATTATAATTAATAGTAATTGTATAAGCTCCGTTCGTAAACGTTGGTCATTTGAATCGCAGTTACACTCATCATGGAGACCATAATCAAGTGCTAAATGCACTTTATTTTTGTTTGTTTCTAATAACGGCAAGTAAGTTAAATAATTATTAAAATATACTAAATGATTTTATTATAGCGCTCACGCTCACGTACACCCTCGCCTATACCGATTTTTAATTTCGCTAATTCACAATTTATAAAGTTATGAACCGGCAAGTTCAAATATCATGTTTAATTTCTCAATCTACCGTTAAATAATCTCGCTTTAACATAAGTAAAAGAAGAGTAAAAAATGATGCACATTGAATAGTTCGTTTTATGGATTGATTTTATGTTTCGATTTACTTTGATGGATTGCACAACAAGTTAATGTAAATGGATCCTTATAATGGTCCAGTATAATACGCAATAACGTATTTAATTCGTCATCACTTCAAAGAAGAAGCTCAAGCTTACGCTTTGTAAAACGCAGATGTGGAAAGTTCCCTGACGTCACTTGTTTGTAAAAGAATTGCAGGCTAACACTTTTTCGAGGGCATAAAGAAAATCCAAATTACTTTATGAACATAATTGATTTTTTGTCAAGCTATAATCCCGTTCTGAAAGTTCCGTTTATCAGAAACAGGATCTGAAAAATACCTAAGCCCTACAAGTCAAAATGAGTTAATTCATATCATCGAGTCTAAAACTAGACAAAGTATTGCTAAGAATATTTAAGATTGTTCCTTTTTTTGAATAATTATGGATACAACTTAAGATATTTCAAAGAAAGACCAGCTAAGTATAGTAATCAGATATGTAATCATTGAAATTGACGATAATAATGCAGCAAGTAATGTCAAAATTAAGGAATTACTTCTGGGTTTTACCAAAATGTCAAATCAGACAGCAAAGCAATTAAAAAGTAACGTGTTAAATTTTCTCAGTACAATAGACATATGCTTGAAAAAGTGCCGAGGACAGGAGTATGACGGCGCTGCTAATATGAGTGAAGCTTACGGAGGATTACAAAAACTTATTAAAGACAATCAACCCATGGCAAATTACATACATTGTGCCGCCCATAATCTAAATTTGGTTTTAAATGATGCATGCCTTAATGTTCCTTGTGTAAAACAATTTTATGATATTGTTACGGCTAATCGTGGCAGCCGCGTTGGGCGCCAAAATTTATGTTACGTTGCCTCGTGTGGAGCCGTGCGTAACACAAGAAATCACGGAATGACCGGGCTCAATCGAGGATTAGGGGGGGGGGGGTCTAGAAAGTAGACTAACATATACTGTACGCGGCTGTAAGAAATTAGTAATTGTACCTGCAATAAAAATCGTTAAGCAAACCTGAAAGAAAAAAAAATAGTTAAGTAAACCTGAAAAAAAAGAATGTAAAAGAATGTAAAAGAATGTAAAAAACGGTTGGATAATCTATATTATGTAGCACCGGTAAAAGCAGTACAAAAATTTTAAGACAAAGTGAGGTAATATTGGGGAGTAGCAGAAACGTTTCCTCACACACCAATTTAACATAAATCAAGACAAAATTTTTAACAAAAGGTAGATAGGCAAGCACATTTGACGAGTAATTCAGTAGTATGAGTCTTGTTTTTCTATGTTTTAGAATAGCATGCAAGTCTTTTGTAAAAGATAGCAGAACGACAAAGATATGGTAAGCAACAGATAGATATTTAAAGCAATAAGACAAGTAGTAAAAGTTCACTTACAGAAAGTCTTGCAGTAACGAAGTACTTCACTCTTAATTGTGATGGGGTTGATAGAATTTAGTACACTTTACACTAACGAAGCACTTCACCACACTTTACTGGTGTTAGCCCCAGACATTATCCTACTGAATGGAACCATGTGGCATTGATAACTTTCTTGTTAATTCTATTTTCTGAGAAAACAATTTCGAAAATATTTTGCAACACAAATCGCAAAAATTGTAATAAAAATTTAGAATTCAGAGTCACGGACCGTCAAGGCACGCTGCAATGCAGGTCATCTGACAAGTTCTTGCATTAAGCTACTGTTAACACGGGGTGTTTTATCTGCTACAACTGTATCATCATTTTCAGAAACAAGACCCAAGCTTAAAACTGTATTTAAACAATCTAAAGTATGCACTAAAAACCCACAATTAAAAAGTACATGTAAACACTCCGTAAGTCCGTCAATTGTTCCGTAAGAACACGTGCCGTCGAGTTTAACAAGTTATACCACTTTATTTCCACAAGAAAAACAACCAAAAAAACATCATTAGTAAAACACGCGTATCAATAAAGTCAATGTTCCGTAAAAACAATTCGAAAATTTATACCGCATGCAATTCTCACTATTCTCAAAAGCAAAACACGAGCAACAGTACTTTCAACGCAATTTATATATAGGAACCAAAAACAAACTGCTTGCTATTACAACCGCTTATCGACTCTTCTGTTTAATAAACTCGTATATCCACATAAGGAACAGCATTTATATGAAAGCAGCACTCATATCTACTCATTAATTACAGCGGTTAGACAAGAACAATCCAATTTAAAATTCATTAATTTAAGAAATAACGAACAACTACTAAAACTACGCTAATCTGTTTAATAAACTCGCTCTATTATAACTGCTTATTGTATATATAAACTCGACTTCAATAACATAACATCTGAGCGCCTCTTATCTCCACCTCAATAGATAGCATAAAGACGAATAATTATTTATTTATTAATGTACTTCGAACTTTATACCACCAGCTATACAAAACGATGTATTTTAAGTACGCTAGCTGACAGTGAGCGTAACAATATTTGCCAAAAAAATTACAATTTTTTTGGACACAGCATTAAGAGGTGGAGTGATTTAAAAATTGTTCAAAATAACGACAATATTTAGTCAACTATAACATTATGTTTTACTAGGTGGTCATCTCGATTTGAGTCTACTGTAGCAATTCGTTACAATTTTGTTGCAATTCTTAAAGTATTATCAAATATTCAACTTATTAGTACTAAACGAGAAGAAAAACAAGACGCATCAGCTATTCAAAAACAAATGGAAAAATTTGAATTTGTATTTTTACTAATTTTTCAATGCAGTATTTTAAAACATACAAATTTAATTTCAAAAATATTACAGTCCGCAGAAGTAGACTTAGAAAAGGCGCAAGAACTGTTGAATTCTAGTTTAGCTTCTATTCTAAAGCTTAGTAGTAATTTTGCAAATGTTAAAGAAAGTGCTGGTGATCTAGCTACTAAATGGAATATTGTTCCGAAATTTGAAGAAAAAGACATAAAAAAGTAAAACGATTTTCTGATGAACTAAGCACTGACGAAAGGTTACAGATAGACTGTTTGCAGTGAAAGTGTACAAAGCAAGTATAGATATAATTGCACGCCAGTTTAAAAATCGTTTTGTGGGTATAAGTGACATAAGCAAAATATTCAGTTTTCTTTCTCCAAAAATATTGTAAACATTAAAAATGACGCATTGTACAACGATGCCAAAAATCTTCAAATAAATTATACCATGATTTATTAATAGACTTTCCAAACCAGATTGTTTCCCTCAAAGCAGTATTTCACGAAGATTTAAAAAAGTTGAATTCCATAAGAGAACTAGGTGATTTTTTAATAATTAAAAATAAGTGCGCAGTATCATGTTTACAAGAAGTCAGCAATGCTATATTGCTATTTTTTACCCTGCTAGTTATTGTTGCAATGGCAGAGAGATCCTTTTTGAAATTAAGACCAATTAAGAGTTACTTACGCAGTACAATGTCAGAAGAAAGGTTTTCTGATTTGTCTCTTATAAGTATTGAACAGCAAGAGGTAAAAAAACTTGAGCTCGATGACTTAATAAATGATTTTGCTAACAAATGTGCTAGGCGTCAATCGCGTTTGTTGTAAGATTTTACTCAAACATGAAGTGCGAGGTTTGTAGACTTTTTAAAGGTATTCATTTAACTACTAAGTACCGAATTTAGAATAGTGTTTAGTGTCGTTGTTGGAGCTTGCCAATGTAATTTAAGTCGTTAACTTGTTGATATTTATACTAAACGTAAAAATAGCTTCTTACAAGTAGAAATAAGTATAATCATTCTTTGGTTACTTGATACTTTCTTCGAAGAACTATTTTTGTTAACAATGACTGTTACCGGAAAGACCTTACGATTATTTAGTTTATTGTATTTCTTTGTCGAGAACTAAAAACTTGGTTGTAAAGTGTGTCGTCGATGAGCTTTGAAAACGTATATATACGTGGACCTGGCGGTCCGTTATACTGTGGCGGTAATAATAAGTTGACAATTAATTATAGTGCATAAATTAGATTGACTATTGTGTCTTATGGATGTCGTTGTACAGTCTATTCAACGTACATAAGTCGTTACATCACAGATTGGTGTTAAGTTCTGTAAAGTTTTCTTAATAATACCCTAATTATATTGATCACGTACCCCATGCCTAACATTCGTAATCAATATTTTGTGCTATATTTAATAGGTGAGGTTGTAACGAATATATTTTCTGTAGTACTATCTTTGCAAGAATCACATCTGTACAATTTTATTCTGTGGTATTTAATTCTCGTATTTAATACTGTTATATCTGAAAGAAACAATTCCATAATGAAACAGGAAATCATGACCGTCTAAATAATTTAAATGCTTTACTCAGAGATATTTAATAATAATATACACTCAAGAAACATGTTTAAAAGGGATCTAGTCGTTTGTGTTGCCTAACTTGTAGGCGGATTATACCTTTTCATTCGTTAAAATTAGGATAGCGCGTGCGTGAATACGGTCACGGGGTGATGCGCCACGCAGATAAGCGTCCCGTACTTGTACGGTACGAATAACGAAGTCAGATTGCTTTTGAGAATGTAGTTCAGACTGCATCGTACAAAACAAATGGGTTCCCAGGTTTTGCATAAATGGGGCCTCAGAATAGGCGTGATGGTGATAGTTTAAAAATTGTTCGAGTCGGTATTTGTTAACGCGCATGATGAAGTAACATACATATGATGTAGTAAGATAATGATATATTCGAATAAAGAAATTGGAACAATGTTCGTTTGTTAAGAAACTACAGCTGTTATTTGGTATTTTGTTACAACCATTTAGTAAGCAGATTTCAGAAGACGTGCGTCGCAGTTTGGTAGCTAGAGATGACGGCTTCATTAAAAACAGGTATCAAACCTTTTTTTGTTATATTTGTGAGACCTTAAGTGTGCTCACATAAATTAGATTCAGGGATTGCTTGGTTAAATTAAATTTTGTGCATAAAGAACAGCGTGGAAGATTATTGTTACGAAATGCTATTACAATATGCAGAACATTCACTTGTTAAAAGGATGAGACTTCAAAGTCCATTTCCTGTTTTCTAGAAAATTACTTGCAGATGTCAAATTTTTAATAAGCTCATTATATTTAAATAAGTTCAAGTGTTATTTGTCCAAGTTAACTGCACGTGATTCAATTTTTTTTAAATTAAACTCAATGTGAAACATATGTAAGCCAATAAACAGATCTGAGTATTTGGTAATCGAAACTTGTTATAAAATATTATTAAACTTAAGGTCTTGTTATGTCAAGGCAGATGTATAAAGAATCCAATTTTATTATTTCATTTATGTAAACATATTTAGAAAAAAAATAACGGAAAGAGAGAAACTATATTAAATTTCATTTTTAGACTCAAGTTTTTTATTCCATGCTCAATTAATTTTACTAAAATTTTTTTAAGAAAATAAATCTTTGAATAATGAAATTATACGAATGCTGAAGTAATTTAAAAAAACACTGATATGCTACAACTGATTTGTTCTAGGTATTCATTTTTGATTCAAATATCTTTGGTGTGGTAATCTTAACATTATCCACCTGTAATTATTAGTATGTTTTTTTATTAGAAAGCACAAACGGTGTCTTTTTAATAGAAAGTTTGTTGTGTATTTTTTCTTTCAGGGTCTTCCAGATTGAAGAGGTTGTAAGTATGTTCCGGAGGTTTCCAGATACATTAGTTCAGTAAGTTGTAAGTTTTTTTTATGGTGCTTATATCCCATGAGTTTCTGCATCTTCTCATAGGAGTAATGAATTTCTAGTGTTATCGTCCATATAGATACAGTGGCGCTCAACCCATTTTCTTTTTGTTAGTTTATTGTAGAGTTTAGACCATCCCCACACCCTTTCTCATTGCTCACCCTTGGGTTAATTCCCAGACTTAGCCGCGAACCAATAAGGCTGCACTTGTATCCAACTAGTGGAAGTCTATAAAAAAAAAGGTTTCACTGACGCCACTAGAGTGGAAGCAAAAATGGTACAAGGTAATTAAAAATATCCAATGCCTAATTTTACGGGAGGGGGGACCTTAAGATTTTGTGTTACGCCACTGCCTTGGTTGTTGCATTTAAGCGGTAGGTCCCATACGATGGATGCACGATTACTTAGGATATTTTTACTCGGGTATTAACCGGGTTACCCAAAAATGAAAATGCCATCTTCAAAAAAGGGAATTTTCATTTTTGGTTACAAAAAATAAATAGAAGCACATGCCTTCAAACAAACATAAATAAAACACTACAGAACTAGTTACCCTAGTTTTATATTGTCCCAAAAACTTTATATGATTTGGTAGTTTCGGTCACATTTCCTTTTGGTAAACTGTTTCGGTAAAGTTTCATTTCGGTCAAATTTTCATTCGGCGAATTTTCCTTTCGGTAAACTTTCCTATCGGCCAACTTTCCTCTCGGTCAACTTTTCATGGGCAAGCTTTCCGTCGGTAAATTGTTTTTGGTAAACTTTCCGCAAGCGATAATTTGGATGCTTGATTCTTCAAATTTAATTTCCCTACATTTCTATTAGAAATTAGATTTTAATTTTTGTAAAATTTGTTTTTAGTATGCCTACTCATGCTTCGTGTTTTAGTCGCCACTGCCTTTAACGAAGTTCTTTTGAAATTTTGTAGTCTGCAATTTGTGGAATGGTTATCTACTATTCCTTATGCAAAATTTGACCTTCTGCTCAATTCCTACATACGTACAATAAATTCAGCTACATTAGAATAATATTATTGTCGCAACCTTTTCCTGTTACTAATCAAATAAATTTTGCATTGAGTTGACTGAATATTACCTTCATTAAATTCTATAAGTACTCTATTTAATCTATGCAAATAATTAAAAAGAGAAAACCATGACCCATTTATTGTATAATTTTCAAGTTGCATGTATAATTGATTACAATCAGAAAAAGTCAATTAATGCTGTTATTAGTAGGATAAATCAAATAAGCCATTATTAGAACGCGACAAAAACCTTTCTACTTTTTTTTTTTGGTACACCTTGCACTATTTTTAGTATAGCAATTAAGTGCTATCGTTCAATTTATCGTTACTTATAGAATGCTGCAGGCCAAAAGGCGGATAATAACAATTCTCCAATATCTGCTTTGTGTAATATTCAAGCAGTAATGTAGGTTGGGACATGTAATAATGGCTTTTATGTAAGCACAGCTGCCAACATTATTATTTAAATTAGAAGAATTTGAAACTGAGTTTTGGTCTGATTCAAAACAATTCATACTACCACCACTTTAGTACCGTATTTCCAATAACAGATTTCCGAATTTTAAGGTTACTGGAAAACAAATGCCTTTATGAAATTATCCTTACCAACAATCAACTATACTATAATGTATCAATTACAATATTGAAACTCTTATTGGAAAAAATTCAGTTACCTACCTATTTAATACGATTTCTCGATACCCAATACCCATTCCACATTGTTAAATTTATATTTTAGCGTCTAATGTCAGAAATATTTAAGCACTTTAATATGTTATAATTATAATTTTACTAACCCCACTGCGAAGCTTTATACGAGTATATTCAGTGGCTCGGAAATTACAATACCAAGAAAAACTGGGCATTTTTTCACTAACTTCAGTAAAAAAAAAGCGTTTAACTACCCAAGGGTGATTACTGATTAAAGTTTTCCAAATATTGAAAATAAACCTAAATTTATTAATATTAGTCTGAGCATCGCATGAAACGTTTCGTGCCTATAAGTATTGTCAAAGCTAAATTGTAAGATCCCCGGTTCTAGTTTCATTGTCGAGGGTTTGAATTTATTAACTTTGTCATAGAATAAACCTGAATTTTGAAATGACTTTAATTAATTTCTTTCATGCAACGCACTTATGTAAAGAAATAGTTTCTAACTTGCAATGGGAAAGTATACGTTTTTGGATAAGTTGTAACACTCCATATTTTATTTCATTTTAATAGTTTCTGTATTGGTAAATTCGACCAGCAGGGTTACGGTTATTTCTTCTAAGAAATATAATTTTTAGCTTACCTGCATTCTTGATCTAAGTAAGGATTTTCTTTGTAATCCTCTATTGTTCATACTCAAAGGTTGTCAAATTCATCATGGTGGTTTTAAGGTAAGAAATGATGTCATCCTTTGCATTCTAAGTTAGTGCAGTTTTATGATGCATTTGTTTTGATTAGTAATGTAAAATCTTGGCGTCTACTACATCATCGTCTTGGAATGAAGAAAGTTTACATGCTAAATTATGCTGATTCAAAAAAAGAAAACTCTTTTCACTGTTTTAAGATAATGTTGCAGTAACATAATTTTATATATGTTAGATAGAGAAAGCAACAAAAATAACTTTAATTTCCAGTCTTAATTCAAATTTCCGAATTCTGTCAAAGATGATTTGTTTTTTTATGAAGGAAAAAGTATTTCTGTGGAGCACTTTGTCAAGACCGTTGAAAGAGGTAACATACTATCCTGAGTAGGTACAGTTAATTTTGTGTAAACAGTTATTGAAAAAACTAATACGATTAGTCAATAATGTTCTGAATTATATCCTATTACGTTGGGGAACTTTACTTTTAGGAAGAACTTGTTTCCTTCAGTCGACAACTACATGTTGGAAAATGCATGTTAATTAAGAACACTTAACCTTTGAACAAAGTCCCAGAAGTTCCAGAAAGATCTACTTAAATCGAATTTAGTACAGAAAATAATCGATTTAAGTGTTTCTAAAAGGTATGGACAGCCAAATGACTTCCTAGGTATTTATAATAAAACTTCTGAAACTATCACTTACAGTAACCGTAAATTAATAAACATATTTTTTACTGTATACACTTATAAACGTACACATAGTACGTTCTTGTTCTTAGTTTAAAAAATTAGTAAGTAAGTTTGTTGTCCAAAAACGTTTTTCATTAGATAAATAATTTTTGATATATTTGACCTTTGTTTAAGAATGGTTATATGCACTTGTGCTTAAAGCGTAGTTGCCCAACAAAGTAAAGGGTTCTCTACACTAATTTTTCAAACCTAATGTAATGGTACTAGTTTCCAGCTTTAACACAATAAATGATATTGTAATCATCTAGAGGCGTGCTTAATATACAGGTATTCAACATTGTATTCGGGAATCCTTTCCTTTTAGCTTGCAGTTTCATATAGTTATATTAGTGTCCTAATAATACGTTTATTCTATTTTCGTTTTAAATTTATTGCACTCAATTATTCATCGTGTGGGTTTTAGGCCAAAATTACTTTCCTAATCTCGGGTTTTAGCATCCTTGTGTTATTCCTTCTGGGGGTTTTCCTTAGGAACCTCCGCATTTCAAGATTAGGTGGCGTCCAAGATAGTTCCCGATTAAGAGTGGTATTTCCGCACGATAGTATTTCGGAACCACCTTCCAACACTTACATCACCCTTCACACTGAGCTAGTCGACAATCATTTCGTTTTGTTCAGTCGAGGACTTCGATACGTTATCGAAACACTACGTTTGATTTTTCAATGCTCCACCTGAAGCTACTACATTGTCCAGGAAGCCAAACCCTTGCTGTTCCAAGCAAGATAGAGATTTTTAACGTGCGTGACAACACTCACACACGAGACCTCCATTTCATCTCTCATCAGAACGAAGGCGTATTTTGTGAAAATGCTCGCCTAACATTTTTCAAGCGGACCGTCTCGGGATTGAAACCTGGGACCTTGGGCATAGTAGTCACACGCATACCAACTACGCCACGCAGCCGCCTGAAGTGCCGTGCATCTTTCACGTATATCGTCTTCTAGCATGACGTTGAGGTAATGTATTTGTTATGAATAAATTATTTTTCTAGCAAAATTTTACCAGCCCATTTCCCTTGTTGCTTTTAGTTCCTAAACCAATTAAACCTACTATCGCCCCTTCCCTTCCCTCATCTACCAGTGTATTAAAATCTCTCGTAATTATTAAATTTTCATGTCCTTTTACGAATCTTAGTATGTCTTCCATATCTTTGTGGATCGCTTATACCTTTTCATCACCCTAGTTAAAGGGGGGCATATACACTTGTATTATTACCATGTTTACCGGTTTAGATTCTAATTCAGCCATGAGCACAGTTTCGTTTTTTTATTGTAAGTAATTTTCTACACAATGTCGTACCTTTTTCCGCATAGCTATCGCCACATCCGAATTTCCTGCACGAATTACCTTAAAGTCTCCGCTTCTAAAATTTCCCGTCCCTAACCACCGAACTTCGCAAATTCTTATTATGTCTAATGCTAACCTATCCATTTCAGTTTTGAAATTCTCTAGTTTATCTACTTGCTTTATGCTTCCGATATTTCACGCTCCAACACCCAAAATGTTCCTGCCTTTTTGAACTGGCCAGCCACATGCTTCGAAGTAGTTTCTTCCCGGAGATCCGATTGGGCGACTGTTGTAACTTCAAAAGGCGGCTCCGTGGCGTAGTGGTATGTGTGTGACTACTACGCCCTAGGTCCCGGGTTCGAATCCCGACACGGTCCGCTTGAAAAATGTTAGGCGAGCATTTTTCGCAAAAATACACCCTCGTTCGGATGAGAGGTAAAATGGAGGTCCCGTGTGTGAGTGTTGTCACGCACGTTAAAGATCCCTACCTTGCTTGGAACAGCAAGGATTCGGCAAAATTCAAAATTTTCCAGGTAAAAAAAAACTCGCTTCCTGGCCAATGTAGTACCTTCGGGTGGAGCATTGGAAAATCACATGTAATGTTGTAACTCCAAGCGGCTCCGTGGCGTAGTGGTATGTGTGTGACTACTACGCCCAAGGTCCCGAGTTCAAATCCCGACACGGTCCGCTTGAAAAATGTTAGGCAAGCATTTTTCACAAAAATACACCCTCGTTCGGATGAGAGGTAAAAGGGAGGTCCCGTGTTCGGCAAAATTACAAATTTTCCAGGTGAAAAAAACTAGCTTCCTGGCCAATGTAGTACCTTCGGGTGGAGCATTGAAAAATCACATGTAATGTTGTAACTCCAGAATTTTTACCCCAGAGGATTTCATCATTTTAAAAGCAATTTCAGCATGCTGTGTACTTGGGAAGTAATGTGGTTGCCGATACCTTCTCAAAGCAGTAGTGTATCATAGAATGCTATTTTTTTTCCACTCTAAGTACCGAAAGAGCTGCTGCCCTATTTTGGGAACATGTCCTAGTCTGGTTCCTCGTATAAAAACCCAGCAATTTGGTTAAACCTATATTTCGGCTCTTTTGCTTACTGAAACACCCAAGACATTTTGCCCATTCTAGTGTACTAGAACTTTTTATTTATTTAATTTAAAGCACGTGCAAACCACAAATGTGAATTACGATTACTCGTCACAATTTATAAAACAAACAATCAACAGAAGATAGAGATAAAGAAATACGCCATAATAAATATCTCATGGTCAATTTAAAGAATCCAGCAGAAGCTAAAAAATCAGATATGGTCTAAAAAGCATCTTCTAACAAAAACCTTTTTAAATTTATTTTGAATTGATAAACTGGCAAATTTTTTTATGCTAGCGTGAAGTGTGTTGTAAAAGATACAACCAAAACAGTTGAGACCATTTCTGCTTTTACTCGGCCTATGGTAGGGTACTACTAATTTACCCTTACAGCGAGTGTCAGATTGATGAATATCAGAATGATATTGATATTGCAAAAGTTTATTTTTAACAAAAATTAAGCATTGTAAAGTAAACAGACTGGACTAAGTTAAAATTTTAAATTTTCGGAAACAATCACGGCACTCATCATGGTACCCAAGATTAGATATAATACGAACAACTCAACGTTGAAAGTTTATAAATATGTATAATAGTGTTTTTATTACGTTTATTTTAGGTTGGGTTTAGTCGAGGGGTAATTCAGTTTAAGAAAAAATGTACACCAGATTGCAGATTGCAATGATTGTAAAATGATTGCAAAGATTTTTTACTGATTGCATTGTGGTCATTAAAATTGCAAGGATTGCATTCTGATTGTAAGGATTGCATTCTGATTGCAAGAATTGCATCCTGATTGTAAAGATTACATTCTGATTGCAACGATAGCATTCTGATTGCAATGATTGCATTCTGATTGCAAGGATTCTATTTAATTGCAAAGATATTATTTTTTGTTGATTGCACCTACTTTCCAATGATTGCGCAGATGAACGTGCACAAATTATAAAAGCTCTTGCATAACCTTTTATTATTTCAAAAATATGTAACATTAGAAGTTTAGAAGCTGCAAATATTATAAGATAATAATAGATATATTGTCCATTACGTTTCTAATTTTAACGATTTATATTTTTTCAAGATTTCGAAAGAAATATTATTATCGCAATCCCAATAATGTCAGGAACTGATACGTGTGAGATTTTTAGAACGGTTATTTAACTTCCCACGCTTCCAAAATGCTCACAATAATAATTAAAATTAGAGTAGGTTTGACTGAGAATTATTTAGGCGCAGACCAATATGGTTTTCGTAAAGATAGAGGGACTAGAGAACCGATACTAATGATTAGGGTAATTATCGAAAAAAGGTTACAAAAAAATAAAGACTCATTTCGCGTTTGTAGATTTAGAAAAAGCATTTGATAGGGCTAATTGGAATGTTATGTTCAGGGTTTTGCGAAAAATAGGAATCTCTCATAGGGATAGAAAAATTATTTACAGTCTATATAAAAACCAAAGCGTATTAATTAGAGTTGATGATATAGAAAAGGAAGCTAAGATTAGAAATGGTGTTAGACAGGGCTGTACACTATCTCCCTTGATTTTTAGTGTGTATTTTGAGAAAGCTTTAAACTTAGCTAGAGAGAGAAAAGAGATAGGTATTAATATACAGGAACAGAAAATAGACATGTTACGTTTTGCAGATGATATAGCCATTATAGCAGATTCTAGAAAAGAGTTAAGACAGTTTTTAAATATTTTAGATGAGATACTACAGAGTAACTATGATATGAGAAATAACTCAGGAAAGGCAAAGAATATGACAAGTGAGTTACAGCCTAGTTCTAAACCAAAATTAAAAATAGGTGATACCGAGTTAGAGGAGGTAGATGAATTTTACTATTTAGGTAGTATAATTACAAAGGACGGACGTAGCAGAAGGGATATAGTAGCTGCAATAGCTCAGGCTAAAAAAATTTTTAAAAAAGAAAGACTTACTAATAGCTAATAATATTAGTTATATAATAGAAAAAGTTTCATAAAGTCGTACGTATGGAACGTTCTATTATACGGTAGTAGACTTGGACAATTAAAGAGGTAGAAAAAGATAGAAGCTTTTGAAACTTGGTGTTATAGGAGAATGTTAAAGATTAGATGGACAGATAGAGTAACAAAGGAGGAAGTTTATAGAAGGATAGGTGAGTAACCCTGTATGTGGAAACAATTAAAGGTCAGGAGAGATAGAATGATAGGGCACATAGAATTTAATAAACGTCACCATGACATAACGTACAACGAGTTAGCAGTCTGGCATGTTGGCAGCGATTCGCTGCTTAAGCCTTACCATAACATATAACTTAATAAACGTTTCCATGACATAACTCACAATTAGTTCGCGTTCTGGCATATTGGTAGCGATACGTTGCTTACGCCTTATCATAACATATAATTTAACACTTTTCCGTTTTTGGAGGGGATTACCAGGTAATATTTCATTTCCTTATAAATGGGAATCATATAAACATGTTGGAATTCTTTAACAACCATCAGGTTGCTAATATCTATGTAGAGCCAGGTAGATAGGAAAAAGATAGAATAGTATAGGAAGACCTAGACCAAGCTATATTAGAAATTTAGTTGCGAAGGGTATGTAGAACTTTTTAGATTAGCACAGAATAGAAAAAGTTAGAGCTTCGTCAAACCGACCTTAAGTAAGGCCGAAAACACAATGATGATGATAAATTTTCAGAATTTCAGTTTTTTGAAATACACTAATTTGAAATGGACCAGAACCCATTAACCTTATAGGTCCGTAGAAAACAAAGTTGTCATCGACAATTTGAATGTCTTCTCTTTTTAATCACAAGTAACTTCCCATATTTTCTTTTAAGAATTTTTTTGTAATTTTGGATTCATTCTTATTTAAAACTCGTTTAATATACCACATGTCATCATAATATACTGCATAATATTGTTCAAGATGAATCACACAGTTAGTACTAGAGGTAGCATTATTTGACGTATGAGTAGTAACACAAACTCTTTGCAGTATATTAGTACTCAACCGAGTGTTACCATTGGATAGAAACCAACAGTATGAACTTTTTTTTTACTATTTTGCGGTTATATCCACTTCCAATACTAATATATGGACCAGTAGTAAAATCAACAGATGTGTCCCTTTTCTTGATGTAGTTAGTGTAATTTTTTAAATTTATTTAAAGGGAACATGGACTATCTGAAGCGCTATCCATTTCAGAAGAAGAGTTGTCATAGTCCTGTGTACTAATCGAACGAGTCAGGTGTTCTTTGTGTTCAACTAAATGAGCATGAATCCTATCTTCCTTATCACCAGTTTCTACTACCTCTTGTTCATTATTAAATTGTTCCATACTTCTATTTTTAAAAACAGGTTCCTCAAACCACAATCGCTTGTGTTTTATATTGAATGCCTTTAGCAGACACTTTACATTGTCATATGCTTTCTTTATAGTAATTTCTATTTCACTATCAGAAATTGCAACAAAGGGCACCGTATCTGTCACTACACCAGCTTTCCGTTCTTCCTTTGGTAATTTTAATAGTACTAACATTTTGCAAAATCTGTATACGATCAACATTTTGTATAATGTCATACATACTGAAGTAGACTATGGTTGAAAAAGACGATGTAATAGATCTAGTTGAACGAAACAGTTGCACAGAAGCTTTACTGCTAAACTTCGAAGGAAGGAACATATTATAAGATAATAATAGATATATTGTCCATTACGTTTCTAATTTTAACGATTTATATTTTTCAAGATTTCGAAAGAAATATTATTATCGCAATCCCAATAATGTCAGGAACTGATACGTGTGAGATTTTAGAACGGTTATTTAACTTCCCACGCTTCCAAAATGCTCACAATAATAATTAAAATTAGAGTAGGTTTGACTGAGAATTATTTAGGCGCAGACCAATATGGTTTTCGTAAAGATAGAGGGACTAGAGAACCGATACTAATGATTAGGGTAATTATCGAAAAAAGGTTACAAAAAAATAAAGACTCATTTCGCGTTTGTAGATTTAGAAAAAGCATTTGATAGGGCTAATTGGAATGTTATGTTCAGGGTTTTGCGAAAAATAGGAATCTCTCATAGGGATAGAAAAATTATTTACAGTCTATATAAAAACCAAAGCGTATTAATTAGAGTTGATGATATAGAAAAGGAAGCTAAGATTAGAAATGGTGTTAGACAGGGCTGTACACTATCTCCCTTGATTTTTAGTGTTTATTTTGAGAAAGCTTTAAACTTAGCTAGAGAGAGAAAAGAGATAGGTATTAATATACAGGAACAGAAAATAGACATGTTACGTTTTGCAGATGATATAGCCATTATAGCAGATTCTAGAAAAGAGTTAAGACAGTTTTTAAATATTTTAGATGAGATACTACAGAGTAACTATGATATGAGAAATAACTCAGGAAAGGCAAAGAATATGACAAGTGAGTTACAGCCTAGTTCTAAACCAAAATTAAAAATAGGTGATACCGAGTTAGAGGAGGTAGATGAATTTTACTATTTAGGTAGTATAATTACAAAGGACGGACGTAGCAGAAGGGATATAGTAGCTGCAATAGCTCAGGCTAAAAAAATTTTTAAAAAAGAAAGACTTACTAATAGCTAATAATATTAGTTATATAATAGAAAAGTTTCATAAAGTCGTACGTATGGAACGTTCTATTATACGGTAGTAGACTTGGACAATTAAAGAGGTAGAAAAAGATAGAAGCTTTTGAAACTTGGTGTTATAGGAGAATGTTAAAGATTAGATGGACAGATAGAGTAACAAAGGAGGAAGTTTATAGAAGGATAGGTGAGTAACCCTGTATGTGGAAACAATTAAAGATCAGGAGAGATAGAATGATAGGGCACATAGAATTTAATAAACGTCACCATGACATAACGTACAACGAGTTAGCAGTCTGGCATGTTGGCAGCGATTCGCTGCTTAAGCCTTACCATAACATATAACTTAATAAACGTTTCCATGACATAACTCACAATTAGTTCGCGTTCTGGCATATTGGTAGCGATACGTTGCTTACGCCTTATCATAACATATAATTTAACACTTTTCCGTTTTTGGAGGGGATTACCAGGTAATATTTCATTTCCTTATAAATGGGAATCATATAAACATGTTGGAATTCTTTAACAACCATCAGGTTGCTAATATCTATGTAGAGCCAGGTAGATAGGAAAAGATAGAATAGTATAGGAAGACCTAGACCAAGCTATATTAGAAATTTAGTTGCGAAGGGTATGTAGAACTTTTAGATTAGCACAGAATAGAAAAGTTAGAGCTTCGTCAAACCGACCTTAAGTAAGGCCGAAAACACAATGATGATGATAAATTTTCAGAATTTCAGTTTTTGAAATACACTAATTTGAAATGGACCAGAACCCATTAACCTTATAGGTCCGTAGAAAACAAAGTTGTCATCGACAATTTGAATGTCTTCTTTTTAATCACAAGTAACTTCCCATATTTTCTTTTAAGAATTTTTTGTAATTTTGGATTCATTCTTATTTAAAACTCGTTTAATATACCACATGTCATCATAATATACTGCATAATATTGTTCAAGATGAATCACACAGTTAGTACTAGAGGTAGCATTATTTGACGTATGAGTAGTAACACAAACTCTTTGCAGTATATTAGTACTCAACCGAGTGTTACCATTGGATAGAAACCAACAGTATGAACTTTTTTTTTACTATTTTGCGGTTATATCCACTTCCAATACTAATATATGGACCAGTAGTAAAATCAACAGATGTGTCCCTTTTCTTGATGTAGTTAGTGTAATTTTTTAAATTTATTTAAAGGGAACATGGACTATCTGAAGCGCTATCCATTTCAGAAGAAGAGTTGTCATAGTCCTGTGTACTAATCGAACGAGTCAGGTGTTCTTTGTGTTCAACTAAATGAGCATGAATCCTATCTTCCTTATCACCAGTTTCTACTACCTCTTGTTCATTATTAAATTGTTCCATACTTCTATTTTTAAAAACAGGTTCCTCAAACCACAATCGCTTGTGTTTTATATTGAATGCCTTTAGCAGACACTTTACATTGTCATATGCTTTCTTTATAGTAATTTCTATTTCACTATCAGAAATTGCAACAAAGGGCACCGTATCTGTCACTACACCAGCTTTCCGTTCTTCCTTTGGTAATTTTAATAGTACTAACATTTTGCAAAATCTGTATACGATCAACATTTTGTATAATGTCATACATACTGAAGTAGACTATGGTTGAAAAAGACGATGTAATAGATCTAGTTGAACGAAACAGTTGCACAGAAGCTTTACTGCTAAACTTCCAAGGAAGGAACATGTCCGCATTTTTAGGATTGCCTGCCATATTTTCTGGAAAAGATAATACAAAAGTTAAACCAGATTTTGCCTAGAGAGGATAAAATATCGGTGTAAAATGTTATAATGCGAATCACAATAAATTGAAGAAACGTGCAGAATTTACTTATAAATATGCAATATAAAAAAAATTCCGGTTATTTAATAAACTGAATTTCCATAAAACTGTCGTCTTAAACTTTACTGATTCTTTATACAGTGTGTCTACTCCAATTTGAGACATGGGGAAATAACATGCAAAATCATCAATTGGCAAATATTGGCTCTACTGCTCGTTCTACTCTGTATTTTAAAAAATCGTTAAGTATCTTCTAAAGATACAATGGCGGCGAGAATGGCAGCTATTATTAATAGTGATACGGAATGAGCTCCCTCTTTTTAAAAAGTTTTTTATTAGTTGGGAAAAACGGTCATGAAATTGTAAAAAATGAATATGACATTCGATGCATTTTAGAAACCTATCCTACAAATTATTTCTGTAGCGCCTTTTCTAAAATACACAGGGAACCAATACTTACCAATTATTGATTTTATAAGTTATTTCCCGATTATTTCCTTATGTCTTAAATTCCAGTCAACACACTGTATATTTAAATTGTGATTATTTCTAAAGTTCACAATTTCCCTAATTTTTTCTATCTAACTTATAATTCTATTCCTCGTTCTATTCTCAATAATTAAAAAATTTATACACTTTTACACCTAACTCGAGACCTAACTGCAGTTTAACAATATTTTAAAAAAATTTTTGTGTACACACTATTGTTAACGTTTGTTTAAACTAGTATAATTCAAGTAAAACCGAGACTAAAACACTTCGCAATTCGTTCACAATTCGCGTCGCAGCTTAATTCAATATTACTAAATTTGTACACAGATATGTATGTACATCGCAGAATATGTACATGAAAATAAATGAAAAATGAGTGAAAAATGTACTCATCTCTTATTTCTGTGTATTATACTGATTCACAAAAATAATTTGTATTCAGCTCGGTGTTCACTAACAACCACCAATAAACATGCACAACAATTTTCAATATAATCTCGGATATAATAAAATCTCGAGTGAAATCTCAAAACTCAAGCTCTGATTACCATAGCAGATTTCATCATGACATGATGCTTCAAAAGTGATGTGAACAGGAAAACAAAAGCACTTTCAGAACAATAAATAATAAGAGATAATCTCGGAGATAATTAAATAACTATAATAAATTTCAGAGGGTAATAAAATGCAATTTACCATTTAATGTTCTTCATATTTGTGCTGAGCTAATGCAAGTTTAATATTCAAACGTGAGATTCCACTATCAAACAGTTTCAGATATAGGGCATTCAGTAAAAGATTAATCCCGGCAGGACCCCTAGGTCATCAGTAACTAACTATAATAGAAATTGAAATACATTAAATATTTTAATTTGTTCTGAAATGAGGGCAGCGGCTTTTTTGGTACTTAGATTGGCAGAGACCATAGGGGTCGGTATGGCAGTCTAAGACACACTACCGCGATGTGGAAGGCAACGGGAAACCACCACATTATCTCCCAAGTAAACAGCGTACTTAAATTGTAAGAAACATGATGGCATTCTATGGGGGAAAAGATTTCGGAGTTAAAATAGTACCCCATTCGGATCTCCGGGAGGGGACTACTTTGTAGGATGCGATCGGAAAGTTAAAAATAAGAGTCGGGCACATTCTGCGAGTCGGAGCGTGGAATGTTAGAAGTATGAAGCAAGTAGGTAAGTTAGAGAACCTAAAAATCGAAATGAATAGGTTATCACTAGACATAGTAGGGATCAGTGAAGTTCGGTGGCCAGAGGCGGGGGATTTTTGGAATGGAGACTTCAGGGTAATTCATACAGGAGCAGAGGAAGGAAATTTGGGTGTGGGGATAGTTATGCGGAAAAAGATAGGATACTGTGTAGAAAATTACTTACAAGAGAACGAAAGAGTACTCATGGTTAGATTAGAATCTAAACTGGAAAACACAGTAATAATACAAGTATACATGCCCACCTCTAGCTACAGTGACGAAGAGGTAGAAGCGATCTACAAAGATATCGAATACATATTAAGATACGTAAAAGGACATGAAAGTTTAATAATTACGGGAAATTTTAATGCCGTGGTAGGTGAGGGTAGGGAAGAAGCGGTAGTAGGTTTATTTGGTTTAGGCACGAGAAACGACAGGGAAAATAGGCTGGTAGAATTTTGCGACAAGAACAATTTAATCATCACAAACACATTATTTCAACATCATGCTAGAAGACGATATACGTGGAAGATGCCAGGAGATATAGGAAGATATCAAATAGATTACATTATTGTTAGACAACGATTTAGAAATCAAGTAAAAGACTGTAGAAGCTACCCAGAAGCAGATATAGATACTGACCACAACATCGTAATTATGAAGGCCGCACTTAACTATAAAAATGTAAAAAAAAGAAACGGAAAAAGGCACTTGGACTTAGAGAAACTAAAAGATAAAGATATTCAAGAAAGATTTGAAAAAAAGTCAAATGAATTGCTCAAAGATATCGGGAAAATATCTGATACTAAGGAAGTAGAAACAGAATTAAATCCAGCCTAGACATGGCGGTCAGAGATATTCTGGGGTATACACAAAAAGAAAATAAGAAACCATGGATAACAAAAGAATATCCTAAATTTAATAGAAGAAAGACGAAAATACAAAAATAAATCAGACCAAACAGGAAAACAGAGATACAAAGCCATAAAATGGGAAATTATTCGAAAATGCAGGAAAGCTAAAGAACAATGGATTGATGAAAAGTGCAAAGAGGTACAAACGAAGATGGAAATAGGAAAGACAGACGAAGCATACAAATTAATTAGAATGAATTTTAGGGATATAAAACCGTATAGCAAAAATATAAGGGACGCACAAGGAAACGTCGTCATAGAATACGTAGAGAAAGTGGGTAGATGGCAAGAATATACAGGGAATTTATATGCAGGAGAGGAACTAACTGCATTAGAACATGAATCAGACATTGAAAATGATGACTTGGAATATCCTATACTTAGAGATGAGTTTGAATTAGCAATTAAAGGGTCTGAAAAATGGTAAGGCGCCGGGTACAGATAAGGTGCAAGCAGAAACTCTAAATGCCGCTGGATAAGCAGTAACAGAACGTCTCTTCCAACTTGTAAGCTATATGTATGAGACAGGCGAGATACCCAAAGATTTCAAACGTAGCATCATAGTAGCTATATCAAAAAAGAAAGGCGTGGATAGATGTGAAAATTTTCGAACAATAAGTTTGACAGCACACGTGTCAAAAATATTAACTAGAATTGTGCAAAGACGAATGGAAAAACGGGCGGAAGAAATACTAGGAGAAGACCAATTTGGGTTTAGGTAAAACAGGGGAACACGGGAGGCTATTTTAGCTCTGAGAGTGATAATGGAGAAAACAATAGAAAAGGGAAAGCGTGTATATAGGGTTTGTAGATCTGGAAAAAGCATTCGACAATGTAACATGGAACAAAATGTTCGAAATACTCAAAAAGATTGGAATGAGTTATAGGGATAGACGAATAGTACATAGATTATACAAAGAGCAAACAGCAGTAATAGAATTAGAGCAGGAACGTAGAAAAGTAAACATTAGGAAAGGGGTGAGACAGTGATGTGCCCTATCCCATTGATTTTTAACCTGTACATAGAAGAGGCAATGAATACTGTCAAATGCAAGAAGACATTTGGAATTACTATGCAGGGACAAAAGATTGATATGCTTAGATTTGCAGATGATATAGCGGTATTAACGTCTAGCAAGGAAGAGTTAGAAGCTGCTCTTAATGAAATGGAAACGGTTCCATCAGAGAAATACGGTATGAAAATTAACAAAACTAAAACTAAAGTTCTAGTATTAAAAGGGGGGAGGGGGGAATAAATCAAAAACAAGAATACAAGTATGTAACACGAACTCACAAGAGGTTAAGGATTTCTGCAACCTAGGAAGCCAAATAACGCAAGATGGGAAAAGCACAAAAGATATAAAACAAAGATTAGCACAAGGTCGTGCTACATTTAACAAAAAAAAGCAACTACTGTGCTCAAAGACCACAAACATAGAAACAAGGAAAAGATTGTTTAAAACATATGTGTGGAGCACAGTACTGTACGGCTGTGAAGCCTGGACAGTAGGAGAAGTGGACAAGAAAAAGGTGGAAGCCTTTGAAATGTGGTGCTACAGACGTATGATGAAGATATCATGGACAGACAAAGTTCAGAACGAAGAGGTACTAAAAATGGTAGGAGAAGAAAGAAATATGTGGAAAACGGTAAAAAATAGGAGAGATAGGATGATAGGCCACATACTACGGCATGAAGGAATAGTGCGGAATATATTAGAAGCAGAGATAGGAAAAAAGAGAAGAAGAGGCAGACCTAGGTTAGACTACTGCACACAGATAGTAAAAGATGTAGGCTGCAAGAATTTCAGAGAGATGTGTAGGTTAGCCCAGAATAGAAATCAATGGAGGTACGCATACAACCAATCCCAAGATGGATAAACTAATGACGAAAAAATAACTGTGCTTAAACATGATGATTAATATATGTCACTACAAGAATTGGCTGCGCAATATTCTCGAATAATGTTAAGTGTGTGAAAGGATTTACTGGAAAACCATTATTTCGGCAAATGTCTAAGTGTTGGGGGATCTTGGTAGCCTCAGGTTGCTTAACCTCCTTCACTGAATCTCGGTGAAATAGGGCATAAAATTAGAAAACAATAGAAGGGGACGAGCTGTAGACACATGCTGTGTGAGAATTTCAGGGAACTATGTCGGCTAGCTCAGAATATAAATAAGTGCAGGTACCTGTCCAACCAGTTTTTAGACGGAAAACCTAATGATGAAAAAATAAGCGCAGATAAATCTGATGATTAGTATAAACAACTAGTTGTTGGTTGTGAAATATCTGCAACTAATGTTGACTGTGCGAAAGGATATATTGGAAAATATATTAAATCGGTAAATGGTTATGTGTTGGAGGAACTTGGCAGCTACAGGCTGCTTACCTCCCTTCACAACCACTGAAGGTCGGAGAAATAGGGTATATAACTGTAAAACAATAGATGGTGACCGAACGGCATCTAACAAGAAAGAACAGCGCCTATGAGGAAAGACAACAAACATAGAACAAGAAGAAAATTGTTGAAAGCATATGTGTGGAGCACAGCACAGTATGCCTATGAAATACGGGCAGTCTGAAACGCAGACAGAAAAACGGTAGCAGCCTTTTGAAATGCTGTGCTAAGGATGTATGAAGACCATAGCATGGACAGACAAAGATAATAACAAATAGGTTATAGAAATAGTAGGGGAACAAGGATATCTGGGGAAATAGATAAGAGAAATAGAAGGGCAGAATACGTTCTAAGGGATTTTTGGGGAATGGTATGGGATATCTTACAAGCAGAGATAGGAAAAAAGAGGTAGATGTTGACCTAGATCAGATAGTGATAGATGCAGACTGTGCAAATTTCAGGGAAATCTGTAGGTTAGTTCAGAATAGGAAACAATGATGGTACGCGTCTAACCAGTTCCAGGACTGAATACCTAATGATGATGATGTTCTGAAATTGAATTGCCAATCTCAAGACTGAATGTGGATTGCACAGATTTCCATTTAATTATAGGTGGGCACTGCAAAGATTCGCCATGTAATTGCACAGATTTCATGTAGATTGCAAACATTGAATGAAGATTGCTATGATTGCAATGATTGCATGCAGATTGCAATGATTGCATGCAGATTGTATTGATTGCATGCAGATCGCAATGTTAGCATGCAGATTGCAAGTGATTGCAGGGGTTCTGTACACCAGCTTGCAATACTTAATTACCCCTCGGGTTTAGTGTTACTGTACTCAATTATTCCCGGTGTGAATTTTTAGGCAGAACCATTTTCCTAATCTCGGGTCTTGGTTGGTATCCTCTTATTATTTCTTATTGGGATTTTTCCTACAAATCCCTGTATTTCGGGATTAGGTGCTGTCCAAAATAATTCTCGATTAAAACTGGTATTTCCTACACAATAGTATTCTGGGATTCTTCTTCAAACACTTACACCACCATTGTCCCCAGTTAGTCGACAACTATTCTTGTCGGTGCAGTCGAGGTTTTTGGAACTTTTATCGAAATAGAATTTTTAGCGAGTTTCTACGTAGATTACGGGCTAGATTTTCTGGGGCTAAAGCTGTACGTAACAGGATTTGTTTTAATTATTGATCTTGGATTACAAGCCCTTCTTGATGCTTTTGATTAAAAATTGTTATATCTATATAGGTACGTAAACTATTTTATTTATATATAAATTTAATAAATCACTGTAAGATCATAGACTGAAATAGAGCCTGAAAATTAAGCTTCATACAACTTGTGTTACTTTATATATACAGCATTGTAGTACAGCTTCAACACATTTATTTTGTTAAACGAATATCCTCAAAAAGCGGAAAACATGATAGCCATAATAAACATACGTGATTAATTAATACGTGGTACATATACCCACATAAATTTTCTTACCTGATATTTAATATGGATATACCGACAATTATCTATCATGCAAAATCGCTATTAGTTTCTGTCCTGATTTTTAATCGTACCATTATTTTTAATCCGATCCTGTTTTAATATAGTCTTAAGCAAAATGGAGAAAGATGCATTGAGAACAAAGAATCTTCTAAATGAAATTGGAAATGCGTTGCAATAAATTACAAATGTCCAGAAGACGTGGCCACCGAACAAATATATTAAATTACTATGAAAAAGTAATTAATTATTTCAGTTAACTTTTTCCGTACGCCCAGTTTACTATAATTGACTTGATGGTTTGATACACCGTTTTGAAATTACAGTTTGTATCTAATAACTTTAGCAAAAGCAAATGTAAAAGAAGTGTGGTAATGAACACTTTATAATTAACTATTGGTAGATTAGTGCTTAATGACCGTTGCAATAGTTTTTAAACAAACCTACTCATACATCATGGAGGTGAAACTAACTAATGGAACTTTTTACATAATATTTTAAAAGTAACCAAACACTGGTAAATTTGAAAGCTTAAAAATACCGTCCGAAGAACCTGTTAAAATAAGATGGATAATCAACGTACAGTTAGTGCAAAACAACAGCTGATTTGCTTGGATTTATCGGACTATAACAGAAACATTTTAATTTTGTTCTAAAGTTTGAGACGGGTATTTAGTAATTCATCATAAACAGAGGTTTTCATGTAGCCTTAATAATAAAAATCTAACAGTTAAATTCAGAACTATGTAGCGCCCAAGACAATTTGCTTTCGCGTCCAATATATGGAAAACGTAATTTTAAGTAGGTTCAAACATCCAATATATAATGGACAAGCGAAGGGGTTCTCAACTTTTCAGGCTCTGAACCCCCTTTCATGCTTTGGTGTGAGGTCACGCCTCCCTTTATGGCATAAGTTAATTAAACTTGTATATGATAATTTTACTTACATTATATTTGGGTAAAATGACTTTGAACTTAGATTAGACATACTCTTGGTAAGAAATACAAAATGATATTTTTTCAGAAAAATTTTAATTACACAAATCATCGATAAAATTACAACAAAACGTCAATAATGTAACCATCAAAATGTCCGTTACTTTTGTAGTACTAGTGTGAAGGCTGGCACCGTTTCTCGTTAACTATTTTTTGTGTTTGGTTGCAATTTTGACAAAGTACCCCGCAGGTCACTTTCCACAACTAGTCTGGCTCGATATTTAGATTTTATATCAGCCAAGGCTAAAAATCCTGACTCATATAGATAAGTTGATGAAAATTATACAAGCAACTTGGTTGCTTCCATTGCTACTTCTGGGTAAACGGGGAGATATAGGAGCCAGAAGTCTTCGAGATCCATGTTTGGGAAATCCACTTTAGCTTTGGAATCACATTGCAAGTCAATTGTTTGTTCTTGAATATGATCAGGAAGTATATCAACATTGATTTTAAAGGGGTCGCTTGTTAAATTGAATTCCCAATTGTCTAAGCTTATATCTGGAATATAGACTCAGATTTTGTTCTTCAGAGATACCAAATGCTCAGATATGAGCCCCTTCATTTCATTTACCAGGTCTTTTGGAAGACTTTGGGTATCACCGAGGAGGTTGTTTAATTTTGGAAAGGAAGAAAGTTCGACTCCGGCGTTGCCAAAGAGCCATCTTCTCAGCAAAACTCTTAATTAAATCATAGTTCTTCAAAGTACTTTTCTGACCTTGTAGCTTTAGGTTCAGGAGATTTATTGTTTCGAAAAAGACTGGCAAATATGCCAGGTAGAAGATATATTTGTTATCTGTAAATTTCTTGTACAGTTCTTCATTCGAACTCATCAAAAAACAATCTTGCAAGCATATTACCTTTGGACAACCACCGAACTTCGATGTGAAAGAGAAGTGTTTCTTCATCACTGTTCAGTTCTTGACACAACACTCGAGAAAGTCTGGTGTTCAAAGCACTGGATTTGACATGATTAACTACTTTAAATGCTAAGTTCAAAGCAATGTTGAGTGATTCAGGGAGAGTTTGGCAAGCCAAAGCTTTTCGGTGAATGATACAATGGGATCCAATTATTTTATTGTTTTTTTTTCTTAGCCAATTCAATAAATCCTGATCGGCATCCTGTCATCGCGTGAGCTCCATCAGTACACATTCCAATAACTCTCTCCCAGGGAAAATCATTGACTTCTAAAAATGTTTGAAGAGTGGAAAATATATCGACTGCTGTAGTTGTTGTTTCAAGATTTCATGAAAACAGTCTTTCTTCAAGGAATTTCTTTTCATCTATATCTATATATCTACAGTAAAACAACAATTGCGCTTGTTCTGAAATATCTGCTGTTTCATCGCATTGCAATGCAAAGAATGAGGAGTTCCGTAGCTTTTACACCAATTGATTTTTCAAATCAATAGCCATGTCATCAATTCTACGATTGACTGTATCGTTTGATAATGCGATTTTGGCAACTTTATTGTAGCTATCTTCACCGAGCACAGTACTACAAGCAGTAAGCAAACAAGGTTTTATCAGTGACTCACCGATTGTGTGGGGTTTCTTGTCTTTAGCTATCAATAAGACAATTTTGTAAGAAGCCTCAACGGCGTTTTCATTTTCCATTCGGAAACATTCGCTGGAATCAAGTTTCAATCGCCTAAGGTAACTTTTCTTAGAAACAAAAAATTCAGAAGGTTTGTCCTTCAGAGCAGCATGATTTGTAGTCAAATGGCGTTCCAAACGTCAGGTCGCATTGCATCATTACTCAGAACTAAATGGCAAATTACGCACTGAGGTAAATCACTACCGTTTTTTTCAATAAATGTAAACCCGTATTTAATATAGTCATCACTATAGAGTCCATCTTTCGGCAGTGATTTAGTCATTTTTAATAACAACTAACCACTAAAGCACACAATAATTGTCACTGTTATGACGTTTACAATCAACAACATTCACAGGCAAATGCGCAAGTGGTAACTGTTTAACTAGTGGCACTGTTAGTGGACAGTAGCACTGTGGCAGACATGCGCAGAACGCCGCGCTACAGATAAACAAAGGCCTACAATGCCGAGTCAGCTAGTTTCTCACGCCTGGCCAGGCGCTCACTGGCTCATGTGTATGCACTACAAACCAATTTCAATACTTGTGTATTTTTGTTCTGCGTATGACAAATTCAATTTTTACTTGTAAATATCCTTGAAAAAATACAAATTAACTTATTTTTTTTTTAAATTGCTGACGCCTTCCCTGGAATTCTTCCACGCCCCCCAGGGAGTCGTGCCCCCCAGGTTAATAACCGTTAGGCTAGAGCACCGTCGTACATAAACCTTACATGTGATTTTCTAATGATCCACCCGAAAGTACTACATTGGCCAGGAAGCGAGTTTCTTTATACCTGGAAAATTTGGAATTTTGGCGAACCCTTGCTGTTCCAAGCAAGGTAGGGATCTTTAACGTGCGCGACAACACTCACATACGTAACCTCCATTTTACCTCTCATCCGAACGAGGGCGTATTTTTGTGGAAAATGCTCGCCTAACATTTTTCAAGTGGACCGTGTCGGATTCATACCCGGGACCTTGAGCGTAGTAGTCACACGATTACCAACTACGCCACGGAGCCGCTTCGTAGTACATAAACCGCGTAAGTTTAATTGAATATTATCTAATAAGTTTCCCATTATGATTCTGAAGGAAACTGAAGTGTTCTCACCATTCAGTTTTGGAGAAAGCTCATACGGGCGGATTATGTAGTTTCCAATAATACCTGCCCAAACACTAATAGAAAATTCTGTTTGGAAGTGATTCTCCCATGGAGGGTGTAGTTTTCAATTGCCCATAAATGGTTGTTTTGTCAGTTATTGACAATTCGGCGAGCGAATGCAGTCGCGTCAATAAATAAAATGTGGTCCGGCGATAAAACAGGGAAAGTAAAAAAAGAAAAAAGATTAGCGGAATAGTACAAAAATGATGTATTGATTATAATCCAATAAAAAGCGCCGGTTATTCAGATATTAAGAAATAAATAAGAAGTTAACGTACATACCGAATCAACCAAGTGCACAATCACAACAGATCACACAACATAAGCAGGCTATGCTTTAATTCGTACGATCCACATATTTATGAACTGCATAAACGAAGTCCACCGTCCTATGTCAACACCCATTATAAATGCCCCAACACACTATAAATACGTCTGCATTACTTAATGACTAGAAACAGTAGTTTTGTCTCCTTGCCGTACGTCAAATCTGTTTTAATAAATTGATGCGATAAGGGGTCATGTAAAGGTCATTGATCACCATATCCTATACATACAATACCCCAAACCCAAAATATTCACTCTTTAAACTACACCAAATACGAAGTATAATAAGACACTTAACGACGTAATAAATCAAAGTATGACAGCAATTTAGATAACATAATGTCCGGATTAAGGATCATCGCGAGCTCTTTTCAAAGAAAGTTACTTCAGCCGCGTGAATGGGAAGCAAACCGTTTTTTCTGAATTTCAGTGACGTGGAAAATTTATACTATATAAATCGATTGAACATCTGAATAAAGTCAATTGTTAATTAATCGCGTTTAGTATACCTTCTTGTATAACTACACGTCTAAAAATATTTGTCAATAAATAATAATGTAAAACTATAACGTAGCTAATGAGTCGAGCGAATGACCGGTGTGAAAAACCTGATTTAAGCGTATAGCAAGCTACGTTGAAAGTTGATTTTGTATCGTGATTATTTTAAGTAAAGAATAAAACTTGGTTTTGAAGAATGACAGTAAATTCCCGCAGGATAAATTTTAAATTTAAATAGAAGAATATGATGTGAATTTCCAACTGAATGTTTAATGGTAGATTTTTAAAAGTAAATGAACGACACTAATGTGATTTAGTAAATAATGTATGAAGTTTAATGGACTCAAGCTTACGATAGCAAGAGAAAGAGACAATCAACAAGTTAATGGAAAATCATTGTTTTAATTTTTTTTTAAAAACATTTGTGCTTGTTCATTTACTTAAATAGGTTAGATTACATAAGAATTTTGTAAGTAGATTATTTTTTGTAAGTAGATAATTTAATATTTTTATGAAATCGAATTCCGGTTAAAATTTGGGAATTATAGGGGTTCATTAATTGTATCTGATCCGTTACATTAAATTACTAGGTAAGAAGGATTATTAAAATAATCCAGGCTTATTTTTTTTTTAAAAAATCTTTTAAATAGTGTGATTTATATACGGATGGTTTGCGAAAAACTAATTATAAAGAGAGATTTTATGAACTCTTAGTGTCTAGTAGTTATAAAATATTTTTTTGGCTATAAACATACGAACCCTATTGGACTTTATTTGTAGATTTAATGCTTGTATGTAAGCAGTATATATCTTTTTGATAACGTGTTAAATAAAGATATATGTGGAGGTAGCAATTATTATTATTTGAAGGATTGTTTGTTAATGAATATTTGATGTCATTATAAGTTTGATGTTGGATTCCCGTTGTTTCATTTAAACTGAACTAGCAAGGTAGTACCGATATATTTAGGCTACCATTCAAAGCACTTTTGTTGACGCTCAACGTTGAGCCGCAGTAGCTACAGAACATAGCACTTTTATAGACGCCCAATTTCTAAGCACATCATTCGATACTATCCACAGCAAAACATAACACAATTCTTTTTGAATATTTATTACCTATAGAGATCCCTAGTCTTTGTGCCATTTTTCTGAGAGAAACCACTTATACCTAATAAATTGTCGCGTTATATTTATTTTTTTCATTTATTGAAGTGCATTTGTTAAATTCCTAGCGTATCAAAGTGAACGTAACAAGGGACATAGAACTGTATGCATTCTCCAAGAGCAAAAATGCTTTCTTCATTCATTGGGGATTTACAACAGAGCTATCTTTTGTGGATTTATCATTGTTGTAGCAATCAAAATTGCTGCCAGACAGAAGGATTTTGCAGACATCGTTTCGTATAAAGTTCGTCAATACTTCGAGATGATATTGACGAGTTTATGTGTGGCAACACTTTGGCAGATGTCCATAGGAAAATATATTTTCCACGTTTTAAGTCAAGTAAGGGAACGTTATCCTGTATAAATGCATCTGGAAATTCGTCCATGCAATTCTAATTAAGTATTGTGTGAAAATTTGAAAAAAAATTTGAAGGATGTGCAAAAAGTACGGGCTTCGATTTATTATTAAAATCCATTTGTAAATCTCTTGGATATTTGTATTTGAATTAAACCATAGACCCTGAACTAACAGTAGTATAAAATCTTTGCAATAGCTGCAACCAATCTTTATATTATCAATAAGTGCTCGTTGCGACTCCCTACATAACTTAAACTAATCTAATCTAAACCAATACTTATACGGATAACGAAAAATTATTTGATAAAGAAGAATGTTTTTAAGGTTTTCAAGTTTGGAGATATTTAGTATACACAATGTAGTATTTACCTGTTCTAAAATAGATTATATAAATATATTATGGGAATATTATTAAAAAAGGAAGCCAGGCCCACCGGAACACAAGGCGCACCTGATGACTACTATACCATGACACTTATGTGATTAAGTAGAAACTGTAATAGCGTATAAAACCGTATATAGAAATGGACTACATCGCAACTTTTAGTCTTTAACTTGTTATTGTGGCATTTTTCTCCAGGGTTTGCGCTTCTGATTTTGTCTACACTTCCAATTTAACAAAAAACATTTCAATTAAATTTGTACCACTCACTAGCTTCTACGTTTTTTATATAGATTATTCCAGCCGCTTCGTAGTTATGGCACACCGCGACGAGCGACACACCGCGGTTTAACCTTCCCTTCAAAAATGTGAGTCGTTCTCAATCTTCTACTTGTTTTTAATTCACGGTGGTCTTAAACATAATTGATTTCGATTAACGATAACTATCACATAAAAGTATACTCATTGTTATCTCTTAAGGCAGCAAAGAATGTGTTATCTATCTGTTCAAATAAGCGCGTTGTAGTATGGCAAGGATTTGATTAATTACGGCTGAACCAATAATAAAATACAGTTAGTTCATACCACACTGCACTGTTTCGCATATCCCCAAGTGTTTTCTTGTTGGTCAATTTTTCCTTCTAAATGTTTTTCACATTCGTGGAACATAAAACTGTGTTTTTATCATATAAATGACTTCAGTAAATTAACGCATTGTTGAACAACTACGAAATTTATTAAATTTATGTACGAATAAGGTGACTTTAGCATGAACTTGTATTATAAAAATCCATCGGATATCTTTGGAGAAATCACTTTTTAAAGTTAGGGATCAAAACCTTTTACTCCAATAATAGTAAAAATTTCATTATTGATTTACTTGTAAATTGATCTACTTAAAGGGCTCTTATGTAATTAAAGCAGAATGGTGAAATAGATGATGTCAAGCAACCTATGGTAATAATCATAAAATTAACTATTTTTAACTATAGAGAAATAATTACAAATGCAAAACAAGAGTTTAATTTATTTATCTGTTTTCAACATTTTTAAAGCAATAGTAATAGTTGGGTAATCCAAGAAGCAATATGTAAAGGGTGAACTACCAAATTTCAAAGAAAATTAAGCGCAAGCTTTGGGAGTTTCTATTCAGTTCATCTTCATTAAATTCCCATTAAAATTATTCTTGATAGCTGACTATTTTGTAACGTAAACTACTACTACAAAACTATAAAATATTATTGGTTTATCAGATAAAAAGCCTTGGCACAGAAAATGATTCATAAACTTCCACTTTAGGATTGATTGCTGCACGGAAATAAATACTTTTTGTACAACATTAAAGGACTTTGTATAAGCGAGGAAAAATAGTTTTCACATATCCGAATTTTACTCAGGGATTTTTGCTCTATCATAATTTGTATTATTCATTTATAATTCCCAGGGCTTTTGTACTTGGGTACATTAAATAATATGCTGGCGGCAAAAATTAAATTCCTACCATAGCCCTCGTTTTTATTTTGAACTTCTACATTTGCTGTAGGCATTTAAACCTCGTTATAAAGTTTTGGTATTCTTACTGTTTGAATAATAATGGAAACCGCAAATTCAGAAGCGTAAGGGTTCAACAAAGCAAAACTGTATTAATTGTACATTTGAAATCCTCTGCTTTTCCGTGCGAGTGATTTTCTGATCCACAGTTGCCATAGCTTGTGTTTTCTTTATCCCTCTTTTAATTCTTCTAGAGCTGGTGGATTTTTACAATTTGCTAGCTACTGTTCCAAATACGAATAGTGGAATTAAAATGCTGTACGTTGCTAATAAAAGCTTCACGTTTCAGCAATGTCATTTACAGAATAGAGTTAATCCGTAATACTTTGGAATGGTGCAAACCAGGCATCTTTAAATGAAATAAAACATACTAGGATAGCTTAAAACAATGCGAATGCCAGTCACTTTTGAAAATTTTGTTAACTAGAATTTAAATGCTAGTTCTTTTCGTGATTAACGAAGCACAAAAATAACTTCTCATTGAAAGAATGAAAAATGACAAGTTTTAACATAGTGTTGATTTAATGAAATGACACTTGCATCGTAAATTTTTAGAATCATCGTCGTATTTCTAAATGCTCGCTTTTAATTTTAACTTATGTCTTACATTGGTTTTGATAAATGAAGGTACTAAAGTTTAACTTATATTCTTACTCTACAGAAAATGTTAAATACCTATGTAATAATAGCATGCGTTGAGTATTTAAACTATCAACTACAGGAAATAATTATCAAAGTATCAAGTTTACACAATCCCAAATCATAAAAATGCTTTATAAAAGTATCTCATTATATTTGGTCTGCGTAATTTTATATTCTGGAATTTGTATATTAACATACAGCAGCACTCCTCTTTACTCTTTTCAGGACACTGATTTAATTTCAATACTTCCTTTCGATCGGGTCAATACATTCACTGTAATTTTATGAATCAATACTTTTCACTCATTTTCACAGGTTGTAAACCAGAAAAGGTAAAGAAAAAATCAAAGAGCAGACATAGTTTCTCGAAGAACCCCAATTATTTATTTTTAAAACGCTTTAATGTCACTTTTACAAGCAACACTCCTTGTTCAAGCAGGAACCATCTACTACCACCATCAGTCCAACAAACTATTTCCACGTCCAATTAGGATTATTTATTCTCATAATCATGGAGAAACACACTCACATCACGTTATCCGCTCGATTTCCCATATTTGCCAAGTGCTTGACCTATTAAATAAAAATTATTTTACATAATACAAGTTATTTCAAACCACCTGCATCTCAGTTAACTTGTATTTTTAAATCCTAATCTTTCAAAATACCCTAGCCACAATTAGCTTGATCAATGCTTTGATCAATGTCTAAAATAACTAATAAATCCATATAATTGAAGCTACTTTTCTATCATTCTACAACACCAATCTAAATCATATACGCAACCACACTTTAACTTAACTTTCAATTACGTTTAGCATTTTATCAATCATATCTGACAGTGTATGTTTCTTTAGATGGCGTAATTGGCTAGTGCATAGGCAATTAAAACGGGTGTTACCAGTTCGAATCCTCGTCTGGATGCCGTATTTTCCATCCTTCAATTACCAGCTCAACAAATGATCATTTAGGCTTTGGGAACAAGTCTAAGTTATTATTTTATTTTATTAACTAATAACATAGTGTTATAAACAGCATGCCTTACATAATTACTCTAGATATATATATATATATATATATATATATATATATATATATAAATATTATAGATAGTTAATTACACAAGGTAATATGATAAATAATATAGTATTACATATATTTATATATATTTATTACATATATATATTACTCTAATTTAGAAACAGGGTAGAAAATTAATTAACGACATCAAATAACTTTAATTACCGTGTATAAGGACGCTTTGGGTAATAATACGCTTCATTTAAAGGCATATTGGATAAATTCGTCATTTACTTCTAAACATAGGGTTCATATGGTTTAGATAATGTTAAACACCGTGTATATCAGAACAGTGGAAAATAGAACGCTTAATTAAAGGCCTACTGTGTAGATTTAAATCATTCAATAGAATGTAGGGTTTGTATATAATCATAACCAACGTGTAGAAGGAAGTAATGTAGAATTTCATTAGATAATACGCATTATTAAAACCATGGAGCATAAAAATTTATTCGTTTTGTTAAAAATAAGGGGTTTAGATTATTCACTGGACGCTTTCTATAAAAAGAAGCCGAGTTGAAATGATCAACTTGTATTTAATTTAATCTTTCCAAGTACTAAAGCTATCGAGAAATTATAAAGACGTGGGGAAGTCACGTAAAAGCCTTCAGCGTATTAGAACTAAGAACACCTGCAAAAATATCGATGTATACGATAGTCGATAAGCTCCAAGCTATATGAGTGCAAGTAAGAAAGCAAGTTTTTGGTATAAAGAGAAGCGAGAGGGAATGCATTGGTAGTTAAATGAGGGGCAATATGTAAAATAAGAGCACAGGTTGTAGATAGAACGAACAGACTAGATTGGCGATTAAGGTTGAAATAAGATGCAAACATGAGAGGTGGAAGCATAACAATTTCTATGTAAAATTAATTAGTTGTTCGCGGACGTGTTGCGAGGCGTGTGGAAATTTTTAGATTTCAACTCGGACGAGTGCAAATTTCAGTAGAATCATTGTGCCGAGCCATCGGAAGGGAAAATAGAATGCGAATTTCTGAAAATCGCCGTCGCGGGACAAATTCGACTTGCAAGCGAGCCATTATATAAACCCGTGCTGATAGGAGTATAGCTCTCTTTATTTTTTGATTTTATTTGATACTTCAAGCAGAATAGATGGTGCTTACGTGCTACGATAAAAGTTATTATGCATTAGTGCGCTTAGAGAAAATAGATAAAGGTAATAAAGTCTAGTTATATTTGCGGGTATTACTGTACCAATTATCCAAATTAGTAACGATAAATAAATAAATAGAAGTATGCAGTTTTGGTATAGCGTGAAAGTATTATGAATTTCATTGCTATTTTTCGGGAATGTTAGTAATCAAGTGTTATTCGTAAACGTGATTGGATCCACAAAACAAGATTTAGATATACATAGATGAGTTCCTGAGAAGCCTTGAAACCTTTTAGACGAATGGTGGTGTAGAAAATTTTTAAAGGCGGCCAGAAATCCAAGGACGTAAACATAACCCAGCTGGAATGGTGGGATTAGCAAGGACGATGTACATTGGAGCCACGAGTGCTTTAACCTTCAGGTAACATTGTTGTTCGATCTTAGATGTTTTGGTGTGTGTTAAATATCTTTATAATTTGTTTGACAAAGATGGACAGTAGTAAACTTGTATAAACAACAAATTTTGAATTTTAAGGTAAAATTCTCGTGTATAAGTAAAAAGGAGTATTTCTCAGGTTTATGTTTTTGATTATGATGAAAATTTGTGTCTGTCTTTGAGCTCAATTAGACTAACCTGTTAAATTAACGTAAAGGGGTGGGAGATGCTCCCTTTTATTCAGACTCAGGTCTGCAAATATTGTTTACTTAATTAGTATGCATCCTACAAGGACTCTAATTCTGGATGCAAATTAAAATGATGACAAATTTGAACTTGAAATTTTATGATGCTGAAATTTATGCTGAAATTTAATTTTGAAATTTTAATGTATTGTGAATATTAATGTAAATAGAGTTAACGTTGATGTTTGTGGTAGGAATGTGTTTGTTTTTTTTATGAATGAGGATGAAAGTTTTAACTAGGTGAGCAGCCGAGGCGGAAGGAAAGAGTCAAGAGGCGATTATCAGAAGAGATTCAACGGACAATAGAATCACCGCAATTCTTGGCACAGAACGTGGGCAATTCAAAATAGACAAGAGAATCACAGCAAATCTTGGCGCCCAATTCGTGAGGCTCAATTTTTATAAGGAATCACAGCAAATTATGGCAACCCGAACGTGAGGGGGCTCGAATTTCAGATAGTGTGTAACTGTTTCAGAAAACTGACGACCCTGAAATTAGGAGCTGAGTGTGAATATTTTTGTAAGTGTGTGAAAGAAGTGTGTAGGCGTGTGTGGAGGTGAAAAGTGTGACGGATGCAGAGAAAAGAGTGGCTTCGAAGTCAAGGGGTGGAAATAGGAAGCAGTGATAGTGCTTTATTTAAGACGACAGAAGCAGAAATGGAGGAAGAAACAGGAAGTAGTAGGGATCAGTCTAAGACGGAGTCAGGAGAAACAGGAAATGAGTTAATGATGAGAATGTTAGAGGAAATGCGATTAGCTAGGGAAGAATCGAATAGAGCGAGGGAGGAGTCTAACCGAAAATTAGAACAGCTAAGCGATGAATCGAATAAAGCGAGGGAGGAGTCCAACCGAAAATTAGAACAGCTAAGCGATGAATCAAATAGAGCGAGGGAGGAGTCCAACCGAAAATTAGAACAGCTAAGCGATGAATCGAATAAAGCGAGGGAGGAGTCCAACCGAAAATTAGAACAGCTAAGCGATGAATCGAATAGAGCGAGGAGGTCCAACCGAAAATTAGAACAGCTAAGCGATGAATCAAATAGAGCGAGGAGGTCCAACCGAAAATTAGAACAGCTAAGCGATGAATCGAATAAAGCGAGGGAGGAGTCCAACCGAAAATTAGAACAGCTAAGCGATGAATCGAATAGAGCGAGGGAGCAGTCCAACCGAAAATTAGAGCAGATAAGCGGGAAAATTGAGCAATCTACTAAAGAATTTAGAGAGTTTAAAAATAGTCTTACTGTGAAAATGGGGGAAGTAGAAAGTAGGGTTGATAGAAATGAGAAAAACATTACAGGTCTTCGACAGGAAATGGGACATTTAAGGTCCGAAGTACGTATTTTTTGTGAAGAAGAGATAAATATAAAAATGACTGAAGTAACTGACTTATGTAGGGATCAGTTAGGCAGGGTAGAACGCGAAGTTGGTAGTATTAAATACAACATGTCAAGTTTAACGGGAGATGGTCCCAGATTTTATACAAGTGGCGTATCATTGGACCAACATATGAAATTTTATGGCGATAACAGGGTAAATCCACAAATTTTTATTAATAGCGTAAGAAATCTAGTGGGAAATTTATTCGACGAACAGACTAAACTAAATACGATAAAGGCTTTATTGAAGGACAATGCGGAAGCATGGTATAATTTAGTAGGACAGGACATAGACACATATCAGGACTTTGAAAACAAATTTTTACAACATTACTGGAGTGATCACATACAGGATCAGATTAGGGACGACTTGATTACAGGAAAATTTAAGGGAGAGTTTGCAGGTTCTAGGGAACAATATGCCATTCGCAAATACAGTGTGGCCAAACAACTTAATCTACCATTGACGGACAGACAAATAATCAAATACTTATCACGACATTTTGAACTCGAAATCAGACAACACGTGGCCTTACAAAACATTACAGAACGTGAGACCTTTTTGGAATATTTACAGAGATATGACGATGTGTGTGTAGGACGGATAAGAGAGATACGTGAACGAAACATTAACACGGTTAGGTTTGACAACAGGACACAGAATTTTCCGAGACGGCCTGACTACAATAGAAATTTTCGACCGAATTGGGAACGACGAGGACAGGAATACAGAAGCAATAGTTCGACTAGGGGACCGACGCCAAGACCTAGTTACACGAGACAGAACAGTTTACCGGAAGTAAACAGGACTGTGACGAGCACGCCGAGTAGAGACAGGGACACAGATATTAATACGAGGAGGACGTACGTACAGGTTGTAGATGGACAACCAGGACCAAGCACGGAAAACAGGACGAGACAGGATTTTTAGAACGCGACAGACCACTAGATTTCTGTGTAAATGTGTATGATGATCCACGTGAATTTTTCAAAATTGAGGAGGAAATAGAGCCAGAAACTGTGGAAAAATTATGTTTGCCAATTATTAATATAGGAATTTTAGAGAATAAGGTAGAAGTATCACTTGATACAGGGGCAGAGGCGAGTTTAATATCGGAGGAATTCGTCAGCAAAATTAGGGATAAAGTTTGTGATAGAATTATGCCTATAAAGCGTAGCCATTTAGTAGCTCCAAATAAAAAGAAGTTTGCTGTAGTAAATAGTGTTGTGGTGCTTAGGATAAATATAGGAGGTTTAAGCTGTGAACAGGAGTTTGTAATTGTACCTGGACTGAAGTTTCAGAGCATTTTAGGTGTTGACTGTATGATGCAGTTAGGGGTTTTGATAGATATGGAAAGAAAGGTAGTGAGGATTAAGGATAGGGTAATGCCATGGAAGGGCAGTTATGAAGTCACAGAGGATGACACGGGGTTGAGTATTAATGTAGTAGAGGTAGAGGATGATGGAGTTAAACAGATCAACACAATAAGATGTCCAGAGGATAGGATAGTAGGGGTTCAAGCTTTATTACAAAAACATGCAGAATTAGTAGGGGTAGAAGCAAGCACAGCGTTAGGCTATGGGCACGTGTTGGAAGTGGATAATTCAGAACCGTTCAACGCCAAGGTTTATCCTATTCCAGCAGCATATCGGGAGCAGGTGAAGGCAGAATTAGATAAAATGTTGGAAGATGGCATAATAGAGGTCTCAAACACTCATTTCATAAATCCGTTGGTGGTGGTTAAGAAAAAGGATGATAGTATTCGTTTATGTTTAGATGCACGAAAAATTAATCAACGGACCAAACCGCAATTCCATTGTCCACCATCCATGGACACACTTTTGACGAGGTTAAGTGGCAAGTTTGTTTTTAGTAAATTAGATTTAAGAAATTCATTCTGGCTGATTCCATTACACAAGGATTCTAGAAGGTACACAGGATTTTCCGTACAGGAAAAAATCTAGAATTTTAAGGTAGTATCGTTTGGTTTGTCCGCAGAAACGGAAATAATAATAAATGAGAAACAGACAAGTGTAGGGACTGAAGAAGAAGCAATATTTAAGAGTCAGGATAATAGGGATGATTAGTTTATTGTATGTGAGATAACAGGGAGGATAAGTATAGATATAGAAGGAGGAGAAATAGGGATGAAGAGTATTAGGATGGTGAGAAGAAAGACTTGGAGGATCAAGAAAAGAGTCAGATTTAAATAAGAAATGAAGATTAAATAAACAAAATATAGGGATAGAATAGGTGTATATAGAAGAGTAGAAGTGTTTATAGAAAATAAAGCTAGGTATAGGATAAATATGGGAGATAGTTAGAAATAGGTATATAGGATGAGAAGGAAAATTAAATGTAGAAAGAAAATAAGATAGGTTAAGTGTAGATATTTCTTATAAGATTAGTGGAGAGTTAGAAATAGAATAAGAATAGGATAGGTGTATAGGATTAGGTAGGTGAAAGTGAGTATAGTGAAAATTAGTTAAAAATTAGGAATAGGATAGGTATATAGGATGTATATAGGATTAGATAGATAAGTAGGATGAAGTCAGGGATAATTTCAAGTTATAAAATTAGGTAAAAGTTAGGAATAGGATAGGGATATAGGATGTATATAGGATTAGATGGATAAGTAGGATGAAGTTAGGGATAATTTCAAGTTATAAAATTAGGTAAAAGTTAGGAATAGGATAGGTGTAAATTTTTTTTGGATTGGATATAAGTTAGGTAAGTTAGAAAGGTAAGTGTAGAATGAGATAAACAATTTTTTTTGTAATTTTTTTTGCAGTCTAGAGGTTTCATATTTGAATTCAAATAAGTGGGATTATTTGTATTCAAATAGGGGGAAAATACTCTAATTTAGACCAGGGTAGAAAATTAATTAACGACATCAAATAATTTTAATTACCATGTATAAGGACGCTTTGGGTAATAATACGCTTCATTTAAAGGCATATTGGATAAATTTGTCATTTACTTCTAAACATAAGGTTCATATGGTTTAGATAATGTTAAACACCGTGTATATCAGAACAGTGGAAAATAGAACGCTTAATTAAAGGCCTACTGTGTAGATTTAAATCATTCAATTAGAATGTAGGGTTTGTATATAATCATAATCAACGTGCAGAAGGAAGTAATGTAGAATTTCATTAGATAATACGCATTATTAAAACCATGGAGCATAAAAATTTATTCGTTTTGTTAAAAATAAGGGGTTTAGATTATTCACTGGACGCTTTCTATAAAAAGAAGCCGTGTTAAAATGGTCAACTTGTATTTAATTCAATCTTTCCAAGTACTAAAGCTATCGAGAAATTATAAAGACGTGGGGAAGTCACGTAAAAGCCTTCAGCGTATTAGAACTAAGAACACCTGCAAAAATATCGATGTATACGATAGTCGATAAGCTCCAAGCTATATGAGTGCAAGTAAGAAAGCAAGTTTGTGGTATAAAGACAAGCGAGAGGGAATGCATTGGTAGTTAAATGAGGGGAAATATGTAAAACAAGAGCACAGGTTGTAGATAGAACGAACAGACTAGATTCGCGATTAAGGTTGAAATAAGATGCAAACATGAGAGGTGGAAGCATAACAATTTCTATGTAAAATTAATTAGTTGTTCGCGGACGTGTTGCGAGGCGTGTGGAAATTTCTTAGATTTCAACTCGGACGAGTGCAAATTTCAGTAGAATCATTGTGCCGAGCCATCGGAAGGGAAAATAGAATGCGAATTTCTGAAAATCGTCCGTCGCGGGACAAATTTGACTTGCAAGCGAGCCATTATATAAACCCGTGCTGATAGGAGTTTAGCTCTCTTTATTTTTTGATTTTATTTGATACTTCAAGCAGAATAGATGGTGCTTATGTGCTACTATAACAGTTATTATGCATTAGTGCGCTTATAGAAGATAGATAAAGGTAATATAGTCTAGTTATATTTGCGGGTATTACTGTACCAATTATGCAAATTAGTAACGATAAATAAATAAATAGAAGTATGCAGTTTTGGTATAGCGTGAAAGTATTATGAATTTCATTGCTATTTTTCGGGAGTGTTAGTAATCAAGTGTTATTCGTAAACGTGATTGGATCCACAAAACAAGATTTAGATATACATAGATGAGTTCCTGAGAAGCCTTGAAACCTTTTAGACGAATGGTGGTGTAGTAAAATTTTAAAGGCGGCTAGAAATCCAAGGACGTATACATAACCCAGCTGGAATGGTGGGATTAGCAAGGACGATGTACATTGGAGCCACGAGTGCATTAACCTTCAGGTAACTTATGCATTGTTGTTCGATCTTAGATGTTTTGGTGTGTGTTAAATATCTTTATAATTTGTTTGACAAAGATGGACAGTAGTAAACTTGTATAAACAACAAATTTTGAATTTTAAGGTAAAATTTTCTTGTATAAGTAGAAAGGAGTATTTATCAGGTTTATGTTTTTGATTATGATGAAAATTTGTGTCTGTCTTTAAGCTCAATTAGACTAACCTGTTAAATTAACGTAAAGGGGTGGGAAATACTCCCTTTTATTCAGACTCAGGTCTGTAAATATTGTTTACTTAATTAGTATGCATCCTACAAGGACTCTAATTCTGGATGCAAATTAAAATGATGACAAATTTGAACTTGAAATTTTATGATGCTGAAATTTATGCTGAAATTTAATTTTGAAATTTTAATGTATTATGAATATTGATGTAAATAGAGTTAACGTTGATGTTTGTGGTAGGAATGTGTTTGTTTTTTTTTATGAATGAGGATGAAAGTTTTAACTAGGTGAGCAGCCGAGGCGGAAGGAAAGAGTTATGAGGCGATTATCAGAAGAGATTCAACCGACAATAGAATCACCGCAATTCTTAGCACAGAACGTGGGCAATTCAAAATAGACAAGAGAATCACAGCAAATCTTGGCGCCCAATTAGTGAGGCTCAATTCTTATAAGGAATCACAGCAATATATATATATATATATATATATATATATATATATCTATAAATTGCATATATATATCGCTGTGAATAGCACCTAGTTGGTCGTTATATTTATTTGCTGTGAATTATCTCTACGATTGGAAGTCGTTTTAATTTTGCTGTAATTTCTGCCCACGATTATTTCGTTATAAAACCTTGCTATGTCACGGCCCCTAACGTTGCCGTCGCCTTTTATGTCTATAAATTATTAATTTGTTTAATATTCAAAAAGTAGTCCCTGAATAAAATATTGACATTTATGTGATTCCACCAAAATTTATGTTCTCTGAAAGCCAGCAAAAATATACCACTGTAATTGCTTTCAAGTACCTGTTGAACGTTCAAACGATCCTTTCTCTATTTTTTAAATTCTCAAATGACCTTTTTGATGACCCTTACAGATATTTGATATAGTAAATATTAATTGGTAAAACTAAAAAACAGTCTTATACTAATAATGAATTATATCTCTGACCTGTGTTTTCCCTGTGCGTCTCTAGGAACTGCCTCTGAATATCGATGAATTGTTACAGCTTGAGTCGTTAGCGTAGCTTCTTCACTTGTTGACCAGAATGATTAGTTAATTGTTGCTTAAATTTTCTCCTCGTATTCTTGGAATGACTTGGAGTTTACTTGCGCTTTAGTTTGCGTATCTTGACGTTTATTTTATGTTTCCTTATACGTTTATTTAGAATTTGCTTGAAGTCTGTTTTTAGCAATTTATTTAGACGGATATTTAGATCTAAAGGTTTGTTTATGGGTACCTTCAGAGCTATACTCAGAGCTCTAAATTTCTTAAATATTAGAATTAAATTCAATTAATAGTTTACCTTACGTTTTAAGATCAAAACGGTTACTTTTCGTTGTATAAATTGGCACTCTTAATTTTCACTATTTAAATAAGTTATTAATTTTCACTAATTTCACTTTTACGTAACATTTCATTTTTAATTGACGTGGTTAGTACCTCGGTTGAACAGATACTGAATGTTTATGAGGGCTCGACAGTCTTTATAAACTCCTCCTATCTATATTTCTTATTGGTGTTCATCGTGTGTTTGTTGATGAAGGCGTCGTACCTTGCGCTTATCTTTGCAAAACTCGGTATTTCTAGAAATTCCTTGTTCCGGTTCTTGTTCAGATGCTTCATTTCACACGTAAACGTTTAACTTAGTGTAGCATATTTCGTAGAAAGTCCAAATTTTATTGCATTTTGGTCACGGATTTTTTGTTTGTGTCGACTATAGTCCAAACTTTACCAAATCGCGGACCGCCTGTTATTTAGTGTTTGTTACTCCATATATATTGGATTTTATGCAATACAATGTCTTTTGTTGCGTATTCATATCTTTAATATTGACGCATTTGAACGCGTTTACTTATTTATGCGTTAATATTTTAATGATTTTATTAAATAGCTAGTATGCCAGTTTGTTTATCTTCACTGATTACGGGTTTACCTTTATGAAACTCGATGCGTTCAAAACCTTATTTTCACTCGTTACTTTTTAATTCTGGACTTGTATATTTAACTTAGAACGTATTATTCGATGTACACATTATTATTTTTGCTAAATAGTTATCTGATTATTGAATAATGAGCTCCTTTCTTATGAATTAAATTGTTTATGATTTATATACAGTATGCTCGCTATTGACTTTATGTAAAATAGTCGATTTACTCCTATTTAATGGTGGAATTGTTTGGTTTTCTTAACGTTAATAATATTTATCTTACGACCCCTATGACTTAATATACCCTTAAACTACCCTTTATCATTGCATTTTATATATATATATATATATATATATATATATATATATATATATATATATATATATATTGCTATTATAATAAGGTTATTTAAGTCATATAAGATCACAGGGGAGGAATACCTCATGTAAATATCATAAAAACCATGAAAACCAAACATTTAAATCCAAAAATGTACATAATTCACTCATTATGCAAAAGCAAATACAAGTCCCTCTGTATAAAATTAATAACAGGCTACAATTAATTAAAGGAATCTCGTTCCATAATAACTTTACTACATTCATTAAAATAAATAATTGCAAAAGCAATTCAATCATTTTTAGATCATTTAAAAACATTTCTGAGTTCAAAGTAAATACAAATTCAACATATTTGAAGAAAATACCCGTGAAATGAAATTTCTTTCAATCTAAACGCATTTGCGTAAAGAAGTTAATAAACAAGTGTAGATCTATACCAGTTTCTGATAAGCATATATATATATATATATATATATATATATATTTATATAAAATACTCAAATTTAGACCAGGGTAGAAAATTAATTAACGACATCAAATAATTTTAATCACCCTGTATAAAGAAACAAATAGAAATTACGTGCGAAATTTATATTAATTAATTCAATTTTTAAGTAACGGGTATTAAACACAGTGTACAGATAATAATTAATATTTAATTAGTATTCGCTAAAAATTAAAGGGTAGAAGTCAATGCCATTCATTATTATTTTAATTGGGGTTAATTGAACCATTAGTAATATATAATATGCATAAAAGCTTTTAAAAACCCAATAATACCAAATATGAGACGCGTTGCTAGCATACAAATCTATCAAGAGGATTAAAATACGTGGAATATCCAAATCGTAGAAGTATTACGATTTAACACCTGCGTACTTTTAAATGTCGAGTTCTGTTTAATTTGTTTGGATAAACATGAAAATTCTGCGTATATTGCAAACGGTCGGATAAACCGTAGCTTATATTAACGGGAAGGCTAGTTGAGCGGTTATTTAACTCAAATAGGAATCCACGTGGATTCAAATAACCGATAGTAAGGAATATCGATTTGCACCACTAAGACCAGGTTAGAAAGAGACGAATAAAACAGGTAAAGCAGAGACACGGATAATATAAGGCGTGATTTGAGCAACGTCACTAGGTTTGCGATTGGTTGAAATAAGTTGCAGATATGAGAGGTGAAAACATAACAATTTCTATACAAAATTAGTTAGTTGTTCGCAGACGCGTTGCGAGGAGTGTGAAAAATTCTTAGATTTTCAACTTGAACATGTGCAAATTTTGTAGAATCACTGTGCCGGACGGTCGAAAGGGAACAGAGAATGCGAAATTCTAAAAATTGTCCGTTGAGGGACAAATCCGACGTGCAAGCGGGTTATTATATAAACCCGTGCTAATATGAGTTTCGCTCTCTTAGATTTTCGATTTTTATTCAATACTTTAAACAGTTTGGCTCTTAGATTTTTGATTTTATTGAATACTTTAAACAGTTTTCTCTCTTTATTTTTTTTGATGTTATACGATACTGCAAGCATAATACGTGCTACGATACAAGTTATTATGCATTAGTGCACTTAGAAAAGATAGATAAGTAGCGATAAATAAATACGTTTAAGTATGCAGCTTTGAATAGCGTGAACGAATTATGAATTGCTTTGCTAATTTTCGGGAGTGAGTAATCAAGTGTTATTCGTAAACGTGATTGGATCCACAAAACAAGATTATATATACATAGATGAGTCCCTGAGAAGTCCTGAAACAATTTTAGATGAATGGTGGTGTAGAAAAATTTTAAAAGCGGTCAGAATCTGAGGACGTAAACATAACCCAGTTGGAATGGTGAAATTAGCAAGGACGATGTACATTGAAGCCACGAGTGCAGTAACCTTCAGGTAAATTATACAATTTTGTTCGAACTTTGATGTTTTGGTGGGTGTTGGATACCTTTATAATTTGTTTGATAAAAATGGACAGTAGTGAATTTGTATAAACAACAAATTTTTAATTTTAAGGTGAAATTTTCTTGTATAAGTAGAAAGGAGTATTTAGCAGTTTATGTTTTGATTATGATGAAAATTTGGGTCTGTCTTGGAGCTCAATTAGACTAACCTGTTTAATTAACGCAAAGGGGTGGGAGATGCTCCCTTTTATTCAGACTTAGGTCTACACATATTGTAACTTAATTAGTATGCATTCTACCAGGACTTTAATTCTGGATGCAAATTAAAAATGATGACAAAATTTGAAATGGAAATTTTATAATGCTGCAATTTATGCTGAAATTTAATTTTGAAATTTTAATGTATTGTGAATATTGGTGTAAATAGAGTTAACGTTGATGTTTGTGGTAGGAATGTGTTTTTCTTTTATGAATGAGGATGAAAGTTTTAACTAGGTGAGCTGCCGAGGCGGAAAGAGTAAAAAGGCGACCATCAGAAGAGATTCAACAGGGCGATAATCACAGCAAATCTTGGTGCCCAATTCGAGAGGTTCGAATATTTTTTTTTACTCAGGTGAGGCTTTTTGTAGGTTTCACAGCATATCTTGACGCCCAATCTGTGGGGCTCGATTCGAAAACCTTAGTTCCCGAATAATACGAGAAATCACAGCATCTCTTGACGCCCAATCTGTAGGGCTCGAATGATCAGCAGAAAGTACCAGTTCCAGTGACCAAAGGCCGGTTTCACAGCAATATATATATATATATATATATATATATATATATATATATATATATATATATAAATATTTTAGGTAGTTAATTACACAAGATAAGTTGATAAATACTATCGTATTATAGTGAATAAGATGAAATAATAACTTAGATTTTTATGCAAAGCGAAAATGATAATTTCAAATCGAGCTAGTAATTGAAAGATGGAAAATATAAGGTCTTGGACAGGACTTGAACCTGTATCCTGATTTTGCCGAAATTGGTAAACGCATGGTTCCGGCAAAACCAGGATACAAATAGAGATAGGAAAAAATAGGTAGATGCAGACCGAGATCAGACTTTCGCACACAAATAGTGATAGATGCAGACTGTGCAAATTTCAAGGAAATACGTAGGTTGGTTCAGACTAAGAAACAATGAGGGTACATGTCCAACCAGTTCTAGAACTGAAGACTTAATGATGATGATTTTAACTTTACTCTGCAAATAAAACTTTAAATCAAGGAGTTCTTTTATAAACTCCCTGTATACTAGTACTCATATTCATGTATTCTGTTAATGAATGGACTTTTATATTAATTTGACAGCTGTTGCCTGTTAATTTCGAACACTCGTTGTTGAAAAATTACAAAAACAATAAATATAAATAAATGTAATATTTTTCTAAATAATTGTTAAGTAATCAATTAAATTACCAGACTCGTAGCTAAATTGGAATCGTTTTTGCATTGAATGCTTGCGCAGTTCGCTCTGGAATGCTGATTTAATCTTAACATAAACTTTGAATTATGGGCCTCTTAATAGTCAAATGTTATAAACACCAAGACCAACGTACTCCATATAATAATGATTTAGAAATTGAAACGTAAATGATTTGGGGTAGAACACAGATCACATTTAGAACGCACTTGTGAAGTATCAAAAGTGAAACAACTCGACAGTTTGAAGTAACTTTACCTAGCATCAAATTTAAATTTCGACTCTTAAGATGATCAAGATATTTGGAACAAGCGAGAAGCTGGATATCGCTCAGATATTGAAATCGTAAATAATAGTGGCAAATTTGTGTGACGGCCTTATCCCTTTCTCCCATTTTTCCTTTAAATGATCGTCCCTCAATTCATCTACAAATAATACTGAGTTTGTAAATGGAACTTTTGATACGACGTTCAATTGCTTCTGCATAATAAAATCCGATTTCAATAAAAAATAAAGCGAATTTTGACTATTTTAATATCGTTCAATTTATGGTCTACACGTGATTTGTGCTCTGCACCTTATGCTCGTTTTCATTAATTTAGAAGAATTGTTACGAAAAATATCGAATCTTAATTAAGTTTTTAAGGAAATCTCGCGTTAGGACAAAATGCTGCTAGTTTTCAGTTTAAATGGGTTTTAATTCCAACTGGAATTCAAGTTCATTTGGGTTTTGCTTGGCCAGGCGCGATAATAATTTAATTTAATTCTAGTGGTTATTACATCACATTAAAACTGATTTATTTTGGGTTGGCGTACAATTACGCGTTATTGCTTTCATCTTAACGAGAAGTCCCGCACGTTTTCCGTATTGATTTTTAGTAAATTTATAGAGTATCGATTTATAGAGGCGTTATAAAGTAGAGCATTTCCTCGGCTATTTTTCCACTTCTTGCCTGCGGTAAGGACATTAAGAAGTTTTATGTATATGACTTAAGGATTTAAGGGTTATTTTACGATATGACTACGTCAAGACTACACATTTTATAAAAGCTATTTTTATTTTATTGTCACTATTATTCAGTAAGGAATTAAAGCCATGAACGTTTCCTTTCGTTAATGGTTCTTTTATTGGCGTTATTGTAGCATATTGATGTTACAGTAGTACTTGTTCTTGAGTAATTGCGGATTTACATGCGCCATGTGAATTCCTAATTTTCTTGATGCATGTGCCCATAATCGCTATAATACTATTGGTCAATTCAACATTGTTCAGTTTGTACACCAAAGAAGCACACTAAAACCAATTTAGTTTTATTTTACTATTTAGTATTTTATCAAGGTTACCTACTTGTCGAAATGAGATTCATTTTTATTATTAATTTTTAACAGTTTTCGAGAAAAGTCAGATGCATCATTGTTCTGCAGAGTGATAGCCATCGTAATATGAAATCCATCCGTTTTCTTTGCACTGGCTTATAAGTAGAGGTGGGCGATACGGGATTTTGCGTATCGAATATCGATACATATTCCATATCGATATGTATCGATATATCGAATATCGATATATATCTATCGATACATATCGATACATATCGATGCGTATCGATACGTATCGATACGTATCAATACGTGGCGGTAAGTATATATATATATATATATATATATATATATATATATATTGCTATGTTCCCTAAATTATTCGCGCCCCATCGTTTGGGCGACCATATTAATATTGCTATGTATAAACAAGAATTGTAATTATCTCCTCCGACGTTGGGCTGTATTATTAATATTGCTATAAATTCCCTCCACAAACTTAACTAGATTTTATCTTGAACCAACCTTGTCTACCAATAACAAAATTTGATACGTTACCGCCTTACTCGTTATCAATTTCGTATCCAACTTATAGCTCCTCCTTGAACTGTTTAAATTATCAAATCACTCCCATTAACTTTATCTTATGACCTCGACTAGCATTTATTTGGAATTATAAAATTCAGTTAATTCGATTCTATATAATGAAACAAATATTATGTACAGTTTTTGTAAATTATTTAAAATACACTTTTCAATTAATTAATGTTGTAAATCTTATTTGTCAAAAATCATATAACTTTTTACACATGACCCAAAGTCACCAAAAAAACCTATTATCTTTATAAAAGAAGTATAGAACGTTCAAAACCTCTTAGCATATCACGTACTTTATACGTATTCAAATCCTTTGTTTTGGTGAACTTCGTCACATTAATTAATATTAAGCAAATTCAATATTCAAATGAAAAAAAATTAGAAAAATAATGTCTTATAACTAAAAATCTAACCTGGTCTATTTTCTTCGCATTGACGCATCCATACTCAGCTAATATTTCCCATGCATTAAGTCATCCATTTGAATAAAATTATCTTCCCCCAATTCAGGATTATTACATGTCCATTCAAAATATTGTCTATCCACACGCCTGAACCATTGTATTTAAATTATTGCCATCACCCTCTGGACTACCATTAACTTATACTTATGCACCCCAATTTATTGTCATCTCATTCAGACTTATTACTTCATATCAATTTCCCCAAACTTAGAATTGGATTATCATCATTTATTTTCCCCTGACTTGGAATTGTATTTTTTTTCTCCCAGGAACTCGAAACTTGTATTATTCTCCCCCAGGACTCGGAAATCGTAGTTTATTTTTTTCTCCCCGGCTTCAGAAGCCCTATTATTATTGTGTTTTAGTTTAAAATAAAATTCCCCTAAAATCTACTTACGTTTAATCGGCAATCGTAATTTTCATCTTCGCACTTATACAATTTTTTACTTTGAATTATTATTACGTATCACTTTATTTCATAGTAGCTCACCCCGGCCTTTGTTGAGTTTTAAAACTGACCTCGTTATCACTGTACCTGTTAATATATCTTTTCTCTCCTACTCCGTCAGTGGGTATGGTCTACAAACTCGTCGCTCATTTTTAACGAATCAAATATTTGCATTTAAAGTAGTTTCTGATGTAATTTTCTATGCTTTCAAATAATTGTGGCCTGCTCGCAGTTGTCTTCGTTATCAAACATGCGGTGTTTTGAAGAATCTAATTGCTTTTCCATAAACAACTGATGCAATTCGACATTTAATTTTCATATATGCATGTTATTTACGCAATTTTTAATCACCTCTCTTTATCACAGTTATTAACTAATTGTACGCATTCACATTCTGGTTCTCGAAGCTCTATTTCTTATCTCCGTATTAACCTAATTGTTTGGAACTCTTTTGAATGCGTGTTTAATTACACTTTATTATGTTTACTTATAAGTACGCGTGCTTCCACTGAAGAATATCATTATGTGCATTGCCTAAATTAACTAAAACTTTATCTACAGAGTATTAAATATTTACTATTTACTTAATGGATGTGTTCCTGGTTTCTATGCTAACTATGCGTCTTCCTATGTTTATTGCGTCGCTTAAAACTACTTATGCTTTATATACAGGGTGTTGACTGCCTACTATTTACAAACTATCTCCATTTCTCAATTCTTTACTAAATAAGTGCAGTTTTCTGCCGCCCATGGTAATTTCTGATTTCTAAACGACCTCTACTATAAAGTACACCCTTAAACAACCCCTTATCACAGCATAATATATATATATATATATATATATATATATATATTATGCTGTGATAAGGGGTTGCTCAAGGGTGTATTTTTGTAGCAAAGGTCGTGCAGGAATTAGAAAGTATAATAGGAAGCAGAAAACTGCGTTCATTTAGGAGAAAATTAAGAAATTGGGATAGTTTGTAAATAGTAAGCAGTCAACACCCTGTATATAAAATATAAGTAGTTTTAAGCGACGCAAATAGACACATCTTAGGACAAAAAGACGCATAATTAGCATAGAAGTAAGTAATACATGCATTAAGTAGATAACGAATATTTAACACCCAGTATATAGAATTTTAGTAGTTTTAGGTAATGCAAATAACGATATTTTTTAATAGAAGCACGCGTATTTATAAGTAAACATAATAAAGTGTAATTAAACACGCATTCAAAAGAATTCCAATCAGTTATGATAATATGGAGATAAGAAATAAAGCTTCAAGAAGCATAGTGTAAATGCGTACAAACAATTAACCATTTTGATAAGTAAAGGTGATTAAAAATTGCGTAAATAAACAAGCAAATATGAAAATTGAAAGTCGAATTCTATCAGTTGTTTGTGTACAACATGGAAAAGCGATTATATTGCTCAAAACACCGCATGTCTGATAACGAGGCAGCTGCGAGCAAACAATAATTACTTGAAGGCAGAGAATGTTGCATCAGAAACTACTTTAAATGCAAAGACTTGATTGGTTAAAATTAGCGACGGGCTTGTAGGCCATGCCCACAGACGAAGTAGGAGATCAATCATACATTAACAGCGACAGTGATAACGAAGTCAGTTCTAAACTCAACAAAGGCCAAGGTGCGTCACTTTGAACCTAAGTGCGACGCGGAAGAATAATTTAAAAGTGAAAATTGTTTAAGTGCAACGAAGATGAAAATTACTATTGCCGATTAAACGTAAGTAGATTTTGGGGAATTTATTTAAACTAAAATATAATAATAATAGGGCTCTAAGTTGGAGGCGGATGAAAATGATCTAAGTCTGAGTCCGGTAAGGATAAATTACAAGTCTAAGTTGGAGGCTGGTGTATAATAATTTAAATGATATTCTGAGTCCGGTGAGAATAAATTAGAAGTCTAAGTTGGGGGCGGATGAAAATGATCTAAGTCTGAGACTGGTGAGAAAAAGTAATATAATAATTCAAATGATAGTCTAAGGCCGGTGAACATAAAATCCAAGTCTAAGTTTGGGGTGCATAAGTCTAAGTGGAATAATAATAGTCCAGAGGGTGATGATAATAATTTAAATACAATGGTTCAAGCGTGTGGATAGATAAAATTTCGAATGGGTATATAATAATTCTGAATTGGGAAAAATAATTTTGATCCAAATGGATGGTATAATGCATGGAAAATATTAGTTGATAATGGATGCGTCGGTTGCGAGAAGGAAATAACGAAGAAAACAGACCAGGTTAGATTTTTAGTTTTAAGACATTATTTTTCTATTTGAATTTAAATATTGGATATTGGGTTTGCTTATTTAATATAAATTAATGTAACGAAGTCAACAAAACAACTGACTTACATACGTATAGAGTGCGTTATATGATAAAGGGGTTTTGAACGTTCCAGGCTTCTTTTTATAAAAACAATAGGTTTTTTGGTGACCCTAGATTAATTGAATAGCATATGATTTTTGAGATAAATGAGATTTACAACATTAAATAATTGAAAAGTGTATTTAAATAATTTACAAAACCTGTACATAATATTTGTTTTTATTATATGGAATTGAAGTATCTTTATTTTATAATTCAAAATAAATCCTAGTCAAGGTCAAAAGATCAAATTTGTGGGAGTGTATTTTGATAAATTAAAAAGAGAGGAGTCAAGTAGAATACGCCATTGATATCAAAGAAGGCGTTATCATATCAAATTTTGTTATTGGTCGACACAAGGTCGATACTCGATAAATCCTGTTAGTTCCTGGAGGGAATTTATAGCATAAATATTTGACGGCCCAACGTCGGGGCACGATAATTCCTGTTTATTCATAGCAATATATATATATATATATATATATATAAATATTTATATAGCGATACGTATCGGAACGTTTCTTTGAGAATAAAAACCCAAGATCGTTTTAAAATATTGTATTTATTGACAAATCGAGCTGTCACCTAAGATTATTTGTTATAAAAATAATAAAAGTGGGCGATACGGGATTTTGCGTATCGAATATCGATACATATTCTATATCAATATGTATCGATATACCGAATAATGATATATATCTATACGTATCCATGCATATCGATATTTATCAATGCGTATCGAGACGTATCGATACATATCGATACATACCGATACATATCGATACATATCGATACGTATCGATACATGTCGATTATCGATATATCGATATTTATTTTTTACTGTATCGGGTGGGGAGGGGGTCGATACGGGGGTCGTATCGATACGTATTGTTATATCGATACGCCGACCCAGCTTTACTTATAACCTATTATCACTTTAGATTTTGCACTGTGTGAAGGTGCGGATCCACCTTCCACAGGGGAGGTAAGATTGATTGAAAATAACTTAAAATAAAGGGCATTAACAAGAGAAAAGGTATTGCCAAAGCGCTTTCTGAATAAATCCTCTATTTCAAACTGATTATCTACGTCTTCAGCCGAAGTGATTTTACCAATAATAAAATTATGTTACTCAAGAAAGGTTTCTTCAATCGTGTCGATTGACGTGTACTGAGCCCTGAAGAGTTCTAAAACACTGGGTTCAACTACAGTCTTGTTAGCGATTTCAAAGATTTCCTAAAGGGAGTTAATTTGCGTGTTTCTTATAAAATACGCCTTTTTGAATCTGTTTGCCATGATTAGAAATTATTAAAGCGAAAGCAAAGAAATAAAAGCGGGAAAATATGCGAAAGCAAAAAGAAGCTTTTAATGTATGCACTAATATAAAGCAGGCAATTAGTATTGATTACCGTACTTTATATGAAAATCCAAACTAAACACTACAAATAATTTAAAGACCAAATTCAAATATTAGTCAACCAAGTATGTAACTATAAGATAATAACTACCAAGATACATAAATGCTAGACCTTAATAAGCGGTATCTAACAACGTAAGGTAATAAAAATGTTAGAGCTTGCAGGTAACGTTCAGATCCGACGAGAGTTGATCATATATGTTAATGCGGCGGTTAACTTCGATAACCACAGTTGGTGAGATAAGTGGACATGTACACGAAAACAATAAGAATAGCGGAAACTTTCAAGTACTTACCTAAGTTATTAGGTTTAGCGGTGTTCGAAAAATTAGTAATAAAACGTCGACTTTTGACAGAAGTTCGTCTCTGTCTATCAAAAAACCATTGCGACGCCCAGCACACTTTTAACAAACTTTTAGCAGGACATCACTAACACAGAGTAGCTTGAAGGCTGAATTGAGACAAATCTAATGACATTTAATGTTCACAAGGCGGATGCGAGTTTACGTGCAAGCTAACATTGAACTGAGGTGCAAATTGAAATTATTGAAACACGTAACAAAATCAATTATTATAGGTTAGATAAGGTTATAACAAAGCACATTGTGCTTTTTTATCAATTATTCATATGCTATAATTATGTTATAACTAACAGTAAGTTAACTATAAATACAAACGGAACACAATTGCAAAAAGACCTAAAAGCAATAAATTTGTTGTATACGTTCTTTGTTTAAATTAGAATTAATAATGATCAAGTCGTAGTGTAATACCAAAAAAAAAACATCACTATCAAAATAATATAACATTGTATTCTGCAAAGTGAAGCGTACGTTATGCATTAGTCGCTGCTGCTAGGATTGTGACCGTGTACATGATATTTTGTTGGTATAATCCCACTTTCACAAAGATAAATAAGGTTTTGGTATTTGTCATTTTGAATTTTAACAAGTTCCAAATATGCTCTTTTTAGAATAGGAGTATTGGATTTCCTTGATTCTTTGTGTGTTACAAATATTATGTGGTTCTCATAGGAATCATACATATATCGAACGTTATTAGGACGACCTGCATCAATATATTCCTCTTTAATTTTTGTCCATGTAATTTTGACGTTGCTTGTGTTTTTAGTCCAATTTCTGTTTATTAATTGTTCTTTAAAGTCATAACTTTCTAGTTGTTGTACATCTATAACTTTGCATGATTTTTCGGACGATTTAGACCATCTGATAAGTAATTTGCACTCTTCGGAGGTATAAATTAACTTGTGCTCACTAGCTCGTTCAATCACAGAATGAACGGAGTCACCCTTATTCTAGGTATGGCCCTTGTCAAGAAACTGATGAATAACAGTTACTCCAAATGCTTTAGCAGAATGGGCAATCATTGCAAATACCATCCGATTGCTATTCTGGCCCGCACAATTATCGAACCAAAATCGAAATTCTTTTACTCCTTTTTGCGCAAATTGTTTTATAAAATGATATAAGCCACTAGCAACCTCATTTGACCCGCGTTTTGCAACTCCTTCATTCCACACATAACAATACCCAGTTTTGTTGGATACGTTATAAATGGTGAAGTAATAGCATGTCAGTTTTCGCTTGTAGTATTAAATACTAATTTGGCTATGAGGGCACGTCAACACTTTTTAAGGTCAAATGTTGCACATACTGTTGATCCATTTGAAGTAATTGCGTCGCCCTTATCTTTATTTTTAACTGCCGTGCTACTTTTTTGTTTCTTTGATGTTGATCGTAGTTTTCTTTATCTTGATCAGAATGATTTGTATTATTGTTGAAAACGTGGAATTGATTACAAGAGTTCTTTTTTGGAATATGGAAACTTAAATTAAAATGAGAATTTTCAATGTCCCTATATTATCTAAGAGTAGAAACATTGCTGCTGTATTTAACCAAATCGGACCACTCTTTATATAAATAAAACATCCTTGAAATACTTAAACTACCATCTAAATACAATCTCTTTAAAGACTTTCTAGTGTAATGTGACTCAACTGGTATAAATGACAACGTGAGCGGACACAGACGACACCATTTAATCAATGATAATCTTTTTATGATTTGAATGTCTACCCCTCATATCCTTTTCTATCAGGGTACTACCGTCATACTTTTCCCGTGCTGTTCTTATAAATCTTTCGCTAATTGCAAATGTATTTAGAAACATCATCTTCCATACTTTTAATTTCGTGTAGCCGTGTTGATTCGGTAAACCTTTAGGTAGGAAATATTTATAAGTATACTGTCTTTAATTCTCTTTGATAAGTTTTATTTTTATTTTGTTTTGATGTGTAATGAGCAATATGTAACCTTTGCTTTTCCGATCACCTATTTCCCAAAATTTTTGAAAAATGATTTGCGCTTCCTCTACAGATAGCTTTGAATAACACTTAAATTTGCAAGTGCACGGTTGACATATAATCTTTTGTTCGACAGTGGTGTCTCGTTTTGAATAATATGCTTTGCCCAAATTCTTTAACTTTTTCTTTTAACTTCTCCCCAATCGTTACGATTTCGAAGTCGTTTTTGCCTCGACACCTCAAAAGATCCGGTGCCGGTAAGGAGTGGCAAGAAGAAGATACTTCAGTTACAGACGGGCAGGCACCATAGTCATCCTCATGTTGGCAGCAAAATGGATTATCACACTTGCTATGCTTATTTAGAGGAGCTGGTTGTGGAATAATTTCATATTCATCAGAACTGCAATATGAGCTGGCACTTGCTGCGGGTGAATACACAAATGCATTGTTTGTAAGAGCAAGAACTACTAATACCATCACCAGGCTGGAGATATTTTGAGTAAATTTAATATTCCTTAGGACTATGTGAGCAGGCACTTGATGGGGGTAATTGTACAACTGCGTCGTCTGCGAGTGAAAGAACTGGTTGAGTCTAAGAATTAATATTGTCGTTGGGATGGCGATTTATGGTGTGACCCTCCATTAGTGAAAGGGGTGGTATTACGTCCCTAGATATAAAATTTAGGTATTCATTTGGAACGTATTCAAAAGTCGTTTCGTTAAAATGCTGGTCGTTTCCAGTATTGATTGGCATTGAGGTAGAAGATTCAGATACTTTTGATTCTTCATTATAGTCGGATTCTGAAAAGACTGCGCTCCATACATCTTGCATCTCTTCTCTTATGTTGACTGCTCTTGGCGGTAGCGGCGAAGGAGATTCTCCTGTAAAACGAAAGTACATCAATGCTCAATATCCGTGTGTATACATAATTTATATTGGGAATTATAATAATTGTTTGATAATTTAGTATGCACTTAAAACGTCCAAAATTATATTGATGTGAAAAACACAACACAATAATTTAATTATTATAATATTTAGTTTACATTCGAATAACGTTGTGTCAGAAATTTACTGCAACGAACAATGTCTGTTTAAATTATACTACGGTAAAATGAAAAGTTTTATCCATAGAATAGTGTCGAATGTGAACATCGGCCACCTTCTATTCTTAGTAAAATGACGTAATGGCTGTTACGTCTAAGAATAATTTCTTTATTTTATTCTTAAATATGCTAAAAAATTATTTTCAGAAAGTTTGCAGATACGCCATTGTTCTACGATGCTGACAATATAGTCCAGTCACTTTACAGAGTAATGGATGTACGTTAACGACATTGGCATTATAAAAGTATAAATACTTAAATACTGTAGTCTGTAGTGTTAAATATTTTATTTTGATATCGTCACTCTTTCTTCAGACAAATAACAGTGGGTCGTGAGTTATCTACAAGAAACGGTTTTTTATACGTAAAATCAATAACTTTGCAAAATTTTTCAATCTACATGATCTAAAATGCCAGGTATTATTTCAAACCCCCCATATGAATTTGCAAGCCTGAACTTAAATAATCCTTATGAAATCCTGTTTCTGCAAAAGAACTCCATTTTAATTTTGTTTATGGGCTCATTATTACTAATCTGAATTAATAAAACGCACTACGCAAAAAAAATTTATAGTAAAAACTTGGGAAAAATAAAATCAAATTTTTCGAACGTTGTTACGCCTTATTTAGTTTCAACGCAATTTTACTTTAATAACTAATCATGAGGGATTTCTAATAATGAATTTAAAGTATCCCTCCATCTCCATTTCAGCCTTATAGTTTTCTCCGTTGGACCTGTCTTTGTCTCGATACAACCGTCCATCACACAAAAGTAGTTTTCTCCCAACACTCCGGAACGTGGAGCAGTGCTTTGCTATCCACTTTTTTCTATGGGTTTTGTTTAATACGAACCTTTCTTCATCTCTCTTGTACCTGTTTGCTATAAAGCTTTAAACACTTCATTTCTCTCTTCTACCTTTTCCATATTTTCTATTTTTTTCTTTACTTTCTATGTCTTGTCGCAGCAGGGTTTAGAAGGTTGTTACCTCAAGATATTGGACCGTGGGTGTGGGGACATCCGCCTGACATTGTACGTCCCTGCCTCCCGCTGAATTTTATGCTGAAGCCGTGGACAGTGTAACATGTTATCGATTTGACCGGCAAGCGGATCTACTTAGACGGTTCGGTGGCTTAGTTGGTTTGCGTGTGATCACTACACCCAAGGTTCCGGATTCGATTCCTGACACAGACCGTTTGAAAAATGTTAGGCAAGCATTTCTCACAAAAATACACCCTCGTTCGGATGAGAGATTAAATGTAGCTCCCGTGTGCGAGTGCTGTCACTTTCTTGGAATATCAAGAGTTTGCCAAAATTCAAAATTTCCAGGTAAAGAAAACTCACTTGCTAGCCAATGTAATAACTTGGGTAGAGCACTGGAAAATCAAATGCAGGGACTGATCCTCTTTTAATCCTAGCAGGGGTGCAGGATCTGCATCCACATTCCTACCCGGTAGCTCATGTCCTTTTTATGAACGGGTGCCACCTCAAGGAAACATCTCTTTCTGGAGGACATAAAAAATATCTTTTTAGGATCTGAAAAATGTTATCTTATTTAATAATAGACTAAATCATAAATGGTTTGCTATATATCTTTCTCCCGGAAATTATCTTGAAGAATTTATCTTACCTAATAAATATTTCGAGCTATAAATGATTTGTTATTTATCTTTAACTTTGAAAGTATCTTTGAGATACTACCTTATCTAAGCAACAACGTTAAACCACAAATGGCTAGACATTTATCTTCTCTCAGAAATTATCTTTGAGACCCTATCTTATGATCAAAGGTAGAATTTATCGCGTTAATGAAGAGTTTAACCTTCCTTTTAACTTTAAATTTTGGTAGGGTACAATTAAAAAAGTTGCTTATCGTTAATACAGTATTACTGGCTAATCTGTTAATGTACAGTTCTTATTGCAGCAACATATTTTGTTTATATCTTGCTAGTATGTAAGTGTTTAATTTGTTTTAGGTAAAAAGGATACCTTATAAGTATTTCAAATTTGTATTCATTTTTATGCGACGAAGAAAATAAATTCTGTATTTAGTTTTATGGTGAATTTAAGTGTTAGTTTTAAGCATTCAGTCTTATATTCTAATGTGCGGTCCGGGTGGCAGCACACAAGGCTGTTACACGTTTAGATGATGTAGTTCGATGATCGGGTGGCTATTTATTTATTTCTATTTCCTGGTAACGCAAAGATTGATACGATTTAAAAACCAGATGGCGCAAAAAGGCATTATATAATTTTTCCGTGTATATGAATTCTTGTACGAGACTTTTTATTTTGTTCTTACTTTTTGTAGCTTTTTCGCAATCATTTTGCTTTACTTGGCTTCACAATGACTTTATTTTAATAACCAGTTATAGGAGATATCCAATCATCAATTTAAATTATATTACAGATGATCATGTAAAATAGTTACCGTATCTAGGGATATTACACGTTGTAGTTCAGCTATAAAATAGGCCGTGTAATTGTCTACAGGGCTTTTTAGAATTAGTTTTTATTAATGGCTAAATACGGTTTTGAGTTCTCAGCATTGTTCGGGGAATTAAGTATAGTTATTAATATATATCTACAACGCAGACACTTTTTCACGCTTTAAAGTAAATATACGTCATTGCTTCGACCAATGTGAACGCGATACGTACAATGAGAGGTTGACAGTTAAGAAAAAGCAACGACGACCATAACATAACTACCGCATCTGAAAGACAAGTGAGAGGTGGGGTTTAATAATGTAGTTGTGAAGTTTACCCGTCAAATATTTATATTTTCCTAGTTTCGCATTCTTATTTTGTCTTGTTCGTTTATGTTGTAGGTAAGCAATGAACTCGACTGCCAATCTGGACCAGATAGGCATCAATCTCGCCCACAACCTGTAGAATTACGTGAAGACAACCAACATAATTGGTATTTCAGCGCTGCAGACGCCATAGTCAAAGATTAATCAAGACTAATTGGGTTTACCGTAATTTAACTATTTAGGACTAGCGGTAAGCTTAATTTTAGTATACTTAATTTGTTTACTCATTGTGTAAATTATTTAACTAATATGAATTGTAAATTCATGTGAAACCAGTAATGCTTTCCGTATGGCACGCGATGAACTATAATACCTTCTACCTGGCTAATTAGCAAGTAACAAGATACATATGAGTAACCATAAATAAGACAAATAAATGTTGATTATTACAAGAATAATTTTAGTTCTAAGCTAAAATTTATGTTATAATTTTTCTGGCTTTTATAAGCTCGAAAAAATCAATCTTTTGGCTAATTGAAGACCCTGTTGACAATAAGATCAAATTACTCAAATAAGCCTGGTCCAATGTTGCTCATGGAAAATTTAATATATATGTTAATTTGCTGTGCATTCTTTCGGTCTCAGCTACTGTTATAGTACAAAATATTCTTAGAGTTATATCTATGTTATAAAAAATTGATAGCAACTTTTTAAATATATCGAATTTAGTGTTTCTAAACTTATCACATCAAGTATTTTTAATAATAAGTGGTTGAAGTTTTTTACGATATAATTAGGTAACATGTTTTATTTAATTTATATGTTAACCACATGCATGCATATGGTCCCTTACATGATATTGTGTTGGTACTTAAAATTTTCAATATAATTATCCAAAATTAATTTTTGTTATTAATCGCAATGGGCCAACATTGAGTAATTTTATATGATATCTTTAGTTCTTTGTTCGATAGGTTTTATTAAGGCTAAAAGGATCCTCTTAAGAGAAGTCGAGCCAGGTGACGTAAAAAAAACAGTTTTTTTTATTGACTTACTTGTCAGGAATACGTAAGTGCTTGTTGCGTTGTCATAGTATTGTTAGGCACCCCGTGTTGGTTTGACTGGGAACGATTATCTACGTAGCATATTTATTTAATTAACGTAGCAGAACTTCTCAAAAGTTTCTATATATTGTTTTTGGATATAAATAAAACAATCAATCCAACTAAATGTTGCAATGGTAAATTCAAGGTTCATACATACAAGTCAGAAGTTCAGTTAAACAAAAGCCACTTCATAAATTAATAAAATCAGGTTTATTTAAAAATGCTCAAGTTATAAAACTACTCTAAAATTGAATCACATGGATTTAATTTAAACCCAACTATCAGTCCTGATGTTCAGACATGTTTTATTTTCTCTAAAATATGTCAACTAAAAAATAAAAACTTCATAATTAAATCCTTAATTTGAACACTTTTTTAATCTAGTTATAATATATAAAAGAATAGCGCATGTTGAAACTATTACCGTGAATGCAAGTATGCCCATACCAATAAAAAAAAACCCAAAATAAGTTATGTACATGTACAATCTCTACAAAATAAGGTCACGAAATTTGTATTAAAGGCAAGTAACTAAATCATTCTCATTTAGCAGTGCAAAATATAAACAGAATTAACATTAAACACTTCTATTCATTAGGTTTACAGTTATTTATTCTTCTAATGATTTCAGGATCATTTGTACATAAGAGAGACAACCAAAACATCTACTACTGGCATATCAATTTTTGTTCAAAAACTACCCAGAATAATCCAATTCTTAACAAAAACAAGTATAGATACCTTACAGCACCTCTGAAGGACAATAGTTGATCCAATGCAGCATGTTAACTATCTGTTGAATACAAACTTCAAATCATAACCAAACTTTAAACCTTCGATTCAAACACGAATTCCAAATAATTATTATCTATTAATAAATAACCCAACGTTAAATTTGCAAAAGTAGGCAAATGCGCAGGACTTGTTTACATATGCATATCGAACCTAACTAAACTTAAATACTATAATCAGTACCACTAGTTAATTTAATTATTCTTGCGCGCCCTAAAAGAACATAAAGTGTTAATAAAAAAACATAACTTACACTAACCCCTAACAAAAGACAGATCAACGTTGAAGAAATAAAAATCGTTAGAATTTGCTGAAAAGGAAGAATGGTAGATTATCATACCTCGATTCGTAGTCAACCATACGATTGATTATTACCAATTTAAGCGCATTTCTGATACAGTATACAGTATTTCTCGCAAGTAGCCTAGTGTGTATCTCTGCACTTAATCGATAAAGGGCAGCACTTTTTTTTTGTTTATTTTAGTCGCTTCATCTGTCAAACGCAAGCATTATTTTAGCTGCGCGCATATACACGGAGCATTACGATTCAACCACCACAGAAGTAAAATTTGAAATAGATAAAAGCTACACATAATAAATTTTTAATTAGAATTACAATTAAATAAGCTTTAGATTTTATAAGGCCAGTGAACAAATAGATAATAAGCGGCAGTTACATTAAATATTATACAAGAAGAACAAAAATTAAAGAAATTACTTGCAATCTAGGCATATTAATTTTCCAAGGAATTAGATATGCTACATTTCTATTTCAGTACCTGATATAAAGAAAAATTTATTTTTAAAATCTACATTTATTTGACCAACAAATATTAAAAACTATTATTGCTTGTCAACGATTTCACATTAGTATCTAATTGTTTCCTTTGTTACTAAGCACTTAATCCGGTAAACAACCTTTTGCAGGTTTAATGCTCGTTATTCAAATATCAAATCACGCTCTTCAGAGCGCTTGTTGATTCCAAATCCAAGTGTGTTTCAGAACTTGAATAGCTACCCTTCTACGCTTGGAAACCCTATAATTTCAATTTCCTTTCTTAACAAAACGGCAGCAATTTACATTATGTTGTGAAATATCTAATTGTGTAGATCTACGCGAACAAAACATATTCAGTCTGATAAATACGGCATAAACGACAATGTAGTGCTTAAATGTCAACAAATACCAGGAGGGTTTCGTAGGCTTTATACAGCATTCAATTTTCCACATTATTTTCTATACTAGTTCTACATTTATTAGAACTATATATTCACATAATACTGTTTACAAATAAAGTTTCATGACGGTAACTCGTATTAGTGACATGTCCTTATAAACATATCAGAATCACTTTGTCCTCTTTTAGCTAAAATACCCACCAGCGCTGGCAATTTCGAATTGTAAATGAAAGGTAAATAGGTTGTTTAGAATTGGAAATGCTTTCGATAGAATTGAATGCAGGGTGGTAACAAGGTTAACCTAGATAGTTGTCCTAATTCTCTTACAATAATGTGAAACTTTGTTATTCGTAGAGTAGAGAATACTAAAAAGCGTTGTCTTTCCCTTCCGCAAACATCTACATTAAAAGTACATTTTATAAAAGGATCTACAATTGATGATCACTCGAATGATCAAATTCTGCGATAAAGTACAATTACTCAAAAAAGTAGAGCCAAATATTGAGAGCTTTTGCCATTCTAAAAGTCTATGATTTTATTTGAAATGACTATCGTTGCAAAGGCTGATAGCACAATAAACGTTACTCTCGAAAAAGCAAATAGTAGATAGTTATTGGTTGTTTTGGAACCTCATTTCCCCCAGAATCCCTCATTTCCCCACACATCATCATTGGGTCTTCAGTCCTGAAACTGGTTAGACGCGTACCATCATTGTTTCCTATTCTGAACTAACCTACAGAGTTCCCAAAAATTTGCACAGTCTGCATCTATCACTATCTGATCTAGGTCTACATCCACCTTTTTTTTCCTATCTCTGCTTGTCATATATCCCATACTATTCCCCAAAAATGCCTTAGAACGTATTCTGCCCTTCTATTTCTCATATTTTTTTTCACAAAGATATCCTTGTTCCCTTACTGTTTCTATAACCTATTTGTTATTACCTTTGTCTGTCCATTCTCAAACATCTGAATCACGGCATTTCAAGGCCGCTACTGTTCTTCTGTCTGCTTTTCAGACTGCTCGTATTTCGTAGGCATATTGTCTGTGCTGTGCTCCACACATACGCTTTCAACAACTTTTTGTTCTATGTTTGTTGTCTTTCAACATAGGCGCCGTTCTTTCTTGTTAGATGCAGTTCGGTCACCTTTTATTGTTTTACATTTATATACCCTATTTCTCCGACATTCAGTGGTTGCGAAGGGGGGTAAGCAGCATGTGCCTGCCAAGTTCTCCCAGCACTTGAACATTTACTGATTTAATATTTTTCCAATATGTCTTTTCGCACAGTCAACATTAGTTGCAGATATTTCACAACAAACAACTAGTTGTTTATAATAATCATCAGATTTGTCTGCGCTTAGCTTTTCGTCATTGGGTTTCCCGTCTCAAAACTGGTTGGACATGTACCTGCACTTATTTCTTTTCTAAACTAACCTACATAGTTCCCTGAAATTCTCACACAGCAATACAGCTCGGTTCCCCTTATATTGTTTTTTAATATTATGTCTTATTTCACAGATTTATTGAAAGGGGTTAAGCAACCTGTGGCTGCCAAGATCCCCCAACACTTAGACATTTGCCCAAATAATAGTTTTCCAGTAATTGCTTTCACGCAATTACCATTATTCGAAAATATTGCCCCTCCAATGCTTGTAGTTGCTTATAATAAATATCATGTTTAAGTGCAGCTACTTTCTTCGTGATTAATTTATCCATCTTGGGACTGGTTGGATGCGTACCTCCATTGATTTCTCTTCTGAGCTAGCCTACACATTTCCCTGAAACTCCTACAGCCTACATCTTTCAATATCTGTGTGCAGTAGTCTAACCTAGGTCTACCTCTTCTTCTCTTTTTTCCTATCTCTGCTTCTAGTATATTCCGCACTATTCTTTCATGCCGTAGTATGTGGCCTATCATCCTATCTCTCCTATTTGTTAGGTTTGCTTATACAGCAAAGAGCAAAATTTAGAGGTTTGAGAGCTTTAAAGTGTAACTTTGCAGGGCGTAGTCCGATTTTAAATCTGATTACAGATTCGAATTCTGCGTAAAATTTTAGACTAATTTAATGTATCGCATGTATAAAATTTTTTTAAGATCGCTCAAAAGTCGCAACAGGTAAGAAATCTTAAAATGAGGGTAGCTCGCTGGAGGGTGATGCTATCTAAAAAATTCCTAGAGATTCGGGTAGCTGAGAAAATTCTAATATTAATTGATACTAAACAAGATAGGTTTATCTCGAAAGATGCAATGGTTAGACGAAGAAAACTATTTGGTTCAGAATGTTAGCGGTAAAAAATCTTAAAATGAAGGTAGCTCCCTGGGGGGGTGATGCTATCTAAAAAATTCCTAGAAATTCGGGTAGCTGAGAAAAATCTAATATTAATTGATACCCAACAATATAGTTTTATCTCGTGGGTGGAAATGTAGAGAAAAATTTATCTCGCGGGTGGAAAGAATGCGGATGTGACGTAATCAAAATGGTTGGGGGGGGGGTGTCCGAGCAAAGAGGAGAGCAAGGAGAGAGCAGGAGGAGATTCATCTCCCACATTTCCCCCTTATGGGAATTTACATGTAAATTGGTCCAGATGTGTGGGGAAATGAGAGATTCTGGGGCAAATGAGGTTCCAAAACAACCAATAACCATCTATTGCACATCCATTTTGGCTTAATTTTTTTTAGAAAGCATCGTCTCTATTCAACTTACCAAGAGTATTTTTCTAATCAAACAATCGAACAATCGTGAATATGTAAACGCAAGGTTAAACAGGATCATAGTTGTTTGACCCGGTGAGCTAATGATCCAAAACTGGGGCCGAATCGACCTGAAGTGTCTTGGCGACTTTAAACGACCCCACGATTGAAACAGAAGCTGGGATCTAAAATTGAAATGGCTTAAAATTCTAATTACCAATCAACAAAGTCCAAGTGTTGTGCGTTTGGCTCATTAAGTACTTGTTACGTACAGATTTGGTGCCTAAAAATCTAGCGATAATCCACGTAAAAAGTCGGTGAAGTACCCCGCTAAAATTTCAAGAAAGTGCCTCAACTGTACTAATAAGAATGATTGCCGACTAATTCATTGCGACGGGTGGTGTAAGTATTTAAAGAGGTTTCCGGAAAGTTTCCGTGTGTGAAGTACGTCTTAATAGAGAAGTATCTTGGATCCCACCTAACCTCGAGGGGTTTCTAGGAAAAAATCCCAAAAAAATCACAAGAGAATGCCAAAACCTGAAATCAGAAAAATTATTCACATAGAAAATCATTAAGTACACTATTGTTAAAAAAACATAAAATAAACGTTAACCATAAGAACACTAATGTGTCTATTTAAAATGCTGGCTAAAAGGAAGGTTTCTAGAATCAAATGTTAAATTACTTAAGTTTTAATAACGCCTCTAGGTAATTGTAAAATAATTTCTTATAATAAAAGTCGAACTACATCTTCACATTTATTGTGAAAAGCACCAATAAAAAAAGTATAACGTTAATTTAGCTCCCTCAACCGATTTAGTCCGTGCATTTATATTTCCAATGCTCCACCCGAAGGTACCACATTGGCCAGGAGGCGAGATTTTTGTTGCCTGGAAATTTAGAATTTTGCCGAACCCTTGCCGTTCCAGGCAAGGTAGGGATCTTTAACGTGCGTGACAACACGCACACATGGGACCTCCATTTAACATCTCATCCGAACGAAGGCGTAATTTTTGTGAAAATGCTCACCTGCCATTTTTCAAGCAGTCGACCGTGTCGGAATTTGAATCCAGGACCTTGGGATCCGTAGTCTTACGCTTACTACATTGATCCACGGCGACGACCAACCGATTTAGTCTTCTAAATACGGAAATTTTGCTGCGCTAGCTTTGCTAAGGGGTGCATTAGGTTGCGCTAGGTATAATTAAGCTGCGCTAGCATTTGAGCATAATTAGACATTGTGGGGGCGGCAGGTTAACGCACTTGGAAGAGATAAAAAGTTAAAATAATGAAGTTTGTATGTCTGCGCAAGCTGTTATTTCGGGTGCGCTAGATTGCGCTAGATGTAAGTAATCTGCCCTAGCACTCTAAGTATTTCCAACATGGGTGGGGGCTAACCCTAATTTAGCCCCCCCCCAACCGATTTAGTCCGTGCATTTATATTTCCAATGCTCCACCAGAAGGTACTATATTGACCAGGAGGCGAGTTTTTTGTTGCCTGAAAATTTACAATTTTGCCGAACCCTTGCCATTCCAGGCAAGGTAGGGTTCTTTAACGTGGCTGACAACACTCACACACGGGACCTCCATTTAACCTCTTATCCGAACGAGGGCGTAATATTTGTGAAAAATGCTCACCTGTCATTTTTCAAGCAGTCGGCCGTGTCGGGATTTGAATCCAGGACCTTGGGATCCGTAGTCTTACGCTTACTACATTGATCCACGGCGACGCCCAACCGATTTAGTCCTCTAAATACGGCAATTTTGCTGCGCTAGCTTTGCTAAGGGTTGCGCTAGGTATAATTAAGCGGTGCTAGTATTTTGAGCACAATCAGACATTGTGGGGGAGGGGCAGGTTAACGCACCTTACACATATTACGGGATCCCGTGATGATAATATAGTTTATAGTGGTAGGCTATATGAAATAAAAACCAATTTAAGTCTATTTGTTGGCGCTGTATTCATGGTGCGCGAGAGTTTAATGCACAAAAACGGTAAGTTAAAAAATTAATAAATTTAGTTTATTGAAGTGTGGAAATTTCAGTATTTTAGCACACTAAGAAAAGAAGAGTTGTAGTCCAAGCATATGTGCATTTTATTATATAAGATTTTGGAATTGACTTTGTGGTTTCAAGTATCAACAATGTACATAATCAAGTTGTTTCTGAGGCGAGTAATAATGTAATAGTTAAAATTAATTTTTTGTTGCGAATATTTCCAAAAATTTGCAATATCACAAAATTTTGAAGAAACTATGAAAAATAGTAGGCGATATCTGAACATTATCTGCATTTGTGTATATTTTTCCGCATAATAGACGCCTACCTGATGATATTAAAGCGGACACTAAAAAATTACTTCAAATGAAAGCTAACAAGCATATGTTAAGAGTAGACTTAAAAAAATTGCACAAACTTGCAACATTAAAAGATTTGAGAAATGTGCAGCAAATAAGCAAAGCAGAAAGTCAAAATAACATGCAAAATGTTTCAGAAAAAATACCCACTCTATTTGGAAAGATTTTTTTTTAAATTGATTTATGTTGACATTATACAAGGTTTTTAGGTGCTGATTGTCATGTTTTAATTAGTAGAAATGATGTATTCAAAGTTAGTTTTTTCATCTAGAGCTTATTAGCTGCATATCCAAAAATAATTTTTGTGGACTCTACCTATAAGTTATTAGCAATAAAAGCTCCAGTTTGCGTGTTACGGGGCCAATTCAGCACTACGATACCAAGGGACTCATCGGAATCCGGCCAAACTCTAGCCGGTGAGGGATGGGTATGATAAAAGTCGTAGGTCGGAATTGCTAAATGCCCTAAGATGACAATTATAGTGGGGCGTAAACTTGGTAGTATGCCAAAAATCGGGAATGACGGTAAAATTGGGTGGGCACCACTAGTAATGTTTCTGTGTTAGGTATAATCGGGGATCTCGTTACTGGTCGAGCAAACGCCCCTGCACTTGTTATAATAAGAAAATATGAAAATAGGGAAAACTCACGGTGTAGAATGTACTGATTCACCCTACTCACGCAAATTACTACAACAGAATAATGCACCTGGATTATACTCTTAACTCTATTTACAAACGCATGGCTGAAAAGAACACATTAATTAAGTACAGTAAGTAACATAGACAAAGGTGTATATAAGCAAATGTAGTTCGGCGTATATTGAGTACGCCACAACTACGATCAAATTAATTATGATAACTAACCAAAAGTAACAACTAGGTGGAAGTTCGCACTGGCCAAGGCTACCAAAAATATACTTGTGAGTACAATTATCTCTAAGGTGGGTAGGGTTGAATGCACCTGGGCCTCACGGCAGTACGGGTTCTTAGGTTTGACGACCAAAAGGGTGTAGACTATAGCCCGAAATATCACGCGTGTTATACCGGGTGCATGCAAACCTCCGGTAACAATAGGGCGGTAGACGGAAGTCTACTAGACTATCTAGGCGTTACAACTGGTACAGTCTTACGTTACGAAACAAGTTGTACAATTTGGAAAAGTATCGCAGCTTTAAAATTTTACGGACTAATAGATATACAATGCGCACACAGGCGGCTTTCTGTTTTACACGGCTGACTACAGTGAAAGTAGGGTAAATACGGGGCGAAATACACTATCTACTTTTAGCTTCACTGACGGTAGATGTAAAAGAACATTCTATAGTTCAGGGTAAAATGTCCCAATAGCAGCGTGCGAACTAGTTTGGTTACTCAGTAACTACTACAGTGCAACGCTTACCTTGAAGGGTTTGTGGGGTGAATTAGGTCACTATAGACACAGCGAGGAGAGTGGGTGTCGGGATAATGCAACCTCCCAACTAACTTTTCCATAGGTGTGTGTTAATGCATCAGGTTCCCAACTAAATTGGTTGATTACAGCGAACTGCAAATGTAATTTGAGGTCACTTTTCTTTCATCGAAATAAACTCCCACTATGAATTGGTATCTTATAGGTATAATAATGACGATATATAAAATCGGATGTGAGAGTGGACCTACAAAAGATTAATTAAAACACACTCAAACGTAAAACGCGACTCGACACTTTTTAAAAATTTGACAATCCCCCCCTGTCACTTTCTAGCCTTCCTCGCAATTTTGAAAGAGTGTACAGTTTACTTGACTGTCCTTTATCACAAACCGGCATGTTTAATATGCTTGCTAAAGTGAAGTGTATAATACTAAACGTTGAATTAAACAGAACGTTACATGCGTTATTCTAAACATTCATGGAAATGGTGAAAGCAATATCATAGGCGTGAGCATTTTGATGTCTGATGATAAAAATAGTTTGCATTGGCTTATAAACACCTTCAAGGTAGTACATATATATCAGCAAATGAGATAATCAACATAATGACAGGCAAACATATAATTTAAAGAGAAGTGCTAAGAATATGTTTGTCAAATGCGACTCTACATATTTGTGTATTCTACATCTTACAAATTTTTCGGCGAAAAATTACTTGTGAGGAATTTACATTCGAGGCAAGTACTAAAGAAATAATACTTGATTTGTTCCAAGCACTAATGAGGAATTTAATGATATTTTCAAAAAAGTTAAAGCAAAAAATGGAAAATTGCTAGTTATTTGAATGACAATTATGTTAGTACAAGAGCTGTTTTTTTCAAGTTCCGATAGGCCATAAATAATAGACACATTGAAATTACATGATGATTTTAATTGCAAAAAATTTCTAAAATGTTACTTATTTTACTACGTAGTCTTCATGAAGGTTGAGGCATTTGTCATAACGAGAGACCCTTGTCAAAGAAGTCCGCCGTTAGTGAGCTTAGGTAGGTCCTTACAGCATCTTGAAGCTCTTGGTTGTTAGCAAAGTGTTGTCCACTTAACCATGCCTTCATTTCTCAAAAGAGCTGATAGTCACTGAGTTTTAAATTAGGGCTATAAGGTGGGTGGTCGAAAACTTCTTACTTGAACTGTTGGAGAAGGTCTCTAGTAACATTGGCACTATGCAGTAGTGCGCTTTCGTGAAACAAGACCACACCAGTTGAGAGCATGCCTCTTCATTTGTTTTGTATCGTTCTCCGGAGGCGATGTAGAGTCTCACAATAAACCTTCCTTGTTATTGTTGTTCCCGGTTCCATGAAATAAACGAGAGGCACACCTTCTTGGTCCCAAAAAACCGTAACCTTTTAATTTTTTGGCTTGCTAGGGGAGTGTGTGTGCATCCATTGCTTCGACTGTTCTTTGGTATCTGGATTGTCATACACGACCCACGTCTTATCCTCAGTACTAATAGACCTTAAAAAACTGTTTTTCTCGTTGTCATAACGTGTGAGAAATTTCAGCGCTGACGCCATTCGCTTCATTTTGTTGTACCCGCTCAACATTTTTGGAACCTAACGAGCATACAGTTTACGATATTCTAGCTCGGTGATAACAATTTTGTACAAGAAAGATCTTGAATGTCTGGAAATCCTATAGACAGTTCGCCAAATTTTTCAACAACACTGACTCGATAGCGCAGATAATATTTGAACAGCACTGTCCAGACAGTGCAGTAATCACTCCCTTATATAAATTATACTGTACATCTGTAGTAGTGGTATTAAATTCTTGATCTGTCATCGTGCGATAATGCATTGTGAGGGTACACTTAACAGAAGGTAATGGTAACGCCGACATTTTTAAGAATAAAGGTAAATGGGACTCTGCGCTAATCCTATACCTACAATTGAATTAATTTGCTAGAATTTGAAAATTCTAGCAACTAGTACAACATGAGCAAAATACATATCTATTGTAATATTTGCTTTAAACCGTTAGCATAACATAAATCTGATTCTATAATTATTAAGACGAACATACTACTAGGAGTAGTTACATGTATTCATAAAATAAAACTTTCATCCATGGTAAAAAATATATACCACGTTATATAATCTAAAGTTCTCATGCACTCTCTTCTACTGCCAGATGAGGTTAATAAGTCAAACAATACAACAAAACAAATCTAACCACCCAAGAACTGTGTGTCACGGAATATAAAAGATTGTTTAAGAAAACTCAGTCTCCTAAAAATATATCAAAGTGAAGATGGTTTAATTGCTACAATTAAGACCAATTATTTCAATTAATTGTACGCTTGTGTCAAGAACACATAAAGCTAACGCTTGGTATCTTTTGCATCTTTATACCAATTATGTATGATATAGAAACTAGTCCTTGTAAAATTAAAACCCTAACGTGCAGTACTTTAAACAACAAAATAGTTATCTACTCGAAAATATCTTAATTGCATTTTTCCTTAATTCTTAGGTTTCTTATTGTAGCTGGCGTCAATACTAAAAGCTTAAAAAAGTTTTTGCTAGTTTTAAAAAGCTTGTAGATATTGATGTAATAGATGACGAAGTTGCAAAAATTAAATGCCACACCTTTTATTTTCTTCAAATTTAAGAACGACGTAGAGAACAGTTCGTTTTCTGAGATTTTGAGTTAGCTTGTAGATGAGTAGCTAGAGTAGGCCATCACGGTAACAAATTCATACCCAAAAGTAATACACGTGCAAATTCTTTTTTACTCCCGGTTACGAACAGTTTCTGCATTGTACATTTTCTGATTAAAAGTCGCATTTCTTATTATATTCACGATCATACAAATTTTTATTAACAAGTATCGACTACTTTCTAAATTGAAATGATTATTTATTCAAGCATCCAATAACATTTCATTAAGTGTTAAGTTAAACAGTCAAAATGTGGAATCTATTAATTAGCTTTGGTTAGCAAAGGTGCAATATCCGCCCATTATGGGTTCTCTTACATAAGCTTGAACACATCCATCTCTTAAATAAATACGTTTAATAAGTCAATATGGAATACTATTATTGCGTTCTGTTATCATACAAGTGTTCACGGACACAGATTGCAAACAATCAAAAAGGTTCCACCTGCTTATCTTTTCTTGAGATAGGCCGCCTGTCATACGCTTAATTGCATAATGCGGCAAAGTAAATTGCATCTAACAATTTAAACATACCTTGTTTGGATACTATCAAGCAGGATTTCTAACGCTACTTTGTAGAAGTCATCATGTTATATTGAGGCCATTTGCTTTATTAATTGCGCTTGTTTAAAGATGGTGTACTGAGAATACTTTCCAGTTGTCTTGAGAATACTTTGCAGGTGGTAATTTGTCGATGGGAAATATTTTTAAAAGGAAAACACTTTACCACCTTGTGCATTTCCTCTCTCTCTCTCTCTCTCTCTCTCTCTCTCTCTCTCTATATATATATATACATATATATATATATATATATATATATATTATCGTGTAATTAAGGGGTCATTGGGATATATAAGAGCACAATTGAACTCATAGATTGAGAGCTTTTGAATAAGAAAAAACAAATTTATTTAATTAGGGAGTTGCAATATTTTTAACAAATTATTCTTTTTAGCTTAAGTAGTGTATAGCAATGTAGGATCAATGGAATTAGCCAAGGATAATGTATCATAATATATATATATAAATATAGGGCAGAATAAATAATAATTGGGGTAAAATCATTCTAGCATATTTAAAATTGTAGTAAAGTGATTGGATGGAACAGGTGTTAAAATAACATTTCTGTTTGCAAACATAAAATTCGATACGTTTAAACAAAACAACTAGGGGAGATAATATTACTCGGTAAGCTTGGCAACAAACAAACTTTAATGGGTTATTGGAAATGAACAACCGTTGGGATTAATGTAGACGCGTTTTTGTGGTTAAAATATTGATTTCAATCTTGGAAGTGGTATAGTGAAGACCAAACAAAAAGAGTAAGATAGAATAAAAGTGTATTGCGTGCAAAAGGGATGCGTATACTTAATTCAGGAGACAGTATAGTTGGGAGACCTAAATAAAATCGATAATTCCAAGGATATTTAAAAGCAAACACGAATCTATTAAAAGGTGGGAGAATGGAGCCAAGCAAGGTGTTTGGTGTGAATCGTACAAGAAGGACATAGATTTAGCTGGTTGAAGCGTATGCGTGAGATAAAACTATAGATACAAGGTAGATGAGAGATGTTTGTTCAAGATGGAGGCGTTGACAAATAAAGATGTAGAGGATAAATTTGAACAATGAAGTGACAGTTTGAAACGATTTACCGAGTATTGGTATGTTCGTTATAAAAATCTATAAGAATCTGATGGTCGTTAGGGGCTTTTCGCTGAAACAACAAGCGGTTAGAAAAGATTTTCCAGAATTATAGGAACGGGTACACAATTGTACGTGCCAATTTAAAACGGGGGGGGGGCAAATTTTACTTATTTAATCACTGGCAGAGAGGGGCCAGGCTCTCTTTCTTTTTCGTTTTGATTTCATTCAGCCTTGGTGATAATAGTTACTTTTAAGTGAATTAGTGCAAGTTAATAAAATTTTACGTAGAAGCTAATAAAGCATTTTTGTGGTAAAACGTTAAAGTGGTACGTAAGTACAAGGCTTGTTAATTTTGGTATTGGATTGCACAAAAATTAAACTTTGAAAGTGTTTGGATGATACAAAAAAACGATGTTTGAATAATAAAAGTTAAGTTTGGAGATTCGAATTTTTGGAGTGGAAATTGTAAACAGCGGTATGCATGGGGGATATGGTAATTGAACCAGAGAGTTAGCTAATGGACTGGGTAGCTAATAGACGGCAGCATCTTCAAGGAGCTAGATGGTGAAGCACACGTAGAAGATAAAAACCATTTAGGCGGTAGAATAGAACATTGAGTGGTAAATATTTTTATGGTGTTTATGATTATTTGGATTTGAGTTTGATGTGTTTTATTGCTGTTTGATATTTTATGAACAGACATTTATGGTACTTTAAAAGAAAATTGATCTTTGAAAATAATTAATGAATTTACAGATAACCAAATGTTGTAAAGAGGTTATAGAGGGCTTATTGATATTTGGTAGTGCAGGAAATTTATATGCACAGCTGTAGAGTTTTATTATGAGCTCATGCTAAGACCAAAAGGGTAACGTAAAGTATGAGTAACGCCCTGTTACTTTAAATAAAAATATGTGTGTTTAAAAGGTTATCAACTTGCATGATTATTATAATAAAATTATTGAATTTTACGAATGTACCTTAAAGAATGGTGTTTTAAAATGTACTGTAGATCTAATTTAAATAGAGTGTGATATATTTGGTCAATTGAGTTATTCTTGAGTGTGATTGGTGTGAATGTCAATTTAGGTTTAATCATGAGGATATTGCGAGGAAGTTTTTGGATGTATCAGGCAGGTGTCCATATTAATTTAGGAAATTAGGTAAGAGGAATTATTAAGAGCAGCCCAGGAATTATTAGGAGCAACCGAGGGCAAGATTCGAGCTATAATACCACAAATATTTATGCAACCCAATTTGTGGGGCACGATTTTACAGGGATAACTTCACAGTATTATGGTTTTCCAACGGAGGGGCTTGAGTAGTTAGAGCCTTAACCACACAGTTATATATATATATATATATATATATATATATATATACACACACACAAAGACTGAGCATCGGAAGAAATACCATTCTATGCGGCGTCCTTTCACATGAAGAGAGTGAAAGGCGTGATGCTACTTAAGATGATTTTTTAAGAAGTACTGCTTTGTTTCTGCTTTTATAGGTCAAACTTCGTCTAGTTTTGTAACTAGTGAAACTGGTTCGTAGCAGTATCCGTTCCGTCGACAATTGTAAGTACGCACTTTCAGATCTGCTACGATGGCACTAGATGCAGGCTGGCATTGTACGCTAGGGTACATACTGAGCGAATAGTTCCCTCGGAAGGCAGCAATTCCTCTTTGGCACACAAATGGATTTAAGATACGCATACTCTGTTCTATTTTTTATGCTTTTGATGAAACCTAGTTAATTCTTTTTTATGAATAACAACCACGCCAGTGCTTTAGTTTTTCTTTTACTCGTGGTTATGGTGCAATAAATTACTGACCTCGGTTCTAAAATTTACTTTCACATGTTAGTTTGCAAGTCACAATTAATATAAACATATGCTCGCGTTGAAGCAAATTTATTTACTTTAACTTAATATTTAAGAAATGCTAACATCAACAAATTGTTTCCTAATTATAATCTAAAATAAGTTTAACACTTGGTTATCTATAAAACTTATCTTCAGGTTAGAGTTAGGAAATGCATTTCGGCAAGTAACAGGTAAATAGTTTTGTATTACTGTATATGTTATGCCTAATTTTCTTCTTATGTACTTGTACTTAGATTTTAAGATTTATGTGACTGGGAAATAATCCCTAATTTGTTTAAATTTTATGTATATTTTGGAGTTATGTTGTGTTATTATGCGAGTTGATGTTTTCGTTTGTATCATGTTTTAACAGGACGTTACGTACATCTTCGTTTTGGTTTTTGTAAATATTCCCTTTGATACCATGTTTGTTAACTAAAGGTTTGTAATAAATTACTTCTTTAGGTTTCCAATTTCTCTTTCTGAGTGACCTACCACCCCCTTATACAACGGTTTCAGCTAGAACGGTATTAATTCTTTAGATTTCCCTTGTTTTGTTGCGGTATTCAAAGCGGCCAATTTTCTTTGCTTACTTTACTTTTCTTTTTTGTCTGCACGTAATACCATAACACCCCATAAGGCATACACATGCAAATTCTTTCTCAATGTTACATAATATTCGCATATATCATAATGCAATATTCGCACATTTACCGCTATGCAATATTTTGCAATTAAGGCCTGATTGTTTCGTTGCAAAATGCACTGACGGATGCAGATAAATAATAAACTTATTTTGCTACTGTAAAACACACGGGTCAGGCAGAAACGGTAAGTAAAGTAAGGACACACATGTATCACGATAAAGTATAAAAAGGTAAAAAGAAACTAAGAAATGCCACGCTGACTACAAAAGCGGAGAGATGAGTCCAAAGACAAAGAAAGGAAATTGCCAACGAATTTTAATTTACAATAAGCCAAAAAATCTTAATTGAAAAAGTTGTTTTCTACAGGCACTTTTTAATAATTCATCTACAAAGTGCATATTTTGTATTGTAACATATAAAATTGATCGGTAATAAACAAAAAAGGTATTGCTGATGCTTTTTTTTAAACAAGCATTTTAAGTTAAGCATTGTAAATTTAGAACAATTTTTCGTAAGCAATTTAAATGTAACAAGAAACACTACAGAAGATAGTTTCGATGTGGGTTTTGTAAACTTGCTCCACCCGCTTGTGGTTTATTTTTTACGCACCAACATCAAATGCTGATAAACAATAATCTTTTGATATACAAAAAACATGGTAACACTTCCATGTGCCGAAATACTTATATTGCACCTAAATCAGATGAGGTGAAACAGCTAAACATCTTGATCCCGCTCAGTAATAAATTGTCACAACGGTAGCAAGACTTGTTAATTTTGCAAACATAACTGAACCAGTGGGCCTACACAAAAGAGCTAAAACGAAATTCCTTTTAGTCATTAATAAGTAGGTAGGAAACCTACTGCTGCACATTCGACAAGGCGTGCATCACTCTCAAATTAACAATATCAGGAACGCAGAAAATACATGTTAGGACGAAAAGCAGAATAAAAGTGAACCCAGTTTAGGAAATGATATGATAATTGATTAAAACTAAAGGTCCCGAGAAAACGCAGAAACCCATATGTTTCATCAACCTTAAATCTAAACAAAAGGAACAGAGTTGATGGTACGTTTTTAGTTGAAAGCTGTAAAGAACAAAATTTATTAATAAAAAATAGGGTCACAATTTGTGGTTCTACACCTAATCATAAAAATTCAGTATATAACTAAAATAAAAAGAAGTCTGATAACATTAAACTTCAAAAGAAATAACGTGTGATCATCTGCAACACTTTCATACTTATAAGATTTCTCAAAATTTTTCTTATAACAATAAACCTTAAAGGAATAGCTCTGACGGTAAGTAAAATTCCATATGTTGCCTAAACAATTCAATTTACGATATTTACAATAATACATAAAACTCTAGGTTCAGCAATATAAGGTTTCTTACAAATATTTGTATATTTTAATCTTTAAAACAGTTTAACTCACTTGCAATAAATCCAAACCATATTTCCGCACTTTTATTTAACATCGATCTTATTACTACTTTCAGTTCTGTTTGTTAATCCTAATTGCTCTGTATCAAAGTTTTCACTATGCCTAAAATATTTTAGGGTTAAGTTTGTTATCCCCATAAAATTTTGAATACTGTTGCAACGTATCACTAGTTGGACTCCATCTTATATGTTCATCAACATTAATATCGTAACTATACTTTCTAGATTTTAAACCTTGTAAATCCAGCTTGGTAAGTTTCCTCCATTTCGTTGCCTTTTTGATCTAAATTCTCAATTTTTCAACTTATTTTCCTCTTATGTGCTACCTCATTCGCTTTTATTTAAACAATTTCCTCTTTCATGTCATCCATATCTGCAATCTGCACAACCATTTCACGAAACTCAAACTACATTTCTTCCATGGTTTTGTTATTTTCTGTTAAGCCTGAAGTTAATTTTTTACTCATTTTTTAAATTTTTTTTTGATTCTTGCCATTTTCTAATTTTAAATTTCCCCAATTTTACTAGATTCCCTCCAAATTCCACTCGTAACTCCCTAGTATATTCATCAAATTTGTCACTCACTAGTTTCATACCTTCCTCAGTTTTCTCATGATTTTAACTCATTCCTCTGAAAAATTTTTCATTCCTTTCACTCATTTCCTTTATACTGTTTTCATTATTTTCACTCATTTTTTTCATATTATCTTTCGTGCCTTTTTCAATACCTTCACTCATCTGGATCTTCTTTTTTCGGTTCTTCCAAATAAACGCTTCCATGAGAATCGATTTTTACCGCTTCAGCTTTCAAACCCTCACAAATTACTTTTATTCTGTCAGTCTTACTGGATACCTATCAGAGGTAACTACAACAAACTCTTACGATACAGAAAACTCAAATTTCCAGACGACTTAATCGAGGCTATGCCTTGGGATGTCAATAGAGGTGATGTGAATGCTAGCTTAAAGCTATCCAAACGTCAGGAGCCAATAAAGATGCTTTGAATGCCAGGTTAAATGTAATGAAACAACGAAACTCTAATAAAAATTTCTAGTTACATAAAAATATTTAGAAACAATTGTTCAATTATAACAGTCGCTATATTCACAAACGGCTTTCTTTAATACACATTGTACAAAAAGATTACATACGTATCAATATTAAAGCCATCTAATGCAATTTTACAACTTAAGCCTGAAAAATAATAACATTTCGCAATTACTAGTGATTAGAATATAATATCTATCAAACTTTCTTATGTATGTCACACTGTGTATTGATTATTAAAATAAGTTATCGGTAATTGCAAAAAGAAACTTTTAGCCCCGAACAAAGCATTAACTGATCAGATATTACTTTGGACCTTTTATAATGGTGAAGCTTTACGGGAATTTGATCTTAAAACAAGAATAACTATTTCCACAAAAATATATACAAGCTAAACTACTTAAACTAATTATATCACGAAGTGTCTTTTAAAAGATTTGAAATAAACCAATACGTGCGTTTTCAAAATAAATTCTTCAAGTCAAGTCTTCGAACAAATTTCTATCTCCATCTTGTACCACAATAACTGCATCGGAAAATCAAGTTTTCCGTTTATGAGTCTATTATCTCCATAATTACATTTCAGTTCTACATACTTCAATAAGATTTTACTTTTATTAAAGAAAATGTTTTTCAACCAATATTTAAACGTCGCATGACCTTGCATGCCATTTAAAAATTACAGCTCTTACAATTGATAGTTACCGACAAAAATGTATCGTCGGCAAGCGCTATAAATAGATCGACTGATCCTGAATGAATACCCCGTTTGCATTCTTTGGCGGCTAATGAAAATCTTCAACTCGTCACAAATTCTCGAATTTCTACATCTTTTCAGCGGGTCTTACTCATCGCGTGATGAAATAATTAACTGCAATTCTATTTCTGTGCGTGTTTTATCTTAATTACCAGTCAGTTTAACATTTATATGGTTATAAAAATGCTTTTTTAATTGATGCCTTTTGTTGGATTGAATGTAAAGTACTCATCCGTTATCGCTCTTGTTGTCATATATAGCCATTAAAAATGTGTTATCGCGCTTTACTAATTAAACCGTTCATTCATATTGCTTGCTATCGTACGAAATAGTTACCTGGCATTTGTGATTTACGAATTTACGAAAAATCTCTAAAAATTCGAGTGGTTTTGTTTAGCTTTTTGTTTCGCGTTTAAATGCTTTTAATAGAAAAAACTCTTTCGGTCGTTTTTTAAGTAATGTTTTTAGTAAAAGTACTTTTGATACAATGTTTTATTTAGTGTTTTTTAAAAGGTTACACTACACCCTTTGCATTGTATTCAAACTGCTAATTTTCAGGGAAGAATTTATATGTATCTTTTAGGTCGTTTAAATTAGAACTACGGGTTTCACTTATATGCTAAATTAATACTATAATAATAATAAGCTTACTGGTTTAGAAATAAAATACTGGAATATTATACAGGGTAGAAATTTATTACGTTCATTTACAGCCGATGAATTAAAAACTACATCGATTCCGTTTCTACTCTTGCATACGTCAATAACATCCTATATATTTTACCTGTTTATAATAAATACGCTTGCGAATAATTTTCAATTTCAATCTATCTACTCTAAAACGACGAGTTTACGCTATAAATTATATAGTTGGCACCTTGTTTCGAGTATCCTTTAACTTGCTACACATTACTATAGATATACGACCGAAGGACCCGTTGAAATAGTGAATTTTATTATTTGATAAAGCTTGGGTCGAGTTTTTTAATCTCCTTTTTGGTAAGTTGCTACCGCGAGGATTGAAGCTCGAATTCTTGCTATTTAAAACAAGTTCAATTTGATTCTGCAGTTCGTCCTCATATGTATTTTCCTAAACCACTTGTTCTATTACTCCAAGAGTGATGCGCGTTTTTTTTTATAAGAAGTGTAGATTTTGGGTGTATCGGTAAGTACTCCTGAGCTATTAATACTGGCAGAACTCTCTTTATAGCTTTTAGCTGGAGGCCAAATCGTTTTACGTAGGCCGATTATTCTTCTTATGTAGACCAACTGCGCTGGTATGTGTTCCGCTGTTGCAGTGAGTGTCGCAGCGCTCAACATCTGTTGACCGTGATGACGCTACATATGGACACCAGCACCCTAGCGCTTCGCTGATTCAGCTTCGTGGATGCAAAGGGCACACGATAATATCCTGGCACTTGGAGGTATGTTGTATTAGTCTTCCCATATATCGGGAGCACCTCTTTTCTTTCTATTTTTGTAGTTCGTGCGTCGCTAGTGCTTCATAGTACTTTGCTACATAATTATTAGAATTTGTTCTACCGTAAATATATTTTTTTTACTTTAACACCCTGGTGTTATGAGCAAATATAAACAGTAACTTTTTTCTTTCTTTCTTTTACTGATAAATTTCACATGTTAAACGAAATGCGCACTTCGTGCATAAATTTTTAAAATTTGTTCTTTGTAATATAACTATTTATTTATTTTCTTTGTTGATTTAAACCAAATTCTTTTTTATTTAATTAATTTTTATTGTAAACAGTAAATCGATGACGATGTATTTTTTTGTGTTGTTGGGAATCCCCGCCCCCTCACCGCATTGGTAGTTAGCCTCGTATTTTTACGTTTCTTGTGTTCTGTTTCCTCATCGTGATTCGTGCGGGTCCTCGCTTTAAATATCCTTTCTATTTCTGTCTGACCCGTACGCTGTACAACGTAGCAAATTAGACATTTGAAAATTTAGTTTAGTGTCACCCCAACAGGTGATTACAATCGGAATGATATACAAATCTAAATCATGTATACAATCATACGTCAACTTTCAAATACGTTTGGCATTTTTGTCAATCATATCTGACAGTGTAGAGTTTTGACTTGTTTCAGATACAGACAAAAAGCGACGCTGAACTTCACGGCAATAAACCAACTATTAATTACAAACGTTAGAGTTGCACAAAGCAAACTGATTTTTATTGTTAGTTTAGTTAATAGGTTTAAACTATGACTTAGCTATTATGCAAAGCGTAAATAATCAGTACAAAACGAGCTAATTGAAAAATGGCGTACATAATGTCCTGGACATGATTTGTGCCTGTATTTTCGACCTTAGCAGCAGTTGTACTAACTAATTGCGCCACCTAATTGGTGACTGCAATCCAAAAGATATACAAGTTTAAGTCATATGTGTGAATATGTGTGCGTGTGAATAATGTTCAGTATATGTGTGCGCGCGCGCGCGTGCTTGCGTGGCGCTCGTGCGAGCGTACGTGTGTGTATGTTTGAGTATGCGCACGTGCGTGTGTATGTACGTTCTCTTCTGCGTATGTGTGCGTGTGCGTGCGTACTTGCATGTGTGCGTGCGTGGGAACGTGCGCGCATGTGTGTGCGCATGCACATGCACGTGCGTGCGAACGTGCGTAGTGCGTGCGTGTGTGCGTACGTACGTGCACGAGCGTGTGTGTATGTAAATGATGTACTGATAAACCATTTGTGTTCCATTCAGTGTCACTGAAGTATTAAATGCCTTTTGTAATTATTGAATCGGAGGGATTAATTTTATTATACATTCACATTGTTAATGATTATATGTTTAATCGCTCATTATGTGCTTATGTAGAATTATCAATAAATTACCACGATTTCTGTTTATAGATAGCTTTTAAGGAGATACCACTCTCGAGTAGTGCATCTACTTTTAATAAATGCAGGATAATTCGACTTTGTGATTTCATTTTTCAAAAGCACGTTTATAATAAACGAATATAAAATTTCTTTATATTTAAAAAATAATTACAGTTCTCTAAAAGAAAAACAAAGATTATATTCCCATTTTTATATTAAACCTGTGGCCTATTAATTGGGTAAAAGAATGCGGTTGTAATGTAGTCTTCTCTATAATTTGAGCGATAGCAATTACATATGATAGATGGACTTGTCTGTATGCGTTGGTCAAAACATTTACGTTGTAAAGTTATACATCCCAAGAATTAACTGGGTTATAATTATAATATATCACATATTGAAGACTATTATAATGTCATAAAAAATTCATGATTTAATATCCAATCATTTTTAAATTGGCATATATTCCATATACGAGTGTAGATCATACACAGCTTAAAGCCTAAAAATACATCAGTTTCATACGATATTAAGTTTGAAGCCTTTGACGTTAATGAAACGCTTTCCTTTAAAACGAGAATGAATCATGCAGTATTCTGTAGATACTAAAATGTTCACTAGAAAGAAATATATAATTAAATATAATGAACAGAGTGATTCGTGACTTTTCCTGAAACGTGAGCATGAAAATTATCGAATTTAATATTCTTCCCGGTTCTATATCTCAGGAAGACATTACTAATTTCAAGTTTAACCTACAGAAGAATATGTATAGAAAAGCTGTTACAAAAATATAGTACCAGTAGAATCTGTTTTCTATAGAACAAAGAAAATCACCATAATATATAAGGTTAGCTTCCGTAAGCAAATACATAAAAAGGATTGTGTCGTTATTTCAATCTATAATGAAAGTCTACAACCATGAGTGTTAATCGAACTTGCTTGTTGTACATCGTCACCCTTTTACAATGCAAATAGTTACAATAAACTGGAGCGTTGAATATTGTTTAAATTTGATGCTTTTGCTGCCGCTTGTCTCTGAATGACACTTAAATTAAGTTTCATTAGAGCAAGTCAAACGAGCACCCGCGCGAGGAAACCACATTCTTCTCAGTTTGCCATTATTTTGGCCTGGAGCGCATTACTGCATATTTGGGACTATCTTAAAGCCCAGTGAATAGATGCATTTTTTGATGTGATATCGAATCCTCTTTTACATGATAGGTTGATAAAACGTTTAAAAGTAGAATTTCATCAGAAAGCTCCAAAAGGATGATAACGGGAACTTCTCAATAACAAGTAACCCGAGGTTAAATAGAGATGACAGTAAAAGTCAACAAAATTTTAAAAAAGCCTCTGCGAATGTAACGGATTGGCGTTACGTTAAATAGCAACCAAATGCAAAAGGAGGAAAATGAATACTAAACACATATTAATATTGATATACCCTGTATATTCTGATTTCATGAATAATGGTGGTTATTAAGTAATGCATTTTAATAAATTTTTAGGTATACTAAAAAGTAATAAACTAAAAAACCACAAAAGCATCACTTTTTTTCCGTGTAATACATATTTGAACGTATCTCAGATTAGCAGCTTATCCAACAGCCGCCAAAAAGAAAAATAACTTTCAATATTATGCATTTCTCATATAAAATTAAGAAAACTTTTGTACACCGTTTATTAGAACAAAGATAATATAAAAATAAGGGTATTACAATGCCGTTAAATACAAAGAAAGGGCCGATGGTTTAGTAAAATCCCAGATATTAGGATACAAACCAAACATCATAAAATAAAATGTTACAATTAATCGATCCAGTTACATAAGAAGATATTAATCATGCGTCTTTCATGTGCAATAGGACATGTAGAAGTTAAATATAGATAAGGGAAGTTGAAGCATTCCCATTAGATAGAAAGTATCAACAGGGTGTTCAACGTGGTGATATATAAATAATCGACAAAAACCTGAAGTTGGACAGGGAAGTTCCATATCACTTTTGGTGGAAATTAGATATAATTCTTTTTCAATGTGGAGTCCAGCTGGTGAAATGGATGGCATTAAATTGGCATTACTGTGAAGATTGCTCTGAAACGGCCCTCGACTGCTCTTCTCTGTATGCTTCTCAATCCACCAAAACCTTTTAAAACCGACACAGACGCATACCTGTTAATGCTGGATATAAAAGCTTCCGCTCACTGCTTCTATGCTGAAACCTAATAGAAATTCACACCCTACAATCACACACTCAAAATAACGCAATTTGCAAAATACATCACACTCTATTTACATGAAATAAATATTAGAATTTCAAAATACCTTTCTTAATGTACATTCGTATTAATAGTAACGTTAGCAGCAGTTGTACTAACTAATTGCGCCACCTAATTGGTGACTGCAATCCAAAAGATATACAAGTTTAAGTCATATGTGTGAATATGTGTGCGTGTGAATAATGTTCAGTATATGTGTGCGCGCGCGCGTGCTGCGTGGCGCTCGTGCGAGCGTACGTGTGTGTATGTTTGAGTATGCGCACGTGCGTGTGTATGTACGTTCTCTTCTGCGTATGTGTGCGTGTGCGTGCGTACTTGCATGTGTGCGTGCGTGGGAACGTGCGCGCATGTGTGCGCATGCACATGCACGTGCGTGCGAACGTGCGTAGTGCGTGCGTGTGTGCGTACGTACGTGCACGAGCGTGTGTGTATGTAAATGATGTACTGATAAACCATTTGTGTTCCATTCAGTGTCACTGAAGTATTAAATGCCTTTTGTAATTATTGAATCGGAGGATTAATTTTATTATACATTCACATTGTTAATGATTATATGTTTAATCGCTCATTATGTGCTTATGTAGAATTATCAATAAATTACCACGATTTCTGTTTATAGATAGCTTTTAAGGAGATACCACTCTCGAGTAGTGCATCTACTTTTAATAAATGCAGGATAATTCGACTTTGTGATTTCATTTTTCAAAAGCACGTTTATAATAAACGAATATAAAATTTCTTTATATTTAAAAAATAATTACAGTTCTCTAAAAGAAAAACAAAGATTATATTCCCATTTTTATATTAAACCTGTGGCCTATTAATTGGGTAAAAGAATGCGGTTGTAATGTAGTCTTCTCTATAATTTGAGCGATAGCAATTACATATGATAGATGGACTTGTCTGTATGCGTTGGTCAAAACATTTACGTTGTAAAGTTATACATCCCAAGAATTAACTGGGTTATAATTATAATATATCACATATTGAAGACTATTATAATGTCATAAAAAATTCATGATTTAATATCCAATCATTTTTAAATTGGCATATATTCCATATACGAGTGTAGATCATACACAGCTTAAAGCCTAAAAATACATCAGTTTCATACGATATTAAGTTTGAAGCCTTTGACGTTAATGAAACGCTTTCCTTTAAAACGAGAATGAATCATGCAGTATTCTGTAGATACTAAAATGTTCACTAGAAAGAAATATATAATTAAATATAATGAACAGAGTGATTCGTGACTTTTCCTGAAACGTGAGCATGAAAATTATCGAATTTAATATTCTTCCCGGTTCTATATCTCAGGAAGACATTACTAATTTCAAGTTTAACCTACAGAAGAATATGTATAGAAAAGCTGTTACAAAAATATAGTACCAGTAGAATCTGTTTTCTATAGAACAAAGAAAATCACCATAATATATAAGGTTAGCTTCCGTAAGCAAATACATAAAAAGGATTGTGTCGTTATTTCAATCTATAATGAAAGTCTACAACCATGAGTGTTAATCGAACTTGCTTGTTGTACATCGTCACCCTTTTACAATGCAAATAGTTACAATAAACTGGAGCGTTGAATATTGTTTAAATTTGATGCTTTTGCTGCCGCTTGTCTCTGAATGACACTTAAATTAAGTTTCATTAGAGCAAGTCAAACGAGCACCCGCGCGAGGAAACCACATTCTTCTCAGTTTGCCATTATTTTGGCCTGGAGCGCATTACTGCATATTTGGGACTATCTTAAAGCCCAGTGAATAGATGCATTTTTTGATGTGATATCGAATCCTCTTTTACATGATAGGTTGATAAAACGTTTAAAAGTAGAATTTCATCAGAAAGCTCCAAAAGGATGATAACGGGAACTTCTCAATAACAAGTAACCCGAGGTTAAATAGAGATGACAGTAAAAGTCAACAAAATTTTAAAAAAGCCTCTGCGAATGTAACGGATTGGCGTTACGTTAAATAGCAACCAAATGCAAAAGGAGGAAAATGAATACTAAACACATATTAATATTGATATACCCTGTATATTCTGATTTCATGAATAATGGTGGTTATTAAGTAATGCATTTTAATAAATTTTTAGGTATACTAAAAAGTAATAAACTAAAAAACCACAAAAGCATCACTTTTTTTCCGTGTAATACATATTTGAACGTATCTCAGATTAGCAGCTTATCCAACAGCCGCCAAAAGAAAAATAACTTTCAATATTATGCATTTCTCATATAAAATTAAGAAAACTTTTGTACACCGTTTATTAGAACAAAGATAATATAAAAATAAGGGTATTACAATGCCGTTAAATACAAAGAAAGGGCCGATGGTTTAGTAAAATCCCAGATATTAGGATACAAACCAAACATCATAAAATAAAATGTTACAATTAATCGATCCAGTTACATAAGAAGATATTAATCATGCGTCTTTCATGTGCAATAGGACATGTAGAAGTTAAATATAGATAAGGGAAGTTGAAGCATTCCCATTAGATAGAAAGTATCAACAGGGTGTTCAACGTGGTGATATATAAATAATCGACAAAAACCTGAAGTTGGACAGGGAAGTTCCATATCACTTTTTGGTGGGAAATTAGATATAATTCTTTTTCAATGTGGAGTCCAGCTGGTGAAATGGATGGCATTAAATTGGCATTACTGTGAAGATTGCTCTGAAACGGCCCTCGACTGCTCTTCTCTGTATGCTTCTCAATCCACCAAAACCTTTTAAAACCGACACAGACGCATACCTGTTAATGCTGGATATAAAAGCTTCCGCTCACTGCTTCTATGCTGAAACCTAATAGAAATTCACACCCTACAATCACACACTCAAAATAACGCAATTTGCAAAATACATCACACTCTATTTACATGAAATAAATATTAGAATTTCAAAATACCTTTCTTAATGTACATTCGTATTAATAGTAACGTCAACAATTTCATTATCAAAAGTATTTCAAATCAATAACCTTATTAAAACAAATATTTTATTAAAGTAAGTGGGCGTTCCTCATACCTTACGTTAACCCCTTTGTCTTATCATGAGCTTATAGTAAAACTCGTTAAATGTGAGTGCAAATTTACCGCACTACAAAATTAAAATAAACCCCCTATTCTTCTTTACAATATAGCATGGTTATCTGTAAATTAATGTATCCTTGACTACCTAAATAAATTTCATTTTCATCTAAAGTCTCATAAATTTTTAGTAAACACTCCAAAACACATAAAAATCAAGAAAACCATAGAAAATATTCACCACACAATCTTTTTATACATTAGCATACCTGGTAACTTCCTTCCAACCGTTATCCACCATCCAGCCCTTGAAAATGATGCCGTCTAGTATGGCACTAGTCAATAAAACAACCCCCCAGTTGAATCACCATCATTCTATGCCTGCTCTTATTCCAAAATCTCTTCATTTATAATAAAAGCATGAACATCCAATTTCCAAAATTTACTCTTCGTATTCCCAAATAAATTAACCAAAAATCGCCGCCTTCACCATCAAATACTTTCAAATTTTACTAACTTTTGTGGATTTCAAAACCACAGTAATTAATTGTTTGTACTTATATACAAAATTTACTCTTCATATAAAATGCTTTATTCGCCTCTTAATTGACTATACCTATCATCATGCTAACTTATGAGCAATTTTGCATAAATTCACCAACTTCCAATAAAGTACCTCGATGAAGCACGGAAGACTAAAGAAAAATTTAGAGATGGACACCCCCTTTAAAAGTGGTTTATATAGCCATCGCTGCACCTCCCCTGTTTTCCAGTTCCCACGTAAAATTGTTAACGTACAACAATATTCAGCAAAATTAGCTTCAACCGTCAAGCGATTCCGAATCCATTCACGCCTTCAAAGTCAAACAAACATCTTTTCATCTCTCTTATTGGTGGTAAGTATCTTTGGAAGAAGCTGGGTGCAGAGCTAGCCGTGGCATAACAATTTGGAAAGCTTTTTCAGAGGAGTGTAAAACAGAACTTATAGGAATCAAAGCGTGGATTACTAATTTTAGTTAGAAAGAAAATTAGTAGTGTTTAAAATTTTACTTTCAGCAAGCAATTTTATGACAACCCAATTTGTGAGGCATGAACTAGCTGCTTAACCACAAAGAATCCACATTAAATTTATATCGTCCCAACGGAGGGGCTTGAGTAGTTAGAGCCTGAACTTCACTTCATTTCACAGAAATATATATATATATATATATATATATATGTATATATATATATATATTAATGTGTTTGAATAATGACCTTGCAATAAGTATAATTAATATTCTTCAATTATGGGTTTAAGGTCAGCTGGTAGGATTTAAAAGTAAACTCTTTTTATATGCCTAAATTTTCGGATCTATATTTTATCCATGATCACAGGCTTTTCTAAAATAATGTTAACTAGGCTAAAGTTTACATAAAATAAATATAACTTTCAAATTGAGAAAATAAAATTGACATCTAAATGAATGGATTTTGTATATAATAGTTTTGGATTTTATTGCTTTTTGAAGTTGTAAAATTGTATAATTTGTAAAAGTATTAAAATGTCAAAAAACAGGTTATTAAAAAAAGTTTTAAATTTAGAAATTGAGTACACTCACCAAACTATTAAACGTTTACATAAAGAATTACACAATATAAAACACACAGTTGCTGATATTTTTCCCAATTATATGTTTAATGAATATAATCATAGACAAGAAGTTGTATACAACCAGAAATTTTATAAAATTAAACTTGTCAACCTCAAAAAATTTGACAAGCTCTCAAATATTAATAAAACTAATTTCTGTCAAACTAATAATTGGTTTAAAAATATTAGCAACATAAACATACCACATAATGTTCAAACAATTCTCGCATTAGGACCAAAATTTAGCATACAACCTTTAATTAGTAACACCACAATTTCAAAATTACTTGCAGATGTAGAAAGTATACTTCTTGACATTAAAGAAGAAAATAGAGATTTAAAAGAGCGTATGTCACTAATATTGTAACTAACTATGTTCATCAAAACGCAAATAAGAAATCAAAATTTTGGCATGACTATAAACAGTGCAAAATCTTCTTAAAAGAACATGAAGATTTATTAATAACAAGAGCTGACAAAAGTAATGTAACAATTGCTATATCTAAAACAAATTATATAAAAGCAATGACAGATTTACTAAAAGATAATACAATTTACAATGAAATTAAAACTAATCCTACAGCTAAGTTTCAAAAGAAAACCTTAGAATTAATAAAAAAATTAAAACAACACAAAATGATAAATGATTTAGAAGCAAAATCCTTTAACAACTACAGTAGTATAATTCCAAAACTTTACGGACTCCCCAAAATTCATAAAATTAATAATCCATACCGTCCTATTGTTGCTACAAATAATTCTGCCACGGAACAACTATCAAAATTCATTTCTGAAATTTTAGCAAAATCCGTTTCTACTAAAAATTATAATGTAAAAGACTCTTTTGAATTTGCTGAACAAATTAATAATTTTCTATTACCAAAAGACCACATACTTATAAGTTTGGACGTTCAATCCCTATATACAAATATATCTAAAGAACTAGTTATAAGCAACATTAGCAAGATATGGAACAAAATTGAACCAAATTGTAAATTTTCTAAGATAACATTTTTAGAAATAATTGAATTTTATTTGATTATTTTTCGCATCCAAATTTCAGCGAATACAATTGCACCATTCGACATTATTTCGTATAGCCTACACGCAATTCAACTGATAATTTTGATAATTTCACTGGTAATTTTGCCTATATAAAAAAACAAAAGGTTTCCAATCTAGTTAACCCTCCATTTAATCTGACAGATTGAATTATATTATGTCAATTGATAAGCTCTAATATAAAATGAGTCGATTTGGGGATTTGTCTTTGCAAACAATTGATGAAAAGTGAAAGGAAAGACTACCTAAATAAATTTCATTTTCATCTAAAGTCTCATAAATTTTAGTAAACACTCCAAAACACATAAAAATCAAGAAAACCATAGAAAATATTCACCACACAATCTTTTTATACATTAGCATACCTGGTAACTTCCTTCCAACCGTTATCCACCATCCAGCCCTTGAAAATGATGCCGTCTAGTATGGCACTAGTCAATAAAACAACCCCCCAGTTGAATCACCATCATTCTATGCCTGCTCTTATTCCAAAATCTCTTCATTTATAATAAAAGCATGAACATCCAATTTCCAAAATTTACTCTTCGTATTCCCAAATAAATTAACCAAAAATCGCCGCCTTCACCATCAAATACTTTCAAATTTTACTAACTTTTGTGGATTTCAAAACCACAGTAATTAATTGTTTGTACTTATATACAAAATTTACTCTTCATATAAAATGCTTTATTCGCCTCTTAATTGACTATACCTATCATCATGCTAACTTATGAGCAATTTTGCATAAATTCACCAACTTCCAATAAAGTACCTCGATGAAGCACGGAAGACTAAAGAAAAATTTAGAGATGGACACCCCTTTAAAAGTGGTTTATATAGCCATCGCTGCACCTCCCCTGTTTTCCAGTTCCACGTAAAATTGTTAACGTACAACAATATTCAGCAAAATTAGCTTCAACCGTCAAGCGATTCCGAATCCATTCACGCCTTCAAAGTCAAACAAACATCTTTTCATCTCTCTTATTGGTGGTAAGTATCTTTGGAAGAAGCTGGGTGCAGAGCTAGCCGTGGCATAACAATTTGGAAAGCTTTTCAGAGGAGTGTAAAACAGAACTTATAGGAATCAAAGCGTGGATTACTAATTTTAGTTAGAAAGAAAATTAGTAGTGTTTAAAATTTTACTTTCAGCAAGCAATTTTATGACAACCCAATTTGTGAGGCATGAACTAGCTGCTTAACCACAAAGAATCCACATTAAATTTATATCGTCCCAACGGAGGGGCTTGAGTAGTTAGAGCCTGAACTTCACTTCATTTCACAGAAATATATATATATATATATATATATATGTATATATATATATATTAATGTGTTTGAATAATGACCTTGCAATAAGTATAATTAATATTCTTCAATTATGGGTTTAAGGTCAGCTGGTAGGATTTAAAAGTAAACTCTTTTTATATGCCTAAATTTTCGGATCTATATTTTATCCTTGATCACAGGCTTTTCTAAAATAATGTTAACTAGGCTAAAGTTTACATAAAATAAATATAACTTTCAAATTGAGAAAATAAAATTGACATCTAAATGAATGGATTTTGTATATAATAGTTTTGGATTTTATTGCTTTTTGAAGTTGTAAAATTGTATAATTTGTAAAAGTATTAAAATGTCAAAAAACAGGTTATTAAAAAAAGTTTTAAATTTAGAAATTGAGTACACTCACCAAACTATTAAACGTTTACATAAAGAATTACACAATATAAAACACACAGTTGCTGATATTTTCCCAATTATATGTTTAATGAATATAATCATAGACAAGAAGTTGTATACAACCAGAAATTTTATAAAATTAAACTTGTCAACCTCAAAAAATTTGACAAGCTCTCAAATATTAATAAAACTAATTTCTGTCAAACTAATAATTGGTTTAAAAATATTAGCAACATAAACATAACACATAATGTTCAAACAATTCTCGCATTAGGACCAAAATTTAGCATACAACCTTTAATTAGTAACACCACAATTTCAAAATTACTTGCAGATGTAGAAAGTATACTTCTTGACATTAAAGAAGAAAATAGAGATTTAAAAAGAGCGTATGTCACTAATATTGTAACTAACTATGTTCATCAAAACGCAAATAAGAAATCAAAATTTTGGCATGACTATAAACAGTGCAAAATCTTCTTAAAAGAACATGAAGATTTATTAATAACAAGAGCTGACAAAAGTAATGTAACAATTGCTATATCTAAAACAAATTATATAAAAGCAATGACAGATTTACTAAAAGATAATACAATTTACAATGAAATTAAAACTAATCCTACAGCTAAGTTTCAAAAGAAAACCTTAGAATTAATAAAAAAATTAAAACAACACAAAATGATAAATGATTTAGAAGCAAAATCCTTTAACAACTACAGTAGTATAATTCCAAAACTTTACGGACTCCCCAAAATTCATAAAATTAATAATCCATACCGTCCTATTGTTGCTACAAATAATTCTGCCACGGAACAACTATCAAAATTCATTTCTGAAATTTTAGCAAAATCCGTTTCTACTAAAAATTATAATGTAAAAGACTCTTTTGAATTTGCTGAACAAATTAATAATTTTCTATTACCAAAAGACCACATACTTATAAGTTTGGACGTTCAATCCCTATATACAAATATATCTAAAGAACTAGTTATAAGCAACATTAGCAAGATATGGAACAAAATTGAACCAAATTGTAAATTTTCTAAGATAACATTTTTAGAAATAATTGAATTTTTATTTGATTATTTTTCGCATCCAAATTTCAGCGAATACAATTGCACCATTCGACATTATTTCGTATAGCCTACACGCAATTCAACTGATAATTTTTGATAATTTCACTGGTAATTTTGCCTATATAAAAAAAACAAAAGGTTTCCAATCTAGTTAACCCTCCATTTAATCTGACAGATTGAATTATATTATGTCAATTGATAAGCTCTAATATAAAATGAGTCGATTTGGGGATTTGTCTTTGCAAACAATTGATGAAAAGTGAAAGGAAATGTACCCATCAACACCATCAAGTCAAACACCTCCGTGTGGAAACAATTTTCTGCGTTTTGTGATCAGAAATATGTCGTATTGAAGGCTGACACCACTGAAGAGGAACTGGCGGATATTTTAAAAGACTGGGGATACAACATGAAGAAGTTTAACGGGGATGATTATAAGGAAAGTACAGTGAAGGCAATGTGGAATAAAACTGCGAAGTTACTCCAAGATAAATATTCGACCGAGTTCAACGTGAAAATAAATCCGTTCTCTGATGCTGTTTTCAAAGGAGCCAGAGGGGCTCGTGATGCTAAACGCAAGGCTCTGCAAGCCATACCAGAAAAACGAAAGGCGAGTGCAGTAGCTCTAGAAGACAAGGATTGGGATACAATGGTTAATGCATGGGACGAAGAAACACCTGAGGGATTACAAAAAAATTTTTTCATGATTGTCTCAGTGGAGTTAGCTTGGCGAGGTGGTGAAGGATCCAAGACAATGATATATCACTTCCGAGAAGAGAGGCAAAATGATGGAGAACTCACTGGCAGAATTGAATACAATCCAATTTTCAGCAAAACTACGCAAGGTGGTGACAAAAAGTTGTCTGATAGTAAGTGGTTGGCCGAGAATACAATAGTCCCCAATAAGTGTCCAGTGAGACTCTTTAGAAAATTACAAGTTAAGAGAACTGAGAAAATAACGACAGATAGATTTTCCTGACTCCAAATCCGAGCTGGGAAATCCAGGTAGCAGTGGCTGGTATAAAGATGTTCCAGTAGGCGAGAATATGATTGCGAAGTGGGTGAAGGAGTCAGCGAAAAGGCCGGTCTTGATGTCGGAAACAAGAGAATCACGAATCATTCAAGTCGTGCAACAGCTGTTTCTAATCTGGCGAAATCAGGAGTTGGAGAACAACAAATTATTAAAATTACTGGGCATGCGACTACTCATTCAATTCGGCCTTATCTACAACTGGATCAAGAACATCATAAAGCGATTCTGAAGAAGCTGCGTAAATATGAGCGCAATGAAGTGAATATAATGCAAAATTCCATTCCCTTCCCGTTGCACACCCACAGCCTTCCACTTCCTCTGGACCGATCACCAATAACGCTGATTTGAATAAAATTGTTCTAATGTCTATAACAATTGTATTTTTAATTGTAACACACTGAATATGAATTAAATCAATAATTGTGGGTATTTAATTTTGAACTATGGATTTTGTCTCATGATGGAATTGTATTGGACAAAATTTGGATGGAAAATAATCCCCGAATACCACTCGAGCTTCAAAATTAATCGGTATTTCCCTCTAGGTTCCCTGCAACCAAACGAAGTCGTCAAGTTTTCAGAAAATCACTCGCGCTTCGCGCTCGTGATTTTTAAACTGAAAAACTTGACTCCTTCATTTGTTTGCAACGAACCTATCGGGAATTACCCGATAATTTTGAACCTCTTGTGGTATTACATGTGATAATTGTTATTTTTCTTTTAATAATAAATTTTACACTCAGATTTTTGGATGCCCCATGGGATCAAATCTAAGTCCCATCTTAGCACAAATAGTGATGGACGAATTATTAGACATAGTTATTCTACAACTACCATTTTACCTACCGTTTATAAAAAAATTTGTAGACGATTTAGTGACAGCTATTCCAAATAACAAAATCAATGAAACTTTAGAAATTTTCAATAATTATAACAGCCATATCAAATTTACAATAGAAACTGAATCTAATAGATCGATACCATTTTTAGATACATTATTAATTAGAAACGCTCAAAATAAAATTATTTTAGATTGGTACCAAAAACCTACACACTCAAATAGGTATTTAAATTATTTTTCTTACCACCATTTTAAAACAAAAATAAATTTTATTCTTGCATTGAAGAATAGAATTAAAAAGATATCACATCCTACTTTTTATAATAAAAATATCCAAAAGCTAAAACATATTTTAATAACTAACAATAAAAAATCTATAAATAAACAAGACAAACACTTAAAGACCTGCATCGCTTTATGCAAAAATGTCACAAAATTTAATGTTTCGCTTCCCGTACAATAGAACTAGAAGAAACGTCTAAAGACCCTGACAATCATGTTCAGTCCTAAATTCATTTTAAATTGACAAACCAAGAGGCAAATAAAAATTACGCGCAGTTGTCGTTTCATTAATTTAATACATGCGCATAAAATAAATTCGGTAACAGATATGTAAAACAGCAATAAACGGTAAACTGAATTTTGCATGATTTGTTAAACAATATTCAAAAATTAATTTAGTACTTTACGATATTTTTTTCTAAAAGAAAGAGGACCTTAAATAATTTGAAACTACCGCCAAAATAAACCTACTTTGAGCGCGAAGTACACACCTTCCTTACAAAACATCCCTAAGGTTTGTAATTCTACCTAGGGTAAATGATATTATAGCATTCTTTAAAATTGTTCAATATTAAAAAATGTTAGAGGATCGTGTGCATTGCATAGGAATAATTTTCAACAATAAGTACTAACTCGAGGTCAGATTAATTTAAAAATTACAGCAAACAATTTTTACAAAACTATCAATCTAGAATCACTTCTTAATTTGTAAGTAAAATAAAACACGTTATAAGAAAGAGTCCTTGAATTTAGAGAGCTTACAAAACATACTTCCTACCGCGCACTATCTTCGTAGCTTATCCCCTATTAAAGCAATTTAGATTTTTGATTAAATCAAACAACCTTGTACCAAATACATTTCGTGACACAAACGGTATGTGTTCACGTTGTCGTTGCTGCAATCGTAAATTATTGCTCTTGGATAATTTAATAATATATTATTGTTACGAACTATTCTTAGGCAACCCGTCAAACACACAGCTGTATAACCTAAGGTATATTCAACAAAAGTCTCCAACATTCCGGCAAACAGTAGAATATGAGTCATCTATTTAATTATAGGGTATATATAAGATCGGTGATGAATGTAGGAGTTAGTCTATATCAAAATGTCGTATATAAATCGTCTCGTGTATAGTTAGTTGGTCATTACGTTCTTAATGTCCTATAGTAAATATAAATTTGTGTTATGTGAACGTGTATATTGCACCGCCAGCTTGTACATAAATAGACAAAAGTGTAAGAAATAAATTATAGTAGTGTTAGTGTTGTTAATAGACATATGGTTAAAAATTTAGTTTAAGAAGATATTAGTGCTTGTAAATAGCATTAGCTTGATAGTGCTTCATTGTTAATTGGACTGAAAACATTTATAAATAAGATTATACTTCTAATTAGACTTGCGAATAGTGAGTAATAAAAACTTTTGTTACTACTTGTTTTAAATTAGTGAAACGCGTTATTGTAGCTCGCTACACTGGTGTCAGGCTGTGTGGGGTGTATAGTGAGTAGTATAAAAGAAGAAAAAACACAATTCTAAGGACATATGAGTAGTTTGCATATGCCTGTTACGAGAAGCAAAAGTAAAATCGACGCAGAAACTTTAGTGAATTTCCTTAAGGATTTTAAATCCGGTATGAAAGAAAAGTTAAGTGAAAATGCTGCGAAAGTGAAAGAAAAGTTTAGTGAAAATGCTGAGAAAATGTAAAAGTTCAGTAAAAGTGCCGAAAAAATGAATGAAAAGTTAAGCGAAATTGCTGAGCAAATAGAAAAAAAGTTAAGTGAAAATGCTGCAAAAATGGAAAAAAGGTTTAGTGAAAACGGAAGAGTTCAATGAAAAGACAGCCACATTAAAACAAAAATTAATGGAAAGCTCCATTGAATTGAAAGAAGATGTCACTGAACAGGTAAAAATAGTTGAGCAAAAGTTGGACAGTAATTTGGTAAAAATGGAAGAAAATGTGATGAGGCTGCAAGAACAAATGATTTCGCAAACAACGTGGCCACTGAATTAACAAATCAAGTTGTAAATCAGAACATCTCAGAAATAAGGAGCATGGAAGGAAGCGAATCAATACCGCCAAATTTAAAGTGAAACCACCCACATTCGATGGCAGAACACTTTGGCCCCCATGTTTGAACAATTTGCAGCTGCTGCAATAGCCAACGGTTGGTACAACAAAGAGAAGGCTATCTCCTTAATAGTGGCCCTAGGGGGGGGGGAGCTCTTAACATCTTGCAAACGATACCCGATCACCAGCAGAATAACTACGGCCTTTTAACATCGAAGCTTGAGATGAGATATGGAGACGCTCATCTTCAACAGGTTTACCATGCACAAGTTAAGAACTGCTCGCAAAAGAAAAATAAAAGCCTGCAAGAATTCGAAACTGACATTGTCAGATTGGTTAGATTGGCATACCCAACGGCACCAGATAGCTTCCTCGAACAACTGGCTGTTCAAACATTTGTGGATGGCGTTAAAGACGGCGAAATACTGTAAGCGCTAAGATTAGCAGAGCCAAAAATGTTAGATGAAGCACTGGCTCATGAGCTTGAATTTGAAGCAGCTAGGCAGACATCACACAGGGTGAGTCACAAAGTTCGGTCTGCCTCAGAAAAACCTGGTCAATCGCAGAACAGCATAGAAAAAATAATCAACCGTGTATTTGAAAAGCAAAAGGTGGAAAGACTACGATCGCGGAAATTGGGTCTGCGATGCTAGAGCTGCGGTGAAGTTGGTCAGATACAGTGACGCTGTACTCAACCAAAAAACAACCGGTTGAGCAGCAGGAAAAACTAAAGCAAGTCGACGTAAGGTGGCGAACGTCGACAGCACAACGTAGTGCCTCGAAGATTATCATCCGTGCTGCATCGTCAATGCAAAGTCTGAACAACAGTTATATCGATGGTCAAACTAATGGCAAGCTTGTCCGATTACTCGTGGATACAGGAGCGACAAGGACTTTTGTGAGACCAGATTTGGTTGGTCGTAGAAAATGCTACCTGCATAGGTATGCCTTCGAACGGCAAGTAGTGAGAAAATTTCTACTCAGAGAGACTGCTGTTACGTTGGCAATTGGAGACAAACTAATTAATCATCGGGTGTTGGTAGCTGAAATTACAGAAGAAGTGATCTTGGGAATGGATCTCATACGAGAATATGGGTTTCATGTGAACATGAAAGAAAATGTGCTTCGGATAGATGATGATGATATTCCATTTCAAGGGACGAGTAACCAGACGATGCAAGTTCGAATGATTTGTATTATGAAAATACCCGAGAAGACAAAAATAATCGTAATGGGACGCCCGGATGATACGCTCCGGGAAGTACAAGTATGCACGATGGAAGCAACTGAATCGGGAATGAGTCAGGAGCGATTACTGATTAGAAGAACACTGGTAAAGTTTCGAAATATGAAACCAGTAAGGGTGCTAAACATTAATCCGCATACGGTGACCCTGAAGAAAGACATGATTGTGGGGAGTTGCATTTCAGTATGCCATATTAAACGATGTGTAGACGACACAAAAGATAAACCAACCGACGGTTGCTCACAGAAATTGCTGAATATGTTGATACCTTCGTGTCAAAGATTAAACGGCGACCAACTGGGCAAGGTAAAAAAAATTGGTCGGACGATATCGAGGTGTGTTTGCCCTGGATGATAGTGAGAAAGGAAGGACGAATGTTGTGCAACACACAATCAATACTGGAGATGCGCAACCGATAAGACAATATCCCAGGCGGCTTCCTTTGGCAAAACGTAAGGAAGCCGAGCAAATTTGTCACGATATGCTTGTACCGTAACTAAAAGGATGTGCCGACTAGGTTGTAACCGAAGATTGGGAGGGGAGAGGAAGTAAGCTAAAACTGAACTAACTCAGCAAGGAGAAAATTAATTATTGAAATAAAATAAGGTTTGTACCTGCAAAAGAAAAGCAATAATTAATGACAGAACGCCAGTCCATCCAACCATAACATATAGGTACTAGAAAATAACTTTGTTAAAAAAATTCAAGTTAAAAATATACTTTATTTGTTTCTCATAAGGCTTGTAATAAATAATCATTTCAGTAATAAATGTATATGATTAGTAAAAACACAAAATAAACTTTTAAGGAACGTTCATTAATCAATAAGTACCTTTGTACGTCTGTGACACTTGGCGTTATGATAAAATATTACAAGCACCCCCTTGACGCAATCAGGATAAAGAAAATAATTTGTAATTAATAACCCTAACAAGCTCGTGTAATTACATTTTAACACATTTGTAGAAAGAAGGAAAAAATGGAATACTTATTTTTATACAAAGAGGTCCACCCAAAACACTGATGTTAACTATGTTCATAATGGAATATTAATGATGCATAAAGAATGTGAAAAAGTAACTACTATAGTAACTATAACTTATTAGTATCGAAGGATTGTAAATGATTCAAACTAGTATAACATAGAATTTAAAAAAAATAGTCTATTTTCGTCTACGTACTTATAACGAGACAAAGAAATGTTTAACATACCAGTAACCAGCCAAGATCCGAGACAATGCCTTTTCTTTTACGGTCACAATACCTGGTAGCTCGAGGATTCTGGTAGACCAAAAAGGGTTGTGAGTAGTTAGCAATCCACGTGATCCAACATCAAACCTGAACATATAATCAAATTCATACGATACAATTCTATACGACCGGGAAAGTTTTAAACCTTAGGTACGAACAATTTCTAAGTCCTACGATATGACCATACGATACGAGCTATAAAGTAAACATGAAAATCAGTAATTTATCAACCATTTTATTCACTTGCCAAATATACAAGAAGTAGAAACGAAAGGAATGTGCGTGTATTTGCACGTTCAGAATTAAAAACTGTTCAAGAAGATCTGTTCAACGTGTAATAAAGTACAAAGTAAAAATGAATTAATTCTCAACAGAACAATTTAGAATCTCCACTCTGATAACATCATAAGGTAATACCGTTAAAACAAGAAATTAATAGGCGTTGATATAGACAATAATTTGGATACTAAATTGTAGTATAGGTGATAAGAAATTAATATGAATAGAGAAACCAAACTGCTTTATGAATAAACTGATATGTTAATGTGCTTTATCTATAATATATATAACTTTAAAAATAGCCAAAAATAGCGAATTATAATTATTTATTTAAACCGGTAATAATTTATCAATGAAAGGTATTTGAAAGATGCAAATGCAGAAATTGAACGTAACAAATTATCACAGATATGGAAGGACAGGGAGTGATTGAACCCTCGAATAGTCTATGGGTATCCCCGGTAGTGCTTCTCAAGAAAAAGGATGGGTCGACAAGGTTTTGTGTAGACTACCGGCGTCTAAACAATGTGACAAAGAAAGACAGCTATCCTTTGTTTAGAATTGATGACACCTTGGATACTTTTTACGGAGATAAATGGTTTTCGACCTTGGACTTAAAAAGCAGATACTGGCAGATAGGCTTAGAGCTAAACGATATAGAAAAAACTGCGTGTACAATTGGAACTGGATTATGACAGTTCAAGGTCATGCCCCTGCTACTTTTGAACGTTTTATAGAGTCGATACTGCGTGGACTGTCCTGGAAAACACGTATGGTTAGTCGACGTGATAGTGTTAGGCGAGTTTATTTGAAAAACACCGTAAGAACATAGAGGAGATATTCCAAAGATTACGCGGGGCAAACCTTACCTTGAGCCCTAAGAAATGTCACCTCTTTGGATGAGGTGAAATACCAAGGACATGTCCTTTCCGACACCGGAATAAAAGCTGATGCTGACAAAATAAAAACGGTACAAGAGTGCTCTACACCAGCAGATATAGATCAACTACGCAGTTTTCTAGAATTGGGCACATATTACCGGCGTTTTATACTTGGGTTTGTAAACATTGCCAAACCGTTGACGAAATTAACCGAAAATGAACAAGAATATAATTGGAATGACGACTAGGTACAGCACCATTCTGAGTTATCCAGGGATGAAAGGTGAATTTGTGTTAGATACCGATGCCAGTAACACAGCTATAAAAAGCGTTCTTTCCCCAGTGCAAGATGGACAAGAAAAAGTTATTGGATATGTCAGCAAGGTTTTGTTGCAGTCAGAAGGGAACTATTGTGTGACAAGAAGGGAGTTGTTGGCCGTCGTCAAATCCGTAGAGCATTTTTATAAGTACTTATACGGCCGGAAATTCCTGTTACGGCAGACCCTGCTGCACTAAAATGGTTACTGCAGTTTCAAAATCCTAAAGAGCAAGTTGCAAGGTGAATAGAACGGCTGCAGGAATATGACTTTGACACAGAACATCATCTAGGAACTAGGAATTGGAATGCAGACGCTCTGTCAAGAAGACCTTGTCCGGTAGACTGTAATCATTGCTCCAAGATGGAAGAGAAAATAAGTGTCATTCATAGAATGAGGGTAACCGATGATATCTGGCAACCCGTAAGAATACGAGAAGGTCCGGGAATGATGCCGAATTGGGACGTATTATTGAGTGCAAGAGTAGAGAACAACGACCAGCTTGGGAAGAAATTAGTATTTCAAGTAGGAGCCTGAAGGCATACTGGGCATAGTGGGACTTCTTGGTGATTGAAAATAGAATCTTGAAACGACGTCTGGAACATGAAGATGGCACTGAGAGACGACTACAAGTGATACTGCCGAGAAGCAGAGTGCCTGAAGTGTTGCAGTACTTGCACGATAGTATTTCCGGATGGCACTTTGGCGTGAAAAGAACTTTCGAAAGAGTGAGAAAAAGATTCTGTTGCGTGAACTGTAAATTAGATGTGAAGGAGTAGTGCTAGAAATGTGAATTGTGTGCCTCTGGAAATGGCCCAGTTACAAAACGGAAAGCCCCAATGAGACAGTATAACGTGGGGAATCCTTTTGAGAGGGTGGCCATTGATATAGCTAGTCCGTTTCCTGAATCAGAGAAAGGAAATAAATATATCTTGGTTGCAATGGATTATTTTACCAAATGGCCGGAGGCGTATGCTATATCTAACCAAGAAGCCGAGACGGTTGCAGATGTATTAGTTAGGGAGTTGTTTTGTCGCTTTGGAGTTCCGTTGGAATTACACTGCGGACCAGCGTTGTTTCAAAACGTTTGCAATCATCTTGGAATCAGGAAGACTAGAACTACGCCACTTTATCCTCAATCGGATGGAATGGTTGAAAGAATGAACAGGACGTTAGGAAAGTACCTAGCCGAAGTTGTCTCTGAACTTCAACAAGACTGGGATCAATATTTACATTTGTTCCTACTTGCGTACCGATCTTCGGTACATGACAGCACAGAATACTATCCTGCTTGAGTGATGTTAGGACGGGAATTGCGACTACCATGTAATCTTCAATTTGGATTTAAACCTAGAGAAGAGATTTCAGGTGAAGGTTACGTTAGTAAAATTCGTGAAAGATCAAGTAGCATTCACGAAGACGTCCGAAAGAATATCCAGGCAGCAAGCGATCGAATGAAATCACAATATGACACGAGAGCACAAGAAGGTGGTTACCAACCTGAAGATTTAGTGTGGTTGTACAATCCACAAAGAAAGCGTAGATTGTCGCCAAAATTACAAAGACAATGGGGAGACCCGTACGAAGTGTTAAAAGAATTAATAATGTAGTGTACCGGATCAGAAGATCTCTCGTTGTAAACCGAAAGTGGTACACTTTGACGGTTTAACATCCTATGCTGGCAACCAGGAAGACTCGAGTAATGAAAATGGTGTTCGAAGAGTTATTAATCATGAGCCAAATGTAGATTTTGAAAGTTTCATGGTGTCGTATTGTGGTTCCGCTAAGGCGAGATTTGGCGTTGTTGAAAAACAGCAAGATCTGTTTAGAGCACCAAAAGAGCATTCCCTTGCACATTGCGTAGCTCAAGATCTAGAAATGTCAAGAGGAATAGTTGTTGTTTTCAAGAAAAAGCTTAGATGTGTGGATAAATTAGTACAACAGCAACCAACTGTAAGAAAAGCTTCGGTTCTTTAGGATAGAAATTGTTATGTTTGCTTTCTGATCACCAAAAATTCTTCATGGCAGAGACCTAGTTATGGACATCTATGGGAGGCTTTGCTGAATCTTAAGGCTCAAACGATGGAAAATGGAGTAACAAAACTAACGGTGCCCAAGCTAGGCTGTGGACCGAATCGCTTAAATTGGAGAATAATCCGAGATATGCTAGAAGTAATTTCTCAGGGAACCAACGTCCAGGTCTTTGTTTGTTGCTATTAACCGGTTGCCAACCAAGACCAAGAAAAGAGTGTTGGCTGTTATTTCCAACGACGTAGTGGTTGCACCAGAGGAGATAGTTGTAAAAAGTTTTTAAAGTTACGGGACGTAATGGTTTTAAAAAGGGGGCACTGTTACGAACCACTGTTAGGCAACCCGTCAAACACACAGCTGCATAACCAAAGGTATATTCTACAGAAGTCTCGAACGTTCCGGCAAACAGTGGAATATGAGTCATTTATTTAATTCACGTTGAATGTGCAATGCCAACGTTTGGCCTTAGGAATACCTCCTGCGCCAAAAATCAGATATGCTTTGAACTATGATAAATTCTCATAATCTCAAAATCGCGAAAATTGGACATAGACTAGTTCTGTTCAGAAAACAACGTTGGATGTTTTACACCACCAATAAATGTGAATCAGTGTCACATATGGCCATTAATGCAAATGTAGGTTTTAATTTGCTTTGAGTAGGTTTTATAGAAGAAGATATTAAATGTGCAACATATGGTACACAATAAAGTAAAGGACACCTTGTGCGCATGTTTGTGTTTTGTAATGACGTGCACAAGGTAGTTTTACACCTACAATATAGAAGCCAAATTAGTCTGAACATTTTTATGCAGTTTACGGTAAAATCAATGGTAGATTGCACGATTAAAATAATTTGGGATGGAGATTCAATGTAGCACTTTTTGATGGAACGTTGCAAATTAGTTGCATATCGGATTTTAAAATTATACCACACTTCATATTGTGTTTTGCAAGTAAAAAATATATCACTCAAAATCTAGCCATGCCTTATACCTATCATGACACATAACAGTGAAAACTATCTGAAAGGGTAAAACATTCTCTAAATGTTGCATGTTAATATTATTAAGTTTTAGAATTTTATAATCTTCCTTTTTATTTATAATTCTCATAATTAAGAATGTATTCGGAATCATAGGTAGAGAGGTTGAAGTCACGGGCGGTTTGTAGCGTTTGAATTTGATTCTTTGTGCAAAGATGCAAGAACATGTTCAGTAGTAGTCATAAATGACTAAAAATTGCAATACGGTCTCAGCACAGCCATCGAAGAATTTTCCTAACCTGCATTAAATATTTCTCAATCAGCTCACTTACCAACGTCTTTGGAATATTGTTTTTAAGTTAAAACCAGTTCGCAATTACAAGTATGTAAAAGTATTAATCGATTTCACGCCCTTATTGTAATATCTCGTTAATGCTTCCTCAAATTGTTTTACAAAAATAAGTCTGTAGAACTTAAAACGTTGGGAAATAATTTATATTACTTACATATTTTACTTGTTCATAACCGCATAATTTTACATATTAATCTCTTGGTGAACTTTAACCTTAACCTCTTCAGTTCTCTTTGATTAATACGTTCATGAAACTTACTTATACCATCTAAAAATTTTATTATACATCATCGGCTTAAGATGTCACGTACTTGCAGCTACATTATACTTGACATAAATGCTTAAGTAATTTGTCATATACTACTTAGCATAGCAAAAGAGTATCAAGCAATTTGTGTCTATTTGTTTTGATTTATGTATGACATCAAGTATATAAATGCAAATAAAAGCATTAATCATAAAGAGATGGTATGGATGGTCATACATCATTATAGGATTAAAGACTTCCATTCTATGCATTGATCAAAGTGTTCCAATGTCTTTAATAACAGTGCTTTAAGAATCGTTTGTAGTAGCCTAGACTGATTTAACTAAACTCTTTTCGCTCTCAGAGGTATATAGTTAAAGTGCAAAGAAATATTAACAGCAGCAATAGTAGACAACATTTGGTAGTACTATTCGCGGTTTATAGCCAAAAGGGGTTGTCAAAGTTTAGGGTATACCAAATATGCATTTCTACGTTAACGTAAATGTTAATTTCGTACTAGGATACTCCCATCTTCTCAACTACATTGCGTTTGAAATTTTTAGCTGCGTGTACCATAGAGGATGGCGCATATGTTACAACCACTTCTGGAAGGTCTAATACGAAGTGTTATCAGCAAGTTTCCGGACTGGTTTAATAACTTTTTGTTGCTTGACTAGGCTACTACTGGCTCAAACCTCCTTCAAGTCTTGCTACGAATTGATACAACGTTTCCAGCGTTTGCTCAATGCCTGGAAATATCCAAAAGATCCTTTTCCTGAAAGTTGTCAAACATTCCCTACGTGTTGTTCTAAAGCTCTTCTACTGTGTCAAAACGATGACCCTTCATGTGAATTTTTACTGACGAGAATAAAGCAAAGTCACAAGGTGCTAAATTTGGTGAATATGGAAGTTGGGGAAAGCGGCCATATTGCTTTTAGCCAAAACTTTGCTGTTTTCAATGAAGCGTGAACAGGTGCATTGTCGTCGTTCAACAGCCAGTTTTGGCCTTTTCTGTGGCACATTTTACTCAGTCACTTCAAACTACAAAACACAACGGTAGCCCGAATACTATCTTCCCACGCAACGTAACTTGGCACACTCATTTCTTAGGTTTACGTTCACGATCGTTTACACCCCAGCTTGTAGTCACGTCCAATAGCCGTATCGAGTACAATCCGGGAACATACGGATAGAACTTCGTATTAACGACAAAGAAGTAATAAAAATGTTAAGTTAGATGACGTCAACAGCAAGCTAACAAAAATATTGAGGCTTTTCATAAATTTCTTTTAGCTGTTAGGTTCCAACCAAGAACTATTTAGGACTATAAACATTTAAATATTGGTACATGCCAAATCAGCATGCAACATGTCTTAGGTTTAGTTATAATGTATAAAGAAATTCCCACGAATATTTTTAAATGAACTTGTCAATTTCCATCATTCCAGACAGTTGCAGTAGCCAAGAACATCTGTCTGTGTGGTGTCTTTTTTCAGGTGGTAGGGAACCAACGTCCAGGTCTTTGTTTGTTGCTATTAACCGGTTGCCAACCAAGACCAAGAAAAGAGTGTTGGCTGTTATTTCCAACGACGTAGTGGTTGCACCAGAGGAGATAGTTGTAAAAAGTTTTTAAAGTTACGGGACGTAATGGTTTTAAAAAGGGGGCACTGTTACGAACCACTGTTAGGCAACCCGTCAAACACACAGCTGCATAACCAAAGGTATATTCTACAGAAGTCTCGAACGTTCCGGCAAACAGTGGAATATGAGTCATTTATTTAATTCACGTTGAATGTGCAATGCCAACGTTTGGCCTTAGGAATACCTCCTGCGCCAAAAATCAGATATGCTTTGAACTATGATAAATTCTCATAATCTCAAAATCGCGAAAATTGGACATAGACTAGTTCTGTTCAGAAAACAACGTTGGATGTTTTACACCACCAATAAATGTGAATCAGTGTCACATATGGCCATTAATGCAAATGTAGGTTTTAATTTGCTTTGAGTAGGTTTTATAGAAGAAGATATTAAATGTGCAACATATGGTACACAATAAAGTAAAGGACACCTTGTGCGCATGTTTGTGTTTTGTAATGACGTGCACAAGGTAGTTTTACACCTACAATATAGAAGCCAAATTAGTCTGAACATTTTTATGCAGTTTACGGTAAAATCAATGGTAGATTGCACGATTAAAATAATTTGGGATGGAGATTCAATGTAGCACTTTTTGATGGAACGTTGCAAATTAGTTGCATATCGGATTTTAAAATTATACCACACTTCATATTGTGTTTTGCAAGTAAAAAATATATCACTCAAAATCTAGCCATGCCTTATACCTATCATGACACATAACAGTGAAAACTATCTGAAAGGGTAAAACATTCTCTAAATGTTGCATGTTAATATTATTAAGTTTTAGAATTTTATAATCTTCCTTTTATTTATAATTCTCATAATTAAGAATGTATTCGGAATCATAGGTAGAGAGGTTGAAGTCACGGGCGGTTTGTAGCGTTTGAATTTGATTCTTTGTGCAAAGATGCAAGAACATGTTCAGTAGTAGTCATAAATGACTAAAAATTGCAATACGGTCTCAGCACAGCCATCGAAGAATTTTCCTAACCTGCATTAAATATTTCTCAATCAGCTCACTTACCAACGTCTTTGGAATATTGTTTTTAAGTTAAAACCAGTTCGCAATTACAAGTATGTAAAAGTATTAATCGATTTCACGCCCTTATTGTAATATCTCGTTAATGCTTCCTCAAATTGTTTTACAAAAATAAGTCTGTAGAACTTAAAACGTTGGGAAATAATTTATATTACTTACATATTTTACTTGTTCATAACCGCATAATTTTACATATTAATCTCTTGGTGAACTTTAACCTTAACCTCTTCAGTTCTCTTTGATTAATACGTTCATGAAACTTACTTATACCATCTAAAAATTTTATTATACATCATCGGCTTAAGATGTCACGTACTTGCAGCTACATTATACTTGACATAAATGCTTAAGTAATTTGTCATATACTACTTAGCATAGCAAAAGAGTATCAAGCAATTTGTGTCTATTTGTTTTGATTTATGTATGACATCAAGTATATAAATGCAAATAAAAGCATTAATCATAAAGAGATGGTATGGATGGTCATACATCATTATAGGATTAAAGACTTCCATTCTATGCATTGATCAAAGTGTTCCAATGTCTTTAATAACAGTGCTTTAAGAATCGTTTGTAGTAGCCTAGACTGATTTAACTAAACTCTTTTCGCTCTCAGAGGTATATAGTTAAAGTGCAAAGAAATATTAACAGCAGCAATAGTAGACAACATTTGGTAGTACTATTCGCGGTTTATAGCCAAAAGGGGTTGTCAAAGTTTAGGGTATACCAAATATGCATTTCTACGTTAACGTAAATGTTAATTTCGTACTAGGATACTCCCATCTTCTCAACTACATTGCGTTTGAAATTTTTAGCTGCGTGTACCATAGAGGATGGCGCATATGTTACAACCACTTCTGGAAGGTCTAATACGAAGTGTTATCAGCAAGTTTCCGGACTGGTTTAATAACTTTTTGTTGCTTGACTAGGCTACTACTGGCTCAAACCTCCTTCAAGTCTTGCTACGAATTGATACAACGTTTCCAGCGTTTGCTCAATGCCTGGAAATATCCAAAAGATCCTTTTCCTGAAAGTTGTCAAACATTCCCTACGTGTTGTTCTAAAGCTCTTCTACTGTGTCAAAACGATGACCCTTCATGTGAATTTTTACTGACGAGAATAAAGCAAAGTCACAAGGTGCTAAATTTGGTGAATATGGAAGTTGGGGGAGAGCGGCCATATTGCTTTTAGCCAAAAACTTTGCTGTTTTCAATGAAGCGTGAACAGGTGCATTGTCGTCGTTCAACAGCCAGTTTTGGCCTTTTCTGTGGCACATTTTTACTCAGTCACTTCAAACTACAAAACACAACGGTAGCCCGAATACTATCTTCCCACGCAACGTAACTTGGCACACTCATTTCTTAGGTTTACGTTCACGATCGTTTACACCCCAGCTTGTAGTCACGTCCAATAGCCGTATCGAGTACAATCCGGGAACATACGGATAGAACTTCGTATTAACGACAAAGAAGTAATAAAAATGTTAAGTTAGATGACGTCAACAGCAAGCTAACAAAAATATTGAGGCTTTTCATAAATTTCTTTTAGCTGTTAGGTTCCAACCAAGAACTATTTAGGACTATAAACATTTAAATATTGGTACATGCCAAATCAGCATGCAACATGTCTTAGGTTTAGTTATAATGTATAAAGAAATTCCCACGAATATTTTTAAATGAACTTGTCAATTTCCATCATTCCAGACAGTTGCAGTAGCCAAGAACATCTGTCTGTGTGGTGTCTTTTTTTTCAGGTGGTAGGTTCCTTCCTTATCATGCCTCCTACCTGTATCCTTGTCGTTCCATTTACGAGCTTAGAAGACCCAGGATATACGGATTGGTAATTTGACTCAGCAATTTGACTATTGCGCAATACTTAAAACGTTGTGATACGTGTTATAGGAATTATGCGGCTTTAAAGATTGCGCAATAGTAGAACAAATGTCCGAAATAGTATAGCTAGTGACCGGTTTGCAAGAATATTACAACTTCATTTTGATGATGTTAAGAGTAGTAGAAGGAAGTACACTGAAACTGTCCAATATCTAAGAACATCTGCTCTTTTTACTAACCGCCACACTCTCCGCTAGTTTTCACAACCTCCTTTACACAGTAAAAAGAATAATAATAATAACTTTAATAATGTTTTTATTTCTTAAAAAAAGTTTCCTTATATAAAAGAATGATAAATATGATAATGATGAAAACAAAATATAGTTTTATCCGCAATCTTTTGAAGAATAACATGGGGTTAGTTCAAATGGTAACCACTAGGGTTGCTTGTGTTTTACCACTAACTACATAAATTTATGAAAGCATATAAACATTACTCGTATGTTCTACCCTCTCACTGCAAACCTGTCACTGATGAGAGTTAGCACATCTATTCAGGGAATAGGGATACCCAAACTCATCACACTATGTCTTAGCTTTATACATCCTTTAAATTCTCCTAGATAGTGGACATAGGGTTCCTCACTCTTTTTGCAGATCAAGCATGTAGGATCTGCCTCCATTCTCAAAAAGGTAGGGTGTTTCCGTAAGCCTGCAGTGAACGGTAAGGATACCCACTAACACAGTAAGTGTTCTTTTTATTTAGTAACCGTGTCATTAATTTGTCCGACCCGGTTATAATCACTACCCTTGACTGCATGTAATTATTTTCTTCTCTCTTATACATCACCTGTGGACCCGCAATTCTAATTCGCACACTACTAGTTTTCTCGTTAAACCTGTGAATGGTTCAGAGACATCTGTGACTTGTTTAGTTTGAACGTCAGATTTTCCGCTTCCTTACATACCGTAGTGTCCTAAGATCCACAAGAACTATAACTGTTTTTAAGTAGCTAGTTCATCCAATGTGTCACCGTACTATTAGTTCAGTGGGCACAAATCTTGTTAGAGCGAATTGATGTGGGATCGTTTCTCTATATGAGAAATTGAAAACTCTCCATTCTTCGTTCTCTCAAATTTCATGACCGTGAGCCACTTTCGATATTAAAATTATTCTGCTTGGACGAGCATTATTGTGTTCCATATCATATTTCAAATACGTTCTGCATTTTACACCCTGTATACAACTATTTTATAAAATGTTTGCCTTTGTGCTTAATAAATTACTCAATTACACGAGCCTCCAATGATACGTTAGTACTCGATATTGTCTTGTAACTAAATGGCTAAGTTTAATTGTAATCATATTAGTTGTGTTATTTTTGAATGTGAAAACATCTTCAAAAGTTATTGCAATTCTATATGCTTTTGTGAGGTGCTCTTCCGAACACAATGCTAAGATACGTTCCTTGAAAGAGATCTTTACATTCCAACTATAGGCTCGTTCGGTATTTTCTATGGTAAAATATTATAAGCCCAATTTGGTGGTTACAAAATCTTGCTGGTAGAAACTTGCTCCTTTTTATGCGACTGATAGGTAATTGAAGGGTGATGGTCCTTTAACAGAAATTTTAATATTTTTAACCCGAGTTGTACGCTACATCCTAAATATTATTTTACCCCACATCCTTAAGTTCTTTAGACCTATACTTATTTGGCCGTAGTACAAAAAGCTTCGCTTTGTTGCTACAGCACATTTCTTCTGGCTGTCATTTGTATGCAGATCGAGCTATTATGAAGTGGGTCTCATAATACTTAACTGCCTACATGAGGAAATGTCATCAAAAGAAACAGGTAACGAATAAATGTTTAATCATCGTCGCGACTTTCACTTGTATCATCAAAATATTAACTAAATAAATAATTTTTGCTTATTCAAGATTTTGTAACTTCCCGATTGGGTTTACAATATTTTATTACAGAAGACACCACGCAAACCAACACTTGGACTTGGACTTGGACTTGTTCAACGAACGTATTTATAAAATTGTTTTCTTAATACTACTTCATGCAAGTACATTATAGAATCGCAACAACTTTTGAACGTATTTCTAGTATTCAAATATAACACAACCACTTTATCTAATTGTAATTAAAATAAGTCATATAACTATAATAAATATCGAGTACTGGACGTCTCATAGGCGGCTCTTATAATTGAGCAATTTAGCGAACGTAAAGGCAAACATTTATTAAAACAGGGTATAGGGAGTGTAAATGCAAAAAGTATTTGAAGTACAATATGACACGTAACAAAGGAAACAGTTAAAAATAGTCAATGACTTTTCTGTCATCAAATTGAAACAAATAGTTTTAAATACAAGGTAATAAAGAAAATTGAACATAATACGCATTCAATCAGAATCTAGTACCAGGCATGCTCAAATATAATTTTTTAAAAGTTTTTCTGTGTTGTTTTGGTATGCTTTAATCGGCTTTATATATTCAGTTTAAAGTTTTGGATCCATCAACAAAAAATTAGAAACATTTTAGTTTCATTGGTGTCAATTTCACGATCAGTTAATTTCAAACACATAAAGATTTTGAACGTTTAATTGTAAAAGTTTCGTAACGGGTTTGTGTTACTTTAAATATACACGAGATACGAAAGAAAAAATTAGATTTTAGATAGACGGAATGAAGATGGACGTATCCTGTATATTAAAGTTTTACGAACAGTGAACCTTAATTAAGCATTATATTTTTATTTTTTTATTATTGGAAAATAGAATTTGAATTAGGCAGTTAGTATAATCAAAGCAATAAAAATGAATTTTCCTAAAATAAATGGGTGTATTTTACTGAAATAAAAAGATAACGCAATAGCAGTAAGTAGGATAAACGTTGCGACAATGAAAACTGTATAAACATGTATATCGCTTAGATAAAAGATTCCATATAACACAAAATGCGTTGTTTATAAATAAATACGTCATACAAGAATGTTAAATGCGTAAGACTAAAACTTATAATTCAAATATAACGTGGGGCGTCATGCAATAAACAAAACCGCTGAGTATACTTTGATGAAATAAAGTAATGCGTGAGAAACGTAGATACCGTTGAAATGCAAAATTATATCAAAGATATGGTTAAATGTTCAAGAGCATTGCAATTACATAAAGTACACGACCTTAGTGTAGTTAACGGAACAATGACCTTTTATTCAGAACAGATAAAATATATTACACAGTGAGAACAAAGTTTTTAGAATAAAAAATTAGGTATAACAACTGAGCTTAATAGGAAGGAGGAAAAGTACAAAAGAGAAAGTCGAAATGTAACTACGACAAGAGGTAGGTGATGCAGGGTTGAAAAGGTGCATGTCGCGGCCGTAGCGTGTTTGAGTTGCAGCAAGGCAGTAAATCACTTTTATATGTTCGTGGATTATAATGTCGCGCCGGTTGCATAAAAATCCGCAACGTAGTTATAGGTTCGTAGATAAATATGAGTTCAAATTTTCAAGTTTACCCGTCCAGAAATGGGAACTTGTTATCGTTTTCTGTGAATTGGTGACCTAGTAAGAATGTATACTAGTGGTGTTTCTGGACGTTTTTATCAGGAGCTGTAAAATAAATTTAAGGTAAATAAACCTTCGTAAATCATAAGAAAAAGTTAGTATCAAATTGAGATGCGAATTATATATGATATTTATTTATTCATAGAAAGTTGACATAATGCTAACACAATTATTTGTAGGAATATTTGAATGGTGATGGGCTGATGTACCTACGACTAGTACTTGTTTAGTTGTAAGTGTGCTGGTGTAGGAAACTGAATTAGAACATCTTTTAGTGATTAATTTGAATGCGCTTGATAATAATTAAGCAATGTTCTATATGTAGCGTGGAGGCAGTTAAGAAGTGAAGAAGAACAAATTGGTATTTTTAAGGCACTATGAAATGCTGGTATGGACAGCTGTATGGACCGACGTTTTGTTTATTGTTTAGCTAACATTTCCAGAAATGGAATTCAAAATGTAGCCACTAATTATTTTAAGGTTAGGAAAATCGGTTTGATTATAGTAGTATTAATTTTTTCTTAAAAGATTCTTTTTTTAATAGTACAGGGTCAGTTTGATGTTATAAAGTTGAGTTTCTTTGGAAAATATTTGTACTTTAATAGTAACTATTAAACGTCAATAGATGATAAGTGAAGGTTAAACTTTATTTGAACTTATTTATGAACTGAGTAAAAGTAGTTAAATTTGTGAAAGGATATTCAACCACCCCACTGACGGAGTGTCTTTGGGAGAGGCCGATGTATTTTAAAAACTTCTTTAAAGGTGTTGTAGAAACGGGTAAGGTATAATGTGAAAAACTTAGGAAACAATAAAACAAAGGAAACCTATCTGGAATAACTGTCTTCCGTATAGGGAATACTATCGAAGAGATTCTTGAGACAAGACGGTTTGGCGTCCTTAATTATAATAACCAGAAAGTCGAAGTAAGTGGTTAATGTAAAGTAGTTTGATTAAGTTTCAGTATTTCAAATGTTTGTTTTTGTTATGTTTATTATTTCTTCTATAGAAACTCACTCCCACGTGCATCACTGTAGTTCGTCGGTACACCCTTAAAATTGTTACGGGGTTACCGCTCCTTTAGGGAAATTCTAAATTTGTAACGTAACGTCATCACTTTTACCCTTATAAATTTATAAAGAGTAATTCCAAAATTTTTTGAAAGCATTAATAATAAGACTATTATTCTCCATTAAGCGTGAACCTCAAATAAACGAACTGATATTTACTTTCAAATTTCTTATACTGCAATCTGAACCTTTATTTTATAAAGCCTTTGATAATTGTTGTGTTAAACCCTTTTTGGAAGTAAACAACTTTAACATTTGTTTGCACTGTTTTTACAGAATTCGGACTAGAATGTTATTAAAAAATATTCATGGCGTTGTAGAATATTTGGTTGAAAGGTATAGGACGTTGGTATAATATGCAACAACAAAATATAAGAAACTTGGATTAGTTTATCGTATTCGTAGCCACAACGATTATTGCATATCTAACTAGTAATTTGCTACGTTATGCAGCGTACGGGTAAGACAGAAATAAAAAGGATATTTAAAGTGCGGATCAGCATGAATTACGATGACGAAACAGAACACAAGAAACGTAGAAATACCGGGATAACTACCAATGCGGTGAGGGGGGATTCCTAGCAACACAAAAAATACATCGTCATCGATTTTCTATTTACAGTAAAAATTAAGAAAAAAAGAATTCGGTTGAATCAACAAAAAAATAAATAGTTGTATTATAAAGAACTAATTTTAAAAATTTACGTACAAAGTGCGCATTTCGTTTGACATTTAGTATTCATTAATAAAAGAAAGAAAAGAAAAATTACTGTTTATGCTTGCTCATAACACTAGGGTGTTAAAAGTAAAAAAAAATTATTTACGGTAGAACAAATTCTAATAATGTAGTGAATTACTATGGAGCACCAGCGACGCACGAACAATAGAAGTAGGAAGAAAAGAGATATATGGGAAGACTAATACAAAATACCTCCAAGTGCCAGCTATTATCGGGTGCCCATTGCATCCACGGAGGTGAGTCAGCGACGCGTCAGGGTGCTGGGGTCCAGATGTGCGGCACCACGGTCGACAAATGTTGAGCGCTGCGACACTCCCTGCAACAGCGGAACACATACTAGCGCAGTTGGTCCTACATAAGAAGAATAATCGGCCTACGTTCTACACTTCTCATAAAGAAAAAACGTGCCTCGCTCTTGGAGTAATAGAAGGGATACTTTAGAAAAATACATATGAGGACGAACTGCAGAATCAAATTGAAAATTGTTTTAAATAACAATAATTCGAGCTTTACTCCTCGCGTTATGAACATACCAAAAAGGCGATTAGAAAACTCGACTTTATCAAATAATAGAATATACTATTTCAACGAGTCTTTCGGTCGTAGCAGTATAAGGATTAATTTTACGCTATAGTAATGTGTAGCCAATTAACGGATACTCAAAACAAGGTGCCAACTATAGAATTTATAGCGTAAACTCGTCGTTTTAGAGTAGATAGATTAAAATTGAAAATTATTTGCGAGCGTATTAATTATAAAAAGGTAAAATATATGGGATGTTATTGACGTATGGAACAGTAGAAATGGAATCGATATGGTTTTTAATTCATCGGCCGTAAATGAACGTAACAAATTGAAAGAGGGAAAATGTAACATCTCGGTCAGGATTCGAACTTACAAATTTCCAATCTGTACTTGGAGGCGCGATCGAATTGAGCCACCGTAACCGGTACTCCAGTTGGAAACACAGAAAAATTTAAATGGCGTACACAACTATACAGGGCCGTGCGCTCCTATGAAGCAAAGAGGCTTCCGCATCAGGCGGCACTATAAAAGGGCGGCAAAACGAATAATCGCAAATGCGATTTTACTACTCTAGTCGAGGCTTTCAGTATCGTCTGATGTGTTTTGCTTACACCACATCGTTACCTGGAATATATTTAAAACATGTATTGCTGATATTTAACACTAAACGCAGATAAGAGAGTTATTACTACCTCAGAGCGTGTCTTCCGGCATTCAGAGTTCTACGAATTTTACCAAACAATTTGTTTAGAAAGCTAACTGTCTGTAGTAAGGTATTCAGAAAAGGGGATCTATGTCTAAACTCGTCTGTCGTCTATCGTCTTTATATACAGCAAAAGTATTTAAATGTCCTGACTTACACCAACAACTAAATAAAAGTTTGGACAGGTATTAAATCCACCCTAAAATTTTCAATAATCGGAATAGACCTCAGATTTGAATGCAAACGTATAAATATAAATAGGAAATATATCATATAAATTTGCACAAAGTTCCTAATTCCATTTACACAATAATGGTCGTAATTACGTTTGTAATTAATAATTTTAGTACATGTTAGGAATTTCATTCAATTATACTTATTTAACAAGAAATTGTTTCTTTTCATTTCAATACTGCATCCGCCGTTATACTCATACTCCCGACTCCCGAGCATTTCACATTACAGGGTTAAGTCCAGTGTAACAAAACCAATTCTATAAAAAGCCATGTGCATTCCTTTTGCTAAAAGCGTTTTGTCATAGCAGGTATTGAAGGGTGGTATTCTGTTATAAAAGCTAATTACCTTATTATTTGCGATTTGGAGTCGGACTAAAGAGGTGTAGTGGTGTTTTTATTAACTTCAGTAAGTGCAGTTAAGTGAATAAATATATTAGTGTGCCGTTAAAATCAACAAAGCAGGTGAGTTTATATTCACGGAGTATCATCACTTTCACTATCACAAGAGCTTATATTACAATGCTTACATATATAATTAATAGTTGCATATTGAAAGCTTATGTAGTATGTAGATATTGTTTGATATGATTTTCTTAGATAATGTAGCTGTAGCATAATGGTTGTTGGGATGCTTTATGTAATAGTTTAATTTGAAGTTGTTGTGGTATTGTAGTATGCCGTATTCATTTATTTCGAGACTAATATCTTGTGTGTTTCCTTAATTACTAATTGTGCAAAGTCCATAAGGGCGGTATCTACTGATTTCGACCTATGGCCTTGTATGCGATGTGCAAAATTATAAATACCCTTGATCCTTGAAGGTGTTGGGTTTTGGTATTATTGTCTTTTTAAGTTAACATTGACGCGGTATTGGTGTTGATACTCATAGTGGTTTCTTTTTTTTAGTTATTCCGGCTCACCAAAGGAAGGTGAACAAGGCCAGCTAGATTATCATTTATTCCCTAACCAAGGTATTGAAAATTAAAAGACATTGTAAAGTAGTTGAATTAATTAATTACGTATTAATCATTATATATTTGGATATAAGTTTCCACAAGTGTTAACTGGCAAATTATAATTATATATTTAACCCCGATCCCCTACCACCTTACGTTATAAAATGGAAAATTCTTTTGATGATAATTTTAATTTACTTACTCAAATTAAATTAACGCATTTTTGTATCTTGATATTATTTTTTACATTTTTGTAGTTGACTATAGAACGCAAAAGGAAAAGTTACCCGGATATCAATACAGGCAGAAACACTTGAAGAAAGAGGAAGAACAAAGGAAGCTACGTGATGTTATGAAGGGATATTTTGTACAATCCCCGTCTGAAGTGCTATTCAGGTCCCCAGTGAACTCCTCGCATTCGGTAAATGAAAACTCACTACCATCAACAAGCACGACAACACTCAGTCCTTTAAATTTGAATTCGCCTGAAGAGCAATTGGTGCCGTTTCAGTCATTAACAAGAATTTCTCAAGAAATAACACCACCGGATGATCTTCAAGAGCCAGGCAGCAGCGGAAGCGATGTACAAAAGATGTTAACCGGAATACATTCTGATCCTGCATTATGGAATGCTTTCCAAATGTCATCCGCAACTCGTCAGATACTGGTTGAAAGGGGTCCTTATCAAGTTAAAGAATTCGAGTTTTCTGTTAATAAAGCTAGACGCAGATTTTCAGCATCATATTATTCAAAATTATTGACCAACGGTGAGGTAGTAGAAAGAACTTGGTTAATTTGTTCTATGGCCAATGATGCAGTTTTTTGCTTTTGTTGTATATTGTTTAATAATTCGTCTGCCAATGATTGGCCGAAAAAAGGCTATTCTGACTGGGGAAATATAACAAGAGCCCTCACAAAGCACGAAAACTCTATCAATCACCGAAATGCTTTTAAAATATGGAAGGAATTAGACACTAGATTGAAGCAGAAAAAAATTATTGACGCTGAATATCAGCGAATTATAGATATAGATGTTCAGTATTGGAGAGGAGTTCTGAAGAGAATTCTAGCAATAATTAGGCTGTTAGCTTCACAATGCTTAGTTTTCCGAGGAACGAATGAACATTTGTTTGAAGCCAATAACGGAAACTTTTTAAAACTTGTGGAGCTACTTGCTGAGTTTGATCCGATTATGGAAGAACATATCAGGAGAATTCAACGCGAATCTGATAAATGGTCTGTGACTTATGTAAGTAATAATATTCAAGATGGATTAATAAATTTAATGGGCAATGCAGTTTTCAACAAAATACTTGAATTAACAAAAACCTCCAAATATTTTTCGATCGTCGCTGATTGTACGCCGGACGTAAGTTATACTGAGCAACTCTCATTAACAATTAGAATTGTCACTCTTAACTCTATTCACAAAAAATATTAAGTTCATGAGTTTTTCATTGGGTTTTTTGAAGTTAGTAATTCCACCGGAGAGGGTTTGGCGGATCTGATTTTGGTACAATTGACAAAGTTGGGTTTTGAATTAAAGTGGCTTAGGGGGCAAGGCTACGACAATGGTGCCAATACGAAAGGGGTAAGAAAGGGCGTACAAAATAAAATACTTTAAAAATATCCACGATCGTTTTATGTACCCTGTGCATGTCATTCATTAAACCTTGTTGTGAATGATGCAGCATCTTGTACTACTGAGACAGCAACATTCTTTTCTATTGTGCAAAAACTTTATATTTTTTTTTCCGGTTCTACCAAGCGTTGGGAGGTTCTGAAAAGACATGTCTCACAATTGACTCATAAACCCCTGAGTGCTACTAGATGGTCTAGTAGAATAGATGCGTTAAAACCTTTGAGATATAAGCTTTGTGAAATTTATGATGTATTAGTAGAGATAATAGAAGATGTGAACAGAGACGCCAATAGTAGAGTTAAAGCGAGAGGGTTTGCAAAAAATATTAAAGATTACAAGTTCATATGTGGCGTAATTCTTTGGCACTATCTTTTATTTGAAATAAATTCAGTTTCGAAGCTATTGCAATCTATTACAATTAACGTGTCAGATTGTGTGAAGATGCTATCAGAAACCATACAGAAAGTCGAAAGCTACAGAGAATCTAGATATAATCAGCTAAAAATTGCAGCTAGCGAGATTGCAGAAAATCTAGAATGCAATAAAGAATTTATTGCTGAAACTGAAGTTAGAGCCAGAAAAAAGAAGCGTCAATTTGATGAAAAAACTGATGATGAGGTCTTAAGCGAGGAGAAAAAATTTAAAATAAACTTTTTTAATTATGTTCTGGACGTAACACTAAATTCTTTGAACGAACGATTCAGAGTTTCGGAAACTCACAGCAAAAATTTTCAATTTTTGTATGACATTTCAAAATTAAAGTATATAAATGAGGAAACGCTAGAAATGCATTGTTCCGGTCTCCACTCATTACTTTCGGTGTGAAATAATCGGACATAAATGCTTACGACTTGCAGGAGGAATTATGTGATGTAGCCCGTATGATTCCTAATTCGCTAAAGCCTTTAGATGTGTTAAATTATTTTTGCGAAAATGATTTAAATTTATTATATCCTAATACAGCTGTAGCTCTAAGAATTTTAATAACTCTTCCAGTTTCTGTAGCAAGTGGCAAAAGAAATTTCTCAAAATTAAAAATTATAAAAAATTACTTAAGAAGTACACTAAGCCAAACGAAGCTTACTAACCTGTCCATGATTTCCATTGAATCCCAATTAGCTGCCACTCTAGACTATACATCGCTGATTGACGAATTTGCAACACTCAAAGTTAGAAAGGTCAAATTATATTAGTACATTTAGAATTTTATAACAATTCGTATCTTGAAAGTAAAATTTTCATTTATTAATTTGCACACTAGTATACCCTTATAGGAGAGCTTATGATTTCCTGTATGTATATATTGTAATTTAATGTAAATGTCTGTACTGCTATGTATAATGTAAATAATTAATTTAATTATAATGAGATTTCCTTATGCATTTTGTATATTTTAATCGATTAATTACAATATTGAAGATATGAAGAACATGAAAAAAATCGGCTCATCAGAACCGATTTATCAATTATGATTGATAAATCTAAATAGGCTCGTGGATGGCCATCTAGAAGTGCCTGTCTTCCAGATTTAATTTTCATAGGTTCGCCTAGGTTGCAAGAAAAGTTTGTGGACTTCTGTGAACCGTAGCTGCGGGATTTCCTTATACCACTAAATACTGAATATAAAATTATTTTAGGGGCGGCATTACCAAATTTTTGCATCACACTTAAAAAATCTACCGCACGGCTCTGCAACTATATATCTAGCTAATTTTCCCAAGCGTTCGGAATTTTTTTCAATCATATCCGACAGTGTCAGGTCTCAATATTTTGTTCATATTAAACAACTTTCTATCGTGCAGTGAAATGTTTTATTTTGTTTGCGGTGTTCGAACTACTCTACACATGCTTGTGTGGTGCTATTTATGAATTTGGTAATATTCGTTTTCCATGCTATATTCATAATAATAAAAAACAAATACTCAAATAAGAACTTCCCTTATTATTTAATCTATACCAAAATTTCTCTGGCAGTACAAGCAAGTAATTTTGATTGCCTTCTATAAGAACTATAAAGCTCAAATAAACGCGTTGCAGCGGAAATTCTATCAAAGCAAAAACAACTATAATAATGGACAAAATTTCAAAACGTCCATTTTCTTCTGTTTCGCATGAGTGCACTTAAAAAGGAATTTAATACGCATGTTAACTTGTAAGCCGCAGCCATCATGTAAACATGATATGTGACAAGTTTATCGTTAAGCCACTTATAAACTACAAATCACATTCCGGCTTTTACAACAGAGATCCGAAGAGCAAGGTGTTGGAATAATTTTTCACCCTGCAAGTCATAACAATATAGCGTTAATAATTTTGTAGTCGTTCACAGCTGTGTTTTAATAGTTTTGTTTTATATGTATAGTTTCTACCGAACAGACGCAGCGAGTGCAATAGCAAATTCGTCTCGCTCTGCTGAAGCGAATGGATGTTAAAAGTCTGACGGAAATGTTTGTGGCACTTTTAAGAGACAAATTTAAATCTAATTCCGGGTTTGTCAGAAATAGTAGTTTTAGGAAAATTGTATTTAGAAATCACGTTTCAGGACAATGTAGCTACTTTCAATATAGAAAAGACGTGGATGTGGAGTTAAATTCTAATAAAATTCTAAAGTATTTGCAGGGAGAACACAAAACCGTAAACAGAATTTTTTTGGGAGGGAGCCCATGTAAAATAAAATAATTACCTCACAAATCAACCTGGGTGTTAAGGAACTTATTGACTTATTGACTTTATATGCAATCATCATCATTAGGTCTTCAGTCCTGGAACTGATTAGACGCCTACCCTCATTGTTTCCTATTCTGAACTAAGTTACACATTTCCCTGAAATTTGCACAGTCTCCATCTATCACTATCTTATCTAGGTCTACCCCTACCTCCTTTTCCTATCTATGCTTGTAATATATCCCATACTATTTCCCCAAAATGCCTTACAACGTATTCTGCCCTTCTACTTCTCCTATTTTTTCCCACAGATATCTGTAGTCCCCTACTATTTTTAAAAGCTCAACATTCCAAAAGGCTGCTACCGTTTTTCTATCTGCTTTTCCTACTGTCCGTATTTCATAGGCATACTGTACTGTGCTCCACACATATGCTTTCGACAATTTTCTTCGACATTACGACATTCCATGGTTGTGAAGGGCGAGAAGCAGCCTGTGGCTGCTAAGTACCCCCAGTACTTGAACATTTGCCGATTTAATATTTTTTCCAATATATCTTTTCCCACGGTCAACATTAGTTGCAGATATTTCACAACGAACACTTGTAGTTGTTTATAATAATCATCAGATTTATCTGCGTTTATTTTTTCGTCATTAGGTTTTGCGTCTCAAAACTGGTTGAATACGTACCTCCACTTATTTATATTCTGAGCTAACCTACACAGTTTCCTGAAATTCCCACACAGCCTATATACAGTTTGGTTCCCTTTCTATTGTTTACTAATTATGTGCCCCATTTCACCGAGTTTCAGTGGTATGTGAGGAGGGTTAAGCAGCCTGTGGCTGCAAAGATTCCTCAACATTTAGACATTTGCTTAATTAATAGTTTTCCAGTAAATCCTTTCACATAATAAACACTATTCGAGAACAATGCACAACCACTACCTGTAGTTGCTTATACTAATCATCAGTTTAAGTACAGTTATTTTTTTCATCATTAGTTTATCCATCTTGGGACTGGTTGGATGCGTACCTTCATTGATTTCTATTCTGAGCTAGCATACACATTTTCTTGAAATTCCTACAGCTTACATCTTTCTCAATCTGTGTGCAATAGTCTAACCTAGATCTACCTCTACTTCTCCTTCTTCCTATCTCTGCTTCTAATATATTCCGCACTATTCCCTCATGCCGTAGTGTGTGTCTATCATCCTATCTCTCCTCTTTTTTTACCGTTTTCCACATATTTCTTTCTTCACCTACCATTTTTAGTACCTCTTCGTTATTAACTTTGTACGTCAATGATATCTTCATCATACGTCTTAAGCACCACATTTCAAAGACTTCTCTACCTTTTTCTTGACCGCTTCTCCTACTGTCCAGGCTTCACAGCTGTACAGTGCTGTGCTCCACACATATGTTTTAAGCAATCTTGTCTTTGAACACAGTAGTTGTTTTTTCTTGTTAAACGTAGTACGACTTTGTGCTAATCTTTGTTTTATATCTTTTACGCTTTTTCCATCTTGCGTTATTTGACAACCTAAGTAACAGAAATCCTTAACCTCTTGAAGTTCTCGTTACCTATTTGTATTCTTGTTTTTGATTTATTATTCCCTCTTTTGCATACTAGAACTTTAGTTTTATTTTTGTTAATTTTCATACCATATCCTTCCGTTAGAACTGTTTCCATTTCGTTAAGAGCAGCTTCTAACTCTTCCTTGCTGGATGCTAGTACTGCTATATCATCTGCAAATCTAAGCATATCAATTTTATGTCCCAGCATAGTATTTCCAAATGTCTTCCTACATTTGACAGTATTCATTGCCTCTTCAATGTACAAGTTAAAAATTAATAGGGATAGGGCACATCCCTGTCTCACCTCTTTCCTAATGTTTATTTTTCTACGTTCCTGCTCTAATTCTATTACTGCTGTTTGCTCTTTGTATAAGCTATGTACTATTCGTCTATCCCTATAATTCATTCCAATCTTTTTGAGTATTTCGAATATTTTTTCCATTTTACATTGTCGAATGCTTTTTCCAGATCTACAAACCCTATACACGCGCTTTTTTTCTATTATTTTCTTCATTATCACTTTCATAGCTAAAATAGCCTCCCGTGTTCTCCTGTTTCGCCTATACCCAAATTGATCTTCTCCTAGTATTTCTTCAGTCTTTTTTTCCATTCGTCTTTGTACAATTCTAGTTAATATTTTTGACACGTGTGCTGTCAAACTTATTGTTCGACAATTTTCACATTTATCCGCGCCTTTCTTTTTTGGTATAGTTACCATGATGTTACGTTTGAAATCTTTAGGAATCTCGCCTGTCTCATACATATAGCTTACAAATTGGAAGAGACGTTCTGTTACCGCCTGGCTTTTAGAGTTTCTGCTTGCACCTTATCTCTACCCGACACCTTACCATTTTTCAGATTCTTTAATGCTAGTTCAAACTCATCTCTAAGTATATGATATCCCAGGTCATCAGTTTCAATATCTGATTCCTGTTCTAATGATGCTTTTAAGACAACATCTAAAGAACTTAATACCACAATTGCCACAGTAACTAACTTTGGTTTGACTTTTGAATCACCTGTGCGCTACGATATACCATTCTGAAGCGATTGCAATTCAGATCGATTTTAAAAGAAGGATTGTTAGAATTTATAGACTTTATAACTGTAAAAGAAAAGTATTGAAAATTATAGAAGATTATTAAAAGTTGTTAATGATGCATGCGATTCAGTTACACAAGGTTCCATTTTTATATTCAAGTTTCGCATTTGCACTTCACTTATTCCGGGTTGCTTGATGTGAGCACAACGCTTTATACTTTCATCCTATAACTATAAGACTAAAAACATGTAGTGTTCATTTATAATTTTACTTGTAAATATGTTCCCGTTCATCCATCAATAAATATTTCAGTACATTACTTGTTCTTCAAGTCTTATCAAGGGATAAAGAGTTCCATTACCCGTTGTTACGCTCGCCCGAAGAGTTCAATACTTTTAATACATATGCGTGCAGACAATTAAAGCTTGTAGAAGAAAAGGAAGCGCCTCTATTTCAAATATACATCTAGTACAGGAGCAAGGTGTCTAAGAAGAGTTAATCCGAGAAATAAATACAGAAGTTTCTTTCTCACTTGTTTTTGTTTTTGGGTGCTGAATCCGAATTTGAACTTTGCACCCGCGAAAAGTGCCGCATCATTAAGAAAATTTTATTTTGACGTTTTTTGCTTATAACTCGAAAACAGTGCATTAATCGAAGAAATGATTAATATGAAAAAAATAAGTACATGAAATTTAGAAATAAATATTTTACACAATTTTTTTGCCAGATGAATTTTTCGGAAGCTAGAGCGCGTTTGAGTTTGTGAAATTTTCGGTCCAACGCAACTGCTAAATAAGATCTAGTGATGACGCTCTGCTTGTGTTTCACACGTATTCTGTTTAAAAACGATTATTATACAGGTGTTTTTAATGAATTAAATAGTTACCTGAAAAGTTATGTTACTACTAATCCGTAATTAATTGTTATAATTACATTATTAAGAGATGGAAAATTTTAATCGAATTAAATTATTAATACTATCTTGGATTATATTGTTACCCATCCTGAATCTCAAGATACATAGAAGAACATTGATGAAATAAAGATAAATACAAAATGCAATAAATGAAAAAATTATTCTATTTACAGGTTCAATGTATTGTTGGGACATCACATACTAAGTAATTTATTTCCGCCTTCATTTGGGAGTTTGGGCGGATCGTCGCCTTCCGCATGAACTGCAAATTCAAAAAAAACAATTCAATTTAGTTTCATTGAATGGGAATTAAGATTCAATGTACATTGTAGAAATAAAGTCTCATCGTGATTATTTGAAAAAAATGTACTTATATAACAATATTGTATATAGTTGTTTTAAATCTTCTGCTGTGTTTGCGGCTGAGACGCTTATCTTTTGGGCATGGAAATGTCATCCAGGTTTAGTTTGTCACTGTTTGAACGTATGCCCAGATTAGTCCTGTCACAATTTCCCATGCAGTTTTTCTTACATTTGCAAGAAATTAGTTTTCACAGTTGGTCTGGTGCAGGAGGCTGCAGCGCTGTGACAGGAATAAAGCCGTTTCTTGTAGCTTTCCATCCCCACTGCTCAGGATTGAGTTGGTTACCTAGCCAGAGTTGAATTTGGTGGAACACCCTATTACGGTTTAAAAATACGATACGATAATTCTTACCATTTAAATGGTGATAGTTTTACCATTTAAAAGTCGATAAAACAGTTTACGAAGTACGTCGATAAATACAGTTACAAAGTTCATAAAATACATCGCGCAAGCGCCATGAATACGAAAGCAATGCAACGCCCCTGGCGGCCGGAAGCGCGAACCTTATTACAGATTCCGCGTTGCCAACTACCATGACGTCACCAATAATTTATATTGCGCCATAATCGGAAATTTACATAAATTTAAGATAATACATAATACAGCGAATAAATTTAACAAAAGGAATACTCACATAAGATATCCGGCGCTGCGGACAGGGTTGAGCTAAGGTAGCCCTCGCTAAGGTCCATCAGGCTACCCAAAGCCCTTTTGCGGTAAATAAAGATGGTGACTCCGGTGCTTCAGCGGAGCATGGAACATCCAACTCGTCTCGGGTCATGGAGTCCGGTTTGCCTCGAGGTGGCTGCAAATTTATCTACCTATGTAGGGAATAGACAGGAACATGGTAAGGGAGCGACAAACAAAAGATAATCAAGCAAAGGAAATCTACATAGGTACAGCTAACGATACGTTACCAAAAACGTCCACTCTGCTCAAAGGTATTGGCGAAAAAGCCACGTTATAGAGAGAACAGCAAACTCCTCCACTCTTTTTGTCTTTTTTCCATCGGCGCGAACTTATTCGTCCAACCCTCTAGGGTCACGCACTCTGCGCAAACTCACTATGACGTAACGGAAGTACACACCTAGTCTATTTAAAATTCCCGCGCACCGCGTCTTTTGAAATTATGGCGCGAAACTTCCGTACATCAAAACTAACCTAAATACAATCTTTAAGTGCCGATTTGGCACGTAACAACCCTCAGACAGTGCTGTTTTACAGCAGCAGCAGTTGGTGGGATTGAAGCTAGGGTAGATGTGCCCTTGAAGGTTTTGCTTGTACCTCAACTTATCAATGGTAGTATTTTGGCGATTACCACCATATAGTTCTACCAGAAATTCTGCTATTGTCTGTTGATCAACTGTAAAGTTTTTGAATCTTTTCAGATGAGGTTTGAGACCAGCATTGACTGCTAAGACTTTCAGGCATTTGACCTGGCCTTGATTATACTGGGCTGACGTAGAGTCACAGTGTGTAAAACCAACATATTTTCAGCTATGTTCTTGTTGATGGCACTTGGTAGATAGTACAGGGTTGTAGGGATTTTGTTTTCCTGGCTTCATAAAGAAGACATTAGGAGACGTGGTGATTCCGACCATTATGACCAGAAGGCCTACATCTTCTCCCTCTACTGCAACTGTTATATGATGTGATGTTAAGGCATTAGCGGTTTCAACTATTAGTGCATCTGCGTCTTCGGATGCTTGCTTGGTAACAATGTTAGCTTCATTGAATTTAGGCACCAACATTGTTATCAGTCGACTTTTATTTTTCGAATTGGTAAGAAAGTTCTGAGTGACGCTAGGTACCATTGAGTCATTGATTATTATTTCTTCCGAGTATTTCTTTAGGGATCTTCTCATGGGCTCTATATATTTAGTACTCTTATTATTCTCAAAATATACATCAGAAACAACTATCGCATTTAAATGGTACTTTGATCGAACGTAGTCAACGTAGCTATTGCAAATATGTGCAAATGAAGGTCCACTTAACCACACAACTCTGTGCAATAGAAAACCCCCATCAATCACTTATAGTGTTCTACCAGCCAGTTTGGTGGTGTCTTGTACCGGTTTCAGTTTCACATGTCTATTTGTCGTAAAACGTATAAACAAGAAATCGCTAGCCAAATTGGTGAAGGCAAACATCAACAGATAGTGCAACCGTTCATTTACATTTCCAATGCTCCACCCGAAGGTACTACATTGGCCAGGAGGCGAGTTTTTTGTTGCCTGGAAATTTAGAATTTTGCCGAACCCTTGCCGTTCCAGGCAAGGTAGGGATTTTAACGTGCGTGACAACACTCACACGGGACCTCCATTTAACCTCTCATCCGAACGAGGGCGTAATATTTGTGAAAATGCTCACCTGCCATTTTTCAAGCAGTCGGCCGTGTCGGGATTTGAACCAGGACCTTGGGATCCGTAGTCTTACGCTTACTACATTGATCCACGGCGACGCCAGATAGTGCAACCCCACCAATTTTTCATCTTTTTTGCCAAAGAATATACCTCTATCCCATCGTTTTTTATTCTAAATTTGGTGAAGGAGATATTAGTGGAGCAGCCCGAATTTTGTTAGTACCTCTCCTGCATATAAATTCCCTATACATCTCCCCACCATCTCTACATTTTCTATAATGACGTTCCCTCTCGTGTCCTTTATATTTTTGCCATACGGTTTTATATCCCTAAAATTGATTCTAATTAGTTAGTATGCTTCATCTGTCGTTCCTACTTCCATTTTAGTTTGTACCTCTTTGCACGTTGCATCAATCCATTGTTCTTAAGCTTTCCTGCATTTGCGAATAATTTCCCATTTTATGGCTTTGTATCTCTGTTTTCCTGTTTCATCTGATTTATTTTTGTATTTTCGTCTTTCTTCTATTAAATTCAGGATATCCTTTGTTATCCATGATTTTTTATTTTCTTAATGTGTATACCACAGAATACCTCTGGCCGCCATGTCTAGGCTGAATTTAATGTTATTCCATTCTGTTTTTACTTCCTAAGTATCAGAACTTTTTCTGATATCTTTTAGCAATTCATTTGATTTTTTTCCAAATCTTTTGTGGATATCTTTACCTTTTAGTTTTTCAAAGTTAAATTGCCTTTTTCAGTTTCTTCTTTCCAAATTTTTAAATTTAAGTGCGGCCTTCATAATTACGTTGTCGTGGTCAGTGTCTATATCTGCTTCTGGGCAGCTTCTACAGTCTTTTAATTGATTCCTAAACCGTTCTCTAACAAGAATGTAATCTATTTGTTATCTTTCTATATCTGCTGGCATCTTCCACGTATATTGTCTTCTAGCATAATGTTGAAATAATGTGTATGTGATGATTAAATTGTTCTTGTCGCAGAATTCTACCAGCCCATTTCTCTTGTCATTTCTCGTGCCTAAACCAAATTAACCTACTACCGCTCCTTCCCTACCCTCACCTACCACCGCATTAAAATCCTCCGTAATTATTAAATTTTTATGTCCTTTTACGTATCTTAGTATGTCTTCGATATCTTTGTAGATCACTTCTACCTCTTCGTCACTCTAGCTAGAAGCGGACATGTATACCTGTATTATTACCGTGTTTACCGGTTTAGATTGTAATCTAACCATGAGTACTCTTTTGTTCTTTTGTAAGTAATTTTTTACACAGTGTTCTATCTTTTTTTGCATAGCTGTTCCCACACCCGAATTTCTTTCTTCTGCTTCTGTATGAATTACCCCGAAGTCTCTACTTCAAAAATCACCAGCCTCTGGCCACCGAACTTTGCTGATCCCTACTATGTCTAGTGCTAACATATTCATTTCAATTTTCAGATTCTCTAGCTTACCTACTTGCTTTATACTTCTAATATTCCACGCTCCGACTCGCAAAATGTTCTCGACTCTTATTCTGAACTTTCCGATCGCATCCTCCGAAGTAGTCCCCCATCATGTTAACACAATTTAAGTACGCTGTGTACTTGAGAGGTAATGTGGTGGTTCCCCGTTGTCTTCCACATCGCGGTAGTGTGTTTTAGACTGCCATACCTACCCCTATGGTCTCTGCCAATCTAAGTACCGAAAGAGCCGCTGCTCTCTTTCTGGGACCTGTCGTAGTCTGGTTCATCACTAACGACCCTACTATTTTGGTTGGACCTGTAGTTTGGCTCTTGAGCTCATTAGAACAGGCAAGTCAATTCACCTGTTCTAGTAATCTAGAACTTCGGCAAGGTGCAGGTCCACTCGAAATAGTTTATATGCAGATTACAATTTATTTAAAATATGGTGCCATAAGTTTATGGACTGTCTCAATTGCACTGTTTTAGAACCAAGAAAAAATACTTTATGGAAGGGGGAAGGGGAGGTAAGCTCACCTTTCCCTTCCCCTTGAGTACGAAACAGTAATGCTATTTGAGAATGGGTGATGTTTCTTTGAAACGTTTATAGTCATATTTCATTTTAATAGTTTACGTGTTGGTAAATCCCACCAATACAGCTTAAGAAATATAATTGTTAGGTTTCGTGCATTCTTGATTTAGGGAGGGAATATTTCTGTGCATTATATTGTTTAAGAGCTTAAGGATTGCTGCTACCTAGGAAACCAAATAACTCAATATGGGAAAAGAACAAAAAATATAAAACAAAGATTAGCACTAGACCGAGCTGCATTTAACAAGAAAAAGAAACTTCTATGTTCAAAGACAACAAACATAGAAACAACGAAAGGGAGTTTTACAAATAAACCAAAACGATGGTCACAACACTCGCCTATCAGAGGTACATGTGTAAGTGAAGAACTTTACCCTCATAAGCAATACATGGGTGTTGTCTATATATGGAGTATAGGTGAGTGCAGGAGAGATAGACATATTATATATACATTAGCTATCTCAACCTAATAATAAAACCATTAAGAAGTGTATGTATATTTGAACTTGGCACTCTTCGAATATAATTAGTTAGCTATGGTAACATGGTGTAATTTCGAATCATGAATCGGGTGTATTTAAGAAGGCGTTTATTCGAATGTTGATCTAATAAATTTAATAATACCAAACCCGAAATGACAATTTTTAATCTTTTCTATTGGGAAGTGGTGCCAATTATTTGGCATATTCGTTTAATTACACGAACATAACTAAAATGCAATTATTTGTGACTACTAGTAAAACAATTACTAGTAGGGAATCGTAGTTTTTCAGACCAACATTTACAATTGTACTTACAAAGATAGTTAGGCATTTGCATGCATTGTACTTTTTATTTGCATATAATTAAAAATACAGCAATTAGTGCAATAATTTATTTAGAAAATTTCGTAACAGAATCACATTATGGCGGGTACAAGTTAAATTGTTGTTGGTATGTAACAAGCAATGACAAATTGATATTCGCCTTGTTTAACTTTCTAGTAGCCGGGATGTTAACTGTTCCAGATTCTGCACATTGTACAGTGATAAGAATCGATGGATAGTTCTCTGTTTCTGCAAACCTTTTACATATACTGTTGCGCAAACTGGTATAATCTCTTGCAAGTACAGGCTTAAAAGAGAGATTGATAACCCATTTATGAAAATAGTATCCCAATCTAAACCATGCAGATTCTTGGTGAATCACGCGTTGTGTTTCTTAAAATTATTGTTCAAATAAACAGCAGGTAAAGGCATTTCCAGAATTTGATGCCACAGGTCCCTGGACCCCACATTCAAAATTACAATTTCTCTAATAAATAAATTGCTTTTTATGCTAGAATGACTGGAGATCTAGCATGAATGATGCCATGAGTATTCGTTAGCAACTGTTTCTCGAATGCCAAAAATGCCAACAAACTCCTTATATTAAATTATGCAATATTTCTTTCCCACGTTGCGTTTTTGAATCCATACCACTTAATCAACAACTCTAGACCATTTGTTTCTCTTTTTTAGCACCTTTTCCACAAGAAAAGTGTCTGAAGCATTCGTAATTTGCAGATCGTCCGTGTAGACTGTAGAAGGAGTCCAAGATGAGATTCTCGTTTAAATCCTCAAGCAAATAAGTAATAGGCGTGTTCTGTTGGGTACTCCACAAACTTGTTGTGCACAGCATCGTGGATCAATTGAAGGTAACGTTTCTTTGCAATAAAGTCTTTGAAGTCCGCCATATTCAAACTCTGAATCACAGCTAACTATTTTTGCATCATCTCCAAGGCATATATTGGTCTAAGTTTTTCCTATAGCGTCTTTATCCATAACAAAATCTTTCACAATAGTTATAAAATTATGTTTCGAATTATACTCATTCCAACACCGTGAACACACTTCCTTAAATGTTGAATATGGCATGTCTCCATTTATATGATCCAAAAAATATGCCTGAGATTTGCATCATCCTGTTTCCAAAAGGCAATAAAGTTGGCGTTGTCTCTTGGCCTGTGTTTTAAGGCGCCGGCATAAGTTTACCACAAGTAGAAAGAGTCTATTGCTTTATGTCTCCCAAACGAGAAAACTGAGTAATTTTGCTTTGTTCGTTTACAGGAATGTTGTCAGACACCATAATCGCATCTTTTTTAGCATCTTCCGGTACAAACACGTCATCGCAATTTCCAAACTTGTAGTAACCAATTTCTTCTTTAAGCCGTTCAAAAACAGTCCTTAGCAGCTCATATTTGGGTTGATAGAGACTTTTAAAAACACATACACATCTGAATCTAAGACAGTTCTCGTGCAAGATCAAAGATATCAAGGCATTAACCTTTTCACAACTAAATGGTTCGGCGAATATTGCCTTTATATTAGATGGGAACAAAGGTCCGTGCTTCCCACATTCTTTAGGATTACAATTGGAAAATGTATCATAGTTTTCTATTGGCACTTCAACTTTTTGCTTAACAGCATTCATATATTGTACGTCAACTACTGGTCTGAGAACAGCACTCTTCTTTTTTTGAGATGCCTGTTCAATGTTGATTGAGGTATTTTATATTTTTTTTTAGCAGAATATGTGCTTAGTCCTTGCTGAATTTCACTTAAGGCTTTTGTTAGAGTATCGTTTATTATTAGCATACCTTTTTGTAAGCATGACGCATTTAGACAGATGATACATGTTAAGTATGCCCCTTACATACTAAGTACAGTCCTTTTGACGGGTTGACCATGCCCATAGATCAAAACGGACATGGGCCAATGCCTATGACCAGTTCTTTATGGACATGTCGCAAAAGATAGTCATAGTATCATTGCATACGACGTTACCAGCACGTCCATTAAATCAAGCAAAATAAATAATACAATTTTATTTTAAAAAACCAGATACAAGCACTATACAGTTTAACTGTATATAAATCTATTTACAACTTCTGTAAACGGGTTGTACTCAAACATGGAGTCGTGGATAATTAAAGCATACACCTTCGTAGATGGTTCAAAATTTGTTGACGCTTCAAACTCAAGTCTGACGTCGACCGTAGCGTCTTCCAAACTTTCAACCAGGTGACGACAGTTGATTACAAATATCGGTCCATCCTTGAACTTGTTATAATCCATTAAACATTTATTAGAAGTCTTGACGGGGTAGTATGTGTCCATAAAAGTTGCAAACGGCAGGTACGCGGTCTACTTGCATTTGGATTTTTTCCCTGCAAATCTAGGGTCTGTAAGTGACAAAATGGTGAAAGGTTTCATCAAGACATTATGTATTGTGAAAATCGATACCAAGGGAAGTAGAACCCTACAATGCTCGCAGATTATTGTTCCAGCGTTTTCAGGGATGCTCCAGAGAAATCCTTCAAACGAAAATCGTATGCAAAAAAATTTTGAAATTCGGTAGTAACATATGCATGCATGTATTATGTATGCATCATAACAAATACATTGCATAATTAAACGTTCTGCTATAAAAATATCAACAGCCTTTGACTAGAAGGCGACAGAAAGATTCTGTTAACAGAATCCTAATTAGATAGATAGATAGATAGATAAGTTAATTTATTGTTGTGGAGTATACTTAGGCCAGAGCCCATAATAGCCGTACATTATAAGTAATTACATCTATTTGAAGAAATTAGAATAAATAATTCAAAGACAACTGGCGTTCTTGAAGTTCTGGTGAGGGGGATTTGTGCCTCTACCTTAGTCGTCGACTGTGCACGTGGAGTGGTGCTTATTGTGTACATAGTGCGAGTGTGATGTATTAGTGAATTTCAAGAGTGTATATTAAGTGTGTTAGTGCCGCTGGTTGTGGGTGGTAGGTTTGGTTAAAAGGATTTCATTTAGAAAATGGTTGAATTATTGAAGGTAGTTAGTGACTAGGAAGTTTATGTTAGGAAGTGGGGAGAACGCGCCAAAGTTTGTAGATTGCTTGAGATTGATTTGTAGCAGAGAGGTTAGGGGACAGGAGTATATCAGGTGTTGTGGGGTTGCTAGAGATTAATTTTTGCAAGGACAGTGAGGGGAAGGAGTTAAATAGAATTGATGAAACTTATTAGGGAAGTTATCATGGCCGGATAGAAATTGCATTGTAGAGGATGAGAGAAAGGAATATGTGGAGGGATGTTTGTGATATCAGGGAAGATATCAAATGTATATGTGCCGGTGGTGGAGTGGGATCAAAGATCTTGCCAGGATTGGAGTAGGGAGTTAGGTATTCAGGATTTTATGTCAGTTTTAGGGAGAGTACGGTATTCGTCATGGTGAAGTGCTCTGTCGTGTAGGATGATTGGTAGGTTATGTTTGAGATTTTGGATTTGGAGTGAGGAGTTTAATTGGATTTCAATCGGAGGTATTTGAAGCAAGGTATACAAGGACGCTGTAGAGGTGGTTCTGTGCACTCTTGAGGTGTAGAGCAGAAAGGGTCTTATGATGGTGTTAAGCGTATATTTGAAGGAGGGGGGTGTAAGCGGGAGCCAAGAATCTACTGCGTATCTGATGCTCGGGATTATGATGTGGTTAATGATTAGTCTTCCGGTTGGATTAGTGAGGTGGACTGACTTTGGGAGTGCGTGAAGTAGGTTATGGAGTACGATTTGTGTTTTGGTTCGAAGTTCGGAGAGATAGGAGTTCATTTTTAGACAAATGTCAATGTTGAGTCCAAGGTAGTGAGCTATTGTTGAGAGGGGAATTGGTGTGTTAAGGATGTGAATCTTAGGATTTCGGTTTGGGCTAAGGTATCCTTTGAGCAGGAGCACTTTTGTTTTAGATGGGGAGAGTTGTTGTCTGTTTAAAGAGGACCGGGATTCGATTGAATTAATTAGGACGGCAGCGGTAGATTCTATAGAGGCACAGGACTTGACGAGGATAAGGAAAGCTATGTCATCGGCGTAAGTGAAGGTGGAGGTGTTTGGGATATTAAGGTCTAAGAAAGGATTGATTGCGAGGTTTCATAAGGTAGGTGATAAACGGGAACCTTGTGGACATCCTTGGGTGAGAGATTTAGTAACCAAGTGGAAACTGGAGGTGAGGGTGGCTGTTCGGCATGAGAGAAGGATTTTATTAAGAGGTAGAGTTTGGAAGGGAAATTGGCTTGTTTAGGTTGATTAAGAAGATTGGGCCACCACAAAAAAAACGAAGGCTGCGTGGAAGTCGAGGAGACAACGTATGTGAATATAGGTGCGGGAGTTTGGTGGGGTGTTAGAAATGTTGTTTTGGACTAGGTAAGGTTCTTCGACTAGAGCGATTTGGATTTTGTGTTTTTGGAGTATGTGGGACAGCTCTAAGGTGGCGGCGCGAAAGTGTTGGAGGTTGATTTGAATTGTGCGCAGTTTGGTGCGTGAGTGGTACGTCTTGCGTTCATTTGCGTGAGTGTTGTCTAGAACCCATAATCTGTGCGTAGTTTAGTCATATAGAGAGATTGCTTATAGACAGGGCAGTCGGCGGTAGTAACGGAATGCTCGTGGGGGCGATTAGTGCGGGGACAGATGGCGCAAACGGAAGCGGTAAGGCGGGGGTTCGAACATGATTTGGAGGAGCGGCATCCGGCGCAGTCGCCACAGGGGGTTGGGGATCGAAGGGTTTTCGCAGAGTGACTAAAGCGTTGGCAATTAAAACATCGGGTAACGGAAACGAGGTCTCTGATTCCGCAAGATTTGTAACCTGTAAAAACGTGTGAATTTGTGGTGAGGATGGATCGTAATCTAAGAGAGACGTTTATAAGTAAGTTGTCGGAGTGATCTGATTTTGTGCGGCAGATGACAATGGAGATTTCTGTTCGGTACGTGTCTTTAGGAATAAGAAGGTCTAAGGAGTTCTGTAGGTATATAAAGTTAAGAGCTTCTGTGGATGGGATCCCTTTGTCTAACTCAAAGATGATGATTTGCGGGAGTTTAAGTTTAGGGAGATGCACACTGCAAGAATTTTTTGTGAGAGAGGAGATAAGATTAATGTCAGTGGGTTTGGATGTACGTATGGTAATTGAGGTTTTGGTAGGTCGGATACTTTGAATACTAAGATTAGGAAGTGAAGGCCGAAGGTTGGTTTTTATGACTTTCAGGGGCTCAGTGGGTGTTGTATCGGATGTGGTGGATTTTAAAGTTATGATTTTGGAGGGTGGTTTGGTTAAGGGAGCATGCTGTAATAGTAGTTGCTGAGAAGTAGCGGCGACGTATGTGATAGTGTGTGTTTGAATTGGCGTTTGTGTTGTTATCTTGTCTGTTGCTTGTAGCTTGGCATCTAGGCAATGTTGCACTGCTATCAGTTTCGCTTCGGAGATGTTGTATTTCTGCACCTCTTCGTTAGCAATTCACGCAATTTGTTCAAATTTCTGTAGTGGAAAATTAGCACAGGTTCGATTGATCTTGTTACTATCTTTAAATACGTAATCAGCGATTTCATGTTTGAGAGCACTGATGCTGTGTAATAATGATGGGTCAGATTTGTCCATTTCTATGTCATCATAATCTCTTAATCGTTTACTTGGGTTGGAACTCTGCGATAATGTTCTAGATCTAGTATCTTGAGGTGATGGTGAGCGACCAATTCTCCCTGAGCTGGTGAAGGGTGTTAACGCTTCGACTGAGGGTGGTGGTTACATGATGTTGGATGCATATGCTTGGGTTACTGGATTGCTGGTAGGCCGATCGTGGCTGCTTGGTGTAGTCGATTTATCTTGGTCAGATGGCATTATCAATTGATAAGTTGTATTACTTGTATATACAATAACAATAACACATGTGCTACGTTACAATTACTGATGTTATTTAAAAGATCTATAGAAACTAATGCACGTTATTATCAGATGTTATACTAATTGGTTGGCTGTAAATGTAAATTACAGGGGGTCGGTTCACTGGTCTACACTTTTGGTTTTTGAGCTTTAAACACAAAAATAAAACCTTGCGAATAAACTTCAAGTGTGATTACTGTTTAAATTTGTGCCCAGATTGCAACGAAAGTTTATCACTATTATCAAGAGTGTAAATTGAAAATATTATAAATTTTGCGTAGCCAGAAGACTACTAAAAACGTGAAAACAGCAATGAAATGCGGAGCTCACGCGAACATGCCCGTACCTGACGACCAAGGCACAGAAAATCCTAATTAGCAGGAAAAATCATATACGAAATAAACACCCATCAGACAATAGCAAATAAAAAAAAATACAAATTGTTGTTCAGTGTAGTTAATTAAACGCCAACATAGTACAATTCATATATCAAGTGCGCAATAGATTTTTACAGTTCTTAGTTACACGAACTTTTTATTGTATACTGGCAATAATTTAAAAAAAATGATATTTTCAAAGGTAACCTCCTTTCCCCGTGTATTCAGCGGACTGTCCTTTTTAATATTTGGAAATCGGTTGAGTTAATAAGTCTGATGAAGTATTTCACTATCTTCGAAACCACTTTTTTCATGGTGGTCAAACTGTTTGTGCCGCGGCACTTTCTCATTCGCTAAAATGCTTAAGAAACGTGCAGATGAATAACTAGCATTTATTTATATTAAGTTGCCCTCTAAATTGATATTTCTAAAAATTTTACTTCTTGGGTTAAAATTAATTCCGTCAATGGTTTCAATTGTAATTGGGAATAAATTTGTTGCCTCTTTTAGTTGCACATACGTATACGATGCAGTAATTTGAACTGGGCAGATTTCCGGGTTAAAATCAAGAGTAAAAGTGCAGTGCTCTGTGTTGAAAATAATGTTTCAGAATTTAATGCTTCTCATAGGTTTCTAATTCCTAGAACAGCAAAAACTTATTAAAAATAATTGCATCCGCCAACTTTTTAGAGCGTAATTTTCTTAATTAGACCTATTTAGTAATATCTGTCAGATTAGTTCTCTGCAACTTAACCCAGTTTAATAAATTAATTTAAATGGTCTAAATAATTCTACATTTATAAATTCTGTAGTTCAAGTGCTGAAGTCTACTTTGCTGCAGCGGCGGCACTGAACGCGTTTTGAGGCCATTACAGTTAATGCATGTAATTAAGTAGGACACCTCGGGTAAAACTGAAATATCGCTCATTGTTTCATTCTCGTTATACTTCAATACCGGCTTTGGCTAGTTATTTAACTGATTTATAGGTTAATTTCTATTTTCAGCGGCTTATAATTTTTGCTTTAATTTTAAAGCTTGTGGAATTGTAAGCCATAAATTGTAGAAAAGCATTTATAATTATGGGTTAAAATTTAAATAACTTTTCGTATGGGTTCTCTCCATGTAGCAAACCTTCCTCAAAATAAAAATCGTATTTTGATACATCCCGTTTTTATGCAATACTGATGGCTAGGTTATTAACTAGATGTATTTCATATTCAACGGTTTACATATATTTGGGCATATTTTAAATTTACGATAACATTGAATTTCACAATTGAATATTTTTTTTTGGTAACGGCAAAAACTACTTTTCAACCGTTTCTTAACAGTACATAATTTTGACAGCGTTAGATATTATGCAAATATAAACACTAGTTGTATTTCGTTACACCTTGCATTGTATAGATCTCCTACTACCATTATTTTCGGTCGCGTTTACCTGCGTGTACACTGTTTTACAAGGGTAAGTCTGTAACAACCTTAGCAGTGAAAGGTTTACCAAATGTACAGTTTGCAGTAATCGTAATTTAGTGTGAGTGAGTAGCGAATAATTTCTTATCCCTCTATCAACGCAACATACCTAAAAACGCGTCCTAAAATTTTTTCATAATGTTAAAGACAAAATCTGTAAACAAAGTAAGCTGATTGGTGCTCAGGGTCCCGGGCTCGAATCTCGACGCAGTCGGTTTGAAAATGTTAGGTGAGCATTTTTCAAAAAAATACGCCGTCGTTCGGATGAGAGTAAAATATAGGTTCCGTGTGTGTGTTGTCACGCACGTTAAACATCGCTACCTTGCTTGGAGCAGCAAGGGTTCGGCAAAATAAAAAATTTCCAGGTAGAAAAACTTGTTTCCTGGTCAACGTAGTAACTTCTGGTGGAACACTGGAAAATCAAATGTAGTGCCAACTTAACCCGTTCTGAATGAAACTGCACTTTGAAGAAGTTCTAGATTATTACAACGAGTAGAACGGCTTGAGAATTTCAGTGATCTGAAGAATCAAAATATAGGTTTGACCAAATTAGTGGATTCTATAGTGAGGAACCAGACTAAGGCAGGTGCTTGAAGGCGGACAGCAGCTCTTTCGGTACTTAGAGTGACAGAAACCATAGGGGTCTGTATGGTATTTTAAGACATATTACTGGCTGTGGAATGCAACGGAACTCCATTATATTACCTCCCAAGTACACAGCGTACTTAAATTGTTATGTAAGATGTTGGCATCCTCTGAGGTAAAAAATTCCGGAGTTAAAATAGTTTCACATTCGGATCTCAGGGAGCGAAGTACTTCGGAGGATGAGATCGGAAAGTCTAAAAGAAGAACCAAAAAAATTTTGGGAGTCGCAGTATGGAATGTCGGAAGTATTGTAGAAATTTTATTTTCTACCTAAATATGTCCGTATAACTAATCCCTTTATTTAATAATAAATAATATAATGCATTATAATGCTATCCAATCCATTTAATTAAATATTACCTATTGCCCAATAAAGTACTAGCATTCAGTTCAAATTAAAATTTAATTTCCACGGTGACAAAATAAAAGCTTCTATTAAGTATCATTCCTAGAGCTCCATCTATTCGGAAATTACGAAGTAACGTTGCTACCGGGCAGCAACTCGCTTGACCCGACACTTCTAACACAGCTGTGGTGAAAGCAGGTCGATTTGTTCTTAGAAACAATGTTTCTTTGCTGTTTTTCGTGTTGGAAGCACAGGCGAATCAAGTTTAAGAAGGGAATGTCATCTCCGAGAGGCATTTTTGATAGTCCATTTGTTGGAACAGCTCGCAGATGACGTGAAATTTGTTGGTCAAAGGGCCGTTGGGAACAGTAAGTAAATTTGTTTCTGTAACGATATTAATTAAAAATTTTCAGTGCAACTTAAATTATAAAGCAACTTATTTATAAATGGTATTCAACTTAAATTATAATGCAATTTTTATATATGGTATTCAGTTTAAAATACAAGCAACTTTAGTTATATATATAATATGAAATTTTATAAATGGTATTCAATCTAAATTACATAAAGCAATTTTATTTATATATAACATGGAATTTTATATATAAAGTATTCAGTTTAATCACAAACAACATTTGATAATTCTCGTGGTTTGAATTACACCTGGAGCATCTTTAAATTAACATGCAGATTGGTTTCTACGCTTGGTTCATGGTGTGGTCCTGGCGGAATGTAATTACTCAAAATGGAGGTCGAGGAATGTAATTACTCAAAATGGAGGCCGAGTAATGTGATTTTCAGTATGCAGTACAATTATTCGTTTAAATTGGAGGATTCCGTATTTCAATGCTGACGTAAGCTCCCAAGCAGGTATTTTTGAGACAAATCGGAGTTCTGGTATGTACAAAAAATTGTTTTCGTATGTTATTTGAACTATGGACGTAGTAACAAGATAAATTTTTGTTTAATCAAGTTGTGTAAACTTTTAAATAGGTCAAGGACAGACCACAATTATATTTTCAATGTTAAGCAATAGGAATCTGTAACTTTTACTTACCTCATTCTTTTATTAATTCAATGATACATCAGAAGATGTCATTACGTGTTATAGAAAGTGAATTCTTATAATTATGAGCACTTAAAAATTAAATTTCTATATTTGATATTTCATGAATACTTATTTGAAATTATCCATTGTAAAATTACGGTAGATCTACCCTAATTAACTTTTTGTTATAAATAAGCAACAATTTAGAAAGCAACTTTATGCTTTGTCAATTTGTTAAATGAAACCACATTTAATGGTAATGGTACTGATTTTATCCAGTGCCTTCTGTAAATAATTTTTCACAATTTAAATTAATCAAGATATAAAGAAAGAAAGATATTTTGTATAAAAGCACATTATTGAATACTAGAGGAATAGATTTTTATTTTCGAACAAAAGACTATTCTTTTTATTTAGGATGAATGAAATATAATTCCAATTGAATTTAAGTATTTTTGAGTATGAAGGCACAAACAGTGCTATTCTTTGTTTAATCTGTTCACAGGTGCTGCAGAGGACTACTAAGGTCAAGGTCGAGCCATAAGGTAAGAAACTTCAGAGATTATGTGGTCTTTAAAAAATTGTATAGCGGCTATAGGAGAAAGGTTTCCGCATTAGCCTTGTACAAGGGACTTGAGTCAGGTCTTCTCTGTATAGAAAAATACGGTGGCGCCTTATTCTTTATATTTGTGGTCGCAATTCCACCCCGACCCACAGCTCATGTTCCACCCAGAGCATATAGTTCGACTAGCCGCTTTGCCTTTGAGATTTCCTCAACTTTGAGCCATCTTCCATCAGAACTTGCCGTGGGCTCCTTTCACTTATTGGAATTTCTCGTTAAACAAAATCCTAAAATATTAAAAGGCTATAGTATGAGGCCAGTAGATCAGCTAGAAAACCTGAAAACTGAATTGATAGGTTACCATTAGAGATAGTTGGGATTAGCGAAGATCGGTGGCCAGAGGCGGTAAATTTTTGGAGCGAAGACTTTAGGGTAATTCATACAGGATTAGAGGAAGGAGATTCGGGTGTGGGGATTGTTATGCGACAAAAGATATGTGTAGAAAAGCAATTGCAAAAGAACGAAGAGTAGAATCTAAACCTGTAAATACAGTAATAATACAAGTAAACATGCCCACCTCTAGCTCCGGTAAGGAAGAGGTAGAGGCGATCAATGAAGATATCGAGGATATACTAAGATACGTAAAATGACATGAAAATTACTAAAAGGATATGGAAATTTAATAATTACGTGGGATTTTAGAGCAGTGGTAGGTGAGGGTAGGGAAGGAGCGGTAGTAGGTTTATCTGGTTTAGACACGAGAAACAACAGGGGAAATAGGTTGCTAGAATTTTGAGACAAAAACAATTTAACCATCACAAACACATAATTTAAACATCATGCGAGAAAGCGCTACACGTGGAAGATGCCAGGTGATATAGGAAGATATCAAATAAATTACATTTTTATTAGACAACGGTTTAAGAATCAACAGAAAGACTGTAGAAGCTACCCAGAAGCACATATAGACACTGAACACAGCATCATAACTGTGAAAGCTGCACTTAATTTTAAAAATTAAAAAAAAAGAAAGGAAAAGAGTCATTTTGACTTTGAAAAACTAAAAAATAAAGATTTCCTCAAAAGATTTGATAAGAAGTCAAATGAATTGATGAAAAACATCAGGAAAATTTCTGATACTAAAGAAGTAGAAATAGAATGAAATAACATTAAGTCCAGCTTAGGCATTGCGGCCAGAAATATTTCGACGTATACGCAAAAAGAAAATAAAAAAGCACGGATAAGAAAGAGATCCGGATTTTAATAGAAGAAAGACGAAAATACAAAAACAGACCAGATGGCGCGGGTAAATAGAGATGCAAAGCCATAAAATGAAAAATTATTTACAAATGCGAGAAAAATTGAGAACGATAGATTGAGGAAAAGTGCAAAGAAGTACAAACTAAAATAGAAATAGCAAAAACAAACGAAGCGCAGAAACCAATTAAAATGAATTTTAAAGATATAAAACCGTATAGCAAAAATATAAGTGGCGCTGGGGAAGACATCGTAGAGAAAGTGGTTAGATGGTAAGAATATATAGGGAGTTTACATGCAGGACCGGAACTAATAGCAGTAGAACAAGAATTAGACATTGAAAAGGACGACTTGTGCTATCCTATACTTTGAGATAAGGGGTTTGAAAAATGGTAAGTTACTGGGTATAGATAAGGTACAAGCAGAAACACTAAACGTCGCTGGACAAGCAGTAACAGAACATCTCTTCCAACTTGTAAACTAAATGCATGGAGCAGACGAGATATCCGAAAATTTCAAACGTAACATCACAATCACTATACCAAAAAGAGAGGCGCTGATAGATGTGAAAATTTTTGAATAAAAGTTTGACAGCACACGTGTTAATAGTATTAACTAAAATTCTACAACGGATGGATAGAAATAAGGAAAAGATTACTGAAAGCATATATGTGGAGCACGGCACTGTACGATTGTGAAACTTGGACAGTAGGAGAAGCGCACAAGAAAAGGATCACACAGACGTGTGTTGATAATATCGTGGACAGTTTAATTAAGAACAAAGAGGTTCTAGAAATGGTAGGAAAAGAGAGAAATATGCGGAAAACAGTAAAAAATAGGAAAGTTACGATGATAGGTCACATACTAACGCATGAGGGCAGTGTGCGGAATATGTTAGAAGCAGCAGAGATAGGGAAAGAGAGAGGTAGAGGTAGACCTAGGTTAGACTATTGCACACAGAAAGTCAAAGATGTCTGTAGAAATTTCGGGGAAATGTGTAGGTTAGCTCAGAATAGAAATCAATGGGAATACCCGTCCAACCAGTTCCAAGACGAAAAATCTAATCAAGAAAATAATTGTACCTAAGGCTGATCATTATTATGAGCAACTACTAGTGTTGGCAATATTCTCAACTAATGTTGATTCTGCGAAAGGATTTATTGGAAACTATTAATTCAGCAAATGTCTTACTGTAGTGGGATATTGGTAGTCGCAGATTACTTAATCGCCTTCACATACCACTGAATATCGGTGAAATAGTAGATATATTTAGAAAGCAATATAAGGGAGCCGAGCTGTATCTAGACTGTAAGAATTTCAGGGAAATGTGTAGGTTAGCTCAGAATAGAAATCTGTGGAAGTACGTGTCGAACTAGTTCCAAGACTGAGAAGTTAATTACGAAAAACAAAGTCACTAAGTCTGATAATTACTATAAACAGCTACAAGTGTTGGTTTTGCAATATTCTCAACCAATTTTAATTATGTGAAAGAATTTATTAGTAAACTATTAATTCGGCAATGTCTAAGTGTCGGGTGATCTTAGTAGCAACAGGTTGCTTAATCCTTTCACATACAACTGAATATCGGTGAAATAAGTATATATTTAGAAAACAATAGATGGGGAACCGTATGTAACAAGAAGGAGCAGTGGCTATATTTGAAGATAACAAACATGAAACAAGAAAAATTGTTGAAAGCATATGTGTAGAGCACGACACTGAAGGGCCATGAAATAGAAACAATAAGAGAACCAGACAGAAAAAAAGTAGAAGCCTCTTGGAATGTTGTGCTTCAGACGTATGAGGATGATAGCATGAACCGACAAAGTTAATAACAAAGAAGTTTTAGAAATAGTAGAGGACGAAAGATATCTGTGCTAAACGAAAAAAAGATAATTAGAAGAAATAGGAGGTTAGCACACGTTCTAAGGCATTTGGGTAATGACGCGGAATATATTACAAGCACAGATAGAAAAAAGAGAAATAAAGACAGATTTAGATCAGACCATTGCACGTAGATTGAAATATGTAGGCTGTGAGTATTTCTGAGAAACGTGTAGGTTAGCTCATAATAGGAAACATTGGAGGTACGCGTCTAACATGTTCCAGGACTGAAGACCTAATGATGATGCCAACTTAATGCTTAGCACCTAACTAATAAAGACGGTAAATTTCAAATAATAATGTTTACCACCCAAGAAATTCAAGCCTTTAACATTAAAAACAAAAAATTGTAAGTATTGTCTCATTCTCAGCATCAAATTAACTGGAATATAAGGCTACTAAAAGTTTGTTGCTGTTGGTATGTTGCTCCCAAAATTTGACTTACCGCTAAAATATATACGGCGATGGTTCAATTAAAAAAACACGATTAGAGGCTGTAAAGTAGTGTCTATTCAACGAATTTAAAATAGATCTCCATTAACGTTAAGGCATGAGTATCACTGGCAGACTAGTCTATAGATTCCCGGCTGGTAAAATTCTTACAACCGTTTGAGGAACAATTCATAACAGTATAATGTAGGTAAAGACCGCTGCACTTACGGTCACGTCCTCAATACTCCACCATAAGATACTACATCGACACGCAATTCTATAACAGCAATCTCTACTTCAGCAACCGAACTGAACCGCCGTCCTCTTAATGATTATTTTTTTAATGGGCTGTTAAATACATGAAAATCGTATGGGGGCACAACTGGATTGTAATCTGGATGTTGTAAAACTTCCCGTGCCATATTATAAAGTAGATCTTGAATCGTCTGCGCTAAATGGGATCGAGCATCATCTTGCAGAAGAATGATATCATTTGTGAGAATCCGGGGACGTTTATTCTTGATGCTGCCACATAAGCCGTTTAAGGCTATGGCATAGCGTTCAGAATAAATATTTGACACCAGATTCTTTAAAATCCAAGAACAATACACCCTGGTAAACAATAAATACGATCAATATTACTTTTCCTGCCGAAGGTTGAGATTGACATTTTTTCGTAATTGAAGATTGAGCACGCAACAACTGCATTCTCCGACATTTGGATTCAGGTTCGTAGTGATAAGACCAAGACTTGTTACCGGCAATGATTTGGTGTAGAAAAAGATTACTTTCTGGCGCATCAAATGTTGTATTAATAAAGCCAAACGCATATTTTTCTATTCATCAGTTACAAATCATGGAATCTGCCAAGATTATAAATGATGGAACGAGCAACCCCACGCTAATGATCAACATTTGATAAAATTTTCTAAACTCGATGCGTATATTTGTGCAATGCAGTTTCCAGCTCTCTAATATTTTCATCTGATGCTGTAATATATGCAGGTCCGGCACAAGCCAAATCTCTTCCCTGTCGAAATATATTGCAACATTCAACCACTACCGTATGAGAATAACTATAGTAACCACCTACAGTTTTCGTTGTTTTACAATTTTCTAATATTTGATACCCTTCAGAGGCCAAAAACTCAAAAATGGCATCCAAATTATCTTTGGACGGTTTTTTTTTATAGTAGACACCACTTCAAATTCAGTCACATCACGAAAAAAGAGTAAACTGCAGATATTATTCACAGATGTATCAGTACAGCTTATATAAACAATATGCAAAAATGAATTCGATTGTCATAGAAACGAAATCATGGCTACGCTAAACGTGTTTCTGTTAAACTATCCACGTATACATTTTTAAAAATATATATATATATATATATATATATATATATTATAGTGGTTTTAAAGGGTTAAAAATAAATACAAAAGAAACAATGTCAAAACACCCTGTATAAAGGAACAAACAAAAATTACGTGCGAAATTTATATTAATTAATTTTTATCTAAGTAACGGGTATTAATCAAATTGTACAAATAATAATTAAAAATTTAATAGCTTTGCAAAGAATTAAATAGCAGAAGCCAATGCCATGCATTTATTAATTTAATTGGAGTTAATTGAACAATTATTGATATATAATAAGCATAAAACCCTGTGAAAACCCAAGGTGAAACGCGTTGCTAACAAACGGATATATCAGGAGGGTTGAAATACCATAAAACGAAGCTCGGAGAATTGTATTTAAAACGTTCGTTACGATCGAACACCTGCAAACTTTAAATGTCAAGTTCTAATAAATTTGAGTAGATAAACATGCAGATTCTACATTGAAAACGGTTGAAAGTTTTAGCATGAAATACGAAACAGGGGTTATTTAAAGTCACGTCGACAGTCCACGTGTGTTTAGACAGCAGATAGTCAAGAATATCGATTTTGTACCACTCAGACCAGGGTAGAAAGGGACAGAGAAAACGCATAAGTAAAAGACACTAATAGGATAGGAGGGATTTGTGAAGCGTCACGAGGTCTACGATTGGTCGATATGTTAGTTTGATTTGAAACAAGCACGAGGAGAGTGGAGCGTGATATTCTTGAAATTGTATTACGAGGTACTGAAATTCGCGGATTTGAAATTGGGGTTGAGTGCAGAATTGCGAGAATGTGTGGTAATAATAGGGGATTTCGCGTTAAGCAGGTAGGGAGAGGTTACAGTCGGAGTGTATAAATGCTTTGAGAGAACGTGGTGAGGGCCCTTAAGTTTTCGATCGCTCCAAACAACGTATCCATGTATCACGAGTTGTAGGTATTTCTAAATCAGTTAAATTATATTACAAGGTGGTAGTCTCTTAATTAAATACGCGGTTAAACGTGCCGAAATTACATTTTAATAGAGATATCATCTATAATTATAATCAACTCGTGGCGGGACTTTAAGTAACGTGGTTTGAAGCTTCTAATTAATGAAGAAATAATTTTAAATGGAATTTGGATTTGGTTACACCGGGGATGCCGCGTTTGCAGTTCAATTTAGATGGAGTTTTCTAGTAACAGCTAGAAACCACCTGCAGAACGGAGAGAAGGAATAGATGGCAACATCCTCAGAGCAGAGATCTACTATAAAATTCCAGGTAACGATTTGAATTGTGACTTTATAAACTGTGAATATTGGAAGAACGTATGAGAGTGAAATTCCAAGGTAGTGTGTATTATTTACATATTGAACTTAATACGTGTAAAAACTTTATTATGGTATTTAAATAAAAAGTTGAAGGTGTCTATAAAGCTTTTAAACGTTCCATCAGAACGTGCAATTTTTGTGAAGAGTACATGGCTTTGCTTTGTAATTTGTTTTAAAAGTATGCAAATGCTGGGTTATTCTGAGCTCACCCTACCCCAGAGTTTAGTTAGAGTAAAATGAATAAATAAATTATAAAGAAGGAATTTTAGCGAAGGTATTATTCAAGGACCATTTACTCCGGGTACAATTTATGTGTTTATTTTATTTGAAAATAAAATACAGGACATTATAAAATAAGATTTTTCTGAAGTGTAACGTGATCTATGGAATATAGACTATATTGCATTTCATTTGTAAATAGTTATAAATAAAAGCTTGTATGTTGGTTGTATTTGAGGTTTTATTGCTAGTGTGTGTGTATGATTGAGAATATGCGAGTGAATCTAGATACCCAAGAGGAGATCCGAATGAGCTAGCCGGAAGCAGTTGAAGAAGGCCGTTTAACCGAGGAAGAAAGGAAAACGGGTAAGGATAATTTTTTTTGGATTAGTTAATTTTTGAAGGTTTGTTTATTGTCGAATATGAAAATTTTATAAAAATTTCGAAAATATTTTATGATTAATAAGCATCTTACCCGAGTTCCACGGCTTAATTTTGACGCCTAATTCAGGAGCTGAGGCGATTCTTATAAGGATACACAGTAATTTTGACGCCCAATTCGTGAGGCTCGATTCAAATAAAGGTTACACAGCAATATATATAAATCACTTATAAAAAACTTAATTCAGATAATGACAATTTAATCAACAAATACAACCCCCTTGAAATATAAAGTCAAACTTTTGTTTTAAGGTGTTATTGCGCTCAAAGCCCACTCTAAGGTGCTCTAAAGTTCAAATCTGTAAAGTGAAAATAAAAAATTTTAGGCAAATCAGGTTGGTTGGTGACAATTTCGAAGGCAGTCGAAACCACGCGCGTTGAAATAATTTAATTTTTAATCATTTTCCATTTTGTCGTGTTCAACATGCTCCCTAATGCACCTAGTTTTTAGATCTTTAACGAAAATTTAAAAAATATAAACAATTCTCTATAGTTGACGCCAATTGCAGATTGACAATAAATCAGACACTCAGAAATATTAAACTTTTTTAAGAAAATATTGCGTCCAAATGATTTCAAAAAGTTAAGTGTGAAAACGATATAAATGAATAGATGAAATATTTAAATAGTCTGTAAAATGATACAACAAAATAATCAATACAAAAAGAGCAAAAAGGATGATTACTGGAAAAAAACAGATTATACATTGTTATGAAATTGGAAAAGGTGTTAGAGCAGAGAAGTTTAATCATAAGCAAAGATGTGCGATGGATGTAAGGATGCATACACCTCTACCCTTATGAACATAGGAAGATTTTCTAAGGATAATCAAATATGCAAATCCGAAAAAGAATGACGGAATAGTTTGTGTAGTATGTAATGTAGTATGGATAAAACTTTGATCGCTCAAATAATTATAAAAAAAGCTGCTGACAAAGGAAAGATGTAGCACTCGCGCGCTACTTAATACTTGGTAGTAGAGAAGTTTATTAATTTCTATATAAAAGTAGTTTTTATCAACAGGTCACTCTGAAAAATGTACATGCTTTGATAGCTTACATCTAATTACTTTGATGTTTCAATGTAATATTAAATTAGGATGAAGGAATAAATAAGGAAGCACCCGGTATGCTTAATAAAAAGGTAAATATCGGTACTTTCATGTTTTCAAATCAAATCAAAAACATTACAATTGCAAACGAATAATAACCGTTCACAATAAAGATATTTGTACAAATTCACACGAGTTCAAAGAGCATTTAACCATAGGACCAATACACATCAAAACCACAATACTCCTAAAAACACTCATAAAAAATGTGCTGAGGACGTAACTGATAACGCAAGATATCGATATTGCACGTGATGTAATAGAAAGAAGGTTAGACTTTACACAGACAAAATGACCTCAAAATAAAACAGTTTTGACGCACAGTCGGTGCGAACAATAAGATCGTGTAATAACCTGCGGAAGTTTCATTCATAATAATCGAGGGATAGCTAAGGAGCGGATTATTAGATATCAGATACCAGACAACAGACATCAGTTTTTCGAATTCGACCGCAGAAGACTTTGCAAACTAGGTACGGTAGTAAAACGTGACGGTATTTAGACCCGGAGATGTTAGTGCGAAAACAGGTTTCCGAATGCGGGACTCGGATATAAAAATATACAGATCTCGTGTAGTTGCTTTTTGTTCAACTGCAGTTAGATTTATATTTCTCACAACTTTCTGTACTGGCTGTAGATGAAGCTTTGAGATCAGAGAAATTAAACTGCAAATAGAATTGTAAGAAGATTAAATTTTTTACTCAGCTTATAGACAACACATAACATTTTGTTGTATTCAATGACTGTAGTACATCTGTGATTGATGGTAATAATAAGACATAAAGCTTATTAAAAGGGCTACCAAGGGTGGTGCACGCTCATTTAACGCGGTCCATGAGAAGGCAATTTATAGCTTATTGTATTTATTCAATTCTCATAAAAAGAACATTATTGTAAAAGCGAATTTAGCATATACAAATCCGTTGGTTAAATTTCCAAGAAACTAAATCGGCAACAATATTAGTTTTTCTTTGTGAAACGCGAATACAGCCAAATAGTGGTTGGTATTAGTACTATTTTTGTTTGTTGTTATTTACTGCTAAAAATCATGTTGGGTGGTATAGGTTAGGTGTACACAAAGTAGGGTTCTTTTTATATATTTTAAACGGAGGTGAGAAATGTTCAAAGTGTAAGCAAAACTCCATCCACCGCAACGACAGAAGAAATTTCCACATAGCTATTCGGAAGACCCACATCCGACTAAACTTAGTTTTTCTTAAGGTGGGTTACCGGTCAAAAGCTTTAACATAGACAAGGGAGTTCAAAGCCCTTTTAAGATAAGCATTCAGGTATTCAGTGGAAGTGTCACAACTTGTATACCCTAAGTAGTATACGTATCGTCAATTCAGCACATAAGAAAGGATAAAACCAGTGGTTAAAAATAATGAGGAACCATAAAAGTACGGTCAGGGAAACTGTCGACAATTTTAATCTCATTATTTGATGTGACCAATCAAAACTATCCTTGTCCTAGTCACACCATTTCACACTTGTAATAAAAGAGTCTCTTAAACGCCAGCTGCCATATCGTCCAATTAACCTTGCGACAGAGAATATGGTGAATCCATACCGCAGCTTATTGAATATATCTAGCTGAGTTAAGCTAGCTTGCTGCTTTCCGCTACACGTGCTGCAAGTATACAGTTTATTCGTTATTGGCTTTATAAATCAAGTTTTCATTTACTTGTTGTTTTTATAATCTGCACCCAAGGTGATAAAAAAATCCAGGTCAGCGCAATTATATAAAGGAACAATACAGCCAATTTAGATGTTTTAACACTTTAGTCCTAGTACTCATGACATAGTAGTAGAGAAAGGGCCAGCTAAATCAACGCCCGAACTCAAAAAGGGCTTGGCTTGAGTGACTCGGCATGGAGGAAGGTGGCACACAAGAAGCTGCGACGGGGTACCATTAGTTTTTAAAGTGAAACCGCGCATCACCCCCCAGGACTTAAAAGTTATAGCAATTGTTATCCTCCAGGATATTTAGTGCATACCCACCAAGACTTTAACAGTGCATACCCATCCCCCCCCTTAGCAGCAAGAGAATTAGATGTAGGTAAACGACCAGATTTACGGTACCTAGGAAAAATTATATTCGAAGTATTTACAAATATTGTAGCGACTGCTTTAGTGGTATAGGCTTTTATTGAAATTAATAAGTAAATTTTGCAGTTATTTGTAATCGAGCACGTTTTAGTGTGATTGCGCTAGCCGACATAATGCTTATGCGAGTGTACCTGATAATTTGAGGGATACTCCTTTGCTATTCTGTGCACTGTTATATGTTTAATGCCTTATTTAGATGTTTCTATATTTCTATTCTATACTTGTATTGTACATTTATATATTTTATTGTTCTGTCGTTTAATCTGTTTTGTTTGGCGTTTTAACTACTTTTTGTCACATTATCTATAGAAATGAAGATTAGAATTAGAATAAGTCAGTTAGGAAACGATAGAGAACCTTAGGGGCGAATTTAGGCTGAATGTAGGATAAATTACTTAAACTAGGGTAGATGATATTTTAAATTTATACAGTAGAAACAAATAGCTGGATAAGCTATTAATTAATTTGGCGTATGCTTAGAAATTCAAATCGATTAGTAAATACTAAGTTAGCCACATTTGGATAAAGTCAACCCTTCAGGTCGTCCCGGTAAGCAGAGCTAAAGGTATAAAAATCGCCTCCCACTTTACTTTTTGCTAGTGTCAGGTTGATCGGACGCACTCTAGAGTCAACGCGATGGGTACCATTACTTAAACACTAACTTTAGTTTTAGTTTATAAATTATATTTAACGATTAGTTAATTTTGAAGTCAGATTTATATTGAAACACGTAATTATTTGTGGTCAATCCCAATATATTACCTTCGGGTGGAGCATTGGGGACGTGGCCGCAAGTGTAGCAATCCGTACTCAAACTATACGGTAGGGTGTTTCCAACAAGTCGCATATTGACTCAAAACTCAAAGAATGGGCTGTTCACTTGAAACAATACAAAAACGTTGTGGAAGAATAAAATCAACCATTTGAATGCTAGCGTGGGAATATCTCTAATGCAGAAAGTTGATATAAAAATCTGTAAAGCAACTTTTAATAGGCAAAAGAGATTGGCATTTCCTGTCTGATGATAAGGGTGCGTTAGATAGGTGACCCCAAACCCGTAGAATTTCCTCTTTAATAAAAGGGGGCAATTTGCAAACCGTCTTTTTAGGAGTGATCCGGACTGGGTGGCGTTCTACTCAAAAGAGAATTGAGTCTGTGGAGTATATTTAATCAGGAGGATCAAAGCGCTATGGAGCTCGAAACAGGACAAAGATCAATTGTATTTTGCCAACCGATCTTCTACGTGATGGACAAAACGGAGAGTCCAAGGGCGTCTTTCAATGAAAACTTCCGAGGAATTAAAAAGCGGAGTGAGTGAACTGTAAGTGTCAAAGGAGCAATGCAAGGCAGTGCCGCCCACCATAAAGGACAACGAAACAAGTCGGAAGGCAGCAAACCACGTGATCTGACATCGGCAGGATTCTCTAGAAATAATAAAATGTTAGAAAGCGTAAGAAGTGTTAGCCTGAATATTTACGACGAATGTCTTCCATCGCTGTGGTCGAATCAAAAAATGAACGACTATGGAGTCGGATCAACAAAAGATTTTTTCCAAGGTAATATCCAGATTAAAAGTTTTGAGGATAAATATTAATTATTTTGAGACAAAAGCGGCGGCTAACAGTTTGAGTCTAAGCAAAAGAAGGTACGAAACAAAGCCACGTTGGACTTCGCACAAACTAAGCGAACGTCATCGATAGAGGATACAATAAAACGAAAATAAACAACGACACAATAGCCGCGTTCGGAGGCGTCCACAAAACAATGAACTTAACACGTAGAAAATTGTTCCGGAAGTAGCAAGCGTGTTACAGCAAAGTCGGAAAGAATTGGTAAATCATGCAGAGATCTTTCCCACAAACGGAGCAAGTTGAGAGGGAAGGGAATCATCGCAGTCTAATTTCAATGACCACAAACGCTGTACTAAATATTTACCAAAAAATTAGAGGAGCTAAAATTCCTATAGGACGGAAAATGCGGAAAAAGTTGAAAAGCAAGTTGCGCTTGGTACAGGCGGTATACTGGTCGAACTAGAAAACCAAAGTATCTATGATGGGAATCCATCGAAGACCTGGAATTTTCAGAGGCTTAGTGTCAGGTTCCGCAAAGGAGCAAGGAAGTGCGAATTGTTAGAAAGCGGGAAGATCTTTTAGCAATTCCAGACAATTACTACACCACTTATGCAATTCAAAACCACTATAGTATAAAAGAGCGTTTAGTTAATTCCGTAAAACCAAGATTGACTCCATAGTCTCCACCCGTAGGAAGAGCATAGGAGGCGAAAGGAAAATAATTTCCTTTGTTTTTAGCCAACTGCAGGCAAGTGCGTACTGCCAGGCGAAGGACGCAATTTACCCCATAGATAGTGATTTTCAACTGGAAGTCCTGAATAGGCTCAACAAGAGAAGAACACCAAATAACTCGTTGAGAATCACACTGGCAGGATTTACAAAGATTCGCCTAATATCTGCAGTAGAAACACAGGAATAAAGACGAAATTGTAACAAAATTGTGGTAATATCTCGTTGAACTTTGGCTCGAACAAATAAACTTTCATTTAAACAAAATCCAGATAGAGTTTTACCAAAGGCATTAAAAACTACACGTAGTTTGGTACTTACATTTTCTGGCTTCACAACACAATAATGCGGGGTATAATAAGAAAAGACAGAAACAGGCCCAGCTTGAACAGGTTGCATGCTATTATAAGAAAGGTTTACAAATTAAGAATGTAAATAATCATGAACTTAGTAATATGCAACTAAAATTTAGAGAAGCTTTATACAAGTTTTAGTTAAATAAATATTAGAATCAATGGTACACAGTTACAATACAAAGTAAATTCAGATAACATCAAAACATATTTAGTCAATGTATAGTCTATTTCTAAGAAACGCAGCGCTTTGTTAGTAAAATTCACTAATATCAAGATGCAGGCGGTCTAATCATAACATACAATACGGTGTCAGATGTTGGAATGTATTCATTTATATTGCTGAGACGGGAGGACTTAAGCAAAACATATGACATCACCCCTGATTTATGAGCAGTAGGAATGTTATACGGTGACATATCCCCTACTAAAGAAACGAAAAGTAAGAAAAAAATGACAGACGTCCGTGAACAGAAAGAAAGTGAGTAGTAGCGAGTCCCAAGTCATAAGCAAAAATACATGTGCGAGTGAACAGTGAAATGTACGTAGTCGAGTACACCCTTTTGATTTTAGGGCGTTAATGTGGTGAGCCACATGTTTTCTACACAACCCACTATACTGATGTATTGGGATGGTTTGTTTCCAAGCAAAGAAAATCTGGAAATAAGCTCCTGATGACTAGCTAATATACCCTTGACTTCATGAACCTTTTTAGTCATCTGAAAGCGTAATTATAAGTCATAACTCATTAGAAATATATGTTGTTTTTATTTTTTAGTGGCATTTATGTATGACGTTTTCTCCATAAATTATTGATAAACTTATAAAATGTATACTTTAAGTAAAGTAGTGTTAAATTATTAGAGGTATAACATCTGGACGTAGCAAGTTCTAATTGCAAATTATGGACGTGCTTCAATTATATTATAGTTAATTATCAAGGTTATAATTAATTGAAGATGGACTGAATACATTTCCAATTCTACGCGCGCGCGCGCGCGCGTGTGTGTATTTGTCTACAGATATATCGTTATGCCGTTGATATTTGCATTGATGTAAGTACTTAAAAATTGTGGTGTGTGTACCTGTTTACAAGAAAATGGAATAATGTTATATTAAAATAGATTTAGGCGTGGTAGTTAGTTCAAATTTGGTATTTTATTTGTTTAAACATACAGGTGGCATTTTATAAAAAAAACTTGATTCCACCAGCAAGTTAATGTAATTAAAGCCCCCAAGGATTACTCGCCTTCCACGGAATTATTAAACCAGATAGATTGGCGCCCATACGTTGACAGTGTGGATATCCCTTCAAGATAACTGTTACTGATAACGAGCTTGAAATTGCACCTAGTGAACTGTTAAAGTAATTTTCTGCTTTTTATTGGTTTCCTAGGGACCCTCTGCCAGACCACTGTAGTTTGCCGTTGCACCATTAAGTTGTTACAGGATTCCTGCAATTTCTGCGTGATTCTAAATTTAACAATTTAACACTTGAATCATCCGTAACATATGTAAACTCATTTGGGAGAGTCTGGTGTGTTCAAAATTACAAGAAGACTACCCTTTTTAATCACCTCCTTAGACCAGTTTTTTTATATAGTTGCAGCTGTCGCACCTCAAGGCAAGTACGTTTATTACATTACTAATAAGTTAACTACAGAAGATTTTTACGAGTGGTATGTTACGTACCTAGACGTAGCCGGAAGAAAAGTAAATACCAGGGTAACTACTAACCGCGGAGAGTGCGGGGATTCGTCCACATACTAAAAAATAAAGTATATTGCCGACGATTATCTATTAACACATAAAAACAAATAAAGGATTCTGTACAAACAATCAAAGAGAAAATAAATTAAGCATTACTGTTTTAGAGCAAACAAGTAGATTATACGGACAATTTAGGAATCTAGTAACGAAGTGCGCATCTCGTATTTACATAAAATAAAATTAATCAGTTGCAAATAAAAACAGTGAAAGCTTTTGTCAGGTGTTGTTAAAATTTCACCTAATACTTTTTGTAAAATAACTAATTAGTAGGATTAACGTGTGAGAGTTTTTGTCGGCCGTTTTTAAAATTTTACCTAATAATTTTTGTAAAATAAACTAGTCCGTAAAGCAAATAAACGTGTGCGTTCTTTTGACAAGCATGTTTAAAAATAGTACATCGCACCAGTAGAGCGATAATATCGAATCGCAGCAACGACCAATAGTTCTACAATGTGACGTTTCTTGTCACGTAACTACACCAAACGTTGATACGGAATATGCCATTGACGCACACAAAAGAAAACAAGTTGCATACCTGTAGGTGTCCTGGTACTTAACTTGCAAGCCGTCGGGGGTGAGTCAACACAGGAACGTCATGGACAAACAAAAACCAAAGAAAAAAAAACAAAAGAAAATTCGCTTAAAAACTAAAAGAAAATTCGTTACAAAAACAAAATACTATAAAAAAAGAAAAACCGAAAAAGAAAAAAAGGAACATCCCAAAAAAGAAGAACTCTCGTCCGGCTTAAAGGACCAATAATAGAAGAAGAGAAAAAAGGAGGGAAGGAAGGTAAGCAAGCAACGAGCACTAAGGTGGAACGGCATTAACACTGCAGAAAAGTCGTCGGGGATACTTCTAGTGAATAAACAGGAAAGTCTTCTACCTCAAAAGAGGAAAAGGAACAAGGAAGAAAACCGACAATACAAGCCAAAACAAGACCCAAGGGTCAAAAGTCAAGTATGCAAATGAAAGACAAGGGAAAACAAGAGAAAGGGAGAAAGAGCGCTGGTAAAAGAAACGATGTACTGCAAACTGTGGTAACCAAAACCGAAGAACCACAGAAAAGAAATGCTAACTATTCCTAAAGTCGACTAAGTCGTGGTTTCCAAAGAAAAAAAACGGACTAGAAAGCACCTACCACAGGAGCGGATGGACGAAATACAATCAGTATCGGGACCGACAGCAAAGAAAACCAGCAAGAAGATAGGGAAAGGAAAGTGGAACGAAAGGAACGAGAACAAAGAAAAAGCAAACAGAATAACACCAACACTAAGTGCAAAACCCAAAAAAAACTAAGAATCGTACAAAAAAAATAAAACAGAATCCCAGTGTAGTTATGCATGGGCGTGTGCGTGCAGCTGTGTATATGCGTGTGTGTGTAGGTGTGTAAAAAGGGTGTGTGTATGTGTTATGCGTGTATAAAGTGTGCGTGTGTGTATGTGTTGTGTTGGACCGCTTTAGTCGCCTCTTACGACAGGCAGGTCGTACCATGGTGCTAGTCTATTCGCGGACCCACACGGGTTCAAGGAGTACAAGGAGGAAACGAGAGAAAGAAGAACTAAGTAGAGAACGGAAGAAAGGAGAACCAAGTAGGACTGTGTGTTTATGAAGTGCGTGGGTGTATGTAGGTGTATGTAGTGTATGGGTATAGATCGGACGTGTATAAAGTGTGTGTGTATGTGTACGTAGCCGGAAGAAAAGTAAATACCAGGCTAACTACCAATCGCGGAGAGTGGGAAGATTCGCCTACATACCAAAAAATAAAGTACATCGCCCACGATTATCTATTAACACATAAAAATAAATAAAGGATTCTATACAAACAAGCAAACAGAATATAAATTAGGCATTACTATTTTTCAGCAAAAACGTAGATTATACGGACAATTTAGGAATCTGAATACGAAGTGCGCAACTTGTGTTTACACAAAATAAAATTAATCAGTAGCAAATAAAAACAGTGAGAGTTTTTGTCGTGTTGTTAAAATTTCACCTAATACTTTTTATAAAATAACTAATTAGTAGGAACGAATTAAGGGGTGAGAGTTTTTGCCGAACGTTTTTAAAATTTTACCTAATAATTTTTGTAAAATAAACTAGTTCGTAAAACGAATAAACATGTGCGTTCTTTTGACAAGCATGTTTAAAAATAGTACATCGCACCTGTAGAGCGATAATATCGAATCGCAGCAACCAACAATAGTTCTACAATGTGACGTTTCTTGTCACGTAACTACACCAAACGTTGATTCGGAATATGCCATTCACGTATACGAAAGAAAACAAGTTGCATACCTGTAGGTGTTCTGATACTCAACTCGCAAGTCGTTGGGGCAACACAGGAACGCCGTGGTCGTCAAGATCCATTTACTCTGCTACCATAATTGCAGCCGCGGTCTACAGACAAAAGCAGTTGTTCTACATAAAGAAAGAACGCATTTGGCCTCCAGCTAAAAAAAGCTAAGAAGAGAATCTAGTTAGAATGGGTACGCACGGAGAAACTCACCCAATACATGCAAGATACTTCCTAGTTGTCGAACAGAAACACGTGCATTGCTTTTGAAACACGGCGAGGAATAATGTAGAAAACACTTCGACGCACAAGATGTAGAATCAAATTCAACAATAGGTTCAAACAACACGAATTCGAATTGCAAATCCTAGCTTATTGAAGCGCGGTTAAAACTGGAAAACTCGGCTTGTATCGAAAAGTTCAATACACTATGTAGACGAATGTTTAGATGGAGCACACATAAGAAGCAATTATACGCTATCGGAAGGTTTAGCAAATTGAAGGTTACCTAAAACAGGGTAATTATAGCATAAACTTCTCGTTTCCAAGCAAATAGATTTAAGTTGGGAAATTATTCGAAAGCGTATTTATTGCAGAAAAATAAAATACACAGCATGTAAACTATTTAATTGTAGCATAAACTTGTCGTTTTTAAAGCAAATGGGATTTGAGTTTAAAAGTATTAGACTGCGTATTTATTATTAGCTAAGTTGACGGATGTGAGAATAGCAACGTAGTTGATTTAACAAAATTATCGTGAAGCGGACTTATGAAGTAACAAGTAAATTTTAAAAGCAAAATTGGAACGTAACGGGTATTACTGAAATAAAATAAATTGTCGAAGCAAGTTACATTTTTTCTTTCTTCTAGAAAAGACGTTCACTGTGTTAATAAGTTGAAATACTTCTTTTAAGTTATTAGCAATGAAAGTATGCGTTTTTATTAGATTAAAGATACTAATGCTCAACGTCAATAAATCTGAGTAACTGGTTTCTAAAGTTTCTAGCACGCAAGTTGGCAACTTTCAGTGTTTATTTGTTACCAAAATAAAGCTTGAAAATCTGACGTGTCCTCAATTTTCGTCTAGAAATTGTTGTCAAACATTAATTCGTTTCTCTTACTCGCAATGTATTACTAGAATTTCACTTTTAAACGTAGGACAAGTGATACTTATGTAGCAATTTTAATTTAGTTTCTATGTGGTCCAATTTGATTACACCTGCTACAACTGAGTATTTACAAGTAACAAGTGTAATTGCATTCCTGCACTTGCAGGACGTGGAGGAACCGCGATTTGACCGACGACAATTTGTAAAACGTTCCGCAAATATTTAACCAGTCTCTCGCTTCACACACATACACTAATCAAGTACTAAGTTCCCTTAACTGGAACAATTCCGATTACAAATTATTTTTGTTCTCTTTTGGCGAGGATCGTTATATTAACAAAACCATTCCGAGAAGATTGCTACGCTAACATTTCAAAACGATTAAGCTTGTTATTAAAATGTCAAAGTATTCCATAAAATTTGAAAGGATAACTTATTAATTTTAATACGAGAAAGCGACTATGAGAAAAGTTTTAAGGTTCAGACTGACAAGATAGTATGAATGCGACAACGAACAGCAAAGTTCTTGAAACAGGGATTAGCTATTTTGAAACACAGAAATTGTTTGTAGATACGGCTAAAAAGTTTGGAAGCGAAGGGATTACTTTTACTCTTAGCTTTTAGAGGTAATATCCCCCGAAGCTTCAAGTTAAGAAATTCTTTAAAAGCTTTATAATAGACATTCTTTGGTCACGGATAATATCATTGCAGGTCGTAAACTTTTAAGATTGCAATTAGGAAATTTAGTGTTTCTATTTTCCAATAAAATGTTATTTTCCTTATATAATAATACCGTACTGAATGTGCCATTTGGGAATCTTTTGTAGCTTAACACTTAAATCAAATAACCTACAATATTAAATTTAATAATTTTAAAGCGTTCTCCAATTAAAACGGTATGCTTTTAAAATGAGACGACAACTATGTTTAAAATGATATGGCGGTTGGTAGTTACTACCTGTACTTCCTATACTCTGTTAATTTACTACGAGGGGTGATAGAAAGTAAGGTCTCCTATTTTTTCATAGAAAATGACATTTATTTACAAAGTGTGATACATTGTTGGAAAAGCCAGGGTCTTGGCTATTTTTCAACATAATCGCCATTTTTTCAACACTTTCCGCATCTGCGCGATGTACTTTGTATGCCGGTGTCGTACCACTTTGCGTCCGCCTCGCGCAGCCAGGTGTTGACCTCTTTTTTAACCTCCGCGTCCGACCCAAACTTCTTCCCTCCGAGATGTTTTTTCGGGGCGGGGAACAAGTGGAAGCCTCGACTGCCCGAACAATCTCATCCGAAAGCGGCGGCCGGCCACTTCTCTCCTCGTCGTAAACGTTAGTTCGCCCGGAATTAAACTCGCGGCACCACTACGCACGTTTTTAATGTTCACACAGTTTTCCCGTAAACTTCAACCAATTGACGATGAATTTCTTTTGGTGTCACCTTTTTTCGATTATGTTACTTACCCCTGGCGTTTTAAGTAGTATTAATACAAATTAAACTTTAGAAAGGCCCTCTTATTTTATTCGACTCTTCTCTTATGTATTCGATTCCAATTCTATACAATTTCCTTTAAGCGTTGTAAGACGCGATTTTAAAATGCGTTGTTGGACTTGTGTGTTAGTATAGTTAAGTTGCTTGATTTAGCACCCAAACTATAAACGAGTGTAGCCCGTAATTCCGAAATTCTTGAAGATGGTTCAAGGTACAGTTTTTCTGCTTTCTTAACTTCTGCTGCTATTCTGAAAGACAGACACTTCGTTTGTTGTTTATAGTTTCCTTACTCGTAAGTATCCAATAAATTGAAAAATGCACGTTTGTAATTTACCTTCACAATACGCGTGTGATTAGGTACTCATGCTTCAAGTCACGATTATTTAACCAAGGCTCACGTTAGAACAAGTGTTTTTGTTAGTCTTTCTTTGTACTTAAATGTTAACGTCAACAACATGCTTACCAAATTCTCAATTAGAGCAAGTAAACACCCGGTTCATTTAGGTTAGGCTAGTTAAGCTATCTAATACATTTTTAACTTACGGAGTTCACTTAACAGGTCAGGTAATAAAGGCCATTGTTCTCTTGTAGATATATATATATTTATATATATATATTACTCATATTTAGACCAGGGTAGAAAATTAAATAAGTGCCTCAAATAATTTTAATCACCGTGTATAAGGAAGCTTTGGGAAAAAGTACGCATTATTAAAACCGTGAAGCATAAAATTTATTCGTTTCATTAAAAATAAGGGATTTAAATTATTCACATAGACGTTTTCTATAAAAAGAAGCAGTATTAAAATGCTCAACTTGTATGTAATTTAATTATTCCAAGTAAAGAAACAAATGGAAATTACGTGCAAAATTTATATTAATTATTCAAGTTTAAGTAACGGGTATTAAACAAAATTTACAAATAATAATTAATATTTAATTAGGATTCACTAAAAATTAAAGGGTAGAAGTCAATGCCATTCATTATTATTTTAATTGGAGTTAATTGAACGGTTATTAAGGTATAATAAGCATAAAAGCCTGTGAAAAGTCCAAAGTTGACAAACAAATCGCTAATAGGAAGGTTAAAATAAGTGGAATATCCCAAATCGTAGAAGTGTCATTTAGAAGTATTACGATTGAACACCTGCGTATTTTTAAAAGTCACGTTCTGCTTAAATTTTGTAGATAACAAATGGTTACAGAGAATGTTGGAGAAACCGTCGCTTAATATTCACGGGAAATGCTAATAAAGTGGGTTATTTAACAGTCCACTTGGACTGAAATAACCGATAATAAAGAGTATCGATTTGTACCACTCAGAACAGGGTAGATAGAGACGGATAATATGCGCAAGACAGAGACACAGGTAGTAAAATGCGTGATTTGAGCAACGTCACGAGAGCTACGATTGGTTGTAATCAGATGCAGATATGAGAGGTGTAAACGTAACGATTTCGATACAAAACTAATTAGCTATTCTCGGACGTGGTTGCGTGCCGTGTGGAAAATTTCTCAGATTTTCAACTGGCGCGTGTGCAAAGTTAATAGAATAGCGTGCCCGACTGTCGAAAAGGGAACCGAGAATGCGAAATTCTGGAAATTGTCCGTTTGAGGGACAAAAGCGACGAACAGGCTAGCCATTATATAAACCCGGACTTTTAAACAGTTTAGCTCTCTTAGATTTTTGAGTATTCGATGCTTTAGACAGTGCTCTTAGATTTTCGATTTTGATTCAATACTTTAAACAGTTTGCTCGTATATTTTGGTGATTATTGAATACTTTAAAACAGTTTGCTTTTACGTGCTACGATGAAAGTTATTTAGTGCATTTAGAAAAGAAGATACAAGGTAATAAAGTCTAGTTATATTTGCGAGTATTACTGTACCAACTATCGAAATTGTAACGATAAATGAATAAACAAAAGTAGGCAGTTTTGGGTATAGCGTGAAAGAAGTATGAATTTCTTTGCTATTTTTCGGGGGTGTTAATAGTCAAATGTTATTCGTAATCGTGATTGGATCCACAAAACAAGATTTTGAATATACTTAGATGAGTTCCGGAGAAGCTCTGAAACAACTTTAGATGAATGGTGGTGTAGAAAAGTTTAAAAGGCGACCAGGAATTTGAGGACGGAAACATAACCCAGTTGGAATGGTAAAATTAGCAAGGACGATGTACATTGAAGCCACGAGTGCAGTAACCTTCAGGTAAATTATACAATTTTGTTCGAACTTTGATGTTTTTGGTGTGTGTTGAATAACTTTATAATTTGTTTGATAAAAAAAAATGGACAATAGTGAATTTGTACCAACAACAAATTTTTAATTTTAAGGTGAAATTTTCTTGTTTAAGTAGAAAGGAGTATTTAGCAGTTTGAGTTCTTGATTATGATGAAAATTTGGGTCTGTCTTTGAGCTCAATTAGACTAACCTGTTTGATTAACGTAAAGGGTGGGAGATGCTCCTTTGTACTCAGACTCAGGTCTGCAAATATTGTTAAATTAATTAGTAGGCATCCTACAAGGACTTTAATTCTGGATGCAAATTAAAAATGATGACAAATTTAAACTTGAAATTTTATGATACTGAAATTTATGCTGAAATTTAATTTTGAAATTTTAATGTATTATTAATATTGATGTAAATAGAGTTAACGTAGATGTTTGTGGTAGGAATGTGTTTGTTTTTTTTTATGAATGAGGATGAAAGTTTTAACTAGGTGAGCAGCCGAGGCGGAAAGAGTAAAGAGGCGATTATCAGAAGAGAATCACAGCAAATCGTAGCGCCCAAAAGCGAGGCTCGAGTTCCAAAGAAAATTTTTGTGATTTTATTCCAGGAAGCTGGCGAGGCTTTTTGTACATTTCACAGCAATATATATTCTGTGTAATTTCTTCTTGTACATATTTAAGGCTGGAACTTGTAACTATTTTTGCATACTTATATGTACCTATTATTTAGATTATAAAATTTTATGCTCGATATTTTAACATGTTTAGGTTTATACAGTATTATATGCAAAATGGCGCTTTGTTTACATTGGGTTGTAACAGGACGTTTACGTAAATGTGTGTTTTCTTTTTTAAATACTTACTCCTTTTGAGACTGTCTGTTTGCAATATAACTTTTTACTGAGGTTTCCAATTTTTTTCTGTATCACCCACCCCACGCTACGACGTTTTTGAGCTAGTCCAAAATCCAATTATTTTGGATTTCTATTCCAGCATACTGTCCCATCTTTGTTGCGGTATTCGGTATAGGCGATTTCCTTTACTTATTTTACTACTTTCTTCCCTGTCTGCACGGATTACCGTAACAGCATGTTTATTAAGTTTCTCTCAATACATTAAAGGTATAACTGCATTACGATCAACAAAATCATCACAGATGTTCTTAATTTTAGTATTAAACTCAATGTACTGTATTATTTTATTTCAGCTTGAAAATATCGAAATACATATAAGAAAACATGATAAATTTAAATCGTAAACATTTAGTATAATGTTTGATTAATTTGTCAACATAAATCACTTAGTTTTGTAGCCAAAGGTTTCCGCAGTAAAATGCCGAACACAAAGTAATGCGCCGTTAAAATTAAACAAAGGTGTAAACAAACAAGCTGTTTAACTCACCAATAAGATGACATATGACAAATAATTTTGAAACAAATACTTAACCTCAACACGAAAGATAAACCTCGACAGGCCCCTTCAATATGTAGTTTACTATGGTATAAACTGATTTACAACATTGTGAATTCCAGAATGAAATTAACAAAAAATTATGATCAGATAATCAGACGACAAATACAACAACACAGTAGATGCATGACAGGGGAATGAGGCCCACATTTCCCCCAGCATCCACATTTCCCCACACATCTGGACCAAAAAGTTTTCTTCGACTAACCATTTTCATCTTTCGAGATAAATATATCTTGTTTGGTATCAATTAATATTAGATTTTTCTCAGCTATCTGAATCTCTAGGAATTTTTTAGATTGTACCATTCCCAAGGGAACTACCCTGATTTTAAGATTTTTTACCGGCAGCGATTTTTGACCGTCTTTATAAAATTTTTTATACATGTAATACATCAAATTAGTTTAACATTTTACGCAGAATCCGAATCTGTAAACAGATTTAAAATCGGACCACGCCCTGCAAAGTTACACTTTAAAGCTCCCAAACCTCTAAATTTTGCTCTTTGCTCTATAAGCAAACATCTCCAAAAATCAAAAACCGTGGAGATTTTAGAAATGAATCCTTTATGGCCCATAAGTGTTTAATATTTAAAACCATTTTTCAAACGGTGATGCACTGCTTTTAGAATATTCAAAACCATAACTTTTTAAAAACAGTTATCAATTTTCTGGTTTAACATTTTTAATAACTATGCACGTCACAATTATATAGTCAATGCTTGGAAAATACAAGTCGTTAAGGAATCAATTTCTTAACAATTATGAGCAGTCTAAATTACATATGAAAGCTGTATATAATTTCTTTTCTTGGAATTTCTATTAATTATGTTCGTATACAGTGCATTAGAATTTGATGAATAATTGCTGGGGATTTACATAAGGTATTTTCTAGTAACCAGCATCGAGTACGTATTTAAAAAAATACAAACGTCATTTAGTAATATAGATTAATTAACGGTAATTATTTCAAACCGTATATAACGCGGTGTGATTAGAAAAATTCTATTAGTTTCGCACGTTTTTGTGTAAAGCCCGTTGAAATTTTAAACAAAATCGTTTCGTGTAGTTATTTTTGTGAAAAGTTTTTGAAGATTTAAGGGTAAGTTTACATTTTTTTTTATTAAAATAGAACTGAATTTATTTGCAAACACCAATTATTATGTATTTTGGTACTGTTTCTAATTGTATTTTAAAACATTAATTTTTCCAAAGTAATGCGCTGTTTTACATATATATTTTTTTTCAAATTTTAAAGGTATGCTTTTAGCTAAGATAAATAAAAAACAATTCCCACAAAATATTTTATTAAAAATTAAATACATTAACAAAAAGCCTCAATAGCAATACATTCTCTTTGGAACAGCTTAACTTATTCAAACAATGGGTTTTTGCTCTCCTTTAACATAGACAGTAGTATCGGGAGGTATGACTTCTTTCAGTAGATCACCCACATTTGTATATCCACTTGTGGACTGTCCATCCCAGCAGAGCCCATGGATTTTTGCTTTAACCACCGAACTTGCTTTTTGAAATCATCACTTAAGGTGTTATACCCCACCGCTATATCCAGTTTCTCATGCCATATTACATTCTTCGCTACATCCAAAATGGCAATCTCCTTGCAATAGAAATCACTAGTTTTGTATTGATATCCTTGTAAATCGATTATGAAACACATGCTTCCTGCTTCAAATCATAAATGGGAATGGGGTTCTAAGCAAATTTCTCCTATATATCCAGTTAAGGGACTTTACCCCCGCCAACTCCTTTTATGATTTTTTCAACTAGATAATTATCTAGAACTTTGGCTGATACTAAAGCAGGTCTGTTTTCTTAATCCAACTATTACCATCCCCCAACCACGACACTAATAATTCCCGTGCTTCCGTTTTCGTAAAACTTTTTCCACTAGGTACGCGTCGGGTGCTGCTGTGAACTGAATCTCATCGTCGTAGAAAGCACCTAGGATTGGTCGACCTTCCAAATCTTGTAGCAGATAGGTTATCGGTCTCGTTTGTTGTACTTTAACAATTTTGAATAGTTATGTACTCCAGTTTGGATGAAATCCTCGATCGAATACTGCTTTATATTTTGATATACGCACAATGTCTCCAACCTTATACAACTTCTTGCGACTTTTAGAAGCGCTGTTAGAGGTGTAAAGTTTTATTCTTTCCGGATGTTCTTCTGCCTCCATAGGCGTCATGTTAATAGTCCGATGCGGTGTATTATTGTATTCTTCTATAACCTTAGGCAAAATATTCGCCCATTTATGACTGCCTTGCAAGAAAAATCTTCTGTACAATTTGTTTTTGATTGTTCTGATCAATCGCTCGACCATACTAGCTTTGATTGCGGAATACGTAGAGTAATGGTTTATCTTATATTTTTTGCATAAGATTTTTAAACCAGCGGTTGTAGTACTCTTTCCCAAAATCCGTTTGTAGATTGATTTTTAAGTTATTTTCTCCTTGCAACATTTTGTCCAATATTTTTTTCACAGCGTTTGTAACTTCTGAACCAGTTTTATTTTTTAAAGGTTCAGCTAAAGCATATTTTGTGAAACAGTCCACCGCTATTAGAATATATCTGTACCCATGGATCACACGCGAGTAAGGCTGCATTTCGCACAAGTCCGATTGGATAAGATCACGTTTCACATGTTTCAGATTTGTATGACGACGCTGAAAATTTTTTCTTGCAGGTTTAAATAATTCCTTTTGGTGTGGTATGGAGTGGTATGAGAGCAATCAAAGGTATATGGAAGACTAACTAGAGGCCGTGGTATCACAGATACTACTCTGGCTAAGTGGATCAATGCCCTACCTAAGTGTGTGCCTACGTGTGCATCGCTGGAGGATTTCTGTGGTGTCAGGAGCATGTGGAATTGCGATCTAGTCGTCAGAAGCGTGACGATTAATCGAATGGCTCAACAGCATTTTCCCTTCGCGCTTCATCCTCAGGATCAACTTATCAGTTTATCCACAGGACTCGTTACTGATGAAACCGTGAACTGCATGCGGACTTTTGAAGTGGGGGTAGTTTCTATGGACTCGATAAACGACGAGGACTTCCATGCTGTTAAACTGAAGCGAAAGGATTGAGTTATGCCATTGTCCGCTATGAACGCTACCATAAGGGTACACAACGATAATATAATAGTCAATTCACGGCAGTTATTCAATAGAATTGTATGGCTACGTCCAAACGATTCAAAGTTCGCAGAATATTTTAAATACGAACTAGCTCCAAACGTTCCTTTAAAACCGAGGGTCTTACAACCTATAACAACCATATATTCCCAAAAGTGGTGGACATGCAACTACGCAACAGTCTGTGAGAGAATAAGGATTTCTTCCAATACCGACCCATACATATGCTTTCAGCTTTCTCTTCCCTATTTCTATGTTTGTTGCTTTTTCTTGTTAAAAGACGTACCTAGTGGAAAAAGTTTTACGGAAACGGAAGCACGGACGCGAATTATTAGTGTCGTGGTTGGGGGATGGTAAAAGTTGGATTAAGAAAACAGACCTGCTTTAGTATCAGCCAAAGTTCTAGAAAATTACCTAGTTGAAAAAATCATAAAAAGAATTGGCGGGGGTAAAGTCCCTTAACTGGATATATAGGAGAGGTTTGCTTAGAACCCCATTCCCATTTATGATTTGAAGCAAGAAGCATGTGTTTTATAATCGATTTACAAGGATATCAATACAAAACTAGTGATTTCTATTGCAAGGAGATTGCCATTTTGGATGTAGCGAAGAATGTAATATGGCATGAGATACTGGATATAGAGGTGGGATATAACACCCTAAGTGATGATTTCAAAAAGCAAGTTCGGTGGTTAAAGCAAAGAATCCATGGGCTCTGCTGGGATGGACAGTCCACAAGTGGATATACAAAAGTGGACGATCTACTGAAAGAAGTCATACCTCCCGATGCTACTGTCTATGTTAAAAGAGAGCAGAAAAAGCAGTTACTATCAAAATATTTATCAAACAACATTTTCAACATGGAAAGTGTATTCTCACTTCCAAGACTCAAAGAATTAAGAAGATTCGGTGATAGGTACAATCACTGTTTAAACCATTGTTTGAATAACTTAAGCTGTTCCAAAGAGAATGTATTGCTATTGAGGCCTTTTGTTAATGTATTTAATTTTTAATAAAATATTTTGTGGGAATTGTTTTTTATTTATCTTAGCTAAAAGCATACCTTTAAAATTTGAAAAAATATATATGTAAAACACCGCTTACTTTGGAAAAATTACTGTTTTAAAATACAATTAGAAACAGTACCAAAATACATAATAATTGGTGTTTGCAAATAAATTCAGTTCTATTTTAATAAAAAAAATGTAAACTTACCCTTAAATCTTCAAAAACTTTTCACAAAAATAACTACACGAAACGATTTTGTTTAAAATTTCAACGGGTTTTACACAAAGCGTGCGAAACTAATAGAATTTTTCTAATCACACCGCGTTATATACGGTTTGAAATAATTACCGTTAATTAATCTATATTACTAAATGACGTTTGTATTTTCCTAAATACGTACTTGATGCTGGTTACTAAAAAATACTTTATGTGAATACCCAGCAATTATTCACCAATTTCTAATGCACTGTATTCGAACATAATTAATAAAAAGTCCAAGAAAAGAAATTATATACAGCTTTCATATGTAATTTAGACTGCTCATAATCGTTAAGAAATTGATTCCTTAACGACGTGTATTTGCCAAGCATTGACTATATAATTATGACGTGCATAGTTATTAAAAATGTTAAACCAGAAAATTGATAACTGTTTCTAAAAAGTTATGGTTTTGAATATTCTAAAAACAGTGCATCACCGTTTGAAAAATGGTTTTAAATATTAAACACTTATGGGCCATAAAGGATTCATTTCTAAAATCTCCACGGTTTTTGATTTTTGGAGATGTTTGCTTATAGAGCAAAGAGCAAAATTTAGAGGTTTGGGAGCTTTAAAGTGTAACTTTGCAGGGCGTGGTCCGATTGCAGCTTGCATTCATTTATTTAGTTAGAATAGCATAATATTTATAGAGTAGGAAACTAAAACTTTTCACAAAAATAACTACACGAAACGATTTTGTTTAAAATTTCAACGGGCTTTACACAAAAGCGCGCAAAACTAATAGAATTTTTCTAATCACACCGCGATATATACGGTTTGAAATAATTACCGTTAATTAATCTATATTACTAAATGACGTTTGTATTTTCCTAAATACGTACTCGATGCTGGTTACTAGAAAATACCTTATGTGAATCCCCAGCAATTTATCATCAATTTCTAATGCACTGTATTCAAAAATAATTAATAGAAAGTCCAAGAAAAGAAATTATATACAGCTTTCATATGTAATTTAGACTGCTCATAATCGTTAAGAAATTGATTCCTTAACGACTTGTATTTTCCAAGCATTGACTATATAATTATAACGTGCATAGTTATTAAAAATGTTAAACCAGAAAATTGATAACTGTTTTTAAAAAGTTATGGTTTTGAATATTCTAAAAACAGTGCATCACCGTTTGAAAAATGGTTTTAAATATTAAACACTTATGGGCCATAAAGGATTCATTTCTAAAATCTCCACGGTTTTTGATTTTTGGAGATGTTTGCTTAGAGAGCAAAGAGCAAAATTTAAATGTTTGGGAGCTTTAAAGTGTAACTTTGCAGGGCGTGGTCCGATTTTAAATCTGTTTGCAGATTCGAATTCTGCGTAAAATTTTAGACTAATTTAATGTATCGCATGACTAAAAAAATTTATAAGAACGCTCAGAAATCGCAACAGGTGAGAAATCTTCAAATTCGGGTAGCTTTCTGAGGAATGGAGCTATCTAAAAAATTTCTAGAAATTCAGATAGCTGAAAAAATTCTAATATTAATTGATACCAAACAAGATAGGTTTATCTCAAAAGATGCATTGGTAAGACGAAGAAAGCTATTTGTTAGGTTTGCTTATAGAGCAAAGAGCAAAATTTAGAAGTTTGAGAGCTTTAAAGTGTAACTTTGCAGGGCGTGGTCCGATTTTAAATCTGTTTACAGATTCGGATTCTGCGTAAAATTTTAAACCAATTTGATGTATTACATGTATAAATTTTTTTATAAGGACGGTCAAAAATTGCTGCCGGTGAAAAATCTTAAAATCATTGTAGCTCCCTTGGGGATGGTACAATCTAAAAAATTCCTAGAGATTCAGATAGCTGAGAAAAATCTAATATTAATTGATACCAAACAAGATATATTTATCTCGAAAGATGAAAATGGTTAGTCGAAGAAAACTTTTTGGTCCAGATGTGTAGGGAAATGTGGATGCTGGGGGAAATGTGGGCCTGATTCCCTTGCCATCCATCTACTCAAAACCAACTTCGATTCACTTAGATCGAACTTCTTGACCATTTAGAATTTGAATGCTTTACGTAGATTTTATACCGCTTCACCGTTTAGCTGTAAGCCATTCAGTTGAATAATCTTCTATTTAGTTGCAATAATCATCTAGTTGGAATACTCCATTTCAGTTTTAATAGTTCTTCTCAGGTGAACCACTGCCTATCAGACTCTATTTAGTTGCGTCAATATTTAAAAACAAATAATTATTACTAATAAAAGAAAATTTTCGAACCATTGTGAGTTCTACAAATAAATTTAGCGAAATGTAATCCATCTCGCCGCTATTCAGTTTAAAGAATAGTGACACGAATATCAATCTTATACCGTGATATTCTATCTACAGCGGTTCTGTTTCTAGGTGGAAAAATTGGCAAGACTATATTTGAACGCGTGTCTGCATGCATTACAAACTAAAGAAATGACAATCTTAAAGGTTGACCTTTAAAACCTTGCAAAAATATTGTTTAAAACATCTAAGCGTGCTCACTTACTATAACGTGAATTACACAGGGTATTACAGTTTTAATGGCATTTATTATAAGAAAAATTGGCGTAAATAATCATCATAATCGGAGCGTTACACTATCACATTAACGCATATACTCTATATTACTGATTATAAAGCAAAACTAAAAACCTAATTCTAAATCTTAGTTCCATCAGAATGTTTAACACCTTAACTGCTGAAGAATATATATGAGAGGTTAACTGCATGCTGAGAGAGCTTTTGGCTGAATTTGGTAAGGAATTGCTAAATATTGTCGGAAATACTTACTTTGAATAGTAGTGTAGTCAAGGTCACGTTGGTCGTAAAGACGCGTATCCGCGTCATCAGCACTGGGAATGAAAATTTTGGGTTAAATACTGGAAGACACGGAAACGCGCTGTGTATAATTTACTCAATGTTTGATTACTATTCCTTTTGAATTTATTTTATTTAGGTAAAACCTTAGTTTGAAAAAAAAAGCATCGAAACAAATATGGATTTCAGTGAATCTAATGAAACACAGAATATTTACTTCAAACATAAACTAAACACATTTACATACTAGTTAGAACACTAAACATAAACTAAGAACTAAAAATATACTAATTCCAAACTCTAAACATAAACCAAACACTAATAAAACATATTGAAAAAGGCTTTACCAAACTGAAAGCTCTAACATAAGTTTTCTTTTTCTTGAAACTTGTAACAGCATTCTAGACATAAGCCAGGCCTTGGTGGACAGCTCACGCATTCGTAACGGTATCTTTCCTAATCTTATTTTTGCTACACTTATTGCACTTCCTCCTTTTTGTTTCATTTTTCAAATTTTGTAAAAAGTGCGGCGAGATTTCGATAGCTAAATTGGAGAGAAAAGTGGACATATATACAAAAAAATAAATGATAATAAACAGAAACAAAAAATTAATGATTATAAACAGAAACAAACAATTACTTCAAACACTTAACTTTTATCAATAATAGAAAAACAAGCACAATTAATTGTGGCGGCCGTTCGTAACGAATAATATTAATGCGACCGTCTAGTACGGAGTCGATAGTACAAATTGCTTCGTGTTTTCGCCGTGGCCGGTGATAAAGAAAGTTCTTGCTCATGTGTATAGCATAGTTTATCTATATCGCGGCATTTAACACAGGTGGTGCTTGTAGTACTGACACAGTAAGGTAAGGGTAACCGGCCAGAGGCAAACAATTAACAAATTTCAAATGCAGAAAACAAATTATGCTGTAAATTATGTACAATATATATAATACAAACAAAACAAATTTTTTTTCGGTTATCTTTGTAGGCGTGTGATTGAATTATAATTCTTGAGATTTTTGTTTTCGTTCGCGTGGTACAGTACTTAGCAGGGCTCTAATCACCTGTAGTCGAAAATCATAAAGGTTGAGTTTTTTTTATCAGAATATTTGTTATAAAATATGTAGACATTCAAAAGTATATGTTTTTATTTATTTATTTTATTTATTTATTTGTTCCAACGTTTCAGTAGTCTGCTACCTGAAATTTAAGCAGACCTGGCTTTCCCACATAAAGTAACCATCATGTGTTATGTGTATATGTGTGTGTGTGAGAGGGATGGTTAAAGCATATGTTGAAGAAAGTGTAACCCTAGCTTTTTATACCATCTTATGGTCTTCCGTTCGCAGGGATAATAAGACTTTCCTATCGATTCCACTCATGCTTTCGTTATAGTTAGCAATAGGAACAGGCACCAATTTCTTAACACCTCTATGGTTGTGAACTTTAATCATGTTATTTTTATATTCTGTGGATATGTACACCTCAGGTTTGTCTTTCCACTTTCCAACTAGAAAACCATTGTTGTATTTCGCTACAGTTTCTCCTTTTGCTCATCTTGCTTTTCAACTTCTGTGATATGTTCCCTTCTTTCATCCGCAACGTTTCTGTACAATGTGTAACCAAAAGTAGACGTTTTTTAGCCAATTCAGTGCTGTTGTAAAAAGTATCCATAAAAAGAGAGTGCCACGAATTCAGATGATTTTGTAGCAAATCCAATACTACTCTACGGGTATGTTCTTTTCCACTTTGTTTATCTGTTCGACTAGTATAAACAGTTATATTTATAACTAAACCATCACTTTCTGCAAGTTCATAAAGTTTTATTCCGTATTTGTGGCGTTTATTTTTTATATATTGACGAAATGTTAGTCGTCCACGCCACAAAATCATCGATTAATACATTTCTTCCAGGTTGGCAGACTTCGTGCATTGAATTGTTAAAATATCCTACTATTGGCCTAATTTTATAAAATCTGTTAATTGCTTCTTCTTCATGGGTTTCTGAATTAGTGACAAAATGTAAGCAGCGAAGTATCAATAAAAAACAAACCCGGGACATATGTTTTCCAAAGCACTGTAAACTGACCAGTGGATCAGTTTTTCCAATAATCAGCCATACGGTTAGTTTTCCATGTGCCCATATGCAATAACAGACCAAATACACTTGCAAGTCTGATACTGTTAACGGTTTTCAATTCGTTAGTCTCGATTTTTCTGTAACGCCTTGCTCCGCGTATATATTTGATTCAAGTACTACGAGTTCATAGAAATGTTCATTAACTAAAAAGTAAAAAAAATCGATAGGTTTATTGACTGGAACATTTCTCAGTAATCCTTGTTGTTTTTAAATGAAATGGCCCTCGTTTGATCGTCATTCTCCCAGCTTGAGCAATTCCCAATCGTGGATTGAGAAGTGGATGCATTTACATCAGGATATGTGAATATAGGCACTATTTTAAATATTTTACATTCGTAAACAATTACCTTCTAAATTATAATTTTGACCTGCATCTCCGTCACTGTGAGCGGCTTCTCCAGAAGACGAGAAATCTGTATCATCGTGCGACACAAATTCGTCACTTGAGGTTCCTTCCTCATCGTCCGTAAATGAATTGTATAAGTAATATTCCATTTCATCACTGGTAAGCCGACTGTTATCTCTAACTGACATTTTAGGTCGTTTAGACCTTGATGGACCTGCCTGCTCACTTGCCATTTAACAAGCTCCGCAAGTTACATTTCCCCTAAATTAATATATGTATAATTAAATAGAAATTATTAAGAAACTTAAGTTAGATGCAACAATGTAATTCAAGGATAAATTAAAAAAAGGATAATGAAAGTTCACAAGCAAGCTGTAAGAACGGATGTGGATTTCAAACGTAAGTGATACTGCAGGTGCAAGTCACAGACGGTTATAAAATGGCAATTATTGGAATTAAGATCATTATTTTGTATTGTATAAATTAATAAAGAAATAAGCAGACATGAGCTCTGCAGTTCCCACAGAAATGTGAGAGGCAAAGACAATATAAATACCCCGGAAGCCCCAAGATAGTCAGTCAGTCTTGAGCCTCACAGCTTTTGCATTGTTGGTTGTTCAGGTTACTCACCCTAAATTAAATTCATTTAACAGTAATTTTATATAGTTTTGTAAAATTTCAATTGTAATCTCTGATTAAATAAAATTTTGTTACAAGAGTTTTTGGAAGAAGGCAGCTCCCAAGGCCCAAAATGTAACTGGCGCAGCGTAAGTATCCAGAAGGTCACTAGAAAACCTAAATTCGAAAAATTGGTGGTCTGAAATTTCAATTCCCAATCCATAAGAACAAAACAAAATTGGACAAGGTACAAAATCGACCAACCCCAAAGAAACAAAACTTGGACAAAGTACAAAAAATCACAGATGAAAGCGATGATGAAAATTATATAAGTTCATTTATCCTAACCATTTTTTTTTACAATTATTGATACTAGCTAATAAGAAATGTTTTTATGTACAAATCCTAATTATTATTATCGCAAATTAGTATTTATACCACTTACGAAAAGAATCTACTCAGAGAACTTATTTTTAACAAAATAACTATAAAGACGCAATTATATGCGCAAATTATTACAAATTATTATAAACGAATCGGTTTATTTAGCAAAGTTTGAAAGCTTAAAATATATAAATAAAACGCGATTCTTTTTATGGCAATTATTTACAGAAACGATTTATTCAAAACTTAGTTTTTATCAAATTATATAAATGAAATACTTCAGTGCAACAATTGACGGAAGTGTATAATTGTAGAAGCATTTTTGTAATTTATTATTGAAGAAATTTAATCAGCACAAGTTTGAAACAAAGTGTGCAAATTTTTAACGCAATTCTCATACAACTATTACAGGAAACCATCACTAAGATAAAAACCATTTGCAAAAACTGAAACTTTATAATTAGACAATACAAGGTAACGAACTGTATAATTATAAAGGAGCATTTTATGTACTTATTAATGCAACACCTACTGAGACGAATATAGCAAACTATTACTACAAACACTTAATTACGTAGCAAGACCATTCAGAACCATTCAGAAAAATAAAACTCAATTCGCAACAACTGTAACATCTTCAAAGTATAAAGATACACACAAGGCGACAGTAATTGACGAAATATTACCAAGCAGAAATTCCTCAATGTAATTATAAAACACCGAATAACTACAGATAAAATATAAGTAAAGCGATTCTCTAAATGACCTAATACATACCAAACCGAAGAGTAAATTTCAATTTATACAAAAATTTGATATAAATTAGATCTGAAAGCAAACACTAATTATTAGAACAACCATGAATTCAGACATGAAGATTTATCTCGAGAGTATTCCGCAATATAACGGATATCAAGCGCTACTAGGCAACTTTATTACCGCGTGCCAAATATTTTTAAAAAGCTTTTATAAACCAAAACAAAACAACGCAATGTTTTACTTTTACGCCTAATAATAAGTAAACTGACCGGACGGGCACTAACGCTAATTGCCAGCCGAGACGACTGTGACCAATGGGAAAACTTCAAACGTAGCCTAATTGCATATTTCGTAGACCAAAGAAATAACAAATGTCTAATCCCAAATTTGATTAACCTAAGAATGGAAGGTAACCAATCGCCATATCAATTCGGAATAAAATGTCAAGACATACAAAGTTTAAATCTGACAAAACTAAAAATTGAAGAACACGACCAAAATATCCGACTATTGAAAACAAAAATGTACGACGAAATGGCATTAGACACCTACATAAACACACTACCTGAGCAGTTATCACACAAGATAAGATTCCAACATCCTCAAAATTTAGAACAGGCTATAAATATGATTATAGGAGAACAGACTATATAACCCCAACGCAAATAAAAACTACTCACCGATAAAAACCATACAAGCCGCGAGACAAATATCCACATAACCAAAATTCACACTGTTTAACGCACAAATGAATCAACCGCGCATTAACAACCCAAATCTTAACACAAATTTCAACAATCAATTTAGACAATTTCCGAGACCAACATTTAATTCAAATTTTACGAAACCCACGTTTACGCCATGGTTTAACTAAAACGTAAACCAACCATGGCAAATTTTTCTAAATCTTCTTTGGGGATTAAACCACTCATAGTTTTTAAAATTATCTTTATTAACGTTTCGATCCATGACCCCAAAGAAGATTTAGAAGAATACTAAACAAACCACAACAAACATACAGGGAGTATTTACAACTAAGGCAAACATTTAGCGCAACCCCCAAATGAAATACACCGATGGCAAATAACAACAATTACCTACTACAAACCAACTCCCATGGACACTTCATCTGGTAACACCAGACAAAATACAAAATATCACAAATCAAACAAAATTATAATCAAAAACGAAACTTCACTTCAGAAGAACTATTCCACCAAGAAGTGGAAGAATTTAATAATAATCATGACAGAAATAATTATGCAAATTCCAGTAGAGACGATGAACCAAATCACTTAGAAAACTACAAACGTAATGACCCATGTGAAAATTACGAAGGAGACGACGAGGAAAATACGTGCTAAAATTTTCAGTTAGACCGATTCAAATACGAACTCAAAATTACAAAAATGGAGAATTAGATTAGAAGAATATGATTACGAAATTATATACAAAAAAGAAATTTATAACAATAACGCAGGCGCACTAAGCAGAATACAACTCAACGCAATAAAGACGGAGTCAATTATAAGTAACGTAGACGAGACAGAAATAAAGGAAGACCCAGAAGAAATAGACACCATTCACTCGACACAAAATAAAGAATCAAAAACCGCAATTAAAATTTTAAACGAAGTGAAAGATACAAAACCAAATCAATTCATAATCACCGAAGTTTTAACCAACCCCAATCCCGTAAAATATACAAAGATAGACAATAAGAAAATATACCAAACTCAAATAGCCAAAAACGATAATGAGAAACAAATAATTAAAATTCTAAAATAATATACCCCCGAGAAAAACCGTGTTTACTTTTATTTCACCACCGAATATTTATACAAACGATTTTCAGAATCGTATATTAAATTATTCAATAACTCTGGCCCTGAAATTATTAGACGCACAAGAAAATCAATAACCTTATATGACCCTGACGAAATAAATTAAAAATAAATTAGAAATCAACACGAATGCAAAACCAACCATCGTGGAATCAATGAAACACTAAAACAACTCATAAGAAGATATTTCTTTATAGATATGAAAGAGTTAATCACAGATTTTATCAACCAATTTGAATTATGCGACAAAGCAGAATACAACAGGACACCCCCAAAAGTACCGTTAATGTTAACCAGAACACCCAATAAACCTTTCCAAAAATTACATGCAGACACTCTAGTAGTAGAAGTACAAAACTTTTAAACAATCGTAGGCGCATTCACCAAAGTAGGCCACGCGATACCCATCACTTCCAGAAATAGTATCGACGTAACCCAATAATTCTTACAATATTTTACATTTTACGGTACCCGAAATCATAACTTTAGATAATGGCAGCGAATTTAGAAATAAAACAATACAAAACACCGTAGAATTCCATAAAATAAAAATTCATTTTATAACCGAAAACTAACCTAAATCAAACGGATTAATTGAAAGATTACACATAACCCAATTAGAGCAGATCAGATTATTAAGATTAACCTACAAGAAAGAGCAAATCACCAATTTAATGTCATACGCACTAATTGCATACAATAACACGATCCACTCATCAACAAATTTTACACCACTAAAATTAACATTAGGACATTCAGATTCCCGTAGTCCTTACGACATACATTACAACAAAGAAGTATACCAACAGTATGCTAAAGAGCATAAGGAAAAACTAAAAATAACTTATGATAAAGTAAAAAGTAAACTAGATAACGACAAAGAACGTTTTACTACAACCCGCAATAAGAATACCGACATAAGTAAATTTTCAATAGGACAAACCGTATATGAGAAGAACTATCAAAGTAAAAGACACAAAACGGCCCCTAGAAATTTAGACCCGTTTAAAATCAAAAGGATATCAGACAAAAATATAGCCGTAATAGACAATGGAAAAATAGTGAATTATATTCATTTGAAAAACCTAAGACACCATATAATTTCAGATAGATAGCCATCACCTTTGCCGTCAACCTCCACCCAGGAAGAACGGACAACGACATATTAGTTGAAGATATTAAAAACAACCCCGGTATGCTACCAGTAAAATTGGGAAGTATGCAAAATGCAATAGATTACTGGACATTCGCACAAAAATTTGATTTAACGGAATTAAAACAAGAATTTTACATAACTAAAGACAATTATTACAGACTGATACAATCAATGGACCCAGCCAAATTCTGAAAAGAATGCGCAATAGAAATGATTAATTACAACAGTATAATAGAAAATATTTTAAGAAACATAGAAGACAAATTTAATAGGTTAATACCGACAGATCATATCACAAGACGAAAAGGAGGATTTAGCAACTAGGTAATATAATAAAAGCTATCACAGGCAATTTAGGCAACCAAGATGCAGAACGATATGACAACGCCATACAACAGTTAATTGAAAACCAAAACGACATAAAGACCATTGTTAGAAACCAAATATCTCTAACCCAGTCAACTATAATAAAATTCAACGATACATTAAAAAAGTTAGTTAAAAATCAAGACAGTATAGCCAATAGAATACAAACCCTTGAAACTAATATGCAAACCACAATGTTAGGAATGCGAGATTTAATCAGATTCAATACGATATTCACTCAAATAGTATCAACTCTTACTATAATCCAACAAAGCTTGGCCACGGTATGGCTACACGAACAAAAAATGTAACAAAGTAACACCAAGTCAATATTTATACCTATCATTAACAATAACAGCTATTCAAGAAGATAGCCCTTGTGAAGTTCAATTATTAAGATTTTCAAATCATTACGACAACTGTGAAGCAAATCACCAATATGAAGATTGAAAAAGTTACGGAAAACAAATGAATTGCTGTATTTCCACAAAAAGTAGTAGCCAACGCCCACTGCAACTAAGACGAAAATAACTTAGCACTAACTGGAAATAAAGTAATCACCCTTAAGGAAGACTGTTATCTAAAATTGAAGAACGAAATTATTCGAGTATATCAAGACCCAACAGTAACCAAGAAATTCGTAAATCTACCTAGAACTACAATTCAAGATTATACAACCCGAAAACGACAAAATCAACAAGAAACCAATGCAACTAGAACACCTAGATTTAGACGATCGCAACCAAGCCATGAAGTTAATGGACAATTATAAAGAACGCTTAAGTGAGTTAAAAGTGTCAAATTACATTATGATAACATAAGTGTGTGGACAATTTTATTAATCGTTTTAATAATATTACAAACTATGTAAGTATTGTACAAAATGTATCTTAGAGATAAGAATAGAGAAAGAAATTTTAGTCATAAGGAAACAACAGGGACAACATAAATACCACGGGAGTCCCAAGATAGTCAGTCAGTCTTGAGCCTCACAGCTTTTGTATTGTTGGTTGTTCAGGCTACTCACCCTAAATTAAATTTATTTAACAGTAATTTCGACTTAGAGTAATTTTTTATAGTTTTGTAAAATTCCAATTGTAATTTCTGATTAAATAAAATTTTGTAACAAGAGTTTTTTGAAAAAGCCTTTTTAAAACAGCAGCTCCCAAGGCCCACAATGTAACTCGCACGCTGACAAAAACAAAAACTGCGAAAAATATAGAAAATTATATCCTTTCCACGTGTGCTAACACCCACACTAACACATCATACTGTGTATAACAAGAATTGTAGTAGACGCGGATCCGCGTCGGCAGCACTGTGGAGTATACAGACTTGACGCGGATCCGCGTCTTCAGTAGCCAAGATGTTAAAGGAATTAATCTCATGCTCATTGTTGATTCACGATCAAACTATTTCGGATGAGATCAATCGATAATTTTATCTTGTTACTACTAGGAAAATGAATAAATTATTCATCCGATTCTGGAATGAAGGTTAATTAAACCGTAGCGTTAGGACAACATTTTTTCTTTGTGAAATACTACAAAGAACTGATTTTATGCACGCGTTGAAACTGTCAAGGATGTCTTAACTTTGGCTTAAGAGAGTAGCGTACAACAAGCGACGTCATCTCAATTTACTAAGAAGTCGATGGCATAATTACACGAAAAAAAATGTATGTGCAAGAGTAACCTGACCAAAGGCATTCTTTAAATAAAACCTAAAAGAGGACCATTGTATGACCTCATCTTAATTTATGTATGTTAACAGTTAGTATGTTCTATATTCATAAGCAGGTATCTAGATAAACAACTATTCATAATATTCAGAAAACAGCGCAAATTGGTCACGCAAGTACACATAATTAATGTTTGAAATGTATTTAGATGACGGGTATCGCTACACACCACCCCTATCTGTATCATTTGCCTGAGTGCATTTTCTAGTTTTACCCTTCGTTATCACAAGCCGTCACGTTTTAAAAATATTGGCTTTGAGTCTGTTTTACAAACATATATATTTTGCTTATTATGAAACTCAGCATAAAAGCGAATTTTTAGCGTGCAAATGTAATCTTTATTGTATGCGTATTTTTTACGCACATTCACAACAAAGTAGCGTAAATCAACAATTCCAATAAAATAAAGCTTTGAAAGATTTTACCGATAAATAGCTAAAACAATACAACAATTTTTTCGCAGTAATATCGATAAAACACTTGAGAAGCATTGTACGTAAACTATGATCTTGCACGAAAAGCTTTACACATGACTAATTAAATAATCACGTTAAAGTTTTATCAAGAATTCGTTTTTAAACCAAATTTTTGAAGTATTACCTAAGGTGTATTGGCTGCCAAAGAAAATTTAAGGTATCCATTTTACCACCAATTTGAATTTATCAGAGTGCGCTTGATACGCTTAGGTTAAGGTCATTTTCTTCCAACTATTCTATATTTATATATAACCAACTAGCGGCACCGACTTCTAAAAATTATTGGTGGGGCATCCACAATACCGGTAACCGAAGTTTGGAAGCGTTTCTATGCTTTCTGGAAGTTCATTACACTAAAGAGTAATGCGTGTTAAATGAATTAATCCGTAACACGCCTTTTCAATTGTTGGATAACCAGTCTTCATTCTTTATATTTCATAAATCTATTATTGTTGTATAAAACTAAAATAATTTGAGTTGTGTTTCAAATCAGGTCGTGTTTATTTTATGAACTATTAGTTACCTTATAAGATTAGAATGATTTCTATATTTTAAGTGGCTTAGGATACCCTCGGGGATTTTCATCGCTGTCGGAGAACATACTATTAAGCCGCATTATTTGTGGGTCAAAGTTCTCTATTTTAATCGGTTGTAGAACATTAGCTAATTTGAATAAGCGAATTCCGAGGAGTCACAAGTAGGTGATGAAACGATGGAAGTCATATATATGAACCTAAATTGTTCACTTCAGTATCAAAGTTCAAAAAAACGACTGCGTTCTTGGAATCTGTTACAGTGTGTTGTGATCTAGTGCTCGTATATCTATTCCACCTTCCTTACTTTTTCCTTTGGGGCACTGCCGTTACTGTAGGCAAGCACCACGTGATAAATCTATTGAGAATCGTACCACGAGAACCTCGTTACTCGTAAGACGGGTGGGCCAGTAAGAAAAAAACAAAATCAGTAACGAAATGTTTGCCCGAATTACGTGTAACGAAGGAAGGGAGAGAAAAAGAAAAAACGAGTTCCGCGCTAAACACAGTCGAAGATTGAGGAGGTATAAAAAACGAAGCGACGACACACATGAACCAATTCGCATTTTATTTATTACCTCTGTACACGAAAAGCTAATTAAACACCTAATGCATGTAAAATATAACTTTATAAAGAACTTTTATGAATTTAGATATCAAACAATATTAAACTGCTGGTATAAGGACAAACATCTATATCCTAAACCCATTACGCACTAATATTAAATATTTATTGCATATAGTAACAATGAAATAGATGGGTATTTTGTAAACAAAAGTACTCGCCATTATACACTCCTTAAACCTTGCCGCTTAACCACTGTAATTAATAACTATCTGTATGGCACAGCAAACAAGTAATTAATCATATTTACACAGCGGTATAAACATACATATAATAAATACTTAATTACTTACAATATTGATGCAGACCAAAATTATTCTAACAAGAAGCTACTAAAACATAAAAGGCACAACAAAATACGTATCTACAATCGTACATTTAAATACAAATCTGCAAATTATTGGACAAATCTAATAGCCTAAAAAATTTCTTTTAACATTTCTAGAATACAGTCGAGGAAAAAAGTTAAGAGCTATCGGTTACCAGAATATAATATTCATTCACTTACCCTGTGAAGGGTATAGGTAACTGCAATGCGTACACATCTCATCATAATTTGATATGCATACAAAATGGCAGTCAGACAAAATGTGCTGTAACGACAAAGCAAGGGTTTCTGCGTCACGGCCAAGTAATCGTGAGTTCAAACAACCTAAGAATTGGAGCGTAAAATTTGAAGAATATTAGTTATAAACCGGGCTGAAAATTTAAAAATTTCTGTTAAATAACATCATCGTTCAATTACTTACCAGCCACATGAACAGGAATAAGTTTCCACCAAAAGGATTTTGTAAATACCCGGTTGAGATTATATTATTTCTCATAGAAGAAAAACATGAACTAGCGCACTATAAATAAAGTGCACTAGTTCAACCAATGTATTAAAATAAAATAGTTTTCTAAAAAATAATCACAAAAATTTTATATCGAACAGAAATACGTTTAAGCATATGCCTGTCTTTCAAAGATAACACAGCCGCTTCTCCTAATTATATTTAAACTAGTAACATTCAGGAAATTTCTATCAATCACATACCTAAATAAGAAAACAGTAGGTATATAAACAAGTGGACATGCGTAATAAATAAGAACGAGTAGAGTTGGTTGCCTAACTAAACTAATTTGAAATGATAAAATTAAATTAAAGACAAGCACAGGTGGCTGTCCAACTGAACTAACTTGAAATAATAAAAGTGTAGTGAAACCGTATATTCTAATAAGTAGAACTTGAAATGGTTTTTAAATTAAAGAGGCAGTAAATTTAGTAATATGATATGAAACGTGACCGCCTAAGAAATAGACTACGCAGTACGAGGACGTAGTTGTAAGTGATAATCCTTTGTGTCTCTTGTATAAAATTTACATGTTTAAACTTTAAAATTTAAAATTAATAAGGATTAATAAATTAGACGTTTTCAATTTTTGTACTGTAAATGAAAACAAATTCAGTTTAACAAGTTCATTAGCTATTTATTAGCTGATTTTGTTGTTAAAATAATGCAAAAGTTCGTTTTCGGATTAAGCTTCTGTTAAGGAATTCGTTTACAAGGTGTCTCATGTCCAAGTTGTCCGGCACATCTCAGTGTGTGGTTTTATGCGGTGCAGAAGCAGTAGGATTTTCCAATTTTGTAAGTACAAAACTTTGTCTGGATAATGTTGGTTCATCGGAATCTCTCCACGAAATTACACTTAGGTGCATAAACAGTGATATACCACGTTTTCTAAATTTCATATTTGTCACAAAAGCTTTAAGAATGCGGCCAGCTAATTGTGTTCCGTTATCGCAAATCACACAAATAATCATTATAACTCAATGGGAATAAAGATGTACCAATGTAGAAAACACTATTCTTAATATCACTCCCAACGAACCACAATTATTTCTGAACTCTACTACCAATTCAAATAATTTCGCAAAATCACTACCAAATACAAACGCATGCGGTAGCGAAGATAACCGCTAATGCCTAAGAACACGACATTTACTACTTATCTATAGATCAACTAAACCTAAAACAGAGTTCACAACTTCATCTGCCGTAGCCTGTCTTCTAACAACTAAAAGTTTTTAATCGCAAATTCTCGACTAGTGGTAGTGCTAACAATACGACCATTGAAGTAGTACATCTTCGATTCCAAACACCTGTAATATCGCGGTCAAATAACCTTACTAAGATATACGGACGATTGTCACAAACTTTTTTCACAAATAGCCGGACTCATGCCTAGGCGTAGCTCAACAGAAATTTTGTACTACATTAAGCCATTTCGACCTTTCAGTCTTACTTAAGAAATTTTTTTGTGCCCACATTTTAGCAGTAACTTTAGCAAGCGGAGCAGAATATCGACTACCTAGCATATAACGCCTTCCTCGTTGTTTGAACAAGATTGACACGACACTGACTTAACACCTTGATAACCACGTCGATAACAAGAAATTTCTATTAGTGCTTTACAATATTTAAATCGATGACCAGCACGCGAACAATTCCAACAAAGTAGCTCATATAATTTATCTGGATCAGATGAATTTACTATTAGTGGCGCAGTAATGTAGCGGGCTACTATTAAAGCATTTATCTAATTTAAAAGCAAGTAGTAATAAAAGTCTTTATTACTCACTATTTATAAGTCCAATTAACAGTATATGCTTTATTTATAAATGTTTTCAGTCCAATTAACAATGAAGCACTATCACACTAATGCTATTTACAAGCACTAATATCTTCTTAAACTAAATTCTTAACCATAGGTCTATTAACAACATTAAACACTACTATTTATTTATTACACTTTTGTCTATTTATGTATTTTACAAGCTGGTGGTACAATATACACATTCACATAACACAAATTTATATTTACTAAAAGACTTTCAGAATGTAATGAACAACTAACTATATACGAGATGATTTATATACGACATTCTGATATAGACTAACTCTGTACCTCATCAGCGGTCTTATTTAGACCCTGAATTAAATAGATGATTCATACTCTGGTATGTGCTCGAACATTCTAGGTTCCTGGAGAATATACATTGCTTAACAGTAATATTTTTATCCAGTACTCCGGCAAATAATACAACAAACAAATCCTTTCCTCTGAAAGAACCTAGTTTTTAATGTAATAGTATAAGTTCAAACCTATGCAAAATTAGACCAATTCAATCCAACCTTTTGATAACCTGGGTAAACATAAACACAAATTAACATTTCACACACACTTTAAATACATCTGCTAAGCGTCCTTCCCCGAAGACTGGATTTCCGGCTGCCGATTGTTCTAGTACTAGGGGGGAATGCAAGGCGGATACAAATACACAAAAATACACACATATACGTACACAAACACACAAAAATCTCTTAAACACTGTGCCAACACAAACACCTATTCAAACACCTACATTGCCTATTCAACATCTGGATTTCCGGTTGCCGATGGTCCGTACTGATAAGGCAATATCCGTTGAGCATTCCTTCGTGACGACTGGAATATCCGGCTGCCGATCAACATCACATTTACAACACACATACACACAACCATCCCCACCCACACACACCACACAACACACACACACACACACCTTACTCACGGTTAACTTTCTCAAACGCTGTACAAACACAAATGCCTATTCATATACTTACATTGCCCTTTCAACATCTGGATTTCCGGCTGCCAATGGTCCGAACTGATAAGGCACTATCCATTGAGCGTTTTTCCTTGACAACTAGGATTTCCGGCTGTCGAAGGTTCTGGCCCTAGAAGGTGAAGGTAACACGAATATCTACATTACACACACAACACACATACACACTTACAAAACCTCACCCACACCCATTCGCACACATAACACATCAATCGCGCGCACACCCACACGCATAGTGAACCATCAAGTTTATTTATGGTTAACTGAATATGAACTAAATATGAAATTTCTTAATTCTGTGCCTGTACTTGTTTACAAGAATGACGTTATGTGTCTGACGTTTAAACCGATGTAAGTAACTCTAAAACTCCGTATGTATACTTGTTTACAGGAATAATGAATTAATTCTGTATTAAAATAGATTTAAGTGGCGTAATAGGTTGAAATTTGTTGTTAGATTTGTTTAAACACATAAGTGGCATTTTGTAAAGGGAACTGCTTTTCACCAGGGAGATCAGTGTAATTAGAATCTTTAAGAATATTCGTCGTCTAAGGGATTTTTACTAGACTAGACTAGATATCACGAGTTGGTGTTCCTAATTTACGAGAGGTTGTAAACATATCAAGGTAGGTGTTATTGGTAACGTAGCCTAAAGTTACACCTTGTTGATTGGTAAATTATTCAATTTTCTGTTCTATTACTTTATAATTTAGGTTTGACTAGCGAGCGCTGTCATTTTTGTTGTGCATTGTTTATTCTTCTAATTCTTTTTGTATTGTGGTCCTGGGCGTGTGTAGGTGAGAGTCGGCGGACTTAAACTTTTTAAGATGCCTTTGGCAGCCAAAATATTGTCGTTTTATTATTTTTTAAGAATACTTTATTCCGTATGGAACAGTATTTTGGCTGCCAAGGGGAAAAAAATTCAGTCTCTCCATTCTCATTCGCATTCGCCCAAGAATACGCTACAAAAAAATTAAAACAAAAACACAAACACAAAAAGTTGTCGGTGAAGCCGATTTCTGCAGTTAGTAGTAAATAAACTTGTACATATTTTATTAACAACTTGGTTTACCTTACTAAGATATACACTTTTTGAAGCTTTTATTTATGAGGTAAATATGTGTATTATTTAAAATGAAATTTGTGTTTGTAAAAACGCGAAAATATAAACGAAGAGCACTTTAACAATAAAACTAGGTGAGATACCTATACAGAAAAAATTGAAGCATTTTCAAATTATCAAATATTTCTCTATAACTATTATAATAATAGTACGTAAATTCATTTTGATATTTACACATTTTCATAAATAAAATATTGCTAAGCTTTTACAACCCAATACAGTAGAAAAGAATATCATTTTAAATAAAATTTCCTCTATTAATTCAAAATCTATAGTTTTAAAGATTTTTTTATATAAAATGGTCGTTCCAATTTGTGCTAAAAAAACATGGGGACATCCCTTTGAATCTATAACGTAAACAAACAGAAAATAAGTAGACTAATTTTTATTATTAGTAACAAAATTTATTCAACGCTGTTACTAATTCCGGCATGTAGTCTAAATACATACAGCAAACTGCACTCTACAAGACTTCGAGTACAAACTTTTACACAAAAACCGACTTGTGATAGTAGTAAGTTCAATTACCTTGCTAGTGCCGACATCCTTGCGTATTTTAATAGTTTATGTTACACATAAAATACAGGAATCTTTAGTAGTTCAGACAGGATCAGGCGTTTACTGACAGATATGAAAGTTTTTTAAATATATTTGTATACGAAGTTTGTGAGCAAAGTAATGAGCCTGGCAATACTGTGGATCTGGCAAGGCTGTGTTGTTCTACTTGTCTAAACTTAGGCGTTTAGCCTTTCCAGATGCTCAGTCCGAGGTCTAACTCCGTACAGGCAGCTCGCAATTTTTAAGAGCGCTATTAGTGAAATTATGTTTTTCTTGTGTGCTACGAAAGTGGAACATCGTAATTTAGAGCAACTATATGCCATCAAGTTTTGTATTAAACTTGCGGAATTCGCGAGTGTGACGTTTGAAAAGTTAAAACAGTCCTATAGCAAAAATTTCCTATCAAGAGCACTCTTATTCCTTGTCACAATTCATTTTAGGAAGGCCGAGAACATGCTGAAGGTAAACCTAGCTCAGAGAGACCTTCAAGGTCAAAACAGATGAAAACGTCGAACGTGTGCGTGCTGTTGTGAAATTAGACCGAGGTTTAACAATAAGCATGATATGTGACCCATTGCACTTAAACACTTTCACTGTACATCAAATGTTGACCGAAGATTTGCAAATGCGAAAAATTTGTGCGAAAATGGTGCACAAAACCCTCACAACTGAGCAGGACAATCTAGGAAACGTGTATATTGATTTTCTTGAGAGAATTGCCTGTGATTCCGAGTGGTTCAGTCGTGTAATGACAGGTGACGAAATCCTGCATTTTGAGTATGATCGTGAGACGAAGCAGCAAAATGCGGAGTGGCACACTGAGATATCTCCGCGATCGAAAAAACCTCAAATGAGCAAACCCAAGATCAAAACAATGCTGATTTGTTTTTTGATAGTAGGAGTATTGTGCATACAGAATTTGTTCCTCCAGGACAAACTGTCAGCCAAGTGTTGTACAAAGATGTCTTTGATAACTTCAGGAAAAGAGTAAATCCAGTGAGACGAGACATTACAGATAAGTGAATGCTGCATCACGACATCACTTTCATCACGGAATTTTCGACTTCAAAGGGCGCTCCTATCGTTCTACAGGCCCTCTATTCACCTTTTCTGAGTCATTGTGACTTCTTTCTTTTCACGAAATTGAAAAATATCTTAAAAGGACGGTATTTGGGGACGTTGGAGAACATTTAAAAGAAAGTAACCGACATGTTAGAAGCCCTACCAGTTGAAGCCTATTAGCGCTACTATCAAGAATGGAAACGACGACTTCGCCGGTGTATAGCTGCCGAAGGGAACTACTTTGAAGAGAATAATGTTGTTGTTTAAAAAAAAAAAATTACTTTTCTCACACACCTCGTATGTATAAAACATATTACGTAATAAAAATAATTTAGAGGATCAGAACGTTTTACCAACGTTGATCCGACGTCTTTTGAAAACTGAACAATTACGGTAGGTTCAATTACCTTACGAGAGCCGACATATCGTGCGCATTTTAATAATTTATATTAATGTAAATTATGGAAATACTTATTAATTAAAGTGTGGGATCGGGCGCCTACTGACAGATACCCAACTTTTCTAAATCAATCTGTATATGTAAAAAATACATAACTAAAGCAAAATTGATTTGGAGGTTAAGAATTTGGTAATTAAAATTATCCTACTACTAACGTTGATCCGTCGTCGTTCAAAAACTGAACAACCGCCCAAAGTATAGAGGACAGTATTTGATCAGTTAAATACGTCTTCGACTTTTTTAGTTGGTGGAAGACGATCAATCAATGTTTTCTGAATTCGCTAAAACCGATGTAGCTTATAAGTCGGATTCAATCGTTAAATGGACGTTCTTGTATAACCCGCAAGTATATTGGCGGAGTTCCGACATATATTAACATAATATGAAGGTTGCCATCATACTTCTGTATATAAGTTATAGACCAACCACAATTTGTAGCGTTAACGACGTCAGGTAAGTAAAACAGTAGTCGGTAACATGTTACTTGGGAGGTCAAAGTATAGATATCATAGTAGTAGATGAAGAATAAAAAAAGTGGTAAGGTTCAATAAGGAATGATTATTTGTGGTTTTTCCTCCTCATCTGATTAATTCTGCCTTTATGATATCTATTACACGTCTAATCAAAAAGTGCTATTTCTGTGGTTTAACTACTATGTACTAGATATTAAAATTTTAAAATGCTGTGAGTATTCAGGAAACGAACACATATGATCAGCACTTTGTATTATTACATTAAATTTTATTTAAAATATCAAGTTGTATAAGAAAGGTTGTGAGAGGCGACGGTTGCCTGGAAAAGCAAGAATTAAATAATTTCAAGTTTTTTTATATAATACATTTTTGTAGAAAGGTTCTGCTTTTGTATTTTACAAGCTCCGCATCATTATTCAAATCATTTCGACAACAAGATAAGGACCACAAATAGGTATGTATCGGAACCTGCTCTGCTTCATACATCTTTCGAAATTATGTGTGCGTGGACTGTCAGGAATCAATTTATTTATGGATAAATACAAATGGCTGCTCTGTCCAGATACAAGATATGTTTTAATTTGGAGGCAGATGAATCTAGTTGTCGAAATGATTTGAATAATGATGTGGAGCTTGTAAAATCTAAAAAACAAAACCTTTCTTCCAAAATATATTATATAAAAAAAAACTTGAAATTATTTCTCTTTGGTTTCCCAGGCAACCGTCACACCTCACAACCTTTCTTATACAACTTGATATTTTAAATGGAATATAATGTATTACTATAAAGTGCTGGTTATGTGTTCGTTTCCTGAACATACTCCCTTGTATACAAAACTATCTGACAGAGAGTTCCAACGTAAACCTAGAATTTTAATTATGCTTGTATCTTTATTGAATGAAATTGGTTTTTCTAAATGACTATCAGGCAAGTCCTCTAAAACCTCACGGTGATTTGAGCACCACTTCTTAAGTGTAAACTGTGCCTTTGCAAAAAGACTAATGAGCATGTGCTTGAGCGCCAATGCTTCGTCAATAGTATCTACACAACAGGCCATATTATCGACGAAGAAAGCATTTAAAACAGCTTGTGAAGCTAATGGAAAATCTTGTCTTTCGTCCTTCACCAATTGATGAAGAACTTTGATAGCTAAATAAAAACTTAAAGTAACCCCATATGTTACTGTTTATAGGCACTAAGGTAGAATGGGATCTGAAGGATGCTTCCTCCATGAAATTTTCTGAAATTTGTGTTGCTCAGGATGTATTCGTATACCCCTAAACATTTTTCAATATCTGTACAAAGGGCAATCTTTTTTAACCGAAAGTTATACAGAATTTTTGAGATGACGCGATGAAGGGAAACACCTGTGTTGAGTTGACTATCATGTTATCTTTAAAACTTGCATTGAAAATGACTTGAATTGACTGAATTGCGTCACCATCTTGTTTGGTGCCTAAAATGGGAGATTTAAATACTCCATGATGCGGTATAAAATATTTTGTATATGTATAATCCAGGACCATATGTCCCAAATTCAAATAAGCTTCCAGAAAATCATCGTACTGAACTTTAAGGTCAGGATGTGTCAGCAGTCTATTTTCCTGTGCAACAAATAGACGGCGAACTATTTTTTCATTGTATCCCAAAACAATGTGTTCACCTCTAATTGGATAACTTTCTACATAACTCCCATCATTTTGTCTGTAAACAGTTAAATCAAAATGATGGTTTACTAACTGAGCCTCTACCGACTCTACCGACAAATGCTTTGAAATATTTGAAGCTAAATCTTCAATTTCCCAAAATCTTTGTATTGAATCATTTAAATTTTCATTGCACGTGACAAAAAAACTTCTGCTTTGTTGATCAGAAGTGTTATTTGACGCTGCGAGTATTTTACCAATCAAATCCCACCCCCATTTTGTAAGAATACGAGAAGATTTTCCCGATAAAAAATTGTTGCTTCTTGCTGATAACAAGTCGCAATAAACATCTGCTCCCAACAAAAAATGAATAGGCCCTGCTCTACGAAAATCAGGATCCGCTAAGCGTAGATGCTTGACCTTGTCGTATACCTTATGTGGTAAATCCACTGAAGACAAATGATCTGCAATTGTAACCATTACGCCTGCCACAACGGTCACTGAATAACTGGTAGTCTGTTGTGGATTTCTACCATAAAGACACACTTGAATTCTGCCAAACGACTTATTTGCCGTATCGCCAATTACCAAAATTGACTGGGTTTCCTTTGTAATTTGAAGATCTAGCTGCTCTGTGCAAGCCAGATAAAAAATTGAGGTTTGACTGCCAGGGTCTAATACACCCCTTAACCGATAAATCTTGCCGTAGCTATCATAAGCATATGCAGTTACTGTAGACAACAAAACCATGTCTGTTTGGTGCCTAAAATGGGAGATTTAAATACTCCATGATGCAGAATAAAATATTTCGTATCTGTATAATCCAGAATCATATGTCCCAAATTCAAATAAGTTTCCAGAAAGTCATCGTACTGAACTTTAAGGTCAGGATTTTTCAGTAGTCTGTTTCCCTGTGCAACAAATAGACGGCGAACTATTTTTTCATTGTATCCCAAAGGGATTACGTTCTAGTTTAGGGTTCTATCATGCAGTTCTAAGTCAGACATGGTTTTCTTGTCTACAGTAACCGCATAGATGGTGACGCAATTCAGTCAATTCGAGTCGTTTTCAATGCAAGTTTTAAAGATAACATGGGAAATACTTTAAATGGTCAACTCTACACAGGTGTTTCGCCTCATTGCAGCATCTTAAAAATTCTGTGTAATTTTCGGTTAAAAAGATTGCACTTTGTACAAATATTGAAAAAATGTTTGGGGGTATAAGAATACATCCTGAGCAACACAAATTTCAGAAAATTTTATGGAAGAAGCATCCTTCAGATCTCATTCTACATTACTGCATACAAACAGTTACATATGGGGTTACTTCAAGTTCTTATTTAGCTATAAAAGTTCTTCATCGATTGGTGAAGGACGAAGGACAAGATCTTCCATTAACTTCACAAGCCGTTTTAAATGCCTTCTTCGGCGGTGATGTGGCCTGTCGTGTCCATACTATTGACAAAGCATTAGCGCTCAAGCACGAGCTCATTAGTCTTTTTGGAAAGGCCCAGTTTACACTCAAGAAGTGGTGCTCTAATCGCCTTGTGGTTTTAGAGGACTCGCCTGATAGTCATTTAGAAAAACCAATTTCATTCAATGAAGATACAAGCATAATTAAAATTCTAGGTTTACGTTAGGACTCTCTGTCAGATAGTTTCGTGTACAAAGTTATCCCCTTTGACGATAAAATTACTAAACGTAATGAAGTTAGTTACATAGTAAGATTATTTGATCCCCAAGGTTTTATTGCTCCGGTCATATTTTTTGCAAAATATTTCATGCAAAAGTTGTGGAAGGCTAACCTGCAAAGGGACGAACCTCTCCCGAAAGGTCTTAGGAATGCTTGGCTTGAATTTGTCTCATCTCTACCCGAGGTAGAAAACTTGAGAATTGAACGTCACATTCCGACAACAGGAAGTTGTCTGCGTCTTATAATTTTCTACTTTGCGTCGGCAGCCAGTTTTGCGGCTAATACATACATCCATTGTACTCACAGCAGTGGAGAAACGTCAACTCATTCGATTAAGGCAAGACAAGATAGGCTCCATTAAAGGAGTTAACTATTCCTAGATTAGAGTTAAACACAGCATTGCTGGCATCAATTCTTGCAAATTCAGTAATATCTGATAGGATCGAAATAACGTCTAAGGGCGTTTTTTTATTTTCAGATTCTGAAGTGGTACTGGCATAGATCAGATCAGATTCAGCAAAGTTAAAAGTTTACGTGAACTACAGGGTTCAACAAATCCAAGCGCTTTCCAATAAATTTAAATGGTTTTATATCAGTACTAAATACAATCCATGTGACATAGCTTCCCGCAGTTCATTAGCAAGTAATTTAAATAAAAATGTTTTATGGTGGCAAGGTCCATCATGTATTCAGTCTCACCCATCAAAATGGGAGTTGGACAGCAATTAGCTAGTCTTGGATGTATATTCCGTCCAGGATGAAGTAAGGTGTTCTTCGGGTTTTAACCAAAGAACCAAATTATTTGTATATATGTTCACAACATTTTAGTAGTTATCAGAGGTTGCAAGGAGTTTTTGCGTTTACACTTTGTTTTATTTTTAATTCAAAGCTTAATAATGCTACAAGCAGCAGAAAGGGGATACTGTCAGGTGCAGAATTAGTACAAGCAGAACTTGCACTAATCAAATTAAGCCAGCATCATCACTTTGCTATGGATATAATTTCTTTAGCAGCAGGAAAACATATTCTAAATCATTGAAGGTGTTGGAACCATTTTTAGATTCAACCAGTGCTGTTCTCAGACTTAGCGGAAGGTTGTGCAATGCAGTGCTTACTTATTCAGAAAACCATCCATTAATTATATCAAAAGGTTGCCATCTGATAACTTTGCTCATTTTTTATTATCACACAAAATATTTACATGTAGGTCTAACTTTAATCAAATCAGAATTGAGGAGGAAATTTTGGATTATAGCGGGGCATTTTCTAATGCGTAAGGTGATTAGGGAATGTGTTAAGTGCATACGGTTTTCAAAAATTCCTCATCAGTCTCATATGGCTAACCATCCAGAATCCAGGGTTATGCCTGCAAGGCCCTTTAGTTATTGTGGAATGGATTTCGCTGATCCGTTCTCATGTAAATCATCAAATTTGAGAAAGGCACCTATCACTAAGGGTTACTTGTATACTTTTGTTTGTCAAACAGTGCGGGCGGTGCATTTAGAATTTGTTTCAGATCTCACAACTGATGCATTTTTAGCTGCTTTTATCCGATTCATATCCCGCAAGAGTCTTCCAGGTCGCGTCTATTAAGATTGTGGGAGTAATTTTATAGGGGCAGTAGGTAAGCTTAATGAGTTATCCCGATTCCTTAAGCAACTCCAAAATGAATTTCAACTTCAACTGCTTCACTGAATATTGAATGGAATTTCAATCCTCCATTTGCAAGCAATTTTGGAGGATCGTGGAAGATCAATGTCAGACTTGTAAAAATCTCTTTTACAAAGAACTCCAAGGCATAAATTTGACTTTTGAAGAGTATGCCACAATATTTTGTCGTATCGAAGCCATTCTGAATTCGAGACCTTTGTTAGAGATTTTGGAGCAAGCAGATGACTTGGACATTCTTACGTCAGTCCATTTTCTAATACAAGGCCCATTGCATTCGGTTCCTGAAGTAGAAGTGGATGCAAGGATGTCTTTAAAATGTAGATGGCACCTAATCAACAGGGTCAGCCAAATCGTTTGGAAAAGATTTCAACACAATTCGCCAAAGACTAAAGTGGCAAGCACATCGTCCAGATCCTTCCGTAGGTCAGTTGGTCTATCTAGTGGAAATGGATACAAAGCCCTTACATTGACCAACAGGCGTTATAGTTGATGTGCACACATCTAAGGATGGTGTTGTGCGTGTAGTTACGCTCCGTGGCGTAGTTGGTATGTGTGTGACAACTATACCCAAGATCCCGGGTTTGAATCCCGACACGGTCCACTTGGAAAATGTTAGGCGAGCATTTTTTACAAAAATACCCCCTCGTTCGGATGAGAGGTAAAATGGAGGTCCCGTGTGTGTTGTCACGCACGCTAAAGATCCCTACTACAGCAAGGGTTCAACAAAATTCAAAATTTTTCAAGTAAAAAAAACTTGCTTCCTGACCAATGTAGTTCCTTCGGATGCAGCATTGCAAAATCACATTTAGGGGTAGTTACGGTTGGATGTACGGCAGAGAAGTTGTTCGCCCTACTAACAAATTAGCTTTAGTTCCAAGTTCATATTCATTATTTAATTGTTTGTGGTCGTATGACTTTTTGCAGCATTTGGGCCAAACGGTGCCGTAGTGCTTCTTTGTTTGAGCTGAGAGTATGTTCAAGAAACGAACACATATGACCAGCACTTTGTATTATTAACTAAATTCCATTTAAAATATCAAGTTGTATAAGAAAGTTTGTCAGGGGCGACGGATTCCTGGAAAATCAAAAATAAAATAATTTCAGGTTTTTTTATTTATTACATTTTTGAAAAAAGGTTCTGTTTTTTATATTTTACAAGCACCACATCATTATTCAAATCAGTTCGACAACTAGACTCATCCGCTTCCAAATTAAAACATTTCTTGTATCTGGACAGAGCAGCCATTTGTATTTATCCACAAATAAAGTAGGGTCAAAGAGGAATATAAACAAGTATTAGATAATAAGAGCGGAGGGAACGTAGAAAATAGATGGAAAGAAATAAAACTGACTGTACATGATACAGCAACACAGACTATAGGTAACAAAAAATAGAAGCGAGAAAACCCTAGGTAACAAAGGAGATATTAGATTTAATAGAGAATAGAAGAAAGCTTAAACCTTTCAGAGAAGTGGATATTGAAAGTAAGCAAAAATATAATACAGTTAGAAATAAGATAGTACATGAGTGTAGAAAAGCTAGAAATAAATAGATGGAGGAGAATTGTAAGGGAATATAAGATGATTTGAGAGTAGGTAAGACAGACAGGGCTTACAGGGCAGTTAAAAAGTTTTTTGGGGAAGATATAAAAAAATATAATGGTATTAGTGACGAGAATAATGAGCTTCTAATAAATAAAGTTGAGGTAGCAGATAGATGGAAAAGATATTTAGAAGATTTATATAAGGGAGACGATATGGATGAGTTAGAGAACGACCAAGAAGAGTATGCAGAAATAGGGTTCTCAATATTAAGAGAGGATTTTGATAGAGCTGTTCGGAATCTTAAACTAAATAAAGCGCCAGGGATAGAAGATATTACCGCAGAATTAATAAAATATGCAAGTCAGAAAACTTTAGACAGATTATATGAACTAGTAAAAGTAATATATGACACAGGTGAGGTTCCAATAGATTTCGAAAAAAATATTATTATCCCAATCTCAAAAAAGTCAGGAGCTGATAGGTGTGAGAATTTTAGAACGGTTAGTTTAACTCCTCATGCTTCCAAAATACTAACAATAATAATTAAAAATAGAGTAGAAGCTTTGACTGAGAATTATATAGGCGAAGACCAATATGGTTTTCGTAAAGACAGAGGGACTAGAGAACCGATACTAATGATTAGGGTAATTATCAAAAAAAGGTTACAAAAAAATTAAAAGACTCATTTCGCGTTTGTAGATGTAGAAAAAGCATTTGATAGGATTAATTGGATTGTTATGTTCAGGGTTTTGCAAAAAATAGGAATCTTTCATAGGGATAGAAAAATTATTTACAGTCTATATAAAAACCAAAGCGTAGTAATTAGATTTGATGAAATAGAAAAGGAAGCTAAGATTAGAAATGGTGTTAGACAGGGTTGTATACTGTCTCCCTTGATTTTTAATGTTTATATTGAGGAAGCTTTAAACTTAGCTAGAGAGAGAAAAGAGATAGGTATTAGTGTACAGGGACAGAAAATAGATATGTTACGTTTTGCAGATGATATAGCCATTATAGCAGAGTCTAGAAAAGAGTTAGGAAAGTTTTTAAATATTTTAGATGAGATACTACGGAGTAACTATAGTATGAGAATTAACTCAGTAAAGACAAAGATAATGACAAGTGAGTTACAGACTAGTTCTAAACCAAAATTAAAAATAGGTAATACCGAGTTAGAGAAGGTAGATGAATTTTGCTATTTAGGTAGTATAATTACAAATGATGGATGTAGCAGAAGGGATATAGTAGCTAGAATAGCTCAAGCTAGAAAAATGTTTTTAAAAAAGAAAAACTTACTAATAACTAATAGTATTAGTTTAGATAATAGAAAAAGTTTCTTAAACTCGTACGTATGGAGCGTTCTACTATACGGTAGTGAGACTTGGACAATTAAACAAGTAGATAAGAAAAAGATAGAAGCTTTTGAAACTTGGTGTTATAGGAGAATGTTAAAGATTAGTTGGACAGATAGAGTAACAAACGAGGAAGTTTATAGAAGGATAGGCGAGGAACTCTGTATGTGGAAACAATTGAAGGTCAGGAGAGATAGAATGATAGGGCACCAGTTAAGACATGAGGGACTATTTAGTAAAGTCTTAGATTATAGACTACCAAATAAAAATAGAGTAGGAAGGCCTAGACAAAGCTATATTAGTCAAATTATTAGAGATTTAGGTTGTGAAGGGTATGCAGATTTTTAGACTAGCTCAGAATAGACAAGAATTTAGAGCTGCGTCAAACCGACTTTAAGTTCGAAAACAAAACAAAAAAATAAAAATCAGTTAACTAAATGTCACCATGACATAACTCACAATTAGTTAGCGGTCTGGCATGTTGGTAGCGTTTTGTTGCTTAAGCCTTACCATAACATATAATTTAACACTTTTCCTTTTTTGAAGCAGATAACCAGGTTATATTTCATTTCCTTATAAATGGTAATCATGTAACCATGTTAGAGTTCTTTAACAACCATCAGGTTGCTAATATCTATGTAGAGCCAGGTGGATAGGAAAAAGATAGAAGGATATAGGAAGACCTAGACCAAACTATATTAGTCAAATTACTAGAAATTTAGGTTGTGAAGGGTATTTAGAGCTTTTTAGATTAGCACAGAATAGAAAAGAAGTTAGAGCTGCGTCAAACCGACCTTAAGTAAAGTCGAAAACAAAATGATGATGATGATAGATAAATTGATTCCTGACAATCCACGCACACATAATTTTAAAAGGTGTATGAGTAGAGCAGGTTCCGATACAGTGAGATACAAATTAGCTTGCCTAACATTTTACTACAAGCTATGGTTAAATTATATTTTTAAAGATACTATAAGCACGAACATATTTTTAGTTTCAACGATAACAGGTAAAGCCTTTCGTTTCAACATTACGAGCATAATCTGAGTTTTCTTAATAGGTTCAGTTACAAACACTCTGCCGAAAAATCCTGTATCCCATCCACAATAAGTACACAAAAATATAGAAATCGAACACTAAATTGCCTCTATTTAACACGAGTTTATCCAAACAGGTGGCAATAATTTTGCAGCGTGTTGGGTTCACCCATTAAAAATAATGCACAATGCATTCATTGTCTCGTCAACTAGTGCAAGTGATCGGCGTGACCGAAGTTCGTGATATTTACTGGCGTTATTGTATACTTGAAGGCAGGTCACATCACGACAATATCAATCCAACTTAGCCGATCAACGTGACTTGTGGGGTAAGCGGTAACAGGAACATTATTAACAATTACCCAGAACTTTTAGAAATGTATTGTAATGAGAATTACGCTAACGACAGAAGATTTGACCAGAACTAAATGCAAATCTACTGAAACTACAAACTGCATTAAGGAAATTGCAAAGAAGTAATTGCACAAAGATGAGATATTTATTTTTATGGTTTTCATTGTAGTAGTAATTTCAATAACAAGATATTGTTCTCTGAGAAAGGAAATTATAAATTACAGAGTTAACAAGAATTTCTTGTATAATAAGATTCCAGATACTGCTTATTCATGGTGGTAACATTAAATTAGAGAAAACTGTTTTACATTTTAATGTCATAATCTAGCTTACAATAGCAATCTGCATATTTACATAGCTTTCTTCTTTGAATGTACGTTAATATGTGACACCATATTGTCCCACATTTTTTTGCAAACCACACCATTACTTTTATATAAAAATAACGCCTAAAGCAATTAAATCGGTCCCGGTGGACATACGTCAATGAGACAGTGTGGAAACTACTCATGGAATAAATTCCGTAATGTCGAGATTAAATATTTACGTAAACGTTCAAACATTTAAACTAATTATTTTAATGATGGATGCGTAATTTGACACCCTTTACAAATCTCTTGCACTAACAGTTCTTAAGATATGACGTTATTAATATTTTTAATTGAAAAAGTTTATTTCTAATGTCTTTGCAAAAACTCACCTTGTCTTTTACTGTTCACAGTTCCTGAGATATACCCTCCTTTTGGAAAAATAAGATAGCAAATTGGAAAAGGGTACTTACTATAAAATAATTTTAATTGTATGGGTCAAAATCTGAAACGTTGAAATTACAAAACCCTCTTACTTAAAAATTAATATTTTAAAATAAATTGTCCTTTTTAGGATTTAGTTTTAATATACATTATACTAGGTTAATTTAATAGGAGTCCTAAGGTTTCGGTCTTTTTTTAATTTTACGGTGACATGTGTTGTAATTTAGCATCAATTTCTCACAACCATCACATTTTGATACAAGCGAGAAATATCTAAGCCATTACCGTTTTCAGACATAATTTTTGCCGATTCTGGATTTATATGGCACTTCAACCTTACAAATTTTTAATTTTTTTGAAATCTAGCGTTTAAGTTGTTACGTTCCAATTTTGTTTTTAAAATTTTTCCCTTGTTAATTCATTACTCTTTCGAATAAATTCCGTTTTAGTTCTTAAATTCTTCAACTCAACCCCTTTTTGCTTTTAAAATGAAAATTTAATCTATAAATTAAATAGTTATATCCTGTTTTTAGGTACCCACTATCTTGGTATATCTTACGATCGCCGTATAATGGTTTTCTCTTTGGTTTCAGGTAACGACTTGTTGAAATAAGGTCGTGCACGATTCGATATAAACCCGGATTTTCCAGTTTTAACGTGCTTCGCTAAACTAGGAATTGGCAGTTCAATTCGTGTTGTTTGAACCATTGTTGAGTTTGGTTCTGCAGTGTGTGAGTCGAAGGGTTTTCTACATTTTATTCGTGACTGTATTTCAAAAATCTATGCATGTCTTTCTGTTCAACAGCTAGGAGGTGTCCTGCGTGTATTCGGTGAGCTTTCACCGCGCGTACCCATTCCAATCAGATGCTCTTTTTAGTTTTTTTTTAGCTGGAGACCAAATAGGTTCTTTCGTTATGTAAAACAACTTCTTTCGTTATGGAAAGCAACTTCTTTTGTTATACTGCTGCTGCAATTATGGTAGCAGAGTAAATGTATGCTGACGATCATGGCGTTTCTATGCTGACTCAACCCCGACGGCTTGCGAGCTAAGTATCAGGATACCTACAAGTATGCAACTTGTTTTCTTTTGTGTGCGTCAATGGCATAGTCCGTATCAACGGTTGGTGTAGTTACGTGACAAGAAACGTCACCTCGTAGAGCTATTATTTGTTGCTGCGATCCGATATTATCACTCTACAGCTACAATGTACTATTTTTAAAAATGTGTGTCAAGAGACGCACATGTTTATTCGCTTTATTAATTAGTTACTTTACAAAAATTATTGGGTAAAAATTTAAAAACACTTGATAAAAGCTCTCACAGTATTTATCCGATACTGATTAATTTTATTTTGTGTAAATACCAGATGCGCACTTCGTAGTTAAATTTCTAAATTGTCCGTAGAATATAATTGTTGGCTGTAAAATAGTAACGCTTAATATATTTTCCTTTTGCTTGTTTGTACAGAATCCTTGATATATTTTTATGTGTTAATAGATAATCGTGGGCGATGTACATTATTTCTTTTTGTTTTTTGATATGTAGGCAAATCTCCCCACTTTCCGCGATTGGTAGTTAGCTGGGTGCTTACTTTTCTTCCGGCTACGTCATTGTACGTAGCTTATTTACTGACGCTCTGGCGTGGGGCTGCGATTCCTTTTGTGATTAATTTCGGCTGAAAATTTGTTTTAGTTAATTTTTTTGTGCTCCGATTTTGTTCTGTGTAATGTTGGCTTAACTTTTGCTTTAATTTTGGTTTTGGTTAGCGTTCGCTTCAATTTTGTTTCGCTTAATTTCTGCTCAGAGTCTGTTTTAGTTAATTTTAAACTCCGATTTTTTTTATTGTTAGTGCCTAAGTTTCTACGTTACCCGCAATTCTTGGCCTGATGCTACTTATTTTTCTCTTCCTTTACGTTCGGACTTATTTATTTTTTCTTTCCGCTCTTTGCTGTCCCCCACATGCGGTTCAATCTTCTAAAATTTTAGTTTTGTTTCTTTCCTATTCGCTCGATATAATCGGTTAGTTAATTTCAGATTATTGGACTTGTGTTTTCGCCAATAAAAGTTGAAAACGTTGGCGCTTAAGATTTTTCTTTTTTCTTCCTTCCCTCTCTGTATATTTTGTTCTCCCCATCAAGCCTAGAGTTAGTTTTTTCCCTCCGACTTTTCTTTTATTCTACAGCCTTATTTTAATTTCTATTTTGTTGTTTCGCTCCTATTGGTGTCGGATATGTTTTAGATTGTCCTGTATTTGCAATAATTTTTTTTTTTTGAGCTTTTATCGAATTACGGTTAGCCTTTATTTAGTTACCTTCTACCAATTTCTTTCTTGTTCGTATTCAAAATAACTTGGCTACCTACCAAAGTCTCCCTGTGTGGGAGTGAAGTTTAAAATTTTCTGGTGCCCCGAACACTCTTACCGTTCATGATTTTTTGAGACGGGTAGAAAAACTCCGACAAACTCGCCTTGTGTCTGAATTGCAGTTATTTGAGTCTACAGTGGATTTATTCGAGTCTAAAGTGTTACTTTGGTATCGTGGTTTTAGGCATAGGTTTTCTGACTGGAAGTCGTCTAATTTACTGATTCAACATTTTGAACCCTCGGATTTTGTTTATAAGTTTGCTACTACTGAGGAAAATACTTTTGCTTCATATGACCGAGTTGTTAAGATTTCTCGGACGTCTACGAGTAGATCCGATACTTCTTGCGTACGTTCTACTGTTCTTCCTCCTTGTTCTACTTCTACTCGTCAGATCGTATGCTTTAATTGCGACAAACCTGGTCATGTTTCAACACGTTGTACTCTTCCTCAAGTACTCCATTGTCATGATTGCGGATATAAAGGAGTTTCTCGCCGCAACTGTCCAAACTGTCACCCTACTACTAATTGGTTTTCAAATAATACTTTAACTTCTGTTCTCAGCTCTAGGAGCCAAACTTCTTCTGCTTCTCACTCTACGTTCTCTTCTGTCCCTCATCTAGGTCATCCGGCTTCTACTATCAAATTCTTCGGCAAATGTAGCTTCGAATAAAATTTCTTCCATTTCTAGTTCTACATTCTATTCTACTCCTCCTTCTTCTTGCCCTACTTATTCACTCTCACCCCAAACTGTGCCTCCACTACCCTTACAACCCATGCTTCAAATTAGGTCTTGCAGATAGTTTCTCAAGAGTTTGTTCCCACTTTCTTAAATTGTTCTAGTCAAGAAATTCCTGATCGCGTCTGCAAGCACACATGTCGCTGAAGTGACGATATTTTCTAATTCAGTCAGCGAGGGTCCTGTTGAAGTCAATGGACCTGTATCGTTAATACTTGTTGCCGTTTTTGTCAAAATTTTACCTGTTCTTGCTTTCTTAAATGATTCTAGTCAAGAAATTGCTGTCGTACCTACAATAACAGCTGTAGCTAAATTGACGATAACTTCCAATTCAGTCTGCGAAGGCCCTGTTGAAGTTAGTGAACCCGTAGCGGTGATGCCTGCTCCTGTCGTTGTCCAAGTTTTACCTAATCCTGTTTCGTTGCCTACTCTTACTCATTTTTCTTATGCTGTCAAAATGCAACTTGTTTCTGTTCTTCTAATTAAGGTTGGTGAAATCCTAGCTAATGTTCCTTTATCTACTGTTGTTGAAGTTCTTCCTGAAGCTATTTGTTTTTGTAAGATTAATGAAGTTCTACCTGATTCTGTTCCTTTATGTAATGTTACCGAAGTGTTAGCGGATTCTGCTACTTTTCCTAAGGTTGATATTCCTACAGCCAATGCTGTTTTCGGTCCTAACTGTGATACTTCTAGTCCTTTATCCAACGTCGTTGAAATTTTATCTACTTCTGTCCCTCTAGTTAACGTAAGTGAAGTGTGCTCCGCTTGTGTTTCTCTTCGTAATGTTGATTCTCGTACAGCCAATACTTTTTCTCTTTTTACCGTGGATATTCTCAAAACCAATGATGTTTTCTTCTCTACCGTTGACTTTCTTACCTCATATCTTAACAATAAACAATTTTCTTCCTTTATTCGTTTCGAGTTTCCTAAATTGGCCTCGCCACCTCCTAAACCGCGTGCTACAACTGCTACACCTCCTGCTGTCCCTGCTTCGCGGAAAACTGCCCCTAAGAGGCAGAAATTTGTATATCCTGATTCCAAACCTGAAGATGTCCGTGATCTCGTTTTATTTTCCTTCTGCCGGTGTAAACAGCTTAAGCCCAATATCTAGTCCTCGCGCCCCAGATTACGTCATTGTACGTAGCAAAGTCTTTTTTCGACATACAGCAAAAGCAAGCTTTATAGTTATGCATTTATTTTATTAAACTAATTATAATACAGCTAAATTAACTACAACAGATCGATGATATTTATTTACTTCTGCTTGGTGTTATCAAAACTTCTGTGTGACGGTTGTGAAAAAGGTGCAACGGTCGTGAGGAAAGGGTAACATTTGAAATTGATGTATTATAAGTAGAACATGTTAGGTTCCATTTCAAAGTTTGAATATTTTTCGCATTTTATACTGGATGCCCTGATTTAAAAGATGGTTCGTTTCACGTTTGAAAAATTGCTCAGTTATACCGCCTATGATATGATATTTATTGTAGTTAAATCATCTAGTTTAATTATAACTACATAAAGCCGGTGATATTTTGAGGGCTCTATTGCGCTTTCCGTGATTATTCTTCAGAAAACAATTTATAATATATTCGTTAAACCAGTTCACTACATTTCGACTGTTGGTTTACGTAGTTTCTCTTGTGATTACAAAACCTTTATTGTGAAAACTTGATTTTTTTATGTCATCGAAGGGCGAGTTTCCTTAACAGAAATTTTAATTTTTTCACCACGAATTTTAACTCAAATTCTTATAAGGAAAATAAACAAATGACCTGTTACCTACTTGCAAAAAGAAATGCGTCCGTCTGATGATCTGCAAGGACAGTGAAACCGGTCACGGGCTTTTCTTTTTCCAAAATAACCAACAATTTATATTGATTTTCATTCCCTATGCTTAAATTACTTTCTCCAAGGCAGACAAAATTATTTATTCAAATTCTTATGTTTTTAAACTAATGCTTACTTAGCGTTAACGCAAAAATCTCATATTGTCGTTACGATACATTTCGACTGGCTGTAGTTTTTACACAGATTAAGTTAGTGCTGGCTTGATGATTGCGCCTAAAGGCACCATTTTAAATACTTAATTTGTTTCTGAGGTTTAGTGGAATTTATTGGGGCAAGCTCGTCATCGTATACGAAGTAAGTAAGTAGATGATATTCTTGTCATATCTCATTGACATGTATTGCGAGGTCTAAACATGTGTAAACATGCTGGAATAAACCCGATAACGTTTTGTTTATTTTTGGATGTTATTTGTTGAGTGTTGCGTTATACTGTATTGGACAGACTAGTGTTCTGTCCGCATGTATACGTTGTGTATCTACTATTCATTTTTTTCAGGACGAACAGGGTGGTGTGTTTTTTTATTTCGGTCTCTAGCCCTTCTCCCCCAGTATTAGTGTGTCATTCCTTTTTCATTCCATTCTTCGTTATCGCAATTTGGACGAACATTCCGTTACAGATTTCGTTCTATTCTTCCTAGTCCGCTCGTCTTACGTGTAACAAACATGTATATTTATCGCAAAAAATAAACTTTGATTTGTCAAATAGAAAAAACTTAAATGTATAATATAGTGAAAAAGTAAAACTTTACTCCTAAAGTTACGGGGCAAATCAAAATACTGGTCAGAACAAGCATTAAGCATATTTTCTACTTGGTCAATGTTTTCAAATTTAGATAAATGGGAGAAGACTTTAATCGGATCTGACAAAGTGCAAAGAATTTCTGAGCCATTAAACGTTTGCATGTCTTGATTAGATGGCTAAAAGAAATACAGGCCGCAGTGATGCATAAATTTGATATGTAGGGATTGTCTTCTACTTTAGTTACTAAGCCAGATTACCATTTGCCCTAATATGTAACAGTCAACCTTGACTCAACTGCTTAAGAGTCTACAGCAAGAAATACTTTCTCATTAATGTCTGTTAATAGAGTTATGGTCTACAAACACTAATTCGGTAGTAACGTAAGATACATATCCCCCAAATCAAATATATGTATAAGTAAATGGAATTATTGAATCTTAAGTTAACTTGCAACATTGTATAATTCAAGGATAGATAATAAAAAGTTAATAGAAGTCAGACAGAAGACACGAGAACGGATGTGAATACATAATATTCAGACGCAACGTGAGACTGCAGGTGCAGGTCACAGTAGGTTATAAAACCGCAATTACTAGAATTCAGATTGTTACTTTGTATCGTATAAATGAATAAAAAGGTAAGCAGACATGAGCTCTGCAGATCCCACAAGCAATGTGAGGGACAGGGACAACATAAATACTCTGGAGAGCCCAAGGAGGTCAGTTAGTCTTGAGCCTCATAACTTTAGTATTGTTGGTTGTTCAGGCTACTCGCCATAAATTCGCTCATTTAATAGTAATTTTAATATTTTTTGATACAGTACTTGTAAATTAAATTTTAATTGTAATTCAGTTTAAATAAATTTGTGAGAAGAGTTTTTGGAAGAAGACTTTTTAAAAAGGCAGCGCCCGAAAGCCAAAACCTAACTCGTGGAAATGTACAAACGTGTATAGTATAAAACTATATAGGCGTAATAATAGAAAAGTATAAAAAAGAATAATGTTCTTCAAACTCTCAAAGGTAGGGGTTTCAGAAATATTAAAAGAAATAAAAGTAGAAGGTCAAAGTTTGTGATGTGTGCAAGTAAACTTTATTAAACAACCATTTGTAACGTAGTTCTCCTAAATGAATTTTCATGCTTTCCAAAAAACTCCAAAATTTTTGATGAATTTTTATTGTTTGTGGAACTACTTTTCTTTGATAGGATACAATATTTACAAAGATTCTTTTGTTCTTCCACAACTAAATATAATTATGACAGTATTCACAAAAGAATTAACTTTTGACACACCTTGACGTTCAGCCGCTCTTTTATCCGCCACTCTTTTAATAGACCCATTAATAGAGCCATCAGCAGTGCTTTTGCCAAGCCTGCTTTCGCCAAATTTATCAATTGCAAATTTAAACCCAAATTCCTTCATAAATTAACAGAATAGGTAAAAGTTTTGCTAATAGCGATATTGCGTTATAATCTGTCATTCATAACGTGAACTAGTTCGACGTTTAGAAAGCAGCGTTTAATATCTTTGTAACATGTCAATTCACCGTTTCCCTGCCATGTTACATTGTGGTCCAATTTCCTTCAATATTAAAGCATTCTTCGTCTTAATTTTATGCTAATACCGTTTACAATCACAAGTTAGCTTTGATTTGTTTAACGTTTCCCTTTAGTATTATTAAATAATAAACTATATACATCGATCTTTAGTCTTAATTTAATATTCTTTCTTTTGTATAAATAATATAATTAATTAGGATCACATGTAATTTTCTTTTTGGTTAACCTTTAAATAATGTCCATAAAATACACAACTGGTGTATAATTGAATCTGCTATTAAGGGTAGTTTTCTTGTTTTGTCCATATCTCAAAATGTGTAGTTATGTGTAAACCAGAACAAATTTTCGTTTGTCTTCATATCTAGCGGTCCTTTTGAGCACATGCCGTATTACGATAAAGATGTCCTTTCTAAGACCATAATGTAGTACCTGGTATGTAAAAGGTGTATTTGCTTTTATTCTTCCTCACATACATAAATATAATTTTAGAATATAAGCAAAATGCTTATGAAGAAAGTCTACCTAAATAACCCGTTCAAAATATTAATGGATGGTAAGCTGTTTATAGATAAATTTTTAGACAGTTCCTCGTGGCGTATTGCAATATTTCCTTTTTGTAACACGTTTATTTTCTAGGGTCCTCCCGTAGCATATCATCTGGTGGCATATCCTCTCGTAGCATAACCTCTGGTAGCAAATGCCTTTGGTAAAGTATCTAATTATCTGTGCTAAGCTATCTAAGCCTATGCATTAATTTTAATACCTACAAATACTATCTTTTATCGTTCAAGAATGTTATGTTGACATTTTATGTACCTTCTAAAATAAATTAAATGTCCGTTGATGAAACATATGGCTGTGGAACAAACAAGGTTTGACACTTACAAATTAGAAGTTTGAAGTTAACAACCAAAATAATTAACGATGGTGTTTGTCTCAACAAACCATAAGAAGATCCTATAGTTCTGAACAAGCAGTAAGCTCAACGTTTAAGTATACGTTTCCTTTCATATATCTGGAATACAGGTAGGAGTTTATCTTATTTATTTTTGTGACGGAACGACGTGCATGCGTTACATTTTAAATCTCAATTATCTGAAAAATAATGCATGTAAAATATAGTCATAATTTTATTTATGGATTACCTTAACTAATTTAATATTATCCTTGCTTTCTTATATAACCTTATGAGTTGTAAACAGAAAAGCTTTCATGAAACCTTTTTTGTGCGTATTGAGGTTATGTTCAATTTAAATGTTTAATTAAAATTGTCTTAACTAATGTTAAATACAACAAAGCGTATTTATGATTTCCTTTTACTTAGAACGTATTTAAAAATTATGAAAGTGTACATATATAAACTACACTTAGTGATTTTATCGTATAAAACTTTGGTTTTAAGAAAATAACGGTATATATTTAATTTTTTTATTAATGTTATTAACTAAACGTCAATATATAAGTTGTATTAAGGTATTTTCTTTTGTCACGTTCTAAATTGCATCCTTATAACCTGTCTGGGTAAAATTTAACTTTGTTCTCTAAACCCCTGGGACATAGTCTTTTGCAATCTACCGCAGCCACAAACGGTCGACGCTAGTCCCGCCAGAGTTTTATTTGGACTGTTGTACACCCATTCCTACCTGTAAAAAGGAAGGGTGCATCTTGAAATACTACAAATGAGTGGGCCCACATTGCTGACGCATCGTAGTGCAATGAGTTAGACGCTGTACAAAAATATGTTATTTGCGGGTATACTATATCTTTAGATTTATAGTAATATCCACCAGTCTGTAAGGTAATCTGAATATTCGATGCACCAGAATACACGCTTTGCATAGCTTTTGGTTATTTAAGTTATTAATTTTTAGAATAGTAGATGAGAATGAATAGTTCATTTTCCAAAAACGTGTTTCATAAATGGATAAATTTCTTCCCTAACTTCCTTTACCAAGTCATCCAAACTGCAATACTTTTTTATTTTCTTTGTTGCACTGACCATAACTTTTTCATCTTTTTTCGCGTTCTGTGACCCACTGGTGGTAAAATATTGCAGGATTATAATTAGAAACAGTAAGTAGCACGTCAGAAAGTGTTTTTCTTTGCATGATGAACATGTGCGATACATACGTTGAAGATTAGCTTTGTCGCAACGTACAGTTTGAATCATCTGCGTAATGGACCTAGTAACTACTAAATTATATTGCTTGCACTTGTCTAAATAAAACTGAAAGTTTGCGTGTTTTGTACGCAAGCATGCATCTTTGCATGAAACTTTTTGAGCCATTATCAAAACTGTCTATTATGAAATTTTCACTAAATCGTTTATACGGCAAACACAAAACAAAAACAAACGTTAGCTTTTTTGAAAACCCTTGTCTTGAAACTTATGAAGCAGCATATTTTCACAAGACTTGCTCTTTCAAACTTATTCTTGGAACTTCCATTATCTATGAAAAATAGCAAAAGTGTTGAAAGTGCAGACTGCAGCAACCAACAACCCTGAAGTTGGGTTTGGTTAAGTTATCCACGGCAAAAAACAAAAAACAAAAAATATGTGTGAAGTGTGTGGTAGATATTTGTCTAATGAGCATATGAAATATGTTTGTTTAACCTGTTCACACCATGTAGATCATTTCCATAGATATTTATCTATGTACTCAAGTCAATATATGTAAAGCTGCCTTGAAGGGGTGGGGACCACATAACAATATAAGACTGCGCCAACTAACTGTAGTGGTGTGGAAGTGGGTTCCTATGGAAAAAATGATGAACAAAAATAGAGAAATTCGAAATGAAAATAATAAATGAATAAAAATAATAAATGAAGTGGCTGAAATACAAAAAAAAACACGTTACACTATCACTTACCCAAAAGGCATTTTCTACTTGTCATAATTGTGGGAGCCAAATCGGCTAGTCAGAGCAATCGCTTTTTATAATATTCGTACACGGAAAACGGTTATTTCGAATATGTTCCCTTGTTTCAGTTTCCTAAGTTTTATTACCTTATATTTAGCTTTATCGATTATACCTTAAAAACAATTATTAGTTCTGCCATAATTAAAGTAAATAATTAAAGAATTAAAATAAAGAGAATAAAATAAAATAAATTATTTTCCCGAATGAGAGTCATCACAAGGATAGCTGGATACCCTTTACAATTGTGGCTCATTACCAAGTGTTTAAATAAATTCAATTAAAAATCTAACCTGAACTTAAGCTCTATTAACATAAAGTAATTTCAATAGAAAAACACTAATATACTTTACTTAATAGGAAAATCTAAATTTATTAACCTCACTCTGGCCAGGTATTGTTAAAAATATCCTAAAAAGACCTTACATCTAGTCCACCAACAATGTTCATTTCAAATTTTGCCTGTTTCCCATATTAAATCACCCAATATTTATAAATCCCAATTTCTTGAAATTTAGCTAATAACAAACAGTTAAATAACAACTTTTCGTTTAGTTACTTCATTGTCTATTCCAAACTACTACATTTTTATGCTTTACCAACACTAAATTTCATCAACTACATTTGCTTTTAATATAAATGTATACTATTTGCATCGCTAATTAGTCCAATAAAACAAATACTTTTACTTTAATTCTCTATTACATATATAAGAACAATAAACATTTCCATCCTACAAATACATAACTAATAATTTTAAACATGAAAGCTTATATTATTACCCGCTGTCTAAAATTCCAAAATTTCCAAACAGCAGCCTCTTTGCGAAAATTATTTGGGTTATCCATCTAACACAGCATTCTTAAATCAATATATCGCCAAATTCTAATTTAACCGAGTGGTGAACTTTACAGTTCCTAACCCTTTTTGATCGGGCGCGACGATAATAAATCTACAAGTTCGTGAATTACAAACCTATAGCTTGCCCCTGCAAGCGGAAGTTCGAATAAATTTAGCTGCAAGATCTATTTTTCCATGCAGAAAATCTATACCCTCATCTTAAAACTGCGATCCTCTTTACTTTCGACTTCCAAACCCCACCTTCCAAGCGTTTTCAGATCAACTGCTAACGGATAATTAATTCTAACTTTTGTCAAATGTAATTATTGTCATTTAATTCCCATTCTACCTATGTCCAGTACCGGGGCTTTTGTAATAGTAAAGTTTTATTATTGGGTTTATGGAATAAACCCGAGAAAAGTACTTACGTATTATGTGATTTACTTAAGTTTTCTGTTCTTGCACTATAAAATGAATACATTGTAACAGAGTGTATGAAATGATTAAATTATATCCGCAGTATTATATCTGTAAATTTCCCTTATTCGGCGCCTATGTTTTACATAGTGTTAAAGGGTGTTTGGGGTTTTCTTTATATGTATCCTCGATTCTAATTTATTTAACTAATATACATAAAAGGCTGTCCCATATTTGAAATGTATATTAATAAGTTCATTATTTTTAACTTCATAATCCAAGAGCTTTTTTAAAATAATATTTCTGCAATTTAAGTTTACTATAACAAATATTTTATTTATACATTTGTAGTTTAAAATAATTTATAAACCTAAGTCACGTTTCAATATGTATTTAACAGAGATAAAACAATTATTTTGTTGTCTTTTAGTTTACGATTTTAATAGAACAGATCCAATTTATTGAAATGTCTTGCATGCTGAAAGCTGTTATATATGAAATCAAAATATACAGGGTGCATTAATAGTAAGTTGTCCGTTCAAGATTAGTCTTCCTCTTTTTGCATCCGGTTTTTATCTACCGCAATGTTAAAGCGATACACAGTATTAATCTTCCGTCATTCATTTTATTATCAAATTGTTTTATCTATCTACATTTGCATGGATAACACGAAATTAAATAGTTTCTGGATCCTAAGTTGACAGTATAAATCAAAACAATTTGCAGTCAATCAATCATACAGTTTTGCCCTTAAATATTTTTCATCAAATTAGCCATAATCCAGATAAATTTAATTCAAAGATAATACAGCATAACGTAAAAGCTGCTCTTGTACAGATAAAATTAAAGGCGCTCTTTTAAAATGTGTGGGATGGTAAGTATGCATTTCAGCTTTTACTTGATAGCTATCGAAACGAGTTATAGAAGCTAAGACTAATCTAGGAACAATTAATTCATGAAATTCACTTAGATTTAGTGGAAGCCCTTGTTTACTTATTAAAATCTAACCTTCCTACCCTCTCGCATAAAATCAGTTAGTTTGTACGTTGCACAGTTCAGGCAAAGTTGCGAAATTAAGATATATTTTGGATGCTAATGTCCTTTAAACAGTTTTCATGCTAAGCGAGAAACGTTAACTTATCAATAATTTACATTAACAATGGTTCAGCATTGATCCCGGAGGTGAAATAAACGCCTATCCTTTCATGTTCCTCATAAATTAATCCTTAAATTGAAAATGGATGGATTGCAGGGGGTATAGTAAGTGGTGTGGCGGTACACCTCAAAAGTGACCCGGGACAGAGGTTGCGGTCAAAACACCGATCCAGAACTTGCATTATGCATGAGAGAATCTGTTTTCCAGCTCGTTGGATCCGGAATAGGACCATGTGTCCTTTTACTGCTTGCTATTTGGTCTTCTTAAGCGCACTGAAATGTTTAAAGAGACCAGCGTTAGGCTCCCTAAGGAAACAAGGTACGAATAAAAATGGACATTCGAGCTCGCATCCGAATCACGCCTTGCTAAATAAACAGAACAGCAATGTCGTATTCAGCAGTTTGTTGGATTATTTGCTTAAGTGCCTTACATGCTATTAATGTTTATGGCTACTTTTGAAATTGCATTATATAATAATTTCGGCGAACCTATATGATGAAAAATTCATAATATCACGGAGTTGGAAAAGTTTATAGGCGCACTTCAACTTAAAAGTTTCTGCAAACTGCCCACGTGCCCAGCATAGATCAATACGTTTGCTGATATTCCTTTACTTTTCCCTCTGTATTATGCAGGGTATACATCGTGCTACGTGATATGGGCGGGGAAGTGTTTGTGTAAAGTTTGATACGCTGATGTAAAAAAGAATTCTAATGGAATAATTTTCCACAAGAAAAGTCACAGTAACTCGATTTATCGTAACGTTATTAAAGTCAAAACACTTCTACTACCTAAGAAAGGTAACGGTTGTTAAAATATTGCATTTCGTTTTAATTTCCTCTACAAATAATTGTAGTATATTCATATTAAACTGCATTGTTTTATCACAAACACTTCTAATTTTCGTAGTTGAAATCTGTATAGCTTACGTTTAACAACTTGATTTTGAAATTTATCAATATTAATTTAATAGGCCAAGAATCGCATTTAAATATGAAGTTAAATTTAGACATGAAATTCATTTCAAGCGTGATGCTCTATCCATTAGCGCTAATTTAATTTACACAATCCATAATTGAAAATCTCCATATTTCAATTTTTGGTATTGCAATGCATACGTGAATAGAAATGATATACAATTAAACTGAAGCGAGAAGCTGTATATTTCCCATTAATGCTTACTTCTTTAATAAGAGAAACATGTACATAGTGAACTAAAATATGAAAATTAATAATTCTTTACATACAACGTATTTACCAGTATCAGAAAGCTGGTTAAAGCCCTCTCTTCCTGATGGCATGGTTCAACTTGTAGGCTATAGGGTGATACGCAATGATACGACTGGAAAACGTGGAGGTGGGGTTGCTTTTTATATACGTAGCGAGCTCAACTTCAAAATTGCACTGAAATCTTCCTCTTCCTCTTTTCCTCTTTTTTAGTTGGCTAGATAGCTTATATTAAGCTATCCAGCCACTTCTAACTTTTTTACAGAAATAGCAAAATAATTGGTTTTATCAGAAAAAAAAGCAAATAATAAGCAAATAATTCCTATATATATTTTGATGTATTTTGATAATTCGGGAGTTGCATACTTTAAGAGTAAATAATTCATAAAACGTAAGTGTTCTTTAGTCATGGTTGCAATTAATTTCTTTAATGCACTTTACTCTTGTAGATATTGATATTTATCTTATTATTTAAAAATTTGATTTTTTTCTTTTGCAAATGGTAGCAAAAAAATAGCAAAAAATTTATATATTGTTAATTTTTTTAATTTATTTTATGTAGGTATTTTTTTTGAGTTGGCTAGATAGCTTATATTAAGCTATCTAGCCACTTGCAACTTTTTTACAGGTATAGCAAAAAAAAATGGTTTTATCAGCAAAAGAAAAGCAAATAATTAGCAAATAATTCCTATACATATTTTGATGTGTTCTGATTATTTGGGAGTTGCATACTTTTAGAGTCAATAATTCATATAACGTAGGTATTCTTTAGTTATGCCAGCAATTAATTTCTTTGAAGTACTTTACTCTTGCAGATATTGATATTTATTTTATTATTTGATTTTTTTTCTTTTGCAAATGGTAGCAAAAAATAACAAATAATATATATATTAATTTTTTTATTCTATTTTGTGTACGTATTTTTTTGAGTTGGCTAGATAGCTTATATTACGAAACTGTAGGGTCTGAAATTAATTCAAGATTTTTGAGTACTTAGGGCTGGTTGGCTTTTAAGACTTGTATAGTTTTTGCAAAGGACTTCATAAAAAATAAATAAATGGGCATTTCGCATTTAATAATTTTATTGTGAAAAGTTGCTGCTTTAAAGTCTACTTATTTCAAAGGTTTAATTAGAAAATTCTTTATAATACAATTCCATTTATATGTATTTTTGATAATAGAGCATGGTAGTGAGAGTATCCTAACACTGGAAGCTCTATGTAAGTTTATTCTGAATGTAAGTTGAAACTTTTGTATTTTTTTTTTGTATTTTTATGTGAAATATGCAGTACTTTCGCTTTTCTCTATATCATTATTAGCTGTAAATGTTTTTACTCTAAAAATTTTATAAGAGGTTAAATACTAATCAGTGCAAGCAGAAGAGTCCTTTTATGTTCTACCAGCTGAAATAGTCGAGAAAGTATATTCCTATATTTAGATTTGAGTTTCCGCATCTGTTGCATAGGGAGGCTTACTTTAATGATACAGCAGATGTTATTGGTGACCAAACTAAAGGGGCAGGATTCCATAAGAGGCTCTATTCTAGCGCACAAGAGTAGCTAGATTCGACATTCAAGTTTGATTTTATTTTATAAAAAGGTTAGAGATTGTGTGCATAAGTAAATTAGATCTACTTAAAATGTTTGTTTAGTGTAAATTTTTATTGGAAGCTTTTTGATGTAATGTAAGGAGAAAAAGTAAAAGCAGAACCAAGTATGAGAAACCCGATAAACTTTTTAATAAGTATAAATAGTGGAGCAACGCAAAATCAGGAATAATCGAAATGGAATTGGGAAAAATTCAATCAGAGATTTGAGAAATCTCCAGAAAACTTCAGTCCGGAATTAAAACGTAACCTAGAAGTAGGATCTTTTACGGTTCTAACTTCAGACATTCGTTCTTTAATTCTTGTAAGGAGCGGACGGTAAGCAAATGGGTTCGATTAAATGGAGCAAGGTTACGAAGCACAATGGACAATTAATCATCCTCATTTAAAGAACCATACTACTGAAACAGGTCCGTCATACACGTGAAATAAGTAATGTTTCTTGATTCACGTTTCTGTCTATTGTTAAACACTCTTATCTCACAATCAGTCATTCTGAATACGAATAACAAGAAAAGGTAGAAAGTAAATAAATAAATGTAACCGTAACTCGATAGAAACTCAACAGAAAAAAATTACTGCGAACGCAGGACAATTTAAAATATATCCGACGGAAGAAATTGAAATCTTAACGCACCAAATTGGTATAGTTCATTCGTGTTAACTTCAGGAACACTAAAAGGATTGAAGCAACCAAATAGAAACTACGTATAGGAATAGGGCGCCAGCGTTTTCGACAGACCACCATTATTGGCGAAAACTCAATTCCGATAAATAATCTGAAATGAGCCAACCAGTGATTTTGAGCAATCAAGAAAAGAAACCAAAATTTCAGAAGTTTGAACCCACACAGGAAATAAAAAAAATCGATCCCCATGTGAGGAACACCAAAGGGCCGAAAGAGAAAAAAATTAAAACCAAAGAACGGAGAGAAAAAATTATATCGCAAGGTTTAGATCAACCCGTCTAAATACCAGTTCGAATATAAAAAAGAGCAGCATCAGGCCGAGAAAGACGGGTAATGTAGGAAATTAGGTAGTAAAAAAAATCGGGCTAGAAGTTACGCAAAACAAAATCGGGGCCCCACGTCAGGGCGTCAAAATTTATAATGGTAAGAAACTCCTAAAAAGCTAAAGTAAACTTAGAAAAGCCAGACTAACTACAAGCGCGGAGAGTGGGTGGGGATTCACATAGGTAACAAAAATATACTGCCATCGATTTTCTATTTACAAAAAATTCAAAATTTCTAGTTAAACGAGCAAAGAAAATATATATAAAATACTCATATTTAGACCAGGCTAGAAAATTAAATAATCACATCAAATAATTTTAATCACCGGGTAGAAGCTTTGGGAAAAGGTACGCGTTATTAAAAAAACCGTGGAGAATAAAAATTCATTCGTTTCATTAAAAATAAGAGATTTAAATCATTTACAAGACGCTTGCTACAAAAGGAAGCAGTATTAAAATGCTCTACGTGTAATTTAAATCATTCCGAGTAAAGAAACAAATGGAAATTACGTGCAAAATTTATATTAATTAACTCAATTTTAAGTAACCGGTATTAAACAAAATGTACAGATAATAATTAATATTTGATTAGGAGTCACTAAAAATTAAAGGGTATTATTTTAATTGAAGTTAATTGAACCATTAGTAACATATAATATTTATAAAAGCTTGTAAAACCCAATAATATTCAAATCGTAGAAGTATTATGTTTGAACACCTGCGTATTTTTAAAAGGCTCATTCTGCGTAAAATTTGCAGATAACAAATGGTTACAGAGAATGTTGGAGAAACCGTAGCTTAATAGTTACGGAAAATGCTAATAAGGTCGGTTATTTCACAGTCCACATGGACTGAAATAATCGATAATAAAGAATATCAATTTGTACCACTCGGAACAGGGTAGATAGAGACAGATAATATGCGCAAGACAGAGACATGTATAGTAAAAGCGTGAGTGGAGCAACGTCACTGGGTTGCGATTGGTTGAAAATAAAAGGCAAACTTGAGAAGGAAAAATAACGTTTCTGTATAAAAATTAATTAGTTATTTCCAGACGTTGCGAGCCGTGTCGAAATTTCTGAGATTTAACTGGTGCGAGTGCAAAATTTAATAAGAACCGACGCACAGGCGGGCGAGATGGGAACATAGTACACGAAATTCTAGAAACTGGCCGTTTTGGGGACAAGAGCGACAGACGGGCTAACCTCTATATATACCCGGGTTAATATGAGTTTCTCTCTTAGATTTTCGAATTGATTCAATGCGTTAAACAGTGCTTTTTAGTTTGCTTGTATATTCTGGTGATTTAAAACAGTTTGTTCTTTACGTGCTACAATGAATGTAATTTTGTGCACTTAGAAAAGAAGATACAAGGTAATAAAGTTTAGTATCACTGTACCAATTAGTCAAATCTGCAACGACAAATGAATACACAAAAGTAGGCAGTTTTGGCGTATATTTCTGAAAGAAATCCACAAAACAAGATACAGATATACACAGATGAGTTCCGGAAAAGCCCTGAAACAACTTTAGATGAATGGTGGTGGAGAAAATTTTAAAAGCGTTGAGAATCAGAAGCCGTAAATATAACCCAGTTGGAATGGTGTGATTAACAAAGGGACGATGTACATTGAAGCTACGAGTGCAGTAACCTTCAGGTAAATTATACTATTTTGTTCGAACTTTGATGTTTTGGTGTATGTTGAATAACTTTATAATTTGTTTATTTAAAATGGACAGTAGTGAACTTGTACAAACCACAAAATTTTAATTGTAAGGTGAAATTTTCTTGTTTTTAATTAGAAAGGGGTATTTAGTATTTATGTTCTGGATTATGATGAAAATTTGGGTATGTCTTTGAGCTCAATTAGACGAACCTGGTTAATTAACGTAAAGGGTGGTAGATGCTCCTTTGTACTCAGACTCAGGTCTGCATATATTGTTATATTAATTAGTAGGCATCCTACAAGGACTTTAATTCTGGATGCACATTAAAATGATAACAAAATTTAATCTTGAAATTTTCTGATACTGAAATTGATGCTGAATTTTAATTTTGAAATTTTAATGTATTGTGAATATTGATGTAAATAGAGTTAACGTTGATGTTTGTAGTAGGAATGTGTTTGTTTTTTTTTATGAATGAGGTGAGCAGCCGAGGCGGAAAAGAGTAAAGAGGCGATTAACAGAAGAAAGTCAACAAACCAGTTAAGTTAATAGTTTTTTTTTACGTTTCACAGCATTCTTGACGCCCAATTCGTGAGGCTCGATTCGAAAAGCGGAGTACCCGGATTTTGGTGGTTTCACAGCATTCTTGGCGCCCAATTCGTGAGGCTCGATTCTAATTAAAAAGGTTTCACAGCATTCTTGACGCACAATCAGTGGGTCTCGATTCGAAAACCGTAGTTCCCGGATTTTGGAGGGATCACAGCAATATATATACACACATATATATATATATATATATATATATATATCTATAAAGTTGCTATTTAAATAAAGAAAGCACTTTTACTTTATGTATACATTCAAGAATTGTTCCACGAAGTGCGCAATTTGTAGCTAACACGTAATAAACCTAATTAGTAAAGAAATAATGCTGATACTTTTGTGTAAGCAATTGCGTTAAGAAGAAAAACAATATTAAATTTAGAATCATTTCTAGTAAGATTTTTAACATAACCAGACACATTAACGAAGCTAATTTTATAGCGGGTCCTTAAAATGCGTTGCGTTCGTCAGTACCATGAGAATTGAGTTTATCCTCCGGTATGTAAAAAAAAAACAAAACAATGACATTTGGTCTAGGAAAAAAAATTTGGCCTAATGCTAGAAACCATAGGGCCTACATCTAAGAGCGAAGAAAAAGAGAATCTTACTAGTACGGATAAGCGCGGAAGAACTTACCGATGCACCCAAGATATCCACTTCTTGTCAAAACACACGTGCGTCGTTCTTGGAGTAATAAGATGACCAGTCCAGAAAATATATAAAAGTACAAACTGCAGAATCAAAAATCAACTTGTTTTATAGCAAAAATTGGAATTGAATCCCCGCGTTATCAAATACTCAGGTAATAATAAAAACTCGAAACAACTTTTATCAGAGGAGTGTGATCCATTATTTCAACGAGTCTTTAGATTTGAGTATTACAAGTAGTCACTCTATAGTAATATATATCAGCCAACGGATACCTAAAACAAGGTACCGACTATTTAGACTATTGAAAAACTTTCCATTTCGCAGCAACTAGATTTACATGAAATTATAGTAAAGCGTACTTATTGTAGGAATGTCTAATATGCACGATGGTGTTTGAGTATTGGAAACAGAATCTATGCGAATTAATAATTAACCAAAATGGCGTAAGGATTAGTACACCATCGGAAGGTGAACGTAACAACGTTAAGAAAATAAAAATTTGCCAATCTTAGCGCAACCAAATACTTCAATGCAAAATTGACATCTAAAATTGTACGCCCATTTACAACGGTAGATAAAGTTTCTACAAATATGTATGGATTAGTGGATGTTACAAGTCAATCCCAAAGGATTTGGCATGCGAAAGATTTAAAACCGAATGGAATTTATAATGGAGATAAGGACGAAAATCTACATTCACTACGGCCTTAGTGCACATATATAGTATAACAATATTTTATCTACTTTAGTTTATTTGAACAAACAATTTTGGTTTAAGAAATATACGTTAGTATATTTTTATACAAACACCAATAACGATCGGAACTTTACACGTTCCGTATTAAATTTTAAAAAACTAAAATAAATCTCGGTGCATATTTGAACCCATCCACACAAATTCAGAAACCGCCAACCATGAAAACAAGCTTAATAATGTTCAAGTCATGAATTTACAGCCTTACAAAAGTAATGCGTAGAGGTCAACAAATCCGAAGCTGTCTGTATCTAATGGACAGTGTGGAAACACATAACCGCTTACACTCGCCGAAATAGCTTTGACCTCCACTTTAGGACAGTTTAGGTCGTACAATCCCTGAGAACGTAACAACCGAAGAATGCTCATGAAACATTTTGATTTATAAAACCTCCAGATAATAGTATTATGGTTGACATCAGATCAGAATATCAGAACCATCTTCAATATAGCTTTTAAGTCGAATAAGACGCAACCATTACCGTGCGGAATGAAGTTGCTAAGCAGGCAATCGAATGGGCGGTATTTAAAGTTGGAGCAAGGTATAAGCAGGTGTCCAAATGCAAGTGATAGCGCGGATATAAAAATTTCTGTTAGAAAACACGAAAGTGACCGATGGGGGAGCATTCGTTCTACATTACGTAGCAGAAATTAATTTACCACTCATTTCCTGCACTGGAAGTCGACAAAGTATTTACAGAGAATAAAGAAGTATAACTGTAGGTTATTGAATTTTTCTTTCCATTTTATAAACATTGCATGCTGATGTTTAATAATTGTAATTGATTGTAAGAAAAGAAGAATATGCGAAACTTATTTTTGAAAAGGGCGCTTAGGTTGATGCACTTAAATTAGTTGACTGTATGTCACTGATAAATTTAAGTTGTTTTTTTTAGTTACTCGCATATTTGGCCTCAAAGTATTGGTATATCTTAGTATTTCTATTTGTTTAGTGTTGTTATTTACTGTGATAATTGTGCTTGCTAATATAGCTTAGATGCACCAGATGTGGAGTTTTTGTTATATTATTTGTAGTAAAAGTAGGCTAATAGAAAGAAGTAATAGATGTGTAAGCAAGGTTCTATTAAACTCCAACTGCATTGGAACCTGCACAAACCGTATCTCAAAATGACTGTCTTCCAGGTAGTCTGTATTACGTTTTCAGGTGGATTGGTGCTCAACGGCTTTTTTGGTTATTCAAAGAGGGTTCAAAAACCTTTACAGGTAAGCATAAACATATTTCGTAGTAGTGTTAGAATTGTATACCCCTAAAAGTAGTGCATTTGCTTCCATAGAACCCCACCACCACAACCAGCACTGAAAGCTAGTCCGTGAACTACTTTACTAATACGTATCTTCGCCCTTGTAGAGCAAAATTCATTTAGTTCTTTAGCGTCAATTTAACACGTAGCAAACTTACCGACTTTATTAAGCAAAGTAAAAGAGTAATTACTAAATTACTAATGCCGAGTAAAATGCAAACACTCTACGAGGGACACTGTTTATGTATTGGGAACTGGCAGCACTGGTGTTGCCAGGTGAAATCTGAAACTGCCATCGTAAAGTTTGACATTTTTGAGGTTATAGGTACTCAGAATGTTTTGACGTGCAAGCACTGTTTGTGTTTTTTTGCAGTGTTTAAAATTTCAGCTCGGCCAAAACATGGAATTAACTCGCGAAAATTTTTGAGCTATGAGTTATTATGACTTTCGACGTGGTCTAACTCAAGAACAATGCATCAATCAACTGAATTCAACTTTTGGCGATAAAGCGCCATCCACAGCCACTGTATATCCCTGGTACACTAAATTCAAACGTGAACGTAGTTCGCTCGTGGACGAAGTTAAAAAAGGTCGATCAAAATTGGTCATTGTGCCGGAAAATATCGATGCTGTGCAAAAACTAATTGAAGAAAATCGTCATGTGATATATCAAAAAATCGAGAGATGTTTAAGCATTAGTATAACCAACATACACAAGATTTTGCACAAACATTTGTGTGTTCGGAAGCTGTGTGCGCGTAGGATTCCACATTTGTTGACAGATGCTTAAAAAAATGCTCGTGTCGATTGGTTCCGTAAAATGATTTCAAAATACAACTGTGATGCATCTAAAACAGTATACAGCATCATCACTGGTGACAAATCGTGGATTTATGCGTATGAGCCAGAAAGAACAGGCCAGTCGGCAGTTTGGATGTTTCAACGTGAAGCAAAGCCAACAAAAGTTGTTCGTTCTCGAAACGTTAAGAAGCAAATGGTGGTGTTTTCTCCACGAAAACCGGTCCTGTGGCAACTGTGGCTCTCGCAAATCAAAAGACCTTACATGTGATTTACCAATGGTCCACCCGAAGGTACTACATTGGCCATGAAGCGAGTTTTTTTTTACCTGGAAAATTTTGAATTTTGCCGAACCCTTGCTGTTCCAAGCAAGGTAGAAATCTTTAACGTGGGTGATAATACTCACACACGGGACTCCATTTTACCTCTCATTCGAACGATGGTGTATTTTTGTGAACAACGCTCGTCTAACATTTTTCAAGCGGACTGTGTCGGGATAAATCAAAAGACCGTTAATTCATTTATTTGTCTGAAGTTTCCGGTAAATTGAGAGAAACCAACCCAAAACGACGAATAATTTTGCATCATGACAATGCGAGCTCACGCGAGTATTTTTACACACAAAAGATCGAATTGATGAATCGTCCGCCTTATAGTCCCGACTGGGCACCCAATGACTTCTTCCTGTTTCCAGTAATTAAAGATAAAAACTGTGTGGATAACGATTTTCATCGCTCGAAGAAGCGGTTGAGGTCTTCAAAACGTATATATGCTTTAGAGCTACCATCTTCTGACTGCACAAAGTGTTTTGAAGGGTGGTTCAATCGCATGAAAAAGTATATAGATCTTAAAGGCGATTATTTTGAAAAGCAATAAGAGTATTTTTCATCAAATTCATTTGTTTATTCTTTCTATTCTCAATACATAAATAGTATCCCTCGTACAATGTCTCTGGGGTATTGTTATGCGCTTTGACTACATGGATTATTTTGAAAGACTCTGGAATAGCAATTTGCTACATTTGTTGTCATTACAAGGTAACAATTGCATGTAAAATTCGTTTGTTTTACTCCGTACATCAATAAACGCTTTCCCTTCATTTATTTACCTTAGAAAAGTATAAGTACATCTTTATCACTTTATAATTCCGTTTCAGGTTCGTAAGATGTCTTTGTAACTTCTGCAAACAAAATTAGAAACAAAAATACATCCGCCAGTAATTACCACCATTGTCTGTACGTATTTGAGTAAAGTACAAAACAAATTTACACGCATTTCAAATATTTCCCAAAATCAACAGCTATTCATTCCAAATGCTTAGGTATAGCATTATAAAGGAAACATATTAAACCCAAGCGACAAGAGGAATTCTAATTTAAATTTTTAAAAGGCTATTGTGAACGCTGCGATAGAATTCAAACCTAACATAATATATAATTGAATTCATTGCGCTTGCATAAAACTGTCTCACCAAAGAAGTGTAAAAGTTTTTGATCCTCATTTTAAACTTTGGGTTAAAAATACCTAATTCTTTGATGTTCTGGTTCTGTATGTAAAAAATGTCATGAAACTGTACCTGTTAGCTTTGAATTAGTAGACGTTAATTAAATGTAGCTATGGGATACTTGAGTGTCAAATTAGACAAATATTTTGCTTTTTTCTTTGACAAGTTGAAAGAAATACAACTATTTTTACTACAGCAAGACCAATTAAAGTTAAAAGAAGTAGCTAAAATTTGTTGTAACACTACATTCCACGTTGCTTCTCTATAATTTTGTACTTAAAATTCTATTTCCAATCTTTAAAGAATATCGTGTTCTATAAATACATTTAGCAAACGATATTTGTACGATTCACTGTTACAGGTACATGAGTCCAAACCAAAATGTAAGTAATGTGTCTTTATTAAAATGCAAAATTTAAAGTGTTGGGGTCTTTAGAAGTACATAACGCCCATTTTCTTAAATAGAACAACATGAAATAACCATTGTGACGATCACCTCAAAAAGCTAAGATGAAAGATGCTGAACGCCATGGATTTTGTTGAGAAATTCCACTCTCTAACCTCATATCTAGCGTCCCATAAATTATCTTAAATGTTCCACTTTTAAATTCATACTGTAAAGCAGGTGTATAATTATCACGAACGTAACAATCCAACTGTCATCATGTATACAAACACATAAGCTGCATTTTGTAGGAGCTTTTGGCTTGTGCGCGTAATCTATAACTTGAATTGTCGCCACACTGGCTGGCACCTTCGAAGCATAGTGTCTATTTTATCATTGATTATAACAGTTGTTCGGAAGAAGAGATAATTTTTGTAGCTATTTGCCTGAATGCTCCGCAGGCATGTTTGTAAATTTGGCAACGCTGGCTGAAGCGCGCCTATACTGAAACAACGATATGACAAAATATATATGCGAACGTAGTATTCCTATCAAGTGGCAATAAATCATTGAAATATCTATTTCTACTCATTAAATTCGCTAGACCAGGGCTCTGAGCTCAGGAGCTCAAAACAAAGTAATTTCAAAACTAATTTTTTTACTGGGTGGAAAATCATTTACTCCGTAGATAGGGACCAGCTAAGATGTTGTCACCCGTTGACCGATCGATTACAGCTCAAGAAGACGACGCAGATGCTCACTTGAATAACCTGGACCGACACAAAAAGTGATGAATTCATACCTATCGTAAATATTCAAGATACAAATATACACGGAATGTATTGTGGTCTTTTAGTCACGGTAGGTCACTAAATAATCATATGTTTCTTGTTACATGATCACAGAAAAATAGTTTGGTAATCAAACCACTCAACTGGACTGCTATCAATAAACTAAAAATTGCACCGACGAAAAGCATATATACAGAAATCAAGGGATCTTTAAACGCAACACACGCATTTTAATAGATAATAAACCAATTGCAGTAGCAAGGACATGCAAATACTTGGAAGTGACATTGGACGAAAAACTTAATTGCAATCACCATATCACTCCCCACAACATGTAACAACGCGACACAGCAATGTAAACCATTGCCAGCTTTGTACAACGCGACTGCAAAATAGCACCAGACAGCGCGCGCCTGTACTTTGGCAGCGTGCTGGCAACTATGGTGTCATACACACACACACACACACACACGCACACACACGCACACACACACACACACACAAACACACACACATATATATATATATATATATATATATATTGGCGACCCAAAAGTGAGGCTCGAGTTCCAAATAAAATTTGTGTGATTTTATTCCAGAAAACTGGCGATCTGAGAGAGAGAACTTCTGTTTGTGTATAAATTTAAGAGTATTTTAGAGTGTGTGAGAGTGATTAGAACGTATGCAGAGAAAGGAGTGGTTAAGTAGTCAAGGAGTGTAAATTATAAGTTAAGAAGAATAGATAGGTCTAGATAATAAATTTTTAACGACTGTGTATATAGAAAATAGAAACAATTTATTTACGTGCCAAATTAATCAGTTTAGACATTGAAAACAGGACGAGGTTAAGTGGCAAGTTTGTTTTTAGTAAATTAGAGTTAAGGAATTCATTCTGGCTGATTCCATTACACAAGGATTCTAGAAGGTACACAGGATTTTCCGTAGAGGGAAAAATCGATAATTTTAAGGTAGTATCGTTTGGTTTGTCGGCAGAAAAGAAAATAATAATAATAAATGAGAAAAAGACAAGTATAGGGACTGAAAAAGAAGCAATATTTAAGAGTCAGGATAATAGGGATGATAAGTTTATTGTATGTGAGATACTAGGGATGATAAGTATAGATATAGAAGAGGGAGAAATAGGGATGAAGAGTATTAGGATGGTGAGAAGAAAGACTTGGAGGATCAAGAAAAGAGTCAGATTTAAATAAGAAATGAAGATTAAATGAACAAAATATAGAAGTAGAAATAGGTGTATATAGAAGAGTAGAAGTAAGTGTTTATAGAAAATAAAGCTAGAATAGGATAAGAATAGGATAGGTATATAGGATTAGGTAGGGGGAAGTGAGTATAGTGAAGATTAGTTAAAAGGTTAGGAATAGGATAGGTATATAGGATGTATATAGGATTACATGGAGAAGCAGGATGAAGTTAGGGATAATTTCAGTTTATAAAAATAGGTGAGAGTTAAAAATAGGATAGGGATATAGGATAGGTGTAAATATTTTTAGGATTGGATATAAGTTAGGTAAGTTAGAAAGATAAGGGTAGAGTGAGATAGGCAATTTTTTTTTGTAAATTTGTTTTGCAGTCTACATGTTTTATATTTGAATTCGAATAAGTGGGATTATTTGTATTCAAATAGGGGAAAATACTCAAATTTAAACCAGGGTAGAAAATTAATTAATTACATCAAATAATTTTAATCACCGTGTATAAGGAATTTTATTAGATAATACGCGTTATTAAAAACCGTGGAACATACAAATGTATTCGTTTCATTAAAAATAAGGGATTTAAATTATTTACTAGACGCTTTCTATAAAAGGAAGCAGAATTAAAATGCTCAACGTGTATTTAATTTAATTGTTCCAAGTATTAAAACAAATAGAAATTACGTGCAAAATTTATATTAATTAATTCAAGTTCTAAGTAACGGGTATTAAACAAAGTATACAAATAATAATTAATATTTAATTTGTATTCACTAAAAATTAAAGGGTAGAAGTCAATGCCATTCATTATTATTTTAATTGGAGTTAATTGAACGATTATTAAGGTATTATATGCATAAAAGCTGTTAAAAACCCAATAATATTCAAATCGTAGAAGTGTTATTTAAAGTATTACGATTGAACACCTGCGTATTTTTAAATATCAAAGTTCTAATTAATTTGTTTGGATAAACATGCAGCTTCTAGGTATATTGGAAACGGTCGGATGTTTTAACGGGAAGGCTAGATACGGGGTTATTTTGCTTACGAATCCACGTGGATTGAAATAACCGATAATAAAGAATATCGATTTGTACCACTCAGAACAGGGTAGATAGAGACGGATAATATGCGCAAAACAGAGACACGGATAATTAAAGGCGTGATTTGAGCAACGTCACTGGGTTTGCGATTGGTGCAAATATGAGAAGTGTAAACGTAACAATTTCTATACAAAACTAATTAGTGTTCTCGGACGTGTTTGCGAGCCGTGTGAAAATTTCTGAGATTTTCAACTGGCGCGTGTGCAAATTTAATAGAATCGCTGTGCCCGACTGTCGAAAGGGAACATAATATGCGACGTACGGGCGGGCTCTTATATAAACCGGTGATAATATGAGTTTTGTTCTCTTAGATTTTTGATTATTCGATGCTTTAAACAGTGTTCTCTTAGATTTTCGATTTTGATTCAATATTTTAAACAGTTTACTCTTACATTTTGGTGATTATTGAATACTTTAAAATAGTTTTGCTCTTTACGTGCTACGATACAGGTTATTATGCATTAGTGCACTTAGAAAAGAAGATACAAGGTAATATAGTCTAGTTATATTTGCGCGTATTACTGTACCAATCATCGAAATCAGTAACGATAAATGAATAAACAAAAGTAGGCAGTTTTGGGTATAGCGTGAAAGAATTAGGAATTTCTTCGCTATTTTTCGGTAGTGAGTAAATCAAATGTTATTAGTAAACGTGATTGGATCTACAAACAAGATTTAGATATACATAGATGCGTTCCTGAGAAGCCCGGAAATTTTTTCAACGAATGGTGTTGTAGATGAATTTTAAAAGGCAACCAGAAATCTGAGGACCGAAACATAGCCCAGTTGGAATGGTAAAATTAGCAAGGACGATGTACATTGAAGCCACGAGTGCAGTAACCTTCAGGTAAGTTATACAATTTTGTTCGAACTTTGATGTTTTTGTGTGTGTTGGATATCTTTATAATTTATTTGAAAAAAAAATGGACAGTAGTGAATTTGTATGAACAACAACTTTTAATTTTAAGGTAAAATTTTCTTGATTAAGTAGAAAGGAGTATTTAGCAGTTTATGTTTTGATTATGATGAAAATTTGGGTCTGTCTTTGAGCTCAATTAGACTAACCGGTTTAATTAACGTAAAGGGGTGGGAGATGCTCCCTTTGTACTCAGACTGAGGTCTGCAAATATTGTTAAATTAATTAGTAGGCATCCTACAAGGACTTTAATTCGGGATGCAAACTAAAATGATAACAAATTTAATCTTGAAATTTTATGATACTGAAATTTATGCTGAATTTTAATTTTGAAATTTTAATGTATTGTAAATATTGATGTAAATAGAGTTAACGCTAATGTTTGTGGTATGAATGTGTTTGTTTTTTTTTATGAATGAGGATGAAAGTTTTAAAAATTTGAGCAGCCGAGGCGGAAAGAGTAAAGAGGCGATTAACAGAAGAAAGTCAACAGACCCGAATTTTGGAGGTACCACAGCAATATATATATATATATATATATATATATATATATTTAAAAAACTGATTATGGTTACTGAGGACTGAAGTATAAAAATTAAAAAAATATATATTTAATGCTATAATTATAGGGTTAATTTAGGGGTAGGTTAAGTCATAGGGGTCGTAGAATAAACAAAAGAAACTTCCAAATAACAAAAGCACATAATTACAAATATTATATGAGTAAATATGTCACTATACACATTGTTAGTTGAGCGCACACTATATATAACAGTACAAAAGATTAAACGCATATCCAAGAGTAGTTACGAGCAAAGATAAGATTTAAAAAGGTAACGAAATTCATCAAAACTAAATTAACGAAAAACCTATATGAATTGGCTTGATAAATATTCAACAAGTGCGTTAAATATATCATCATATACGCAGGCAAAAATTATGCATTATTTGAATAAATTGTACGTGACATAAAGTATTACATTTGTTCAAAAACCAATTTAACTAGGAAATAAACAAACACTAAATTTATTTCTGTTTAGATTAGAATAGGCAAATAACAATGAATACGTAATTTAATAAACGAAAATTCCTGGGATTTCTAAATTAAATGTAATTGTATGTAAATGAATTCGTGACAATTTAAGTGTTCTTTCAAGTATTTGAACTATACAATTGGTAAAATTTCCCGGAGTATACAAGAGATAAGACAAATGGTGTCGCCCAACACGTGAAAACAACGAATAGCAAACAAAGGGGCAAGGCCTATAAATACAATAACAATTGAGCAACGAGTTAGTATACATTTTAAAATGGGCTGCCACGATACTCAAAAGTGCTAAATTATTCACATAACCAGTTAAACGAAAGTAACATGAAAATCATTTTATAAAAGTGTAAAAATTGTGTAAGTAAGCCGATCTATTATAGACGTAAGTAAACCAGATTTAGTAAAATTATACAATTTCTAAAATAAATAAAACAGGGCTCTTAAGACGGCTCTGGAGATTACCTCCTGTTAAATTAATTTTGGTAATCACTGACATGGTAAATGTTCTATTACTGTTTTGTTAATTACGAAGATGGAAAACCTTTTATTGGATTAACTTATGGGATTTTGAATAACGGTTTGGATAGTATTTTGGTTTTGATGTCGACTTCCAAATTCGACTCTAAAGATTCAGACTAGACACGAAAACTCTTGGGGGATGCAGAGAAACTACTGAACCACTCCAGGTTAGATATATTGATATAATTTATTTCTGTAAACTGTTTAATTCAATAATGTAAGAGGCAATAAACCGGAGTTTCTTTGATAAATTTATGGAAGGCAATAGGCATCTTGAAACGTTTCAAAAGGTCTCTAAATATAACAAAAGGCTCTTTTTGCTGGCTTCAATTTTTTAAATCTGGCATATGTAAATATTCTGAAAAAAGAGAAGATTTTAAAAAGGATGTAAATATTTAATCATTATATTGTGTATTGTAGAATTGCTCTATTTAATTGAATCAGCTAGTTGCGGCAAAGAAAATCTATAACTTAACATTTCACAAGTGCTTGATTAATAAAACGAGGATAACACAGCACTTTATGACATGCTCAACCGTGTGGCTAAAAATAAATAAAACATCGCAGGGGCTGGTAAAATATCATAGCATTTTATGTACGCCCAAGTCGTGGGGCTAAATATAAGAAAATATCACAGCATTTTATGGTGCCCATCGTAGGGGCTTGTTGATTCTAAATAAATTAACACAGCATTTTATGGTCTGCCCAACCGTTGGGCGAAAAATAACACAGCAATATATATGTCAAATCTTTGTATAGCAAACGTGTGACGTTGATGGTAGTAATTCGTGGGATTGTCGTTCGTAACCAAAAAACAACTATTATGAAATAATCATTTAATGCGACATCTACGTTTCGACTTACATAATTTTACATTTTATTTTTATATTAAATGTTATCACTATTTATTTGGGATCCTCCTTCATGTTAAAGCAGTCCATGTATTAACATCAAATTGTGTGTAAGTTTCTCTATTTTATTTAGGTTAATGACTGTGTTTTCAATTTTAAATTTAGATCTTGATAAAGACTTTATATAAGTCGAAACGTAGATGTTGCAATAAATGATTATTTCATAATAGTTGTTTTTTGGTTACGAACGACAATCCCACGAATTACTACCATCAACGTCGCTATATATATATATATATATATATAATGCTGGGATAAGGGGTTGTTTAGGGGTGTATTGAGTAGCAAGGGTCGTGTAGTAACTGTAAATAGCAATGGGAATCAGAAAACTGCATTTATTTAGCAGAGAATTAAGTAATTCGTACATTATGCAAATAGCAAGCATTTAACACCCTGTATATAGACCTTAAGTAATGCCAGTAAGCATATCTTTCAAGAATAGAACGCGTATTCAGCAGAGAAATAATCGTACATGTAGTTAAACTACGTTGGGAAATGTTTAACAAGGTTATAAAACAAATACGCAGAAGAGAAGATAAAACCTAGCAAAGCTTCATGCAATTACGCTGAAACGATAAACGCTTTGGTAAGAAAACGCACTTTCAAAGATGCATAACTACATGAACGAAAACAGCATTTTAGTTACATCATTTATTTTGTACAATTATTCAAAAGGCCCCATCTACACAAAACAACAGACGTAAGTTAAAAGTCCGGCCACGATAAAAAGAAATAACAACATGATATTAAAATCCGAAATAATTTCATCAGAAATACTGGAAATATTAAAGACAAACCTGGTTGGTCGCGACAATCTACAAGACTGCTTGAAAAACCAATCCCAATTGTAGTGGGAAAAGCTATATAACACCCACCGATGATAAGACAGCTCAGTCTAAACTTGAAGCAGGTCCAATTTGCAACACTTTTAATTAGCAATTTACGAGTCAGTAAAATAAAATTTATATAATAGTGAAAATAGTGCTGCGTTAAGAAAACATGAAAAGTTTTTGCCGTTTTTTTTATAGAAAACGTGAGTAAAATTTGGGTAATTAATTTAAATTAAATATTTATAATGATATAGGGCATCTGGGCTATTTCTGGTTCAATTCTAATCTGCGTCTACGACAATTCTAATCCACGTCGAAATATAATTGCTAATCCGCATCGAAAACAATTTTAATTATGGGACACTTCTGAGTATGGAATAATTCTGGTTCAATTCTGGGACAAATCAATTATAATTGGCTGCTCATTTATTATCCGAAGTCTGGAATTTCAAATGGTATTTAAGGGAGGAGATTCAAAGCAGATACAGAGAAATATAGAAAAAGCACGAGGTGATTTTGGAACAAGGTTCAACATAAGGAGTAAAAAGTAGAGCATTGGTTTCGATTAAAGATAATGAGGGGATGTTGATCCACAACACGAAACAAATCAGGTGAGATCTACCTAGTTATAAGGAACATTTTCTAATCAAAATTTTAACATTGAATTGAAACAGTTTAATTGTCTACAGCCTTTAGTAAAGTAATATTGCACGGAATCGATTAATTTTAGTTTACAATTTGTCCTACCAATAAATTATTTTGCATTATAAAATTTTATTCAACACCCTAATCTTGTATAAAATTCATAAGATAAATTTCGCTACATTCGACAGATTAGAAATAGAAAATTATTGTAACAAAGTAAATAAAGTCATAAGTTCAATGCGCATCTACCCGTTTGTAGCATGCCACAGGTTGTTGTTCGATTGAGCACTGCCGGCTGCATGGAAAATCCACCACTTGTAGTTCAAATACCAGTCCGTAAGCATATATTTGTTAAGCGCGCTGACAGCAAGTCTGCGCCTAGCAATCCTCCTGATTCACCGGTATAATTAATGGAAGTCACTTAACCAATGGTTCGTATAAACTCTATACGTAAAATTTAATAAAATACTAATTATTTGTAGCGCAACTAAGCAACTATGTAACCACGTTTAAGTATAAGTTTCACTAAAACAAAAATTAATTCAACAATAAGCAGTTTTTATTATCCTTACATATGATGGCACTGTGAAAGGCAGCAATACGTTTTTCTTAACCAAGATGTATTTAACTACCGACGCTGATCCTTGAACCCAAGATATTAAAGCTACGGCACGTTCCAAAGTCATAAACAACGATGCAGGCGAGAGGCTCCGTATAGGATTTCGTCCATGTGTTCGATCGATTACGTCATGGAAAAGCCAGGTGACCACGCCAGTAATGTACGGTGAGTGGTATAAAAACAATTTATAGAATCTCGTACTGTTGGGATATTACATACATTTTGCTTAAGTTTTACTGATCTAAAAATTTTTATTGAATATTAATTAGTAGAAAATCTTATGTTATGCTATTTGAAAAGATGGTTTAAGAGCCAAGTATAATTAAAATTGATCTTTAGAATTTTCATATTAAGTAACGAAGTTTCGCCGACAATGAAATTTAATTATTACAATATATAATGACCTTGTGGTCGTAAATGTAAATCGCAGGGCCTCAGATCTGACCACCCTTCGGTAACCTAAAATGCTTTTGTTATGAAATAAGAATTAAATTTAATATTTGACAGACCAGTTAAAGAGGATTAATCTTCATTTGATTTTGTATATATAACCCTTTTCAGAAAATAGATGCTTTGAGTTGATTTAAAAATTATTTATTCAGGTTCATGAATATATAAATTGACATAAAAAGAGGAGTTTAAACTATGTAGTCATGGTTGTACAGACCGCTTCAGAGATAATAGAACTTGATTAGAGGTATCTATTAAATGATTATAAGAAGTGAATGCTTAACTTCCACCTGCCGTGTTAAAAATAATAGTATGAGTTTATAATTCAGTAATTTGAAAACCAGGAAAAAGCAACACCATTTGCAAATTCCTAAAGATACGTTATACACCATAGAGTTTCTACTTTCACGCCATAGTGTTGTCTTGTAAGATAAATTAAGACAGTAGTGGCGCCGAAAAATGTCCGTAAAATAAGGACCCCCCTGATAGTCTTTTCAAATAACCGAGGGAGATAGAGTCCCAAGCTAGTCCGGAAGATTCCAAAGGTCATATAACTACGGAAATTAACAACTTTGCCTAGCCCTTTGAAGATACATCCGGAGTTGATCGTAAAGTATTAACCACCCGGACCTAGTGTCCCGACATATTTAGATAATTATTTCTGGTCAGTATATTGTTAGTCGGGCACGTCTCAAAACAAAAACAACTTAACCTGTTAGAGGTTACACAAAATATTAATTTTCTCACTAATTTGTAAAGGGTCAATGGATTTAGGTATAGGGAATGCTTAACAAAAATGAAAGGACACTTAATGAACTATCCATTGTAGTAATAAAATTGGTAGGGTACCATTTAAAAAAAATTTTTTAAATTGCATTTTGCAAAACCTGACACACCCTGTATACCGTAAAGAAGTTTCAAAAAAGTGATATTTACAAATATACTATGGTATATGGTAAAATTTTCTGCATCTTGAAAATTAACATAAGTTGTGTATTAGTGTAGTGGCAATGTATCTAATCGGGGTCATTTTTTCTAAAAACAGTTGAATATCTCAAAAACTAAAAGGAATAGACAGATACAATTTGATATCAAATTAAAGCTCTTTTTATGGGCTTTCCAATCATGTAATAATATATAGGGTGTTCCATTAAAAAAAATATAAGTTTAATATGCCCTGGAATTACGAAACACCCCGTATGCTTTCAAATATTTTTAAAATGTGTACTTTAGGCATGCCTAATATGCCTCTAAATTTGGTTTACGTAGCTTTTATAATAACGGAGTTATCGACCGTTGCCACACTAAAAACTCACCCTGTATATATATATATATATATATATATATATATATATATTGTAATGTCAGTGGGAGCTACAAGGGTTCTAAGGGTGGTTTTGTGTAGAAAGTAGTGTATGCCAAATAAAATAATTCATATATCAGATCCCGTAATTTTAAAATGTATGTTTGCCGTACTTTACATACGTTAAAGTATTTAAAATGTTAGTTGAAATGTAAGTGCCAAGATGTAAATTATAATGACTTGATGACGTGATAAAATACACAGTGCTCAAGGTTTTATACTGAGTTATAATTTAATAGGCCATTGAACGTACATTTGCCAACCGAAAACCGGATGCGTCTATGGTTGTCCACTATTAACCTCGCAGATCCAGGTTTATATGTGAATTATTTTGGCTTTTATTTTACTAGAATCAACTTTTGGACAAACATGTAATTTCAAAATTATAAGTAATAGCAGTGTCAAATGTGATTGAAGGGTTGTGAAACATTTAGGACCAATGATAGAATATTATATATAAAATAGGAAAGTGTAGAAGACGAGATTTAAGGTATTTGTGACACGAACTCAGTGATAAAATGTTATTGGATGGTTTTTTTTATTATATAATATGTAATAGAGTTGGCAGAAAATGTTGTAATGATCACCTAGGATAGTAAACAAAGGGAGTTGATTTCGAATTATTTTTATGAAAAGACGTGTTTTATAAAACTGCGCTAAATTGTATAAATATTTTTGAAAGAGTAAATAAATGTGTTTGAATTGCAAGAGTTTGATTTATAAAGAAGGAGTAAAGAGAAGCATCAGTGTATAAAGAATTAATAGCGGCGACGAATAAAAGTGAATATTGGAATTAGCGCGACAGCGAACCGGCGGATAATAAGAGTGGATTAGAACGAGATTATATAGGTAGAAAGGCATCGGATGAGAAACATAAGAGTGAAGAATATAAGGATAGATTTGGATTGAGTGGTAAACAGGAACGAAGATAGATTTGGATTGAGTGGTAAATAGGTACGAAGATAGATTTGGATTGAGTGGTAAACAGGAACGAAGATAGATTTGGATTGAGTGGTAAATAGGTACGAAGATAGATTTGGATTGAGTGGGTAATAACAACGAGCATAGATTTGGAACGAGCGAACGAGAGGAGCAGAATTAGAAAGCAGCGTAAGAATAGCAAGTGGAAGTGTACAAGTCAAGGAAGGAATTACTACGGAAGAATTAGCGCAGGGGAAGTAGATAAAAAGGGCATTCTAAATTCTAAATTCGGGTTATATTTATTTTAGATTTGGGCGCAACAAAATTGCAGAAAGTTACCTGGAGGCTAGACGGCAGTTCAAAGCGAGAGTGAAACCTTGTGAAGGCGCATAAGGCGAACAGGATTTTGAGCCAGCATTAAGAGAGGCCAGTAACGACGTATAATTCAGGTGAGTACGGTGGATTACAACGTCAAAGTCAGTATTTTGTGGTATTAATTAATTTGGCACAAGGCTACGTAGATCACTTAAAATTTGGAATATACACAAGTAAATTCTAAAAAAGGTACTAAAACAAAAGATAGTGCAGTTTGGTTGGGCATTGCACAACTACTTACCACTGAACCCACGGTAAGTAGGTGGATACCCTGAGAAGAAAGAGTTCATATAGTCGAGGCATATTAAAACAATTTTGATTTAATTAACCAACCAAACGTTGCTAAAATACGTGGAGTGAAATAAGTATTTGCACATCATATAAAATCATAAAATTAATTAAAAAAGACGCGCAACACAGAAAGAGTGTGGGGGCAGCATAAGAATATATATATATATATATATATATATATATATATATATATATATGGATTAACACACGGCCGTGTTGTATTTAAAGAAAAGCAACTGCTATGTTCGACATGTTTGAAATGTGGTGCTACAGATATATGATGATATGATGAAGATACTATAGATAGACAAGGTTAAGAACAAAGAGCTTCTAGAAATAGTGGGGGAAGAAAGGTATTTGTGGGGAAAAGTAAAAAAATAGGAAAGATAGGAAGGTGGGCACGATTTAACGCATGCCAGAATAGTGCAGGTTATATAAGAAGCAGCGAAAGGAAAAAAGAGAGGTAGAGGTAGACCTAGATTAGATTATTGCACACAGACACTGAAATATGTAGGCTGTGAGAATTTTAGGGAAATGTGTAAGCTAGCTCAGAATAGAAAACAATGGAGCTATGCGTCCAAACAGTTCTAGGGCTGAAGACCTAATGATAATGATAATATAAATTAAACAATTCACAAATTGAATCAAAAAGCTAAACTAAATACAAATTAAAAACTTATACGTGATCCGCGTGGTTTATATGGCTAGTATACGGTGCAGTGTACGGTGTGTGGGAGGGTGCGTTAAAAATATTTTGTAATTTTTTGTAACATTCAGATGTAGTAGCTTTTTGAACCGTCAATGTTGCCGAAAAAAATTATGTTCAATTGACCCAGTGATGTATATAGTAGAGTATAATTTATATAAAAAGAGCCTGTACGTGATCATGCGCACACGCAAAAACGGTGTCAGATTAGTCCCTTGTTTATATAAAGGCGTGTTCGTACAGTGTTTCAGTGGCGTAGATAATTAACGCTTAAATTAATGTCAATTGACATTTGTGACTTTGACATTCTAAATTTATTAAATTTATTTCTCACGCTTTCATAGTTTTCTTTGTTTCTTTGTGTTTTATGCCTTGCTTAATCGCGAATTTGCCATGTGAATTTAAACCAGCAACAAAATAAAAATATATTTTAGAATATTTACTCTATGGGAGTGTTTTCAAAACGCAAAAAATTATTAAATTCGCTTTGCCACTGATTTTCAAGGTTTGCGCATATGTCAAATGACATTCAGGCTCTTCTTAAACAAATTCTACTCTAACTATCTTTAACATTGGTGAGTTTCGTCTTAGTACTGTTCAACTGCGAAACAACGAAACAAAAGGATTTGTAGATTTCCTATATTATGTTACAGCCAAAAACCCAACATGTTATGCGTGGGGATTAGTAATAAGTTATAGATTCTACGAACCAAAGCATATGATCCAAACTGCCAGATAATCCAATCATATCACATATAAACATATGTGCTATGATTGGATTGAACTAAATATGATCATTAAAAAAATGGTCATAATAAATGGAATCTTTAGGCGCTACGCTTATCTGTCAGTATGTAACTAATTTGATTGGGTTTACTACGAAAATATACATAAATCAAATTCCTGCACAAAATAGTTAGCTCGATCCGTAAATCTGAAAGGACTTTTTAAACAAATAAAATTTTATTCAACCTCTTTTGCAACGCTCTTTCTATTTTAAAATGCATTGTTACAGTAACTCACCGAAAGCGTAATAACGGCTTTAGTATTAAACGCCAACCAGCCATATTTTAAACGAGCACCAGATCAGAAAGCGTGCATAGCATATTACCAGCAATAAATGTCCACTAAACTGCAGTTTTTCGCTTTTATTGTAACGAAAGTTCCATACAAAATAAAGTGTTAATAATTATGAAACGAACGTGTGTATGTGCAGAAATTATAAAATATAATCCATTTGTGTCAGCGAGGCAATACGTGTTACTATTTTCAGTACCATATAGAATATATTTCATTGTATGCATTCATTTCAAAATGTGAAATCGCTCAGTATAATATATGTACAACAATAAAATGTCTACTTTATCATTGTCCATTGACTGTAATTTCACAATTGTGGCTAGCTAACACCTTCAGGAATAATGCCCATGCTGAATAAATTTTCTGATTATAATGTTCTTGAAGTTATATGGGACGGCGAAGTACAAAACCCTCCCTTTAATTAAATACAGATCGGTCATATACGTCATCAGCATCAGTAAATTTTACCCTTCTATACGAACCGAAGCAGCTGCAAATTAAACACTGGTGCACTGCTAACGAGCATAGAGAGGGTTAATTTCTCTGTAATTAAGTTGCACATTCCCGTTATATTTCCTTCTCAGTAATATATGAGTTTAATTGGATAGAAATTTGGTCCACTGCATTCTACGCAATTAAAAGTATAACTTAGTTTTTAGAACTTTTCCACAACAGTTCTGTTCTTTTTTTATATACAACATTGCCCGCAAACGAAAATTTTAAAACTTCTGCAATATTTCTACATCAATTAATTCAGGAAACTTTAGGCGAGCACGAGTTAGATTTCTAAATATTCGTCGCAGAAAAATGCTTAATTTTCTGTAGAAAAACGGTTCAAAGTAAATTTATACAATGGGATGTCCTTTGCTATTCTCATAACTTCAAGTTGGATTGACGAAGTTTCACGCTTTCTATAGTGGCCTAAAATTTTCAGTCCCCTTACGTACATCTTTCTTAATCTAGTTTATACACTCGAGTCTAGGCTTACCTCAAGAAATTCTAGCGTCAGCCACAAAACATGACCTATCATCCCACTACGCCCTTCCTTAATAACCTTACCAATAACTTTCTGAAACTCTATAGTTAACAACTCTCCTGCTGATTTTAAGCATTTTTGTATAGCAGTACATAAAGCTTATAATTTTCTAACTTTTCTTTATCTAATGTCTGTTTCACAGCAGTGTAATGCTAAACCCCTCACATAGTCATTTTTTAGATCTAGAACTATCACATTTCTTGGTATCGCTCCTTACACCTCGTAGACAATTTTGTCTTTAGCTATTTTACTTTTACATCTCACTCACTTCTATTGCCCAAGCAGCAGAACTCTCTTTCCTCAACTAATCGTTTTCACTTCAGATTTATTATCACCTTACTTCTGCTATTCTGTCTATCTTTGGTATTGTTAGTTTTGTCTTTATTCTGTCAATTTTTTGTCATGATTTTAATGTCTTATCTGTTTCTGGTAAAATCCCTATTCATCGACATATTTCTACATTTAAATTTTTTCTCCTTGCATAACGACACATATTTCTTGTATTTTTCTATTTTTTATTTATTGGTTGCTCCATATATAAATTCACTAAAGTTGATGATTAAGAGCACATACTAATCTTACACTTCTAACACCTTTTGATACTATTGTCTTATTATCTATTTCTATTTCAACCGCTTATTTTCTGTATAAATTGTAAATAACTCGTTCGTCTTTGTATTCTATTCCTGCCTAATTTAAAATTCTAAACAATTTCAGTCTACATTTTCAGAAACGTCGACTAAACGTATAAAGCCCGTGAACGAGTTTTCGTACTTTTATACATGTTTCAAATACTGTTCTTAGTGTTAGGATTGCTTCCTAGTACCACTGTTTATTCTAAAAACATACTAGTCTTCTGCTAATCTCTCCTCTATTTTATTCCGTATCTTATTATATATTAATTTGGTTAATACGTTTGAACAATGACTCAACATACTAACTATGCTAAAATGCTCGTATCCTTTGATCTTTATTTTTTTAAACATATCTATACTACTTTTTGCAAAGTTTACGGGTAGTTTTCTTTCATATATTATGTTGATCGATATATATGCAATGCGTTTTGCACATTTTCATTCCCATATATAACTGTAGTGGAAATTATCTTATTTTTACGACTTTATTTAACTTAGTTTGTTGTGCTAGCTTTTGTAAATTCGTTCTTAGTATCTTAACCTTTTGCTTCCTAATGACTTACCGCATCTACATCAGTCAAATTAGATAAATCCTGTTCAGTTAAATAAATAGCTTTTGTATACTTCTTACACACACACATACACACACACGCACGCACGCACACACACGCGCGCGCGCGCACACACACACACACACACACACACCGCAACATACTTCCTTGCAGAAGTTGCTAGTGTTTTGATAAATTACATTTGATATGCAATTATTTAGTGTGATTTTTTTTTAATCACGATTACTCGGTCTCATTGGTTTCTAACACGCGTGCGCGATCCCCTTTTTTATTCTTAAGTTTCGTAGGTTTCTGCTTACTGTCTTCAGTTACTTAAATTTGTATTTCCCATCTTCTTTTAATCATAAGATTTTCTTAATTATTCATCCTTTACGGCTATTAATATAAGACGCTTCCTTCAATATTACTTTCTTAGAAACCTACCAATATTCTCATATGCTGTTGTCAGCTTACAATCTTTTTATTATCGTATATATTTTACCTCTTTCTGATCTTAATAATGCTCAGGTTATTTATATCTAATTTAAACAACTTATTTTTCATTTTTTAAATTTAAATCAGATTTTGATATAATTCAATTTTGGTCACTATCTACATCTGCACCTAGGAAATTTACTTGAATTTTGAAACTATCCGTAACTAATATACAGGCTACAAAAAATCTTCCGGTAATGATTTTTAGATATATTATTAGTTACATCTAATTCATATTTGATAATAATCTTTATTGGTATTATGGAATTCTAAGGAATTTCAATAATTAAAGCTTGCGTGTTATTCAGGACTCTAGTCGTTAAGGACTCTGTATGCAGTGAGTTCTCCCTATCTACTGTTTAAGTGGCGCTGGTTTTACGGATCATTTTATACTCCTAGGATATTAAGCAACCAGAACTTCATGAACTTTCGCAGCAAGCAGAACGGTTATAGTTAAATTCATAAACCATAATTAGATTAAGTATTGTTGTTCTCAGTACTAAAAAAGTTTACTTTAGCACGTTCAAGTTTTATTGCTTAATTTAATACCCATCCAGTTGAATTACCAAACACCACTACAGTCCATTGTCAATCACAATTGAGAAGTTTCGTCAAATTTTGGATCAAGTGTACGATGCAGAAGACAAGCTCCCTACTATTTTGGTCTTCGCGCCCAGATACGACTAGTTCATACAACAATTTTCACTATTATTTGAAGAGTTTCAGTACTACAAAATTGTAAATTATTGATTTGCCGCTTAAGCCTTCGGTTATAGAAATTCGCTTGTGTAATGAGAAGGAAAATTCCCAAATATCTCTCCAAACAAGAAAATTGCAGTGGAAGAAAGGTATCTCTATTTCTAAAAGGGTAATGATTAAGATGACCGAGGTTATATTCACAAATAAGCCGTTTATCGGATTTATGTTTATTTTCCTTTCAAATTATCTTTTTTCCTACACCTGCGATTGCAATGATCTAAGTAATTTAAAAGTGATTAACACTAAATTCCAAAAAAAGAGAAATATTTAAATGTCAAACAGTTTTGTCTTTGCATCAGTAAAAAATATACGTAAATTTACTTTCCTATTTGCATGCTCCTGGGTTTATGGTACTTACAAATAATTCTATACATAATTTTTTGAAACATTTTCATAAAGGCGTGCAAGAATTCTATATTTCTTCAAACTAGCTTTAAACCACTGTATTTGCAGTTATGTGTTCTATCACAAATAATAAATAAAAAGTATTATTATTATTATGGTCATCAGTGATGTCGCTTGTATAATTCAAAATAGTATCCTCATATTATTTTACTACTTCAAATTAGTATTGGTCCCTTATTTCATTTAATATCTCTAGTTGGTCCATTTACTTTCGAAAATGGAACGTTTGGTTTGCATGCGAGATAGAGTTTGGGCGTTTTTGAGCGACTTTAATAAAAGTATCTTCAAAAACTCTTCTATCGATTTTTATTTATACAGATTTACAAGTTGAATTTTCAATAACAATTACATTATATTCATTAACGTATTGAGATCAAAATTATTCTAAGTTGATATTCACTGAATTAAATGAACAAAAATTAGGATGAGTAGCTGAACAACCAACAAGGTTAAAGTTGTGAAGCTCAAGACTGACTGGCTATCTTGGGCTCTCGAGGGCCCCTCACGTTGCTTGTGGGAACTGCAGAGCTCATGTCTGCTTCTTTCTTTATTTATTTATACAATACAAAGTAACAATCTTAATTGTAATAATTGCAATATTATTGTCTACTGTGACCTGCACCTGCAGTGTCATATTACTTCTGGAATACAATGTAATCACATTTGTTCTTTGTTATTGTCTTGTTGCTGGCATCTATGCATGAAATTTGTTAAGTTAGACATTTATGAAATTATAAAGCGTTCACCGCCATTGTAGGATTTAGTGTCTATTTTATTAGATATAGCAACTTGGATATTGAAATTTAATTTTAGAAGGTTGAGGACGTGATGCAATGACTATAATTGAACAGTTGTGCCACGACTGATGAAAGAAAATTAATCTGCGTAATTTTAAAATTTTATGTGTGTGCCCGTTTACAGGAATAATGTTACGATGCTTGTGTTAAAATGGATTTAAGTGCCACAGTAAGAAGGCGTTTTTGTTTAATCGATTATTATATATTGATTGTCAAAAGAACTCCATTCTACCAGGACACCAACCTAATTAGAATTCTCTTGAAAAACTTGTCCTCCAGATGACGATACATAACCCAGATAAGTTGGCGCCTATTAATTCAGAACATAAAAATTCTTTTATGGTTAGTGTTAGTGGTAACGTAGATTTGTAACTGGAACCATTCCTCTTTGGATTTAACGAATTTTTTCCTTTTTTTTTGTTTATATAGGGACCCGCTTTTGTACCACTGTCGTTAGCCGATGCACCATCAATTTGTTTCGGGGTTGCCCCTTCTGAGCAATTGGACATTTAATAGTCTAACGATTTATTCAGACGTAACAAATGCTATTGCAATTATAGCACACGACTTATTTACTACATCCATTGCTATTAAAATATTAATTATAGATAGGAAATAATATTTATCACCGTTTCACAGTATTTCTGTTTTAAGTTAATAAATTCCTTTTAGTGTTCATCTACGAAAATATTGAAAGTTGTTTAATGCAGGTTAACTACACCTAAAAATTCTAACCGGTTGTAGACTGGCATTTCTGTAGTGAGTCCGAGTTTGAATAATTTTATTGGTGTAAAGACATGATATAGAAGCAAAGAGCACGGAAAAAGAGGTAGACGTCGGTGTGAAAAACTGTCCGGCTCCGTCTGACAGCTTGCCGTGCAGTGGCGTGGGTAGAAAAGACAAGAACTATAATTCCTCGAAAGGTGCTAGGGATTATCACAGTAAAGCAGCTGGTTTTGCGATCCTGCTCCAAAGACCGACGATACTGCCCATAAATGAAGAAACACAGCGATACAAACCCAGATAGGACTGTAAAGAATAATTCGAAAGCGCTATTTCTAAGCAGTAGTTTTCACTATCGTAACAGCTATGTCTACAAAAGAGCAAGTAATACATAAAGACGTTAAGATATGTATTTTAATATGCCTACACAAAACAATACAAAATGTACACTTACAATGCACAATTGCAACAAATATAATTTCTGCACTAAAATAAAGAATAACCATAATTAGTGATGGGTTTAAACAACTAATAACTTAGGAAAGAAAAACAAATACACAAAATGTAACAGTTGTTTTAAATATGCATCAATGATCGCTTCTAACATATTTAATTAACAATAATCTTATTTGCATAGTTTATTAGTAGTAGAATTGGCCGATCCGAGCACAGATTCACCTTATGGGATTCACCCATAGGATCCACCGGATCCACCTGCTTATGGGAATTTACATGTAAAGCCTTTGGAAGACTTTGTCCTTCGGAAATTTACTGGGGATTACCTTCTTACTCCCTCCTTGTGGACCTCCTTGTGGGATTTCTATCTTTATTTTAAGTATTTTTACCGGTAACATTCTGAACCAAATAGTTTTCTTCGACTAGTCATTTCATCATTCAAGATAAATATATCTTGTTTGGTATCAATTAATATTAGATTTTTCTCAGCTACCTGAATTTCTAGGAGTTTTTTAGATATCATCATCCGCCAGGCAGCTACCTACATTTTCAGATTTTTACCAGCAGCGACTTCTGATCACTTCTATAAATTTTTTAGCCATGCGACACATCAAATTAGTCTGGAATATTACGAAGAATTCATATCTGCAAACAGATTTAAAATCCCACCACCCCTTACCGTTTTACACACATACCATTTGCGAGATATATCTTTCTCCAAATTTCCACCCCACGAGATAAATGTACCTTGTTTGGTATCAGTTAATATTAGATTTTTTCAGCTACCTGAATTTAGGTTAGATAAGAGGAAAAACTGATAGGTTAGGTCAGCTCCACGGCGGTGACCTAACCTATCAATTTGTCCTTCTATCTAACCTAAGTCCACACAAGTCAAACTAACCTAACCTAACTCCAGACAACACTAGCTAACCTAACTCCTGACAAGTCCAACTAGCCTAACCTAACTCCACGCATCCTCGACTGACCTAACTACAAACATCCTACATATATCTGACATGTTTCCGACATATATTCAGCATATGTCCAACATGTATCCAACATATGTCAGCCATGTTTGCCATATGTCTGACATATGTCCAACATTCGGAATAAATCCGACCTAAGTCGGGGGCAATTTCACCCTATGAGGCAATTTCACCCTATGAGGCAATTTCGCCCTATGAGGCAACTTCACCCTATAAGGCAATTTCACTCTAACCTAACATCCTACATAAATCCGACATATATTCGGACATATGTCGATGCGCACCCCTGCGCAGACCGACCCAGGTCGGATTAAATCCGACCTAGGACGCATAACAAAACTGTTCCTAAACAAGAGAATGTAAGCGATAAGACCGAAAAAGGTGTTTATCCTAAAAAGAAATTTGTGGTGCATTTAGCAGCTATCTACGAAGAAACTTCGACGGATTCGTTTCCGCTAGGCATGGTGTTAAAGCTAAACTTCCGTTTTATCGGGAAAGCACTAACAAGATGGGCCAGGCATTAAAAGAAATCATCGGAAAAGCAGACCTCGAGAGGATTAATAAAAAATTCCAAATTCTTATATGTGTTCCGTACAAAGTGGCACTAGCAGATGTTAAGGTGAAAACTTTATTGGAAGAACTACCAGATATATTAGACGGACTCAAAAAAGATTATTATCATCTTTTTGACATGGATGTAACCCAAGATTTTGCTGGCATATTTAGCAAGATGAAGATGTGTAATTATTTAACTACAAACCATAACTTTTGCTGCAATGGCGAATACGAAGAAAACTGCAATTTTATAGTTGACAACAATAAAACTGTGGGAATCGGTTGTTTAACATAGCTAACAACCTATGCAAGAATTAAGATATACAACATATTTGTGTGTTAGATAACAAGTCCTGGTTTTAATAAACAACTTGGAAATCATATACTAGATTTTTTACGTTGTCCAGATGCACGTTTAAGGAAAACAGTCGCGTCTACTTTGGCTAAAAAACGTGGTATTATGGGATTGGAGAAGAGAATATACAAATGTACAATTGGAAACTATGTCAGTGCGGAACGGGTGTATAATTCCTTAAAAAGACTATTTAACCTTATTGGAAGATAGTGAGTTATACTTCCTGAATGTGCCAATGTCTTCGGTAACACTTGCCAAAATGTGGAGTAAGCTATCGGATAAGCTACGAAATAGCTGCTGTTTAGTGTATAATAACCTACTACAGTACGTGTATTGAGGGAATACTAATACAAAGAAATTGAGTGGTTTGCAAAAAACCAGAAGAAAAGGAAAAATTGATAAAGTATGTGTTTTCGGCTTTTAGTTTTAACTATTTACCTGTAAATTATTTGGAAATTGTAGAGGAGGAAGACAGCCAAGATAAAATGAAAATCTTACACAAGTGCTACATTAAAGCAGGTAGTACATATTTTACACAATCTGCAACACCATATTCGACAATTCCAAAAGAAATTGTCATTTTGTAACTGGGGTTGATAAATACGCCTAACATTCGCCCAAAGATTATACGACAAAGCGTAAATATTGGCTGTAAACTCTATCCGTTTACGCTAAAGGAAGTTTCCCCATTATGTACGCCATACGCTGTAAGTGGGAGAAAAAGACTGCTAGAATTAGTGGAAATGGATGCAAAAAGGCGTAAGTTCGACTACATGGAAAACACTGCGACAATATACGAACAATACAAAGATGTGTCGGACAAAGAACATCTTATTAGAGAAAATGAGGAAGAATTAAAAGATTATTTTATGTGCCGATGGACTGACTTAGATGCATCCGGGCTGTACAAGCTGTATGCATTTGTGGTTAGTAAGAAAAACTCTTTAAGTTATGTAGGCGTTTTTGCGAAAAAGGATAGTACTAAATCCGTATACTTTTTAAAGATTATTCTAAAAACGTATTTGTCAAAATTGCAGATAAAAAAGACGAATTAATAAATACGGGTTTCGTAACCTTGGCGTACACCACACGCAAAGGGGTTCCTCTAAACATTGTATATTTGCCTAGTAAAGACCTTTTTGGATCATTTAAAACCAAGGGCCCTACAACCTATAACGACCATATATTCCCAAAAGTGGTGGACATGCAACTACGCAACAGTGAGTGAGAGAATAAGGATTCTCTGTAATACCGACAAGAAGAAGTCGATTAAGCTAACAAGATACGTATGCAGGATATAGTGGGAGAACTGCGATTAAAAGATTGTCACAAGCTGCAACAATTACACGAAGGAATGGATCTGGTTGTCGGTGGAATCAAAGATTTTAATATAGAGACAAACTTCGGTACATTTTATAATTCAAACAAAGACGGTCTCTATGTATCAAACTATTGGCTAGAAAAGAAGATAGAGGACTTGGGTGTCGATTTAAATTTTAAGCTGCGAATGAAATTAGATAAAATTAAAACCACTCCCAACAAACATAAAGAAAGAACTGTGGTCTGTGTATAACTTTGTATTAAAATTAAGTTTAAATGGCTCCATGCTTGGCATAAAATATTTTTAAATTTTGTTATGCATAATGTCAGAATAAAAACTTTAGAATAGTATTACATTGCTCTTGATTTACAAAAGGCAATGATGTCACCACGAAATAGCAGTCACATAGAGAGGAGTGCGCATGGGAAGGAGTGCGCATGGGTAAGGATGTGCATGGGCAGGGATGTCTGGGCGTACACGAGGGAAGCGTAAGTTAACAGTCTCCAAGCATCTAATTCTTATTCGGGTGGTATGGAGTACTTGCTGGCGTATGTATCCGAAGTAAAAACACGATTTGCACACGCAGCTTATTAATAAAATTAGTTTATTGAGTGAAGATGACAAGCGTTACGTCATCCCCGGAAGCACATCAACCTACGCATGGGGGGGGCATAAAGATATAGGTCTAAGATAGCTGTTTATATTTGTATAGATTTTGTAAATCTATTGTATGTGTTAGTTTTAATATTCTATAATTTTTAAGTTTTTCTCCCACCTTCCCTTCTTCCAAATCCTTCCTGCTTCTATCCTGGTGGACAGAGTATACGTCTTACCTCCCGTGGTGTTCGCTGGGATACAGCGGTTTTAGATTTCTCGGGAAATGGTTGGTTAAAGCCAATGTCTTTGGTAGCGAAAAATAGATTTTAATGATAAGAGTTAAATATAAATGGGCAAAAATTAGAGGTTTGGGTCTTTAAAAGGCGTAACTTTGTAAGGGGTGGTTTTATTTAAAATCTATTTACAGATTTGGGCTCCCTAGAAAAATCTAATATTAGTTGATACCAAACAAGATATATTTATCTTAAAAGAGTGACAACCCCGCGGATAATAAATACAATATACCGGTTGACAACAAAAAAGTTGTAGGAAAATTCAAAGACGAATTTAATGGGGATCTAGTATTAGAATTTGTTGGTATTAGGGCTAAGTCCTACTGTATTGTAAGCGCGAAAGACACGATTAAAAAGATTAAAGCGGTCTCACGAAGTGTAGTTAAGAATATTAATGTAAATAGTTTTAGGACATTGTACATAATCATTTTGGTGCCCTTATGCATAGCATGGTGTGATTTCGACGTCATAAACACCAACTTCATACCCAATTAATTAATTAATAAAATTAGTTTGTCGGGCGAGAATGACAAAAGGTAACGTCATTCCTAATAGTGCAGCAACCTATGCATGGGGGCATAAAGATATAGATTAGGTGCTAGTTGTAAGTTGTATAGATTAAATGAACATAGTTTAGCATTGACTTAACTACATAATTATGTAGTGACATGCGTTTAGAAATTAAAATGTAAAGCTGGGAAATTGATAAAATTTTTACCCTGTTTAATAGTCTCTTATGTTTTTGATAAAGTGTGTTGGGATGAGAATGTTTTATAAAAGAACAAGTTTCGAATTTCTTTATAATGCTTAAGAATAAGGTACATTTATCTTGAAAGAAACAAAAATAGTCTTTTATATGCTCGCTAGAGGATATGTGTGTAAAACGGTAAGGTGTTGCTTCGATTTTAAATCTGTTTGCAGGTTCGGATTTTGCGTAAAACAGCAAGATGAATCCGACTCTCGATCCCCCTAAAAAGTATATAAAAGTTGATTAAAAAACCAGTTCGTAAAAAATTCTTAAAATGCGGGTAGCTCCCTGGGAGAAGATGGTATCTAAAAAATTCTTAGAAATTCAGGTAGCTGAGAAAAATCTAATATTAACTGATACCAAACAAGGTACATTTATTTCGTGGGTGGAAATGTGGAAAACGATAAGGGGTGGTCAGATTTTAAGTATGTTTGCAGATTCGAATTCTGCGTAAAATTTCAGACTAATTTGATGTGTTGCATGGCTAAAAAATTTATAAGGATAGTCAGAAATCGCTGCTGGTAAAAAATCTTAAAATGAGGGTAGCTCCCTGGGGGATGGTGCTTTCTAAAATCTCCTAGAAATTCAGGTAGCTTAGAAAAATCTAATATTAATTGACACCAAACAAGATAGATTTATCGCGTGGGTGGAAATGGTTAGTCGAAGAAAACTATTTGGTTCAGAATGTTACCGGTAGAAATTCTTATAATGAGGGTAAAAATCCCACAAGGAGGTCCACAAGGAGCGAGCAAGGAGGAAATCCCCAGTAGATGTCCGAAGAAGGTTTACTTCCAAAGAATTTACATGTAAATTCCCATAAGCAGGTGGATCCGGTGGATCCTGTGGGTGGATCCCATAAGGTAGCTCTGTGCACGGATCGTCCAATTCTACTACTTTTATTTGATAATTAACTTAAGTCATGCATGCAAGTGATAAAATTTGCGCAGAACTTTTTAATTAAAAAAAAGAATTTGAGATAAAACAAAATCTTAATGATTTTGAACCAAGAGGAGGTCGTATCAGGTCTCAAGCAAGCCAAAGTGAATACTTAAGTTATTCACGATGAGATTGAGAGCATTTTTTTAAATGCATAAGCAGGTACTGAGACTGTAAGGCAATAATGGATTAATACTAATTTATACCTATTTAGTTTTGGGATTAGAGAAGCAAATTTTTTCAAAAAATGCCGTAAGTCATTAGTAAGAAGTTATAGATGTCAAACGAACTCTGCGATCGGACGATAACCACCCTTACGGGTTGAAGATATCAATGAAATATCGCGTACAGTAGCTATCTGTCTTAAAAATCCGACAAACGGATTAAAAGGAAAGAAGGCCGTTCCAGAAATCCCTCCAAAAGGTGGTGCAAAATAATACAAATAAAAATGACTTCTAATTAATAGAAATGTGGCAACAAAGCACTTTCTGCATATTTAAGTCACGAAGCACAAGTAGCAAGTAAAAAACAACAAACATAATAATTAAAAGTTTAAAACCTTAAATTAATCACATCTGTGTGATCACGCTAAAGTCAGGTCGTCGTATCAGGTATCAATGTAAATATCAAGAACGAGAACTAGATTGTGAATTCAAGCACGTTTGTCGAATAAGGCTAGAAATAAATTGGTCTTGATGCATATATAAGTTTCAAAAAAGGAAGCCTAAAGAGTCAGCACACAACGAAAATACAAATGAAATAAAAATTTACTCGTTACAGTATTATTCCGTGTTCAGAGTTAAATTTTCCGGTTATCAAAATGCCTCTAATCTTAAACTATACGTATTTATTCTGAAATAATTCAGCAATTTAAACTAAAACTCAACAACAGTTTTTATTTCACTTTCTATTAAACTGAATCAAATTTTGGCGTTTCCCTTTAGCATCGACTTGATTATATTTAATTTTGTGTTTTACTGCTCATAAGTTACCGTGAATTATTTATAAACGATTTAAGGCTTATTTTATTTTTATTATCCCCATAAAATTTCGCTACCGCATAAAATATATTTAACCCTTTCTTTTGATCTTTCTGGATCTGTTGTATAAAATTTTGGACGTTATTACTTAATTTATCCAGGTCTTCCTTGCTTTGAGTCTGTTGCAATACGTAAGATATTTAAGTTGAAGTTTTTGAACGTCCTCTACCCATACCTATTACTTAATTATTGTCTCAAACAACCTTTTACTTCTAAAACAGTTTGTTTTATTTTTTCCTCTGTTTTATTAAGTTTATCTTCCATTTCAATTTTGGTTTGGTTTAAATTCCAAGTGCCAAGTAAATTCCTTCTTAGCTTTGTTTACGATTTTTGATTGTATTCTTAGTTCTCGAGTCACCTTGTCTATTTTTGTCTATTCGTATCAAGTTCAGGTTAGTTTCTTCAAATCTAATTTTTGGTCCATGCCCTTTCTTTTCTGATTCATACCCTCAAATCGTTGATTCATAACCCCACATTGACGAATCTCTCTCTGACCTGTATTTCTAATGCCCTGTTGAACTTGTTTTAAATATGCCATAACTTCCGCCTCAAATAAAAGGTGCACATCAAACTTTAAAATTCTAAATATAATAAATAATGAATGGGATTCCCAAAATCAAATCTTTATCTAAAATTTCGAATAAAAGTTCTATTAGAAGATCACTTTTTAAACAAATATATTATATTTAACTTTACAATTCTTGCCAACGATTTTTTAGACCAATGTATTGTTTGATTTGCAGCAAACGAAACCAATGGATATTTATTTTTACATATGCACACGATATTATAAATGCGCAAATATTAATAAACAATAACAGAAACGAAAAACGAAATACTTGATGTAGCCGTTTCAAATCTGCAACTCCGACACAATATCACGAGCATCAAGACAAATAATTCGAAAATCATGATCTTTTTTTAAGAATAGGAAATTTTGAATTACGAAATTGTGCATAGCATTTCTCGTCAAATTAATGCTCGTTTCCAAAATATGGTCAAGCTTATTTTTTTCACACTAATGGATATTTCCAAATTGATCACCATAACAAAAAAGTTTTTCCACAAAAGCTGTACTGTAAATAATTTATTCATGTGTCACCCAAAATTATACAAAGGTACACAACTAATTTAGGTAGATAAAAATAATATAGATAAATAGACATCCAAAATTCAGTAGCGTTTTCAATGGAAAGCCAAAACGCTTTTAATGAAGTATATAAATTATGGTGCTTAATCATGCCCATCCCATTAACCTGTGTTTCGGTAGAAAGAAGGTTTTCGTATTTGAAAAACATTAAAATCTATTTAGGCAATGTAATAACAGTTAATAAATTCTAATTTGTCGCTTCGAATAAAATGGAACCTTTTGCGATGACATTATTGACAAGTTTGGAACACCTATGAAGACTAGAAGAATTGATCTTATTTGTAAGAACGAAGACGTAGTAGGGCCACAAAAAATTGCTCTACTTATTTTGGTTAAATTTCGACTTTGATGTCGAAATTTATTTAAATTTCGACTTCGATCTCGAAATTTATTAAATTTCGACTTCGATGTCGAAATTTAGTTACACTTCGACTTCGATCTCGAAATTTATTAAATTTCGACTTCGATGTCAAAATTTAGTTAAATTTCGACTTCGATTTCAAAATTTAGTTAAATTTCGACTTGGATCTCAAAATTTAGATAAACTTCGACTTCGCTCTCGAAATTTAGTTAAACTTCGACTTCCATCTCGAAATTTACTTAAATTTCGACTTCGATGTCGAAAATAAATACTCCCTGTATGTTTGTTGTGGTTTGTTTAGCATTCTCCTTAACCTTCTTAAACCACTCATAGTTTTTAAAATCATCTTTATTTACATTTTGATCCATGACCTAGGTTCGTTGTCAAAATAATAAAAACTTCAAGTTTGACATTTATGACATAAATTGAAGGTGACTTTGATTTATTGATGTTCGAAATATTTGGTTTGAGTACACTAAGCAAAAACTTTTAAAGTTTAAAAGAATGATTGCGTTCAATTTGTGTTGCGGCCTGGGGCCGACTTTTTTTAGGTAGCCAATACGCTTAACGTGAAATCAGCTGATTAATTTTTATTGGTGAAATTTATATAAATTCAATAACTTGGGGATTGGAAAACATTTTTTAACATGTTTCTATTTATACAATTGAGAGGATGGTTATTAAAGAAGTGTGTGATTGCGTTACCGTAAGGCTTAAGCAGTCGTTTTTTATATTTATTTTGAGGAGGAAAATCATTATGATTTAGGCTACCTCTTTGGTAGATTTTAGCACGATTCTGTGGCGACCCTATGGCGGGTTTACGCTTGTTAGATACCAATGTTGTTCTATGAAGATTGTATACGGTTCTGAAGCGACCCTAAGACGGGTTTACACTTGTCAGATACCAATATTGTTCAATGAAGATTGTATATGGATCTGAGGCGACCCTATGGCGGGTTTACACTTGTCAGATACCAATGCTGCTTTACAGGGGTTGTTAATATGCTTATTGTTATGTAATTAGTTATTGTATGTATAAATAGAAATCATGTATGTAGGCTGTATTTCATGTTAATATCGCAAGGAAAACCCAGGAAAAACTTGCAATGCTACCTAGATATTGTGGGCATTTGATTTTCATTTGTTATTTCTTTTAATAATGTAATCCATTGTTTACTGAAAGTCACGGATTCGTTTGCAACGCAGTTATTTTTATGTAGGGTTATATAAGCAGCTTCTTTGATTTTGCGTTTTTTTTGGTGGTTTTCTTCTTTGTCGATAATTTTTGCGTCCTCCCATTTTATTTAATGACTGAAATCCCATGCATGTTGGCAAATCATGGATTTTTCAAATTTTCTATTTTTTATATATGATTTATGTTCTTTTAATCGAACTTCAAATGGTCTGGAACTTTCCCCTATATAAAACTTGTTACATTCGCACGGTATTTCGAGATCGAAGTCGAAATTTAACTAAATTTCGACATCGAAGTCGAAATTTAAGTAAATTTCGAGATGGAAGTCGAAGTTTAACTAAATTTCGAGATCGAAGTCGAAATTAAAGTAAATTTCGAGATCTAAGTAAAAATTTAACTAAATTTCGACATTGAAGTTGAAATTTAACTAAAATAAGTGAGCGATTTTTTGTGGCCCTTCTATGCCTTCGTATCTAAGAAATAAAAAATTCATTGGTGAGTTCTACCAGCATTTTCTTCTTAATATTCATTTGTATTTTTGAAGTTTAGTGAATGTATCTTGCTCAATGATTATATTTCAGGAACGAAAAACGGCATATTCTAAGCATCACGTTCACTTTGAAAACGACATTTACTTAAATCTGATACAACTGTTCTTGAGATCAAGAACCGCCACTGGATTCGCGACTGTTATTTTCTAAACATTTTACTTATTTAACTAAGAATTTTTTATAATTATATATCATTCTTAATTAAAGTGTTGCTGTTTCCACAAACGTAACCGAGGGGATTTTTAAAAACTATTACCATTAAAAGACTTACTTATGAAACATTATGTGTCACGTATCTGTTTTCTCATTACACCAGGATTACCGCACAACGTTCACTTGAGGTGATTATCGTGACCAGCATAAATGCAATACGAAGATTAACGTTGTCATGCAGACTGGAACGAATAAATTTGTATTATAAAATCCCAGCATCATCAAAGTTGCATTTAGCTTCGCTAACAACGTTGGAGTGCTATATGACAACTGCTCTTGTTGTATAATACTAGCAGTTATTGAATCAGCCATATACGGTTCATATTACTGTTGTTCCATGTACAAATGGCAGATATAATTTGAAATTATAAGCAGAATATTTTTCTCAGTGCTTTATAAGAACGGTTTCTAAAGTCATGCGATGCATTTTCTTTGAATAACGGGTCGCAAGGAGAATTGTTAGCGACTAATCATTAGAATGTGTATGATTTATAAGGAATTCCTTAATGATTAAAATTAAACACGAAGTGGAAAAGTTCAAAACGTCATTTAACAAATTCAACGACGGATGCTGTAGGCAATATCAATAAAAAGAGCTGCCTAAGAGTAATGATGGCGGCTCTGTAAATGGTTGCAAACCGAAGATCAATAAATACTTGCATACTAATTGTGATTAGTAGAAGGAGATTGAAGGAACTGGCCCACTTTTACACATTGTTCATTATCCCGGTTCACGGGGGTGTTTTTAAAAGAGCTAAGACATGCATTTGATACATAATTTACCGAAAAATCCAAACCTTTTTGAATTTTTGAAATCGGATTAACCTCTGCAGGGTTACAACTTTTTCAACACATGAACTATTAGAATTTCGCACGTATAGATCTAACTCGATTGCTAGAGACTTTTTGAGGTTGCAGGTGCACACCCGGATATCACAGACTCACGACACCAATATGTGGCCCGAGTAGACGCAGGACGGGCATTGAGTGACAGAGCAGCTGTTTGCTCCTCTATCATCTTTCAACCTCCTTCGTCCTTCATTATCGTCCAACCTCCTACATCATTCTCCATCGTCCTTCGTCATCCACCTTCTTCAGTATTCCATCATCCTTCAACCTCCTCCGTTTTCCATCCTCCTCCACTGTTCTCCTCGTTCTCCGTCTTCAGTAAACGTCCTCCTCCTCCTCCGTATTCCTACGCCTCCCACCTTCTCCGTCCTCCACCTAACATATCCTCCACCTTCTTTAGTCCTCCTCCAACATTTTCTGTCCTATACAGCTGTCATATTAACAAGTCAATGTAGTACCTTCGGGTGGACCATTTAGGACGTGGCCACATGTGTAGCGATCCTTACTTAAATTATACTGTCATTTTAACAATCCCCCTTTTTCTTACGTCGTAGTATTCGACTTACTCTGTACATATACACTTTTCCTTCTTCCTATATATACATTTCTATATATCTACGTCACACAATTCTTAGAGAAAAAATTGTATTTGAAGTGGGATTCGAACCCAGGCCACCTGCATGCAATGCGATTGTTCTATCTACTAGACTACTGGATCAATCGATATATGTATTTGTACATCTCTTAGTATTGTTCAATCTACAGATTCTATTTTAATCCAAAGCTTAACCTATGAGTGCATTTAAATACGAAAACATTTCAAGATGTTTAAACGTCCATTTAATTACAGACATCATTTTCTGTCAATACGTCGCAGACGTCATTCTTGATTACTTCACAACTGCCAGTTTTAACCCAATTTAACATAATCTAACCGGAGTACCTGTCAAACACCTGAAGTCACACGAACCATTAAAGGACTTCTATGTTCTAACTACGCCATCTTCCGACTACCTAACCCCGTAACAATAAAAACGTAATAAATAAATTAAAATTTATTAATATTATTTTTATGGTATTGACGTTACAAATTAGTAAAACAAACTTTGTTAAGCGTATTATAACTTTATTAAATATATACAAGATTTGTACTAGCATGCACTGTGATATCCGGCATCGTGCGAGTCGGGGATAGTTAAATATATAAAAATTTGCATAGACGTTTTTCCAACACCTACATATCCTGTATATTAATTAGGATTTAAAAGAGAAATATATATTATAATTGTACTAATGGAGTAACGTTTATACGTGTTTATACGTGATCTAGGAGCTGACAGATATTTTGCTCACGATTGGATTCATTGTTAGTAGAATTGGAAAATGTCATGAACTGCGCAATCGCGACAGTTGAATGACGATTTCTGGTAATTTTGCATTTTCTGGAGACGGTTACTGGAAGATGGTTACGCGAAGGCCTATTACAATAATTTTAGAATATTATCCAAAGTTTTTGTGATAATAAAGAGTCATTCACATTTGATGAATATATTAAATTAAAGTATTGATGCAAAGAATAAATAATTAAAAGATATTTGATATAATATGCGTTGTTAAAGTACACAAGTGGATCGTGATTATCAATTGCCCATGTGGTGAATAGTAATAATGTGTTTTTGTATAAATAGTTGAAATTAATTCAACAGGGCTTTAGTTCGGGGACCCGGAAAATAATCCTGGTCTGCGAAAATTTTGTTAGTAGAAAATTGGTTAGTCTGAATATTGGAATTGAGGTAAGAAGATATGAGTAATGAGAGATACAGATTGTAGTGCATAGCTTTGATGCACGCTGCATTATTGTACAGCTGTTTATTGAAATACTACATCATAACATCAGGTGTATACAAGTAGATGAAATTAGCACCAAATTCGAGGAGCTAACTGTATGAAGGCGTCCTGAATGGACACAACATTCTTTTGTTGTAGGTTCGCTGATGGGATTACCATCCAAATATTCATTGCATGTAGAGGCGGAACTGAAGGCATAGGTATTAAGTGTATGTTGCTATCAAAAAGGTATGTGCTACTAGAATATTCAACAGGTATTGATAAATGTGTATAGTAAAATTTAACTGGCTTCAGATTAGTAGAATTATATAGATATTAATTGTTATTTTTAAGGTACCGGGGGCGAAATGCATTCACCTAGTATCGTGCTTTTGAGTAAAAGGGGTTAATGCTCCAAAAGTGTGTATGTAATTAATCTCATTAATCTGATTTATTGTTGTGATATTATTGATGTTGTTGTAAACTTATTAATTTGAAGAGAAATAAAAGAAAAGTGAAAGCCTAGAAGCCCAGAAGTTGTAACGATACATTGCGACCCTGAAAGTAATTTCTGAACTCGTGCCCTACCTGAAGCCTAGTCTGAGATATGTTGGAAGTGGGACTATTCTCACTTATTTCACAGCAATATATATATATATATATATATATATATATATATATAGCAATGCAAATTAACGAAGTCAAAGAGCGAAATCAAAGGGAAACTTAATAACTCTTCTCTCATATTTATACGATTCTGAGTGTAACCTCTCCAAACCCTCCTAACGCAAAATATTTAATTAAACTAATTTGTTTTTCAAATTTTGATTTAACCGTTTTCAAAATCTTTGAAATTTAGCTTGTTGATACGATATTTTCCGAAAAAGCCGCATTCAATTTTCCCGTGCTTGTCTGTTTTACAACTATTTAGACCAATGATATATTTCAGTGACGTCTTGAAACCACGCCCATATTAACTCTATTCCTCTCTTATGCATATTAGATGTTTCCTTCTACCCTTGTTTGAGTGGTAGAAAATCGATGTTACTGTCTGCGTGTTATCTAACCCACGTGGACTGAATACGTGCGTTTCGAAGTGAAATGCTATTATGCCTGTCTCATTCCGAAGCATATCATTGATTGTCCATCCCTTCTGCGCTTTAAGGAAACTTTTGGTTAGCGTTTATGCAAAACATCCGACCGTTTGAACGATATACCTCGAATCTTGTCTTTTATCTACTGAAATAAGGGTAACATGACCTTTTCAAAACATGCAGGTGTTCAATTAACGATCGTTTTAAAATAACATTTCTAAGAGTTTGCGTTTCAAGGTATTTCCTATATACGACGTCTGTTTATTTGTTAGTAAAGCTTTTCGCCTTGGTATTATCGATTATTCATGCTCTTATGCGTATTAGACGTTATAACCCTTTCAATTAAAATCAATTAAATTAATTAATAACTTCCATTGGCTTATACAATTTATTTAATTACGAACCTAACTAAATTTTAATCCCTACTTGTGAAATTATGGTAAAACTTGTTACTTTCAATTAACTAAATGAAGTAAATTTCGAACGTAAATTATGGTTGTTTCCTCTATACAGGGTGTTTGAAATTGCCTTGTTCATACCTAAATTTAACCCTCTAAAACCATTACAATATATGTATATATATATATATATATATATATATATATATATATATATATATATATATATGTATCATATATATATCATATATATCATACCTAAAGTAAAAAGGTTTACGGTCTATAGCACATCGGAATTTAGGTTCAAAACACAACTGAATTAATTTAGACGTACAATCATTTGAGTGAGTGAAAACTGTAATAGTATTGTTACGAACTATTTGGCAACCCATCAAACACGCAAGCTGCATGACCAAAGTATATTCTACAGAAGTCACGAACCTTCCAGCAAACACTAGAATATGGATCATTTATTTAATTATAGGGTATATATAAGATTGGTGATAAGTGTACATCAGTTAGTCTATATCTAAATGTCGTATATAAATCATCTCTTGTATAGTTAGTTGGTCATTATGCTTTGAAAGTCCTATAGTAAATATTAATTCGTGTTATGTGAACGTGTATATTGTACCGCCAGCTTGTACATAAATAGACGAAAGTGTAATAAATAAATTATAGTAGTGTTATTATAAGTATTTATGGTTCCGGGTTGGGACCGTGTCATTTTATAAATTAAGATTATTATTATTATTATTATTATTATTATCAGGTCTTTATTCAACCAAAATTTACATGTATAAAAATAGTTCTTTACAAAAGATAATACATAAATTCCAGGGCGGGGTTCAGTAGCTACTAGAAAGTAGGTCCTGTTCTACCATCCAAACCCTGAACAATTATAATTAAATTGTAAGTAAGTGATAAAAGTAAAAGAAAACAAAAAAAAGAAATTAAAGAGTATTTACATATATACCTGTATGTATATGTGGTCGGTATGTGTGTATATAAGATCATTACATCCCATATGGTAATGGCTATTTATTTTAGTTTATTCTATTAAACTTAAAAAAACTTGTTTTTTGAATTTTAGAGGACTTAAATGCTTGTAGTTATTATTAATACTATTGTACACGGAGCAAATTTGATATGAGAAACAATGAGTGAAAAATGCTGTTTTATGAATAGGAGGCGTAAGGGTACCTTTAAAACGAACGTTGATATTGTGTACATCAGACCTAAATTGAATTTTTCTATATAAATATAATGGGGCCCAACTAAGTAATATTTTGTGATAAAATACGGCAGCATGTAAAATCGTCGTTGTTTCATGTCTAGCCAACTGATCTCCTTTTAACTTATGTGAAATTCTTTGAAATTTTCTGATACCAAAAATCAAGCGCAGACAGGAGTTCTGAATTTTTTGTATTTTTACTTGTGTTTTTAAGTCCAAAAAGGGTCCATATACTGAATCACAAAAGGAGAAATGAGATAGGACTAATGATTCACAAAGCATGATCTTTGTTTTTATGGTTAAAATATTACGATTCTGATACAAATTTTTTAGTGATAAATAAGCTTTTTGGATACAATTTTTAACGTGTAATCTAAATTTTAAATTGCTATCAAGAATTACACCTAAATTTCTTGCATGATCAGCAAATTTAAGATTGTCGTTATTAATCTTGAATTGTGGGTTAAAATTAATAAATTCTGTTCTATATTTCTTAGGACCAAATAAAAGTAATTCCGTTTTAGCCGGATTTAAGAATAATGCATGGTCTTGTGCTATTGAAGAAATATTTGACAAATCGTTGTTAAAATTGTTACAAGCCATTACACAGTCGGTGGGTAAGAAGGACAAATAAATTTGCATATCGTCAGCATAGAAGTGGTGCTTAGAGTATTGCAGAGCTTTATAAAAATAGCTAGTGTAAATAGTGTACAATAAGGGACCGAGTATGGAACCCTGGGGTAAACCAGAGAGCAATGGAAGAGGGTTGGAAATATCGGCACCTATCTTAACCGACTGGGAACGGTCATGTAGATAAGATCGAAAAAGTTGCAGGATATTTCATCTAGACCAATATATTTCAAAATTTTAATAAAAGCAAATGGTCAATTTTCTCGAAGGCTTTAGTGAAATCGAGTAAGGCCAAAACAGTTAGCTTGCCTTCATCTGTTGCTCTCACTATGTCATCAACAATACAGTTCAATGCGGATTCACAACTAAAGCCCTTTCTGAAACCCGATTGAGTTGGTGGAATAACATCATTATTTAACACATATTCCTGTAACTGATTATTAACAATTTTTTCAAGAATTTTTGATAATATACTGATGGGGCGCAGCATCTTATATTCTGTAACATTGCTCGACTTTGGGAGTGGTAATACCAATGCATGTTTCCAATTTTTAGGAAACACACCTTGCAAGAGACAGGTGTTAATTATATTTACTAAATAAGGAAATATGTGCGGGCAACAAAGTTTAATCATGATAATACTAAGGTTGTCGCTACCCTCGGCTTTGGTCTTTATTGAATACAAAATTTTTGTAACAACATCCGATGTTATTAAGCTAAACGAGAAAACAGAGTCTGTGAACTTATTTTTATAAAAATCCAGAGCCCGTTTATGGGTTCCAGAATTAATCTGGCTATTTTGTACGTAGTAGCTATTTAGTGCATTAACATCCCTTAAAACTTCTGGAATGGAAGTACATTTTGTATTCGTTATATTAAAGGACTTCAAGGTTCTCCACATTGCAGAAGGAGATTCTTGAGATTTTAATTTAGGTAAGCTTTTCGTTCTTTACGAACAGCGAGTGTGGTTAAATTACGTAAATTTTATAATGAGCCCAATCCATAGGGTTTTGGGAACTCTTAAATTTTCTCAGAGCCTTATCCTTGTGCATTGCATGCTTCTAAGAGCATCTGTTAGCCATGGCGCATAAGGTTTAGTTATCCTCCTCGTACAATAAGGAGCGTGAATGTCAAATATTTCGTTAAGCACACTTGTTAGTAGATACACCTTATCGTCGATATCTGCCTCTCTATATATATTGTGTAATGGGGCACTTAGTAAATCATTTAGAAGGGAGTCCACATTAATATTCTTCAGTAGGCGATAAGTTTTAAAGTTTTCAATTTTATGCTTAACGAACTTTAAAGAGCAGCTGACTAGATCATGGTCAGAAATATTTACACCGACAACCTCAGTACTACAAATAACTTCCAAATTAGAAGAGAACATTAAGTCTAGCAAACTATGCCTGCTTTTTGATATTCTGGTCGGCTTTGAGACCAATTGTACCAAATCAAAGTTCAGAGCTAAGTCCGCCATTTTCACAGTGAATTTATTGCAGAGATCTAAGAAATCAAAATTAAAGTCCCCACAGAGGAACATTGTACCTGCACATGGGGTCAACAAGGATAGGGTGGTTTCCAATTCATTTAAAAAATAAGAAGGATCATACACCTCAGATCTGTAGCAAACCCCAAGCACCACTTTTTGTTTGTTTAATATAAAGGATAACCAGAGTTGTTCAATTGAGTTCAAAGTGACAAGTTCAATAGGTTTGAAAATATCCCTAATATAAACTGCAACACCCCCTCCCCTACCATTTCTATCACAACGAAAATAATGTGTAATCAGGTATGTTAACATTTTCGGATTTTATTGAATCTGATAACCATGTCTCTGTTAGGCAGAGGATATCAATTTCGAGGTTTAAGATAATGTCCCTAACTTGAACAAAATGGGATGTAAAGACCTTACGTTCAGAAGTGACCATTTCATAAGATTAGCATTCATTAGTAGCTAAACATAAAGTACGATTAGCAATTTAACATAGCAGTACCACAAGAAGGTAATCGAATCAAAATTTTAAACAGGTATTTTGTCTCATATTCGTTTTATCATATACCGTCTCCTTATAATTATAACTATTAATCAACAAATGTTACCAGAGTCCACGAAATACGATAACAAGTGAACACGTTGTACTATCTAATCTGGTACAATACAATACTAGTTTAAGTCACCTTAAGTAAATCTCTAACAATTTTATACAAAAGCAAATATTCAATATTTTCTTAACAAAACAATTTATATGGAACAACCAGATACCAACAATTTCCAGTTACAACAGTTGCAGCCGCGATTTGATGAAGGTGCGCGACTCCGCAACTAGAACTTTGTTACATTACACTGTATTTTAGGTGAACCAATATTTTGGAGCTGCAGTCTGCAGTTATCCCAGATTAGTGTATTTCAGTTTAAACTAAAAATAAAATTAAAAGCACTCTAAATATCTTGTTGTCGTATGTAATTACAGAGCAACTAAATATCGCCAATCGAACGAACTTGTTTTACAGCTCCATTGAATTTTACATAAATATTGCCATCTCTGGACCATTTTTATACGTATATTTCTCAGAAGCTGCACGTAAAACTTTGACGCGGTAACTCGTAAGATCTTCTCTGATTGAAATTTTACTACCTTTCAGCATCTTTTTTTTTGAAAAAACTAACTGTCGGTGGCAATACGATACAAACTTCACAATAACAGGCCTTACAGCATTATGATCACCATTCCGTTTTCCTAGTCGATGAACTCGATCGATTTGATCACTATTTATAACAATACTGAGCTTTTTATCAAACATAGATAAAATGCTTTCCAAAATATCCTCATTTGTGTGTTCAGCCAGACCATAAATTCTAAGAGAATTTCGCCGTGTATATTGTTCAAGTTTATCGCATTGCTGTACACATGTTTCATTTACGGCTTTTAAGTTGTTGACCTCAGTCTTTAGTTCTGCAATTATTTCATTTTGAGCATTTAATTTTGTGTTAAAATGTTCTGAGACAGCCTGAGTGACCGTATCAGTGATTGCCTTAATAAAGTTTACGTCCTTTAGCAATTTGCTTGTTGTTGCCGAAATTATTTGATTAATGTCTTCGAGTTGATCGCGGGTAAAAGGCATATTGAGATATGTTTTACAATTTAACAGGTTCAAATAACTCACCAGCAATGCAGCTAACACCAAATAACTGTAATATTAATGATATTAAACTAGTTCACCTATCGCACTGATATATTTACGGAGCGCACAGCTGTACGTCTATTCAGCACAACTGCTCATCAGTTTTGCTCACTTTTGTAAGGGGTTTCATCAGGACAAGAAAAGAAATAAATAATAAAATAAAAATATAAAAAAGATAATATTAATTAGACAAGTTAAAGTGTAAAAAGAAGAGTTACTCCTGAACTAGCAGTCTCACTAGCCCATTCAAAGCCAAAAGGTGTCTTGTGGCAAAGTAGTAGTGTTAGTGTTGTTAAGAAGACTTATGGTTAAGGAATTAGTTTAAGAAGATATTAGTGCTTATAAATAGCATTAGTGTGATAGTGTTTTATTATTAATTGGACTGAAAACATCTATAAATAAGGCATGCACTGTTAATTAGACTTGTGAATAGAGTGTAATAAAGACTTTTGTTATTACTTGTTCTGAGTTGGTGACACGCGTTTGCGCTAGCCCGCTACAGTATGATAAATCCACAAACCTTCTGCTGCGGTAACTTCCATGTCTTTCGAGGTTGGCTGATTGCTATTCTTGAAAGAATTTAACACTGATGAACTTGACGCTGCCGCATGGTCTGAATCTTTTTTCTACCTCAAATGTCGTTCAATATATATATATATATATATATATATATATATATATATATATTTACTTTGAAGTGTTTGTTTCTGTTAAAATGTTTTATCAAAGCAAATGCAGTCATTATGAAGTTTAACTGGAGTTCTAATTTTTATTTTTAGCCTAAAGACACATATCTAGTGCTCGTCTGCCGAGCCCCTCTCCCCTGAGAATTTTAAAACTCGGCGCCAATGTCATTAGTCATAACTATAGAATGGAATGGACAAGGTATTTTATTCTAATTCTGTTCTGTCTGTCAGTATTTGACTTTTTTGTGAATACGGCCAGTTTCTCGCACATCACTAGATTCGTACGAGTGTGTATTGTAATACGAATGAAGATTTGAAATTATGTCTAGAGAAGAACGTTTAGTGTTGTAGAATTTTTTTAGTCCCACTAAAGATAATACATTTGTAGTGTGTAGGTTTGTGTAGAAAGGAGTTTAAATATTTTTAAAATATTACCAATCTTAAGGAGCATTTGAGAAGAATTCACCCTAACAGCTTATTAGCGCCCCATACAAAAGAGTTGGAGAGTAATGAGAAAGACGATATGGCCTCTTTGCCAACTTCTGGCATAGAAAATTTTGGTTTTGAAAGACCACCGTTTGTTGTACCATCGACTTCAGGTTGTGCAGCGGTGCAAGGTTGTTCAGCAAATGTAATAACAGAAATCACAATGTCGCACACAGTCCAAAAAGTCACCAAACAATTGCCTTTGTTTGAATCTTCCAGAACAAAAACAACCTTATCAGAAAGGCAAATTGAAGATTTAAACTTTTCTTTAATTAAAATGGTTGTATTCGATTATCAACCGCTGCGGAGGGCTTTCTAGAGTTCATTAAAAAAACGCAGTCCTCTTTATCAAATTCCATCCCGAAAAATTTTAATTACAAAATTAATCCCCAGCCTTTATGAATGTGAGGTAAATAAATTACGCCAAAAATTATCACCTGTTGAGTATCTTGGGGGTGGCAACAGATTTATGGACTTCGGACAGTAACAGACATTACATATAGGTATGAACATTAAATTGAAACTAAATATAATTTTAGTTACGAAATTAAATTTATATAGACGATACACAGCTACACTGCAGGATTTTGAGTACCAATGAAGTAAAAGGCGGTCAAACTGGAGCCCAGATATCTTTAGAGCTTTTGGAAATTTTTTATCATTGGAAAATTGTAAATAAAGTTGTGACGATCGTTTCGGATAATGGTGCAAACATAAAATCGGCAATAAACGATCACTTGCATAAACACCGCCATCTATGTGTGGCACATATTTTGAATCTGTCAGTAAAAGATTCTTTTAGTCATAATTCTGATCTTGCAAACATTGTACAAAAGTGTAGACAAATTGTAGGGCATTTTAAAAACGGTGCTCTTGCTGTTGAAAAACTGTCTAATATGCAACAGCAAATGAATACTCCACAGTTAAAATTAAAGCAGGATGTAGCTACGAGATGGAACTGTACATATTTAATGCTACAAAGGTTAGTAGACATTAAGGCACCAATTAAGGCACCAGTTTGCAAAAAGCTCTTCAGATGCTTGGTGCAGAAGAAGTGGCTGGCAATAAAAGATTGTCTTCTTGTCCTGAAGCCATTTGAACTGATGCGATAGTGTTATCAAGCGAAAAATATGTGATATTGTCATCAATTATTCCACTGGTACCAGACTTTCAACATTCACTTAATAAAGTTAATTGCGTCACAACAATTGGCGATCAACTGCGGCGTGATTTACTTACCATAATTTCGAGACGGCTTGGATCCTACGAAAAGGATAAAATTTCAGCCAAAGCAACTTTTGTAGATCCTCGATACAAAAAAAAAACACGGATTCGGATCCCAAAAAAACGCAGATAATGCTGAAAAATGGATGTTAGAAGAACTTGGAGGGCTTTTTGCGGACGCTACAGCAGACACAAATAAAGCGGCTGTAGGTGAAGTAGATATTGGACCCAAAGATTCATCTGAAGTTGATATGATGTGGAAATTTTTCGACAAGATTGCGGAATGTAGTAATGTTAGTAGGGTATTTTGGGGGCTCCTACCGCGTATTTTCCTCCCGAATCCGTCATTTCCTCCCAAATTTACATGTAAATTCCCATAAGGAGGAAATGAGGAGGAGGAGGTAATAGTTTGGTGAAAATGAGGAGAATCCCTCATTTCCACACACATTTACATGTAAATTTCCATAAGGCGGAAATGAGGAGATTCATCTCTACATTTCCACACTCATCTGAACCAAATAGTTTTCTTCGGCTTGCCATTGAATCTTTCGAGATAACCCTATCTTGTTTGGATATCAAATAATATTAAATTTTTTCTAGGGACCTCAAATCTGTAAATAGATTTTAAATAGGACCAACCCATACACAGTTATGCCTTTTAAAGACCCAAATCACTAATTTATGTTCATCTTTATTTAACTCCATCTTTAGAAACTTTTTTTACTACGCAAGACATATGCCTTAGCCAACCATCTCCCGAGAAATCTAAAACCGCTGAGTTCCGCGAACACAACGTGGAGGTAACACGTATATTCTGTCAACCGAGATAGAAGCAGGAAAGATTTGGAAGGTGGGCGAAGAACTTAACAATTATGGATTCTTAAAACTAATATATACAATAGATTTACAAGATCTATACAACTATCTTAGATTTATATCTTTATACCACCAATGCGTAGATTGATATGCTTCCAGGATGACGTTACGCTAGTCATCTTCGCTCGATAAACTAATTTTACTAATAATGTGCGTGTACAAATCGTGTTTGTTACTCTGGATACATACACCGGCAAGTACACTATACCAAATAAAGAATTAGATGCTTGGTGACTGTTAACATCCGCTTCCCTCGTATACGCCCCAGACAGATCCCTGGTGGTAATGTCATAGCCTTTTATAAATAAAGAACAATGTAATACTATTCTAAGATGTTTATTCTGACATACATAACAAAAATTAAAAATATTTAATGCCAAGCATGGGATTATTTAAACTTAATTTTAATACAAAGTTATTCACAGAAGACAGTCCTTTTTTATGTTTGTTTGGAATGGTTTTAATTTTATCTAATTTTATTCGCAGCTTAAAATTTAAATCGACACCAAAGTCCTCTATCTCCTTTTCTAGCCAATAGTTTGATACATAGAGACCGTCTAGGTTTTCGAATTGTAAAATGTACCGAAGTTTGCCTCTCTATATAAAGTTTTTGATTTCACCGACAACCAGATCCATTCCTTTGTGTAATTCTTGCAGCTTGTGAAAATCTTTTAATCGCGGCTCTCCCACTATATCCTGCATACGTATCTTGTTAGCTTGATCGACTTCTTTTTGTCGGTATTGGAGGAAATCCTTAATCTCCCACTCACTATTACGTAGTTGCAAGTCCACTACTTTTGTAAATATATGGCTGTTATAGGTTGTAAGACCATCGGTTTTAAATGATCCGAAAGGTTCTTTACTAGACAAATATGCAATGTTTAACGGAACCCCTTTGCGTGTGGTGTACGCCAAGGTTACGAAACCCACATTCCTTAGGTCGTCTATGTTATCTGCGATTTTGATAAATACGTTTTAGAATAACCTTTTAAAAGTATACGGATTTAGTACCATCCTTTTCGCAGGACGCCCAGATAACTAAAGAGTCTTTTTACTAACCACAAATGCATACAGCTTGTAGAAACCAGATGTAGCTAAGTCAAACCATCGGCACATAAAATAATCTTTTAATTCTTCCTCATTTTCTCAATAAGATGTTTTTGTCTAACACATCTTTGTTCGCGTATTGTCGCAGTGTTTTCCATGTAGTCCAATTTTCGCCTTTGCATTCATTTCCTCTAATTCCAGTTGTCTTTTCTTCCACTTACAGCGTATGGCATGCATAATGGGAGCAATTACCTTTAGCGTAAACGGGTAGAGTTTACGCCAATATTTACGCGTTGTCGTACAACCTCTGGGCGAATGTTAAGCGTATCTATCAAACCCAATTCCGAAATGACTATTTCTTTTGGAATTGTAGAATATGTGTTGCCGATTGGTAAAATATGTACTACCTGCTTTAATGTAGCACTTGTGTAAGATTTTATTTTATCTTGGCTATCTTCTTCCTCCTCTACTATCTCCAAATAATTTACAGGTAAATAGTTAACCAAAGCCAGAAGCACATACTTTACCAATTTTCACTGAATGGAAACTAACTATTTTGAATAACGTCAACATTTATATCTGTCGAAATTCTTCCTATATCGATCATTATCAAATCAAAATTTTCACAATAGTTTTAAAATTATGTTTTGAGTCACACCCAACACGTAGCACATATCTTTAAATTTCGGATATGTCATGTCACACCATATGATCTGAAAAGATATGGCGAAGGTTTGTGTCATCCTGTTTCCATAATGCGATTACATTGGCGTTATCTCGAGTTCTGTTTTAGGCGCAGCATAAGTTTGACATAGATAGAACGAATCTATTGCTTTATGTCGACGATCGAAAAACCGAGTGATTTTACTATGCTCGTGCAGGTATATAATCGAAAACCATAATTGAATCTTCTTGGTATCTCGGTTTCGATCAAATCATCGTAATTTTCAAACTCATGGTACCAATTTCTTCTTTTAATGGTGTAAAACGTTTCTACATTCGTATTTCGGTTGATATAAACTCTTCGAAATACAGACATTTTGGAATCTAAGACCGTCTCGTGCAAGATCAGAGAGCGTTGGTCTTCCCACAACTCGATGGTGCCGCGAATATAGCTCGTAGTAGACGGAACAGCGACCATGTTACCATCCTCTTTGCATTAGCAATAGCAGTTATCATAATTCTGTATAGGTATTTTAACCTGGTATAACATCTCTGGATGCATCGTTGAATTATGATCTTCACGTTCTGCAACCATTTAACATATCTGCATAACGTTGTTCTAGGATATATATTTTTAGCAGCGAAACTCGAGCCATCCAGGATATCCTCTGCTGCTTTTGTAATAGATTGTTTGGAGCACCACTGATGCTTGAATGCGACATCTTTCGAAAATGTCTTACTATAACTAAGCTCAACTCAAAACACTTCCTATATACCAAATTTAATCTCCCTGCTCACATAACAATATGACCACATGGCCATATGACCACATGACCAGACCATATGACCACATGACCATATGACCACATGTCCATATGACCACATGACCACATGACCACATGACCAGACCATATGACCACATGACCATATGACCACATGTCCATATGACCACATGACCACATGACCATATAACCACATGATCATATGACCACATGACCAATGACCACATGACACATGACCACATGACCATGACCACGACCTATGACACATGACGCATATGACCACATGACATGATCATAGACCACACGACCATATGACCATGTTAGGTTAGGTTAGTTGGATTTGTGTGGACTTATGTTAGATAAAAGAAAAAATTGATAGGTTAGGTCAGCGCCGCGATGCACACCTAACCTATCAATTTTTCCTTTTGTGTGGACTTAGGTTAGATAAAACGAAAAATTGATAGGTTAGGTCAGCGTCGCGGCGCTGACCTAACCTATCAATTTTTCCTTTTATCTAACCTAAGTCCACACAAATCCAACTAACCTAACCTAACATGGTTATATGGTCATGTGCTCATATGATCATGTGGTCATGTGGTCATATGGTCATGTGGGCATATAGTCATGTGGTTATATGGTCATGTGGCCATGTGGTCATATGGTCATGTGGTCATATGGTCATGTGGTCATATGGTCATGTGGTCATATGGTCATGTGGTCATATGGTCTGGTCATGTGGTCATATGGTCATGTGGTCATATGGTTATGTAAGCAGGGAGATTAAATTTGGTATATAAGGAAGTGGTATTGAGTTGAGTTTAGTTATAGTAAGACATTTTTCGAAAGATGTCGCATTCAAGCAATCAGTGGTGCTCCAAACAATCTATTACAAAAGCAGCAGAGGATATCCTGGATGACTCGAGTTTCTACGCTGCTAGTAAAAAATATAATATACCTAGAACAACGTTATGCAGATATGTTAAAAAGTTGCAGAACGTGAAGAAATTACATAATTCTAACGATGCATCCAGAGATGTTATACCAGAAATTAAAATACCTATACAGAATTATGATAACTTTGCTATTGCTAATGCAAAAGAGGATGGTAAACATGGTCCTTTGTTCCCGTCTAACATACGAGCTATATTTGTGGGACCATCGAGTTGTGGGAAGACCAACGCTTTAATATCTCTGATCTTGCACGAGAACGGTCTTAGATTCCAAAATGTCTATGTATTTTCGAAGAGTTTATATCAACCGAAATACGAATTGTTAAGAAACGTTTTTACACCATTAAAAGAAGAAATTGGGTACCATGAGTTTGAAAATTACGATGATTTGATCGAACCCGGAGATACCAAAGAAGATTCAATTATAGTTTTCGATGATATACCTGCAAACGAGCAAAGTAAAATCACTCAGTTTTTCTCGTTCGGTCGACATAAAGCAATAGATTCGTTCTATCTATGTCAAACTTACGCTAGCGCCTTAAAACATAGACTCAGAGATAACGCCAATGTAATCGCATTATGGAAACAGGATGACACAAACCTTCGCCATATCTTTTCGGATCATATAAGTGGTGACATGACATATCCGAAATTTAAAGAAATGTGCTTACAGTGTTGGGGTGGGGGTGACTCAAAACATAATTTTATAACTATTGTGAAAAATTTTGATTTGGATAATGATGGATATAGGAAGAATTTCGACGAGTATATAAATATTTGACATTATTCAAAAAAATAGTTAGTTCCCATCCAGTGAGAAATTGGTAAAGTATGTGCTTCCGGCTTGTAGTTTTAACTATTTACCTGTAAATTATTTGGAGATAGTAGAGGAGTAGGAAGATATCCAAGATAAAATAGAAATCTTACACAGGTGCTACATTAAAGCAGGTAGTACATATTTTACACAATCGGCAACACCATATTCTACAATTCCAAAAGAAATAGTCATTTCGGAATTGGGTTTGATAGATACGCTTAACATTCGCCCAGAGGTTGTACGACAAAGCGTAAATATTGGCAGTATAAACTCTACCCGTTTACGCTAAAGGTAATTGCCCCCATTATGCATGCCATACGCTGTAAGTGGAAGAAGAAGACAACTGGAATTAGAGGAAATGAATGCAAAAAGGCAAAAATTGGACTACATGGAAAACACTGCGACAATACGCGAACAAAGATGTGTTAGACAAAGAACATCTTATTAGAGAAAATGAGGAAGAATTAAAAGATTATTTTATGTGCGATGGATTGACTTAGCTACATCTGGTTTCTACAAGCTGTATGCATTTGTGGTTAGTAAAAAAGACTCTTTTAGTTATCTAGGCGTACTTGCGAAAAAGGATGGTACTAAATCCGTATACTTTTTAAAAGGTTATTCTAAAACATATTTATCAAAATCGCAGATAACATAGACGACATAAGGAATGTGGGTTTCGTAACCTTGGCGTACAGCACACGCAAAGGGGTTCCGTTAAACATTGTATATTTGTCTAGTAAACAACCTTTCGGATAATTTAAAACCGAGGGTCTTACAACCTATAACAGCCATATATTTACAAAAGTAGTGGATTTGCAACTACGTAATAGTGAGTGGGAGAATAAGGATTTCCTCCAATACCGACAAGAAGAAGTCGATCAAGCTAACAAGATACGTATGCAGGATATAGTGGGAGCTGCGATTAAAAGATTTTCACAAGCTGCAAGAATTACACAAAGGAATGGATCTGGTTGTCGGTGGAATCAAAGACTTTTTATATAGAGGCAAACTTCGGTACATTTTACAATTCTCAATTTTTCCTTTTATCTAACCTAAGTCCACACAAATCCAACTAACCTAACCTAACATGGTTATATGGTCATGTGGTCATATGATCATGTGATCATGTGGTCATATGGTCATGTGGTCATATGGTCATGTGGTCATATGGTCATGTGTTCATGTGGTCATATGGTCATGTGGTCATATGGTCATGTGGTTATATGGTCATGTGGTCATGTGATCATATGGTCATGTGGTCATATGGTCATGTAGTCATATGGTCTGGTCATGTGGTCATATGGTCATGTGGTCATATGGTTATGTGAGCAGGGAGATTAAATTTGGGTTATAAGGATGATAGGCCACATACTACGGCATGAAGGAATAGTGCGGAATATACTAGAAGCAGAGATAGGAAAAAAGAGAAGAAGAGGTAGACCTAGGTTAGACTACTGCACACAGATAGTGAAATATGTAGGCTGTAGGAGTTTCAGGGAAATGTGTAGGCTAGCTCAGAAGAGAAATCAATGGAGGTACGCATCCAACCAGTCCCAAGATGGATAAATTGATGACGAAGAAAGTAGCTGCACTTAAACATTATATTTATTATAAGCAACTACAAGCATTGGAGGGGCAATATTCTCGAATAATGGTAATTGCGTGAAAGCATTTACTGGAAAACTATTATTTGGCAAATGTCTAAGTTTTGAGGGATCTTGGCAGCCACAGGTTGCTTAACCCCCTTCAATAAATCTCAGTGAAAAAGGGCATAATATTAGAAAACAATAGAAGAAACATGATATTTATTATAAGCAACTACAAGCATTGGATGGGCAATATTCTCGAATTATGGTAATTGCATGAAAGCATTTACTGGAAAACTATTATTTCGGCAAATGTCTAAGTGTTGGGGGATCTTGGCAGCCACAGGTTGCTTAACCCCCTTCAATAAATCTCTGTGAAATAGGGCATAATATTAGAAAACAGTATAAGGGGAACCGAGCTGTATTGCTGTGTGAGAATTTCGGGGAACTATGTGGGTTAGTTTAGAAAAGAAATAAGTGCAGGTACATGTCCACCCAGTTTTGAGACGGGAACCCAATGACGAAAAAATAAGCGCAGACAAATCTGATGATTATTATACACAACTAGTTGTTTGTTGTGAGGTATCTGCAGCTGGTGTTGACTGTGCGAAGAAACATATTGGAAAAAATATTAAATCGGTAAATGTTCAAGTGCTGGGAGAGCTTGGCAACCACGGAGTGCTTGCCCCCCTTCGCAACCACTGATTGTCGGAGAAATGGGGTATATAATTGTAAAACAATAGAAGGTGACCGAACTACATCTAACAAGAAAAGATGGCGCCTATGATGAAAGACAACAAACATAGAACAAAAAGTTGTTGAAAGCGTATGTGTGGAGCACAGCACAGACAATATGCCTACGAAATACGAGCAGTCTGAAAAGCAGACAGAAGAACAGTAGCGGCCTTTGAAATGCCGTGCTTCAGATGTTTCAGGATGGACAGACAAAGGTAATAACAAATAGGTTATAGAAACAGTAAGGGAACAAGGATATCTTGGGGAAAAAATATGAGAAATAGAAGGGCATAATACGTTCTAAGGCATTTTTGGGGAATAGTATGGGATATGACAAGCAGAGATAGGAAAAAAGAGGCGGATGTAGACCTAGATCAGATAGTGATAGATGCAGACTGTGCAAATTTCGGGGAAATCTGTAGGTTAGTTCAGAATAGTAAACAATGATGGTACGCGTCTAACTAGTTTCAGGACTGAAGACCCAATGATGATGATGATGATAAGGAAGTAGTTTTGAGTTGAGCTTAGTTATAGTAAGACATTTTTCGAAAGATGTCGCATTCAAGCAATCAGTGGTGCTCCAAAAAATCTATTACAAAAGCAGCAGAGGATATCCTGGATGGCTCGAGTTTCTACGCTGCTAGTAAAAAATATAATATACCTAGAACAACGTTATGCAGATATGTTAAAAGGTTGCAGAACGTGAAGAAATTACATAATTCCAACGATGCATCCAGAGATGTTATACCAGAAGTTAAAATACCTATACAGAATTATGATAACTTTGCTATTGCTAATGCAAAAGAGGATGGTAAACATGGTCCTTTGTTCCCGTCTAACATACGAGCTATATTCGTGGGACCATCGAGTTGTGGGAAGACCAACGCTTTAATATCTTTGATCTTGCACGAGAACGGTCTTAGATTACAAAATGTCTATGTATTTTCGAAGAGTATATATCAACCGAAATACGAATTGTTAAGAAACGTTTTTACACCATTAAAAGAAGAAATTGGGTACCATGAGTTTGAAAATTACGATGATTTGATCGAACCCGGAGATACCAAAGAAGATTCAATTATGGTTTTCGATGATATACCTGCAAACGAGCAAAGTAAAATCACTCAGTTTTTCTCGTTCGGTCGACATAAAGCAATAGATTCGTTCTATCAAATCGCATTATGGAAACAGGATGACACAAACCTTCGCCATATCTTTTCAGATCATATAAGTGGTGACATGACATATCCGAAATTTAAAGAAATGTGCTTACAGTGTTGGGGTGGGGGTGACTCAAAACATAATTTTATAACTATTGTGAAAAATTTTGATTTGGATAATGATTGATATAAGAAGAATTTCGACAAGTATATAAATATTTGACATTATTCAAACAAATAGTTAGTTCCCATCCAGTGAAAAATTGGTAAAGTATGTGCTTCTGGCTTTTAGTTTTAACTATTTACCTGTAAATTATTTGGAGATGGTAGAGGAGGAAGAAGATAGCCAAGATAAAATAAAAATCTTACAAAAGTACTACATTAAAGCAGGTAGTACATATTTTACACAATCGGCAACACCATATTCTACAATTCCAAAAGAAATAGTCATTTCGGAATTGGGTTTGATAGATACGCTTAACATTCGCCCAGAGGTTGTACGACAACGCGTAAATATTGGCAATAAACTTTACCCGTTTACGCTAAAGGAAATTGCCCGCATTATGCATGCCATACGCTGTACGTGGAAGAAAAAGACAACTGGAATTAGAGGAAATGAATGCAAAAAGGCGAAAATTGGACTACATGGAAAACACTGCGACAATACGCGAACAAAGATGTGTTAGAGAAAGAACATCTTATTAGAGAAAATGAGGAAGAATTAAAAGATTATTTTATGTGCCGATGGTTTGACTTAGCTACATCTGGTTTCTACAAGCTGTATGCATTTGTGGTTAGTAAAAAAGACTCTTTTAGTTATCTAGGCGTCCTTGCGAAAAAGGATGGTACTAAATCCGTATACTTTTTAAAAGGTTATTCTAAAACGTATTTATCAAAATCGCAGATAACATAGACGACCTAAGGAATGTGGGTTTCGTAACCTTGGCGTACACCACACAATCAAAGGGGTTCCGTTAAACATTGCATATTTGTCTAGTAAAGAACCTTTCGGATCATTTAAAACCGAGGGTCTTACAACCTATAACAGCCATATATTTACAAAAGTAGTGGACTTGCAACTACGTAATAGTGAGTGGAAGAATATGGATTTCCTCCAATACCGACAAGAAGAAGTCGATCAAGCTAACAAGATACGTATGCAGCATACAGTGGGAGCCGCGATTAAAAGATTTTCACAAGCTGCAAGAATTATACAAAGGAATGGATCTGGTTGTCGGTAGAATCAAAGATTTTTTATATAGAGGCAAACTTCGGTACATTTTACAATTCGAAAACCTAGACGGTCTCTGTGTATCAAACTATTGGCTAGAAAAGGAGATAGAGGACTTTGGTGTCGATTTAAATTTTAAGCTGCGAATAAAATTAGATAAAATTAAAACCATTCCAAACAAACATAAAAAAGGACTGTCTTCTGTGTATAACTTTGTATTAAAATTAAGTTTAAATGACCCCATGCTTGGCATTAAATATTTTTAATTTTTGTTATGTATGTCAGAATAAACATCTTAGAATAGTATTACATTGTTCTTTATTTATAAAAGGCTATGACATTACCACCAGGGATCTGTCTGAGGCGTATACGAGGGAAGCGGATGTTAACAGTCACCAAGCATCTAATTCTTTATTTGGTATAGTATACTTGCCGGTGTATGTATCCAGAGTAACAAACACGATTTGTACACGCACATTATTAGTAAAATTAGTTTATCGAGCGAAGATGACTAGCGTAACGTCATCCTGGAAGCATATCAATCTACGCATGGGTGGTATAAAGATATAAATCTAAGATAGTTGTATAGATCTTGTAAATCTATTGTATATATTAGTTTTAAGAATCCATAATTTTAAGTTCTTCGTCCACCTTCCAAATCTTTCCTGCTTCTATCTCGGTTGACAGAATATACGTGTTACCTCCACGTTGTGTTCGCGGAACTCTGTGGTTTTAGATTTCTCGGGAGATGGTTGGCTAAGGAATATGACTTGCGTAGTAAAAAAAGGTTCTAAAGATGGAGTTAAATAAAGATGAACAAAAATTAGTGATTTGGGTCTTTAAAAGGCATAACTGTGTATGAGTTGGTCCTATTTAAAATCTATTTACAGATTTGAGGTCCCTAGAAAAAATTTAATATTAATTGATATCAAACAAGATAGGGTTATCTCGAAAGATTCAATGGCAAGCCGAAGAAAACTATTTGGTTCAGATGAGTGTGGAAATGTGGAGATGAATCTCCTCATTTCCGCTTTATGGAAATTTACATGTAAATGTGTGTGGAAATAAGGGATTCTCCTCATTTGCATCAAACTATCACCTCCTCCTCCTCATTTCCTCCTTATGGGAATTTACATGTAAATTTGGGATAAAATGAGGGATTCGGGAGGAAAAGAGGCGGCAGGAGCCTCAATACCTCCTACTAATGTTGGTACCTTGTCCCCCACAGCAAAACACAGTAAGACACAGTAAAACAATATTAATCAATGGAAAATATATTCCGTTCTGATGATCCGATTGGTTTTTGGGCTGCCAACAAAAGCTCATTTCCAAGAATGCACAGAATGGCTTTGTAATACCTTTGTGCGCCCGCAAGTTCTGTACCTTCGGAAAGGATATTCTCAAAAACTGGTATGATTACCAACATAAAAAAAAACTGTCACCTAAAATATTAAATTTCATTGTATTCTTAAACTCTAATTTATAAGCTTTAAGACCTTATTTGTTTTATAGTATGTTTTATGGTATTGCATTTAGATTTAATAAATAATAAATATTCTTTCTTTTGTGATTCCTTGCATTTCCATTCGAAGCAAACGTTGCATATAGAAGTGTCAACTTAACGATTACTCGTATAAGCATAATTCATAATCAAAAATTCGAATGATCATTCGATTATTTTATACGATTATTTCGATTATGCCCAACCTGAGTTCGCGTGCCTTGTTTCAAAATCGTCGCGCCCCACCACCATGTTGCTCGTCAGACGTAGAGCACCCTTTAGGTCGTCACCAACCCTCAACTGCGGCGCTTGGGGCGATCACCTCGGCGCCTCGCTAATGCGACGATCCGCCTCAACAATTCGAACCCCTACAGATATTGGGACTCCAAATACCTATAAACTATGTTGACTATAACAACGGCGCTAAGTATATAAACAACTTCTCAAAAATTAGCTTTAAATGAAAGAAGTTGCATATAAGTATAAACCATTTTGAGAAATATATACTGGTGTAAAGAGAACGATATTGCTCTGCAGTTTCGTCTACGATCTTTAATCTAGGAAATAGTAACAGTCTGTGCAAACGTACAAATCAAATGCCTTTATATAAAAGTTACTTTCACGCACTTTGCTATTTCAAACCTGCTGTGTTTCCTTTTGCGAAGACTCTAAACTTAAATGCTGTATTCACAAACGTCTGAAAGTACTAAACAGCACGTTTTAAAGCTTTTTACAAAGTAAACTTAATACATAACGAAAAATAGCTGAAATTCTTTAAAAACAAATAGTAAACATGTAATATTCGAAAAGCAATCATCTTGTGATACATAATTCAGTGTTATCTCCAAAACATGTCGTTCCTTAAAATATTTCTCTCATTCTAGCAAATTCGGTCATAAAGATTTGGCATTTTATTTCCCGTTTACGCAATGGCTATAAATTTAAATCAAAGTTTAACGTTTGTTACACTTACGATATAATACTACTGTTTCGCATTCCGAGAACAGTAATAAAATGTTTATGGTTGCAACGTTTTTTGCACTACAAAAACGGGATCTGCAAAATCGCTTTTATTACTTGTTTTTTAATAAATACTAGCGCACAATTTACTGGCATTAGAGAAACGCAGGTATGCCTTTAGCTGTTATGATAAAACCATAAACTTTAATTAAATTAGCTGAAATGCATTTTATGCAGATTTGTGGTAGATGAAAATTTTGTTTAATAACCTTTGTAGAGCTATTATTAATTTTTTGTGTTAAACATATTGAGCTTTAATATGGAAAGTTTAATATCATCGAACGATATCAAACGATTACCCGCTGATGGTTGTAGAATTGTCTATTTTAATACACATAACTTAAAATACCCGTTTTATATAAATTAATGACAACTAAATGATTTTCAGGCAATATAACATTATTAAATTTTAAACTAAAAGTTATATACAAAAACATATTTTTTGAAAAATCCTTGCTTTTCTTAAGATATTTACTTGCAGCGTATCTGTTAATGCGCCTTTGGACAATACATTACGGGAATTATAACCATAAGGGTTGACCGGAAAATATATCTGTTGACTTTTTATTACAGTACCTCATGCTACTTGACAGTGCAAAAGACCGTGACACTAGAAGGAATTATTTAACGCCACATGAGCATTAGTTTAATTGACAGATGATTACTTAGCAGTAGAGAAAACAACTGACAGCTGACGCAACAACGGTGACTATGGACGTGGGGTGGTTCGGAAAATATAAAAATAAAAATATTTCAAATTATTTGAAATCAGCTCAAAATCGTATTATAACTTCTATAAGGCATCCGTTTTTAAACAATAGTAGTCAGTTGCGTCGTAGATGGGGGGGATTACACTTCAACCGATGTCGAGAAATCGATAAATTTGAATATCATCATCATTAGGTAGGTCTTCAGTCCTGGAACTGGTTAGATGCGTACTTTTATTGTTTCCTATTCTGAGTTAACCTATACATTTCCCTGAAATTCCAACAACCACCTACATCTTTCATTATCTACGTGAAATAGTCCGATCTAAGTCTACCTTTACTTCTCTTTTTCCTATCTCTGCTTGTAATATATCACGCACGATTCCCCAAAATGCCTTAGAACGTGTCCTATCTTTCTATTTCTTTTATTTTTTACCACACATATCTTACTTCCCCTACTATTTCTAGAACCTCTTTGTTATTAACTTTGTCTGTTCATGCTATCACCATCATACATCTGAAGCACCACATTTCAAAAGGTTTCTATCTTTTTCCTATCTGCTTCTCCCACTGTCCTTATTTCATATTCATACAGTGCTGTGCTTCACACATATGCTTCAAACAATTTTTTCTTGTTTTGATGTTTGTTGTCTTCGAACATAGTCGTTGCTCTTTCTTGTTAGATACAGCTCGGTTCCTCTATATTGTTTTCTAAATATATACCCTATTTTACCGGTATTTGGTGGTGTATGAAGGGGTTAGGCAGCCTTGCGGCTACCATGATCTCCAACACTTGGACATTTGCCGGATGAATAGTTTTCTAATTAATCCTTACGCACAAGCAACAGTATTTGAGAATATCGCAAAACCAATGCCTGTAGCTGTTTATAATTATCATCAGGTTCAGCACAATTATTCTTTTTCGTCATTAGGTTTTCCGTCTTGAAGCAGGTTGGACGCGTACCTCCATTAATTTCAATTCCTATCTAGTCACATATTTCACAGAAATCCCCTGCAATCATTTACTTGTTTCTACGTTTGTTGTCTTTAAACATGGCAGTTGTTTTTTCTTGTTAAATGCAGCACCGCCTTGTGCTGATCTTTATTTCATATCTTCTGCACTTTTTCCATCTTGCGTTATTTGGATTCCTATAGATAGCAGAAATTTTTAACCTCTTGTAGGTTCTCGGTTCCTATTTGTATTCCAGTTTTTTATTCATCTTCCCCTTATGTACATACTAGTGCTTTAGTTTGATTTTTGTTAATTTTCATACAACATCTCTCTGTTAGAACTGTTTCTATTTTATTACTAAACTTTTTTACTGTCGGAGGCTTTCACGACCGGAGTCATTATGAATATTTATGGTTCCGGGTTAGGACCGTGTCATTTTATAAAATAAGGTTGACGTTTCCCCCACTTTTGTAAGGGGCATTATCAAGACAAGAAAAAATATTGAAAATAAATAATAAAAATTATAATAGTTAAGATAAGAATAAAGTGTAAAGAGTAAGGAAAGTTACTTCTGAACTACCCGACTCACCAGCCTATTTAAGCCAAAAGGTGTCTTGTGGCATTGTGGGTGAAATATAATATGACACGGTCTCAACACGGAACCATAAATATTTATAAATTTCTTTAGTTGTATAAAACGCACATATCTTCCCGTTCTATAAAAATCGGATCCGGTTAGTTATACCCTGGACAGCATTGAAGGCTAAAAACCTGTCTGTAGAAAGAGTGTACTAGAACGCGTTCTGCTACCGCAAGCTCGGACATTTTCTCATTTATTGGATAGCTACAAAATTGCTCAGTTTTGCACTTTGTTCTAAATAAAATCGTATAGCGTAAATTGTTGTATAAGTACTATATAAAACCTGATGCATTCGTAGTTAGTTCTCAAGTGTCAGTTATGATGTTCGAACGCTTTCAACATGTCAGCGTCGGCTCATCACATTGTCGTAAACATAAACGAAAATAAAAAGTTTAATAAAGATATACTGTATATTAACCTCAACTAATATATGCAATATCCACTAGCACGTTGAATCTATATCATTGTCTCCACGACCAAGGTTGATATAATTGCAGGTATTATGTACCTCTTATCGTCTTCACTCGGTCAGCTAATTTTGTTAATTTACACATCTTAGTCTCTTTCACAAATGGCTTTCTGTTTTAAACATCTTCTTAACGTATCAAGCATTGAATATACTCACATTTTCTTATGAGTCCGAGTATGCAATTATTTTAACCTTATATCACCCATAGTCAAAACCTAAAATTTTTTAAAGATGGTGCACCCCAAATTACTTGCAATTATTTGAATACATGATAATTATATGTTTGGTAATATTCTTATGAAGATAGTTACTGGTCCACTCATAAAATTTGTTAAGTAAGTTATAATACAATTGACAGAAACAACAGATACCAGGCTCAGTGGGAGAGTAGGGGTGGATCGTAGGAGACGAGCCCCTGCTCCGGTGAGCGACTGTAAGAAACGTCATATTGCGGTAAATATCTGAAGTAAAATAAACAGTAAAATATCCTTTATCCTTATAATCATGTAGGATATTACTCAGTAAAGTAATAAAAAAATATCAACTCAAATAATATATATATATATATATATATATATATATATATATATATATTATAGGTCACAGGAGAATAGTACAATTAAAGTAATCAAAATATATGACAATTTTTGGTCACCAAGGAAAAGTCCTTCTCATGTGCCTAAGGCCAGTAATTTAAAGTTAAACTAATACTAACTACGTACATATAGGAGTACGCATTTGTAAAATAAACACATAAAATACTTATTTAGAATATAATGTCTCTATTGGTAATGTTTTACCAATACCTATGGAAAGTTGAATCAACAAGATAACCGCAGACTTGGCAAGTATCACTAGAATGAACTGTATAAAATAGGTTCAAATACAAAAACAACAACATTAAGGAATGTTAAGTATATCTACAATTTGTAAATTGCAAATTAGCTTACCACATGAGAAGATTTTCGCTCCAAAGCGTCAACTTTACCATGTGCAAATGCGACAAAAAACATTTATAGAAAGAACCATGACGAACAAGGAATTTGCTTTTGTAGAAACATGAATATTGTTTGTTATATATATATATATATATATATATATATATATATATATATATATACAGCGATAGCAAAAGAATGAGAGTGTTTTTTTTTATAACAAACAAAGTTTAATTCAACACGTTATCAAAACAGTTGTGTGTAGAATTCATAGCAAGTCTCTATCAATTAATAAAGCCAACATTTCGAAGAGCTAAATGCAATCACGTAGCGTAAGTAAACCAATACAAAGTATATTAATATGGCTTTTATTAGACAAAGTACGGACTACAATCAGTTTTAACAAATTTCAAATTCGCGGCGAAGCTGGTTTGAATAACTAGTTGAAGTATACAATCTTTCTAGTAACGTATCATATACAAACGAGTATTTGAATATAAACAACGAAATCTATACAAATAGATACTTGAATAAAGTACTGTACAAACGATTACGTCTTTGGCAGCGGCATGTAACGAATTCAAAGTCACATCGCATACACCGTGTTCCACGGGAGTCAGATTGGATCGCAGGATTTGAAAAAATCGAAAAGAGCGGCAGTCGTGATAAATGGTTTGATAGACCAATATGGTCAAAAAGATTTTTAAAAATTCGAAAATAACGGGAGTTGGACTGTATACGCGTAATAGGACTGGAGTGCTGCGATATTTTTAAACGGTGTGATGGATATCGGAATTTTTAGAAAGGATCTCTAAACGATTTTAGTTCTTAATCTTGGCAAGAATGTTCTTTGTCAAACGCCATTTTTAAAACACGTCTTGAATTTTTGTCGTGCACTTCGGAGTTATCTCTTTAATAAATACCAGACAATATTTCTTCAGACTTACACCTGTACATTACATTTTTAACTTCGAACGGTCCGCTATATATATATATATATATATATATATATATATATATATATATATATATATACTCTTATTTAAAACTGCTAGGATCAATGGGAGCGATTCGCGTCATCCATGTTTTACGGTAGACCAATAGGATCTCAAGATTTGAGAACTTTGAATTATCGATACAACAGGAACAGGGGCAAGGTGTGTCTAAATGAACTGCAGCGCCCGAGCATTTTCTAAGCAATGTGGTGGATACGTAAACTTTGTGGTAGAGATCTCTATGGTTCCTTGATGTTAAGGTCTAAGCAAACAATGCACGCAGTAAAAACACAAGACAACTGTATACATGCTTTTAATTTCAGATATACGATATCGAATTCCGTAAAAAACAGGATGTAATTTTAAATATAAAATTTAAGTCTAAGGTATCGTCTTCTGAGGTTCGTCCTTTATAATCCGTTTGTGTACTCGATGCACTATTACACCTATGACTAATCACATTTGTTAATGTTTATTTCCTAGTAGAGCACTTTCTCTAAAGACCCCCGATTCCGAATGCTTAAATTTTTCTAATACTTGTCGTATAACCCCGCACAAATTCTCTATTCGTTTTGCAGGTACACTCAGATATCATAATTACATGATTTTATATATTATTTAGAGAAATAACTCACAATTACAATTTTATTTAAAAAAGAAAAACGCAAAGACATTGAGCGACCTTGTAGATATCCGTAAATAAGTACATGCCCAAGCTTATGGCAGCAGGGAGCGGTATAGTACAACCTTTTTACAAACAAAAGTCGACACGTTAATAGCCTTCAATGCTGTTCAAGTTATAATTGGCCAGATCAAATTTTTTTGGACGTGATGATACGTACGAATTCGATTTTCGACACGTTTCCCTTAAAAAATGTTAGATGACCATTTTTCACAAACACACGCCCTCATTCGGATGGGAGGTAAAATGTAGGTACCGTGTGTGAGTGTTGTCGCGCACGTCAAAAATCCCTATCTTGCTTGGAACAGCAAGGGTTCGGCAAAATTTAAAAGTTCTAGGTAAAAAAAACTCGCGTCATGGTCAATGTAGGATCCTCGGTTGAAGCATTAGAAAATCAAATATAGTGTATTATTTCGATGCCCAACCCTTATTTATATATTGTCTTATTTCAAGGATCTATTGTGCGAGTGATGTGTATAAATACAGTAGCACCAGGCTTTTCTCTTTTAGTCTTTATAGACTTTTAATGTACTCGCATTTATCTACTTTTCAATCTTCTTTTACGGTGGATTAAAATGTATATATATATATATATATATATATATATATATAATACTCAAATTTAGACCAGGGTAGAAAATTAATTAACGACATCATATAATTTTAATCACCTTGTATAAAGAAACAAATAGAAATTACGTGCGAAATTTATAGTAATTAATTCAATTTTTTAAGTAACGGGTATTAAACAAAGTGTATAAATAATAATTAATATTAAATTAGTATTCGCTAAAAATTAAAGGGTAGAAGTCAATGCCATTAATTATTATTTTAATTGAAGTTAATTGAACCATTAGTAATACATAATATGCATAAAAGCTTTTAAAAACCCAATTATATCAAATATGAGACGCGTTGCTAGCATACAAATCTATCAAGAAGGTTAAAATACGTAGAATATCCAAATCGTAGAAATATTACGATTGAACACCTGCGTATTTTTAAATATCAAAGTTCTAATAAATTTGAATAGATAAACATGCAGATTCTACGTATATTGGAAACGGTCGGATAAACCGTAGCTTATATTAACGAGACAGGCTAGTTGAGGGGTTATTTAACTCAAGTAAGTCACGTCGCTGGTTCACGTGGATTCAAATAACCCATAATAAAGAATATCGATTTGTACCACTCAGATCAGGTTAGAAAGAGACGAATAAAACAGGTGAAACAGAGACACAGATAATAAAAGGCCGAATTTGAGCAACGTCACGAGGTTTACGATTGGTGCAAATAAGATGCAGATATGAGAGGTATAAACGTAACGATTTCTGTATAAAATTAATTAGTTGTTTGCAGACGCGTTGCGTGTCGTGTGAAAAGTTCTTACATTTTCAACTGGCGCGTGTGCAAATTTTTAGAATCGCTGTGCCGGACTGTCGAAAAGGGAACATAGAATGCGAAATTCTGAAAACTGTCGGTTGCGGGACAAATCCGACGTGCAAGCGCGCTATTATATAAACCCGTGTTTATAGGAGTTTGGCTCTCTTAGATTCTCGATTTTTATTCAATACTTTAAACAGTTTGGCTCTTAGATTTTCGATTTTTATTGAATACTTTAAACAGTTTTGCTCTTTATTTTTTTATGTGATACCATACTTCAAGCAAAATACGTGCTACGATACAAGTTATTATGCATTAGTGCACTTAGAAAAGAATATACAAGGTAATAAAGTCTAGTTATATTTGCGAGTATTACTGTACCAATTATCCAAATTAGTAACGATAAATGAATAAACAAAAGTAGGCAGTTTTGGGTATAGCCTGAAAGAATTATGAATTTCAGTGCTATTTTTCGGGGGTGTTAATAATCAAATGTTATTCGTAAACGTGATTGGATCCACAAAACAAGATTTAGATATACATAGATGAGTTCCTGAGAAGCCCTGAAACAATTTAAACGAATGGTGTTGTAGATGAATTTTAAAAGCGTTCAGAATCTAAAGCCGTAAACATAAACCAGCTGGAATGGTGGGATGAGCAAGTCCGATGTACATTGAAGTCACGAGTGCAGTAACCTTCAGGTAAATTATGCATTTTGTTCGATCTTAAATGTTTTGGTGTGTGTTGAATATCTTTATAATTTGTTTGAAAAAAAATGGACAGTAGTAAATTTGTATAAACAACAAATTTTTAGTTTTAAGATAAAATATTCTTGTATAAGTAGAAAGGAGTATTTATCAGGTTTATGTTTTGGATTATGATGAAAATTTGGGTCTGTCTTTGAGCTCAATTAGACCAACCTGTTTAATTAACGTAAAGGGGTGGGAGATGCTCCCTTTTATTCAGACTTAGGTCTGCACATATTGTAACTTAATTAGTATGCATCCTACCGGGACTTTAATTCTGGATGCAAATTAAAATGATGACAAATCTAAACTTGAAATTTTATGATACTGATATTTATGCTAAAATTTAATTTTGTAATTTTAATGTATTATGAATATTGATGTAAATAGAGTTAACGTTGATGTTTGTGGTAGGAATGTGTTTGTTTTTTTATGAATGAGGATGAAAATTATCTAGGTGAGCAGCCGAGGCGGAAAGAGTAAAGAGGCGATTATCAGAAGAGATTCAACAGGGCGAGAATCACAGCAAATCTTGACGGCCCAATCTGTGGGGCTCGAATGTTTTTTAGAAAGGACCAGTCACTTTTGACGAGAGGATCACAGCAATATATATATATATATATATATATATATATATATATATTATATGCATACCCATAATGTTAAGTTTCCGTTTAAATAAATGTAGCGATTGCCAAAAGCATAAGAGATTGATCGTTTCATTTGTTCTTTTTCGAATTTTGTTTCTCTACGGAGGAAAAGAAAACAACTAGGGCGAGTAATATTCAATTTTTAAAAAGAATTTTGTGCGCACCAATCTATGGTCCATTTTAAAGCATCATTTAAAATATTTCTATGAAATTATGAATTACTATGTATATATAACAATATGTTCGGCTATTATTTTACAAAAAACTTAGAAGTAACATGCAGACTTTGTTTGTGGGAGCTTCTTGAACGCCACACGGCATTCTCGATTGTCGTAGGTGGGCACAACGTCTATAAAATTTACTAGCAGTTGTAGCAGGTTTATTTTTATAGCTAACTAAAATTGTTACACATTTCAAACCCCACGTTGTACGCGCTAATGAAACGAATTTATTTTTAACCCCACGACGTTGTACACGATTAGTATTAAAAACAAAATAAATTTAAGTTGGGACTATAGAATCCTTTTGCATCTGCCGCTAGTTTGGCTATTACCCCTGGGAAAACATGAGAAAGAGCAGGGTTGAAATATTCTTCTTTAAACCGAAAATTAATCAAGTGAAGTTGGATGCCACTGTATCTAGCAAGTACTAAAAAAGAGTGTTTTCGGGTAGATACAGAAACCCTATTGGATTGAATTTTTTAAAACTTTTAATTTACTTTACTTAGAAAATTATCCAAAAAATTAAATCAATTCACAAAGTTTAGTGAAATGAAATTATTATTTATAGAAGATTTTTGTCTCTTATGACTTAGATGAGCATTATATATGATAATTACGTATATCATTTAATCTAAAGCGTTTTAAAATAGTTATAGCTGTAAATTCTTAAACATAAAAGTTTAATCAATTATCAATTCTAAAGAATTAAATGCCTTGAAAAAGAAAATTTACTGTTATAGTACTAGATTACGAGTTTTAACAATGGGATGCTGAGCCTTATGGACTACTACTTGGTGGCTCGGGACTTAGCTGTAGTGGAACAGGGGATAGCCAAAACAATTTATTGACCCTTGTGGGGTCTAGTAAAAAGTCACTCACCCTTAACCACTAGTGGTTGACGGCAGTCTTCAAACTGGACTGGCACAAGTCACGACAGTATGGTCACAGAGCGTCGGCCCCAAGTTAATGCGGTATGGGATGGATCTTCTTCAACATTTGCGATCTGGTTGTCTCACTATTGGGGTGGTTAACCCTACAAGGAGTTTTGCACATCAACAACTTTCCAGCCCGCTTACCTCTAAGATGTGGTGGAAGTCAGCGGATTTAGAAAATTACTTACCAGGACAGTTCAAGCGGGGGAAGTTTTATCAGAACAAATCTTTCAATGCCCACGCGCCGTGTGTATGAAACAAATCGGAAATTGAAGTATTTCCTGAACCATAAGGTGTTTACACGGGCTTTTGAAAGATTAAATTGCTATTTCTGACTTTACAAACCAGGTTTCATAACACTTGGATTGTATTCTGCAAGATTGTGGATCTGAAATGTTGAATTTAACTCTTGTGATTGAAGAAAATTAGAAAATAACAAGCTTGTAGTCCTCCATATTGGACCAAGAATTTATTAAAAATTGATGATCGACTTAATGCTGTAAATAAGTGGTGTGGACGGATTTGTTTAATTTTTTTCTAATTTGTTTCAACTAGCAATTTTTCCCTTTGAAAAAAATTGTTACACAGTAAATGCTCTGAAACCACGCAAAACCAATCAAATTATTTCTTGTTATTTATATAATAAATATCACACCATAAGATTGTATAACTTTTTCCTTCTAGTATTATAATAAAATTGTAAACATATGTCATATCTAGATACGAACAATATATACTGCTATTTTTACGTTGTTGCAATGGCTATGCCCATGAAGTATTTACACGTTTGCTGAATAGCAAATCAAATTTTTATGGCAAACTTGTGACATTCCAGATTTCTATTGTATGAATAAATAGATATTTAGAAAACAATATTCATAATTAGAGGAGGCTACACAGCCCAAGTACCTAATACTTGAAAGATGCACCTATCCTTCAATCAGAAAATCAGCAAGGAACTGAAGTAGCATTAACTAATGGAACAATAATCCCAAAAGGAAAGAGCTTCATTAATTGATACGATTAGTTTGAGCTAATAAACAGTTATTTAAATTTATTAAAAATGAAGTGTAGTAAATACATCATAACTGATTTAAGCTACTTTGATTTCCAAACATGTTTTCTAAACTAGAATGGTATAAATAACGTGGATTTTTGTTGTCTAAATAAGAGCTATAAAGAACACAATTATCAACGTGATTTAACTCCAACAGCATGTTAAATAAAACATGCCATTTTAATACACCTTTATAATTAACTGTAGCTGCCCTTGCTCATACCTTGTTTGTTAAATATAAAGCGCTTTGTATAAAATTTGCGGCATGTAATGAAGTTCGCTTTTAAGTAAAGCCGTAAACGAATTATTCTCATTTTGTTATTGGTTAGCTGTCAAGACTTTGAATTATGGTGCCGCCTAAATGCCTGTTGAAAGCTCCTATTATTATTTGTAATAATTTTTATAGGACCAAAAGGTTGGCTATAATTATTTATGTGCATTTGTGGTTTATTGGTCATTTATTGTATAACGATAGCTTGTTAAAGTTACATTATTATTTTACTATTTAGGTTGTATTTTCGCATTTATTGGAAATGCTGGAGGTATTTCTATACTTTTCGAATAAAAATCTTTGATATGAATTGTAACAAAGCACAAGAATATTTTTACTTAAAAAATATGTTTATATATATATATATATATATATATATATATATATTGTTGTGTAAGCTTATAAGAATCGAGCCTCACGAATTGGGCGTCAAAAATTTGCCGTGGAACTCGGGTGAAATCCTCACCAACAAAATATTTTCGAAAATTTTATAAAATTTTCAAAACTCGAAAATTTAAAATTAAATAATACAAAAAAAAATTTCTTACCCGTTTTGCTCTCTTCCTCGGTTGAATGGCCTTCTTCAACTGCTTCCGGCTAGCTCCTTTGGACCTCCTTTTGGTTATCTATATTCACTCTCATATTCTATCATTCACGCACACTCCCAATAAAACCACAAAATACAACAAACATACACTCTTTTATTTAGTACTATTTACAAATGCAATTCAATATTGTCCATATTTCATTGTTCACGTTACACTTCAGCAAATCTTATTTTGTAATGTCCTGTATTTTATTTTAAAATCATCAAACACATAAAATGTACCCGGAGTAAATGGGCATTGAATAATACCTTCTCTAAAATTCCTTCTTTATAATTTATTTATTTATTTTTTTAATTTAGGTAAATTTTGGGGTATGGTGAGCTCATGATAACCCAGCTAATTATGCGTAATGTATGCCCTTCTTCTTTGCATTAAAACAAACAAAGCCATGTACTCTTCACAAAAATTTCACGTTCTGATGGAACGTTAAAAAGCTTTATAGACACCTTCAAATTTCTAGTTAAATACCATAATAAAGTTATTTACACGTATTCTGTTCAATACCTAAATAATCCACACTACCTTGAAAAACACTCGCATACGTCACCCAATATTTACAGTTTATAGGAACGACAATTTCAAATCGTTACCTGGAAATTTCTAGAAGATCTCCGCTCTGTAGATGATGCCATGTATTTCTTCTACCTGGTCTGCAGGCCGTTTCTCGCTGTTACTAGACGAGCTCCATCTAAGTTGAACTGTTAACGCTGCCTTTACGGTGCAACCAAATTCCAAATTCCATTTCAATTATACGTCTTTCACGAATATTTACTGTAATCTACGTTAGTTAATGTCCCGACACGAGTTGGTTAAAAATTTATACGTGATACCTCAATTAAAAAATGTAATCTCGGCACACTAACCGCGTACTAATTAAGAGGCTACCACTAAACAATATAATTTAAATGATTTTATAATACTTACACTCGTGTTAACTTTCATACGTGCGTTTGGGACAATCAAAATATTAAGAGCTTTTACCACGTCGTCCAAAAACATTTATACACTTAGAATGCCACCTCCTGGCCACGTTTATTCGAAATCTCCTGCTTACAGCAACACATTTCCACAATTTTGCACTCAACCCGATTTTCAAATCCGTGAATTTCAGTGCTTCGTTATGCTATTTTCTGAAAATTAATATACACTATGCTTCTATTTGTTTCGCGTTCAACTAACTATCTCGATCAATCGTATATTTACTGACGTCTTACAAGTCCCTCCTATACTATCGTCATCTCTTGCTTATGCGTTTTCTACGTCTCTTTCTAACCTGGGTTGAGTGGTAGAAAATCAATATTCCAGACCCTCTGCTGTTTAAACCCGCGTGGACTTCTTACGTGCTTTAACTAACCCCTCATTCGTATTTCCAGGGAACGCATGCGACGGTTTACAATATACATTTATACACATTTATACACAATTACAATCTTTATCTTTATCTATACAAAATTATTAGAACTTGACATTTAAAATTCTGCAGGTGTTTAATTTTACACGAACGTTTTAAATAGATTTCTCCGAGTTGGATTTCAACGTATTTCACCCCACTAATATATTTGTCAGATAGCAACGCGTTTCAACTTGGTATTATTGGGTTTTTACACGCTTTTATGCATATTATACATCAATAATCGTTCAATTAATTTCAATTTAATTAATAAATTAATGGCATTGGCTTTTACTGTTTAATTTATTTGCAAACCTATTAAATATTTATCATTATTTGTACAATTTGATTAATACCCGTTACTTAAAAATGAATCAACTAATACAACTTTCGCACGTAGTTTCTGGTTGTTCCTTTATACAGGGTGTTTTGAAATTGTTTCTTTTATATTTATTTTTAATCTTTTAAAACCACTATAATATATATATATATATATATATATATAAACTACTTGTTGTTGGATATAATTATTGGGAACTATTTAGTTCGAAATGAAATGCTTGAGGTAGAATGTATTTATTTATATACCTGACGTTTCGAATCCTTTTTTGACTCTTTTTCGAAGGCTACAATGGTGACAGTTAAAATACAATTAGGTACATAATAGAAAAACTTACATATAAATTTACATCAGCATTTTAACTTCAACTAGCAAAATCTTCACAAATTAAAACTTTAATAACAATAAAACTATAAAGAAGAATAAAACTAGATATTAATCATTAATGTAAACAAATTTTGTTTGAAACTTATCGAAAAATTAAATAAATGTCAAATTTAAATTAAGGCATACGCCTTCTAAGGTATCAAAATTATAATGTCTATGAAACGAGGATTGAATTTCTAACTATTAAATTTATAAAGCGAAGTGTAAACCGCACTTAGGTTGTCTATATCACTTTTTGAATTTAGATTGTTTTTAGTTCTGTTTATATGATAAGATTCTAAAAAAAGTCTTTTTTTGTAGTCACGTTCAACTTCCATTATTTTCACATCAACAAAATTGGGGTTGTGGTGAGTGGTTTGGACATGTGACGCTAGTGCGCAGGACATCTTTCCTAGTTTGGCATCACTTTTGTGTTGTGTTAACCTTCTGCAAAGGTACTGTTTTGTTTGTCCAAGGTATAAGCCCCCACACGAGCATTTTACTTGATAGACGACGTTGCTTAACCATTGTCGGTCTGTCTTATCTTTGACTCGAGTAAATAGATTTTTTATTGATTTGTTATAAGTATACGTAATTTTGATATTATTGCGCTTTAAAATTCTTGCTAAAGATGGAGAGAGTTTGTGAATGTAAGGGATGGTCTTATGAGTGGTAGGGAGTTGAGTTTTTTTCGGTTTAACTTCTGTTGTATTGGCGTCTGTAAATAAATAAATAAGTGCGGTTTACACTTCGCTTTATAAATTTAATAGTTAGAAATGCAATCCTCGTTTCATAGACATTATAATTTTGATACCTTAGAAGGCGTATGCCTTAATTTAAATTTGACATTTATTTAATTTTTCGATAAGTTTCAAACAAAATTTGTTTACATTAATGATTAATATCTAGTTTTATTCTTCTTTATAGTTTTATTGTTATTAAAGTTTTAATTTGTGAAGATTTTGCTAGTTGAAGTTAAAATGCTGATGTAAATTTATATGTAAGTTTTTCTATTATGTACCTAATTGTATTTTAACTGTCACCATTGTAGCCTTCGAAAAAGAGTCAAAAAAGGATTCGAAACGTCAGGTATATAAATAAATACATTCTACCTCAAGCATTTCATTTCGAACTAAATAGTTCCCAATAATTATATCCAACAAGTAGTTTTTATTTAAAGTAGTTCGTAATTACTTGACATTTTGTCAAATCATATTATATATATATATATATATATATATATATATATATATATTGCTGTGTTAATAGGGTCATTTAGAGGTAGTTAGGACCAATAGTATAGCGCACTCCACATAAAATACATAAGGGCTCAGAAAACGACACAGTTTTCTGAAGAAAACAGGAAACACGATGATTAGACTGGAAAGTAAATCACAACGTCCTGTATATAAATAATAATAATAATTAATTTAGTTAATGAAAAATACTTTGAAGAATTATTTGAATAAAATAAATCCACAAGTCGTTAAACAACATAAATGCAAGCTGAAATGCGACACGCATGGATAATGCAACATGATTACGTTAAGAATCCTAATTAAAACAAGCAGGTTTAAAAATGCGTAAGATAGCAACCGCATATAATTTAAGGCATACATTTTATTCAGTCTACGTGACTGGAAAATTAAAATCGACACCTGATTTATTGGAAACAAACAAGGCATGGTAATTCAAATCAAAGTTCACCAAATTTATTTGAACAAACAAAGGTTTACTTATCTAGAAATATAAAAATCCAAGCGAATCAACACTATTAATCCGAAATAGTACGTGACAATAGTTAATGATGTTAATATACAATAATAATACCACGGGATATCCGAAAACTTGGTATTACACAAACAACGAACTTAGCGCTTGTCAATAGATAGACGATGCATTTATATATGACCGGATTTGTAAACAAATGATTTCGTTATGAAGTGAAGCATAGCTCACGTCTCTGAAAACAAAAATATCCACGTAAAGTAATTATTTGTGAAGTGTAAAATAATACCACTGAAAATGGAAAATTGATGGGTTTGTTGTTTTATCCTAAAATAGTAAGTCACTAATAGTTGTTTTAATTTAAATTCTAATAATAACCTTAATAAAAAAGGTCTCTAAATAATCACTGAAGACACGTTTAAACAATTACTGGAGACAAATCTGAATAATTATTGGAAACAACTCTAAATGAATACGCGAACAAGTTTAAATAAATGCTGAATCGATTATAAATGATTATTACTGGAATAAATGAGGAAATGCAACAAGCATTTATTTCAATGATAAATAGTCAAGGAGTTTAATAGAGAACGCTAGTGTGTTTAAGGCGATGCTATCAGGGATGCACACAATACCGAAAACGGTTGAACCAGAGTCTGATTGGACCTGGAAACAACAGGTTAGCCAATCTGAAAGTTTTTTATTTTATTATTTTATTTGTGGATATTTCATTGTACATTGCTAAACTGAATCATCTAAAATTTAACATTTAATTGAATATTACTAATTTAAATACTTTAATAATTACTTTCATGATAATTTATGTGAGGGGTCGGCAAGGTTTGTTTTTTTTTGAGTAAACGTTGTAAATTACGTAAATATTACGAGGTTGAATGAACGTTCATCAGGCTTCAGTTAATAATTAATAATAATAGTGACTTTGCTGACTTTTTTTGATCATCTTTGGAAATGATAATTATTAAAATTTTTATTCAATTATTAGTTAAAGAATTTTTAACCTTTTCATACGTTGTAAATATTTTTGAGAACATTATAATAATTTGTGCTTAATGGTGTTTTGGTTTAAAGATTAAAACAAAAAGGAGAGGTAGATTTAAATTCTTTGTTTGTTGTTTTGTCGCAAGCTCCGTGCGTAATTCAAAAACTGGGCTAGCCGACGCAATTAAAATTATACATTAAAAATTAAAAATTGACAGATTAAAATTTTTTACCTTTTTAATTAAAAAAGGGTGCATAGGGGTATTTCTACAGTATCACAACAATATATATATATATATATATATATATAATATATATATATATAAATATATATATATATATATATATATATATATAGTGAATAAGATGAAATAATAACTTAGATTTTTATGCAAAGCCCAAATGATGATATCATTTCAAATCGAGCTAGTAATTGAAAGATGGAAAATATAAGGCTTTGGACAGGTCTTGGTCCTGTCCAAGACCTTATATTTTTCACAAATGGGAAAAAGTCTACTTACGTTCATCAAGCTTCGCTTTTCAAAATGTATTTTATACAATTCACGTCTGCTATTTTAACCTTGCTCCAACTTGTGCATATTTAATTTATTGTAATTAAAATCTCAAACTCACTAGTCGCGTAACTCATTTGCTATTGTAGTTCGAAGCTTGGCTGAAGATTTAAAGAGAAAAGAGAGCGTTTACCGCTTCCTCTTGGTTTATATAGACTCACAAATGCCCCCCGAATCGTTTCACACCACGCCACTAAACACGCTTTCTTGGTAACCTTTGTTAAACGGTTTACCGATTCCACTAACACATCCACAACACAACACCTACCCGTCGTTCAATTCTATAAATTCAGACATTAACCATTAGCTATTCACGGTAAAATTGGCAGCCGTTTGCCAACCTTCTCAAAAATCCAGAATTTTCAATAACAAACAAAAATTGTACTCCGAAACCCTCATTAAAATTTCCAACTTCTATCAAGTTCGTCGAGGCCCCCTGTCAACTGACACCAACACAAGCATCCAAAATATTCCTCCCTCATACGCATATAACCGGTCACCCCTCTAACTTGTATCCAAAATGTTCTGTATTTTGTCTTGCACCCTTCCTCAATTCTCTATGTCAGTTATCCATTTCCTGTATCCTTGTGTAACCCGTATGTTATATCTCTTTTCCTTTTTCTCCGCTGTTTACAAGTTTTATTCTACCCTACCAATCTACACTCAATCGTCTTTCTTGTTCTTATATTTTTAACAGTCTTACTCTGTCTGTAGCCTTTTACCATACTTCTCATTTCCCATTCAAATCGATGTCTTATGAAAATACGCTGCATCTCAATCTTGCTTATCTACCCTTAAAATTTTCTTGTCTTACAGACGTTTCAAATTCAATGACAACTAACCATATGATATCTTTCATTTCTTGCTGCCGCATACAAAACACAATCCTTCTCTTTATCTTATCGATCCATTTTTGTATGTAACCTTCACACCTTATTTAAGAACTGCTGTTAATTTTTAACGATCTTTAATCTAGAAACCTTGATACTTGTTTACAGGTTTATAAATTAATACGCCGAATGTATTTACAATGTTAAACTTTACAATATATATATATATATATATATATATATATATATATATATTATTGTGTAATTAGTAGCCAATCATAGATACATACACCAAGCTTGGGGTTAGAATAACAACTTATTAGAAAATAAAAATAGGCGATTTATACAAATAAGGCATTTTAAATACTTAATTTAGAGCTTAATCAACGTATAATAGTGTAGAGTTAATTTAATTTTAGTTACATTTAGTTAGGAATGACGTATCATAATGTTTATTGTAAGATAGGGCGATAGGGATTAAAAACGAGGTAAAAATATCATTTTTAGTTTTTATTTAGTGTACCATACGAAAATATAAAAGCTTTGCATATTCGTTAAAATAGGATTATTATTTTCAAGGGTAAAACCAGAAAACGTTTCAAAGCATGGCAAAAGGCGGAGATATTTCAAGATAACACGTACTATAAACAAGCTTCAATAT